>CACTHL010000135.1:0-600000 GCA_902712375.1 Dioscorea dumetorum
TGAAGCCCCAAAACGCTCGTGTTTGGTGTCGATTTCTTCATGAATACGTGTTCTGTGCTTATTTTGATTTCTATTTTGGACCTGTAACATAAGTAAAGCAACTTTGAAAAACAAGAAAAATAGAAAACAACTTAACATAAAAGAGAGAATAAACTATACACAAGTACGTGTAAAATACGTATATTTGGGACAGTTTACTTGCAATACATATGGTGTGAGTAAAACCATCGTTTCTATCTTTGCATGTGGTACCCACAGAGTACCCCGATACTTTCCAAGGAGATGGGTACCACTCGAGAACAAAGAGCACCGCATGCCCTTGAAACCTACAAGTACACGCTACCGAATGAAAAAGAATGCACGTTTAAAATGCTCCCATCCCCTTTCCACAATCACAAGGTCTGTCGGGGGTTTGTCTCAACCACCTTATCCACGTACTCAAAGCAACACAAATCGTAGCCGGAGATGTCGCTGCCGTTGAGGATCACCCTGGGCATGTTCGTTTCCAATCAAGCCTACTTGTATGGAATGTGGACACAATGTTCCAACTACATGTCCTTCCTCGAATGTCGATGGCCTTTTACAAGGGCCGATCATTGAGCTTCTGAATCACTCGTACACTTACCCATTTTTTGTACTCTTTGGATGTGAAGCCGATCCAATTCCACCACCGCAAGTGTGTGACCGGTACATTGTCTTAATACTGAAAGTATTTTTATTGTATTACTTTGATGCATGAAGGCTCCATTGACAACGACTGCATAGCCGCATTCGACATATCAACCCTGTGTTTTTCGCTTTCTAGGAATTTGAAGTCAAAATTCTGAAGTGCATCTCTGAAGTGTTCAACGCCTTGGAAAACATTATCCGACATCCAAAGACAACACTTCAACTTGATCTAACGAGGAAGGAAGGCATGCCACACCGTCGGGGTTGCTATGAGGTGGAACATAAGCGCTCCCGCAATTTGAATTCCTGCTAACATTTTAGTTCAAACAAAACGTCCAAGATTTTAAGCGAAACACAAAAATGTTTAAACGATAACTATAAAATTTAAACGTTAAAGACAATATTTAAACAAAAACGTAATAATTTAAACGGAGAAGACATCTTTTAAACGGAACTTTAACTAGTTAAACGTTGAATGGGATAATTAAACAATAAATTGATTTAGTTAAACAGAGAATGGGATAATTAAACAATAATTAACATATACAACTAGATAAAAATAAAAGGGAAGAATCTCACAACGATAAGAAATCATTTTTAGTAGAATACGATGGCACATCATCTGTCTCTACAACAAGATCGACTACACCGTATTTGAAGATGGAGTACACGTGACACATCCGTTGGAAGTCACCCTCGTTTTCTATTAGACAAACAGTTTTTTATATCCATCGGGTGTGATAAACTTTACCCTCACACGGAAATATCGAGATCCCATCGCTCACATATCTCACCTAACACCGATTCTCAAGAAGTCGGCCGTGTGAACATTAGCACTTGTCCCCCTCGTTGTATCTAGCAATAGCACAAAAACTCTCCATAATAGCCCTGCAATTTTATAAATTGTTATTCCCTCATACATAAAGACCAAGTAAGAGCAATGAAGAAATTCTCACCGATAACATCTAAATATACGTATTTTATACGTATTAATTTGTATTATTTTATTATCTTTTTGATGAGTCGATGCCCTTTTTTATAGTCTAAACTCTCTTTATTTTGTGTTGCTAGACCCTAAATGAGCTCAAGAACGTATTTAGGAAGAATTCGACACCAAATACGACGTTTTTGGGGTTTTCTACTGTAGAAGTACCAGAAGGTGGCATCCGTAGCACCGAGGTGAAATTTCCCGCAAAACGCTCCTGGATGCCTCACGGGCAACCTCACGGCCGTGAGGCACCCGTGAGAGGAGACACGAATTTCACCTTTTAAAGGCTCCTAGGGCATCATGTTTGGAGACTTTTGGCCACCATTCTCCACCATCTTCACCTAGGGCTTCAAGGCAAGGGGAGAAGGCAGATCTGAGGAGGAAATCAAGGGGAGAAGAGGTTGTGCTATCAAGGAGAAGATCTAGGAGCTTGCCGGCACGGATCCGACAAGTTCTCATCACCACCTTCTAGTCTTCATCTTAAGGGAGTTTGTTATGAGCTTTGTCTTATATTTATTGTATTTCTTGCTTTCTCCTTTGTTGATGAGGAACTAGACTCCCAAGGTCACCGGGCATCCGGTGAACCTTGGGATGAACTTGCTTTGTATGGATGTTAGATTTACATTTACGGTGTTTGGTTTGATTTGTTCTTCATGCTTTGTGTTCTTTGATGTGTTGTTCGGCATGATAACTCTGCGATTCAACTTCTACATTGTACTTGGTGCGTGATGATAAACGTCTAAATGTACGTATTTTATACGTATGTATTGTGTTTTATTAATGTGTTTTGTTAATGAATCGATGCCCTTTGATGGTTTAATCGGGGATTTTTCTTGTTTCAGGCACAAAGAGGCTTAGGGGAGCTCGACAACGCGATTTGAGAAGAAATCGGCATGGAACAAGGCGTTTGAGGGCTTTAGCTGTAGCAGTACTGTAGACTTACTGTAGCAGGTACTGTAGCAGTCACTGTAGAACTTACGGGAAAAATCGGCAACCTTTCAATGGTTCTATACGGGCATGTATACGGCCCGCATACCTGGCCGCATAACCCCCCGACTGGGGCTTTTAAAAAGAGAAACAAGAGGGTTTTTGAGGGAGAGACCTAGGGTTTTGGAGAGCTTCTTCTTCCAACTTCCGATCCGACCTTAGGGACGACGAGGGGAGCCATTCTAAGGTGGAAAGCGACGGGGAGAACAAGATTTGGGCAAGATCTACTCCGAATTTCATCGATTGAGGAGGTAGAAGACAAGGGAAGCCACACCTTGAGTGGCGTCCTCGGAAGCCACTTCTTGAGAAATTTCAAACGTCATTCGGCCTCCGGGTTTTGAAGGAGTTTTTCTATGTCTTTGTTGGTTGTTTTCAAGATGAATCTTGTTTGTAGACTTGAGATGAACACTTAAACCCCCAAGGTCACCGGATGTGGGTGAACCTTGGGGGTGAACTTGTGTATTTTGAGATGGTTTGATTTATTTATGCTTTTGGTTGGTTTGTGAATCCTTGCTTGATGAGAATTATTGCCTTGATATGCATGAGAATCTTGTTTATCATTTCCTTGTTTCTACTAGAATTGCATGAACATTGCACTAGTTGTAGACACATTCAAGCTTGGAAGGGAAGTTGTATAAGTATACCGTGATCATCGGGTACTTGTACCCCCTCCGTTTTAGGGTTGGCTTCTTTGTGGAGTTTTAACCCTAATTTGTGAAAGCCACTACTCTCTTTGCAATCATGGAAGGATGTGGGGTGGAAGGAGATCTTCATCCACTACTTCTATTGGATTTGGGGTCAACACCGTGACCATCGGGTTGACCTAGCTTAGGGCTTTCTATCGGTCCAAATTGCCAAAAGCATGATAACCTTAGCCTCCTTTGCACTTTAGTAGCCCCCTTGGTGAGCCACATCCGTGACCATTTTTTCTACCTTGATCCGATCCCGTTGTGAGTTTCTTGCTATTTTCTTATTTAGGGTTTTAAATTGCTTTGTATAAATTACTTGCTTAAACTTAACTTGATTAGTTAAACAACAAGCAAAGAGTGAGTAAAGGTAGCTCTTCGGGCCCCCTTGGGAATACGACCCCGTGTCACGCATAGGGTATTACTTGGCGACCCGTGCACTTGCGGAGTCTGTGTGTTACGCACACGATCAAGTTTTTTGGCGCCGTTGCCGGGGAGTTTCACCGAAGGATACTTGGAAAGCTTGAGCGGGTTGATTTAACGTTTTGTTTTGTTTCGTATTTTCCATTCTTGTATATATTTCGCCATTCTCATATCGTTGTTTTTCTTTGATTGCTTTCTTCACTTTCTAAGCCTCGACTTGAACATTCTTGCAAGGTACCTGTCTTATGACACGAGCAAGTCAAGCACACCTTGTTGACCCCGATCAAGAGATTGAGCGAACTCTACACCATCGTTTGAGAGAAGTTCGGGTTGAAACTAGTGAGCCTTCAGTTATGGCTGAACCAGGAAGAACCCTATCCGATTATGAAAGGCCACAGTTCACTGGGGAAGAATTCAGTGTTCAAGCACCTACAGTTCCGGCAAACAATTTTGAGATCAAGGCTAGCACGATTGGAATGATATGGAATTCGGTTCAGCTTTGATGGTTTTGCGGATGAAGACCCCCATGCTCATTTATCCCGATTTCTTCAAATTTGCTCAACCTTTAAGATCAACTCAGTTTCAGATGATGCTATTAGGTTGAGATTATTTCCATTCAGTTTGAGAGGAGCAGCTTACAGATGGCTCACTGGTTTGGCTCCTGGGTCGATCACTACTTGGAAGGAAATGGTAGAAAAATTCCTGGCTCGATATTTCCCTCCAAGCAAGGCAGCACGACTGAGACAAAAGATCTCATCATTCAGGCAAGGTGACAATGAAACACTTTTTGAAGCACATGAACGCTTCAAGGACCTTCTCCGCAAGTGCCCTCATCATGGTTTTCCTACATGGATGCGAGTGCAAATGTTGTGTAATGGGCTGAATTATGCCACGAGGCAACTCATTGATGCAGCTGCAGGTGGCTCATTAAGCAACAAACTCCCTGAAGAGGCTGAAGCATTGATTGAGAACATTTCTAGTAATGAATGTCACTGGAGCATGAGACGGAAACCACCCAAGGTGGCGGGGCTTTATGAAGTGAATGAAGTAATCGCTCTTGCCGCAAAGGTTGATGCACTAACTAAGAGTGTCAATGAAAACAATGCTCTAGCTTCCAAGGTTGACACTTTGGCCCAAAGACTCGAACAGTTCATGTTGGGATCAAGCTCGGGTGCTAAGGCGGTTATGTCATGTGACACTTGTGGTGCGGGCCACACAACGTCACAGTGCCCTATTTTTATTGCTCCCTCAACACCTGTGGAGATAGTTGACTATGTTGGTGGAGGGCAAAGGGGACCGGGAAACCAATATGGCAATACCTATAACCCGGGGTGGAGAAATTATCCAAACCCCTCATGGAATCAAAGCCAATCGCAGCAGAGGCCTCCCAGTACCCCAAAGCACTCAATATCAACCTCCACAACAACAACAAGAAAAAAAGTATACAACTGAGGAGATTCTTGCTAAGTTCATGATCAACAACGAGGCACGATTTGGGGCACACGAGAAGAAGTTTGATGAGTTTGGGGCCGTTCTGAGGAATGTGCAAGCTTCAATTCAGTCCTTGGAAAATCAAGTGGGACAACTTGCTAGGGCACAATCGGAAAGACCCTCAGGGAGCTTGCCTAGCAACACGGAGAGCAATCCAAGAGAGCAATTGAAGGTCGTGACACTGAGGAGTGGGAAACAAGTGGAAGCAATGGCTAAGGAAAGCCCAAGTGCTTCTAATGATGGGGTAGCCGTCCGGGAAGACCCCAATGCAACTGAGAATGAAAATGAAGGGAGTAGAAAGAAGCAAACTGAAATTCATAACCCATCTCCAACATCAAAGGTCCCCGAGTTTAGACCATCTCGTGCCGTACCCATCTAGGCTTAAGCAGGACAAGGATGAGGCTCAATTCAAGAAATTTCTCAATATCTTTAAACAACTTCATGTGAACATCCCCCTTGTCGAAGCTCTCTCACAAATGCCTAAGTACGCCAAGTTCATAAAGGACCTCCTCACTGACAAGAGAAAGCTGGAAGACTTGGATACGGTGACGCTTACTGGAAATTGTTCAGCTATAATTCAGAGAAAATTGCCAAAAAAACTGACAGATCCCGGTAGCTTCATCATTCCTTGTGTGTTAGGAAATGGAATGCAAGAAAGTGCATTGGCTGACTCAGGAGCCAGCATTAATGTTATGCCATACAACCTGTTCCTGAAATTGGGCTTGGAAGATTTGAGACCTACACGGATGACCTTACAACTAGCTGATCGATCGGTGCGACGACAGCGTGGGGTTATGGAAGATGTTCTTGTTAGGGTGGACAAGCTTATTATCCCAGTGGATTTCGTGATACTGGATGTAGATGACGATGTCGAGGTCCCCCTAATTCTTGGTCGGCCGTTTCTCAACACTTCCGGTGCATTGATAGATGTGAAGGAGGGCAAAATGACATTGAGAGTTGGAGACGAGCAAGTGGTCTTCACCCTTCCTCAAGCAATGAAACACTCCCTTGATCATGATGATACTTTATATTTTGCGGATACAACAGATTTGATTGTTACCGATTGTGTACGGGAAGTCCTCGCCATGAACCCCTTAGATGAATACTTAGAAGATTTTGAGAACGAGGAAATTGAAGAAGAAACCCCTCTCCACCAACTTATCATGTGACTCAATTGGAGAGCATCTTGCCACCCCATGGCAAAAAAGAAGAAAAATGAAAAGAAGGTGTGGAGAAACAAGCATGAGAGATCAAAAGGAAGTACAAAGGTCTCCACATTTCCACCCGAGGAGGTAGATCGTTTGTTCTTTAAGGGCCAAGGTAAATTTAGAATTTTCTCATGCCTTTCATTGAACTTCCCGGGTAACAACTCCTTGTCAAAGAATGGAGGTAAGTCTCCACCATTTGCTCCACCATGAATTCGAGGTAACCAATGTTAAGCTAATGACATAAAACAAGCGCTTCTTGGGAGGCAACCCAAGTTTTTAAATTCATTGCAAGTGTGTTTTCGTATTTTCTTTGAGTGTGTGGTTTAGTTTTATTCTTTGGTGTGTTGTGTTAGTTGTGTTGTTTTTCGTATTTCTTAGTTTTTGTATCATTTGCTAATGCTTGGTTGTTGTGCTCTTTGTTGTTCTTTTTAGTTTTGGTGCTTTTTGGTTGAAGGTTTTATCAATTCATGTGAGTTTTCGGCTTTGTTTCGAGTGTTTTTATGATTGTTTGGAGGGTAACTTTCATGTGTATAGCTTGATCTCTTCAAAAATCTTGAAAAATTTTAGTTTGGGAGGTTCTGGGCACCTATACGGGCTAGCATGCGCCCACATGCTACCCTGTATAGGCAACCAGAGGGCTATGCGGGCTAGCATGCGCCCGCATGCTAGCCCGCATAGGGCTCGGGCTGCCCATCTCTTAAATATACCTCTTCACCATTTTACTCATATCTCTCTCATCTCTCATCCGTTTTCCCTCATTCTTTCACCGTTTTTCTTCATTTTTCGTCCTCTACACTCCTCTCCTAACCTTTGCAACGTGGATCCAGTGGTTTATTCAAGGTTTCATCATCTTCTTCACCGATCGTTTTCGATTCAAGCTTTGAAGCCCTAACTTGTGTGTTGAAGCAAACTTGATGTTTCTTCTTGTTTTTCGTGCTTATCTTGCTTCAAACTTTGGGAGATGTTATGTGAATGTTTAATCTTTGATTTAATTGCATTTTAAGGCATTATTTGTAAATTTTTGGGCTTCAAAAACAAGGGGGATACTCTTGCAAAATTTCTGCTCGTGCTCAGTAACTTTTCAATGAAATTTTCCTTGAATTTATTTGTTCACTTATAGATTGAGAAGAGAACTTGCATGGAGTCATACCTTGTTGTTTTTGTTCGACTTAGTTTATTTTTATTTTTGTTTTTGCTCCCTACTTTTGAATTGGTGAGATGAGATTTGCTTCTTGATCTTTGTAGGATTATCATAAAAGGAGCTTCACTCTCACCACCCTTCGATGATTGAACTTACCCCGTATTCGTGCATGTATTGTCCACTCCGAACTGAAAATGGGGAAGTTTTCTTCACTCCATCTTTTAATTCTTGTTATATTTATTTCCCACCTTGTGCTGCTGATTTATGTACATTGGGGACAATGTACAACTTTAGGTGTGGGGATGGAGACCCTATTTCATTACATGCTTGATCAACCTATGACAGCTATGATTTCACTGTTAAGAACTTCCTAGCTTGGTAGACTGATAGTTATGAGTTGTACTTTTACTGTGCTTGAATGTAGTTCTATTTCATCTGTAGTGCACACTTATGCATGCTCACTGCACTTCTACCTTTGATGCTCTAACCAACCCATCTTGTTGATTTTAGTGTTAGATTATTAAACTCTACTTTCAATGGTTGTTTAAGAACTTTTGTGTCTCTTGTTTTTGCTTTAACCCTAAGTGAAGTTTTTAGCAGAGAGTTTATCAGGCGACATGAGATACGATGTATATATATTTTTTTGAAAAAAAAAAAAGAAAAAAAGAGAGTAAATGATGAAAAATGAGTCTATGTCAGTATTTCTCTGCTAGTAATAGCATGAATGCGTATATGTAGCCCGTAATCAAGTAAGTTGGGTGGCTCTTGTGACTGGCCAGCATGTGCATCCATCTGAAAGATTGAAAAGAAAAAGTTTTGTGTCCGGGCTATGTTAGGCGGACTCGAAAAAAAAAAAAAAAAAAAATTGTGTGCTTGAATAACCTATTGATCGCCTGGAACCTGTCTGTTTACTTTCACTCAAGGTTAAAGTTTTCTGTAGAGACCAAAAGATTCTTGCTTGACCATTGAAAGGGTTTTTAGCTGTCTAACACTATTTTTAACTTGTGTGGGGTGAATGGTTGTCCTGGGGTAATCCGGGATATGGAGGTCAAGGTAGGAGTTAGCACACACTCACATGAGAACTTTGAATGAAACAGAGCTATCATTACTTGACTATTCATTGAACAACTCACTTCTTGATTTCTGTCCATCTATGCTTGTGGAGTTCTTTACTGTTGAGCTTGAGGTCGTTCATTTAGCCGTTTATCTTCTTGCCCCTGTTTCTCATGTGTGTTTGCTTGGGGACAAGCAAATGCTTAGGTGTGGGGATGTTTGATAAACGTCTAAATGTACGTATTTTATACGTATGTATTGTGTTTTATTAATGTGTTTTGTTAATGAATCGATGCCCTTTGATGGTTTAATCGGGGATTTTTCTTGTTTCAGGCACAAAGAGGCTTAGGGGAGCTCGACAACGCGATTTGAGAAGAAATCGGCATGGAAAAAGGCGTTTTAGGGCTCTAGAACTGTAGCAATTACTGTAAACTTTGTCAGCAGGTACCGTAGCAATCACCGTAGAACTTACGGGAAAAATCGGCAACCTTTCAATGGTTCTATACGGGCATGTATACGGCCCGCATACCTGGCCGCATAACCCCCCGACCGGGGCTTTTAAAAAGAGAAACAAGAGGGTTTTTGAGGGGAGAGACCTAGGGTTTTGGAGAGCTTCTTCTTCCAACTTCCGATCCGACCTTAGGGACGACGAGGGGAGCCATTCTAAGGTGGAAAGCGACGGGGAGAACAAGATTTGGGCAAGATCTACTCCGAATTTCATCGATTGAGGAGGTAGAAGACAAGGGAAGCCACACCTTGAGTGGCGTCTTCGGAAGCCACTTCTTGAGGAATTTCAAACGTCATTCGGCCTCTGGGTTTTGAAGGAGTTTTTCTATGTCTTTGTTGGTTGTTTTCAAGATGAATCTTGTTTGTAGACTTGAGATGAACACTTAAACCCCCAAGGTCACCGGATGTGGGTGAACCTTGGGGGTGAACTTGTGTATTTTGAGATGGTTTGATTTATTTATGCTTTTGGTTGGTTTGTGAATCCTTGCTTGATGAGAATTATTGCCTTGATATGCATGAGAATCTTGTTTATCATTTCCTTGTTTCTACTAGAATTGCATGAACATTGCACTAGTTGTAGACACATTCAAGCTTGG
Organism: Dioscorea dumetorum; assembly: GCA_902712375.1. Taxonomy (NCBI): domain Eukaryota; kingdom Viridiplantae; phylum Streptophyta; class Magnoliopsida; order Dioscoreales; family Dioscoreaceae; genus Dioscorea; species Dioscorea dumetorum. The sequence goes on from CACTHL010000135.1 coordinate 9,750, forward strand.
AAGGGAAGTTGTATAAGTATACCGTGATCATCGGGTACTTGTACCCCTCCGTTTTAGGGTTGGCTTCTTTGTGGAGTTTTAACCCTAATTTGTGAAAGCCACTACTCTCTTTGCAATCATGGAAGGATGTGGGGTGGAAGGAGATCTTCATCCACTACTTCTATTGGATTTGGGGTCAACACCGTGACCATCGGGTTGACCTAGCTTAGGGCTTTCTATCGGTCCAAATTGCCAAAAGCATGATAACCTTAGCCTCCTTTGCACTTTAGTAGCCCCCTTGGTGAGCCACATCTCGTGACCATTTTTTCTACCTTGATCCGATCCCGTTGTGAGTTTCTTGCTATTTTCTTATTTAGAGTTTTAAATTGCTTTGCATAAATTACTTGCTTAAACTTAACTGGATTAGTTAAACAACAAGCAAAGGGTGAGTAAAGGTAGCTCTTCGGGCCCCCCTTGGGAATACGACCCCGTGTCACGCACGGGGTATTACTTGGCGACCCGTGCACTTGCGGAGTCGTGTGTTACGCACACGACCACGTGACCATCGCCCTTGTGCTAGACTCACATAGCATGGAAGGGATTCATGTATGAATACGCCGTGACCCTCGGGTATTTCATGCCCCTCCAACCATTAGGGTTGGACCTAGGTTGAGGATCGACCCTAATTAGAGGTTTTCCTAAGCGTAGTGCAATCGTAGGAGGATTTGGTAGGAAGAAATTCCGAGCCAATACTCGTACCGGATTAGGGGTCATCACCGTGACCATCGGGGTGATCTACTGTTGGATATCTCTTGGCCCATCCACCATTGCCTATGTAATTTTAGCATCCATCGAGCTTTAGTAGTCCCGAGGGGATCCTAGCCCGGGACCTCGCGCTTTCATTATTATTTGCTTCCTTAAATATGCTCATGTGGTGTGCCCGAGTCCATGTGTTTATAGTTATATTTGTTAGTTTTCTTATCTTGTTTAATTCTCTTTCTTTGGTAGACTAGACAAGTGCCGTCTAGGGGGAAGTAATAGCAGCTCTTGGGACCCCGGGGAATACGACCCTCTCACGCGTGCGTGAGAGGTATTACTTGACGACCCGTGCGCTTGCGGATCTCATCAAGTTTTTGGCGCCGTTGCATGGGAACTCCAAGAATGCTAGGAAAACCTCTAGCTCCACCGCTCTAGTCATTTATCTTTCTTTTTGTGAATATTTGTTTTTGTTTGTGTCTTTTACCATTTTGTGCATATTTATTTGTTTTCCTTCTTCTTGTTTTCTTTGATAGCTTATTGTTTGTAATTTTGTTGTTGACACAGAGCCATGGATTTGCAAGAAAAATTGTTGGCTAAAGAAATTAAAGCACTTGAAGAAAGGATGGAAAATTATTTTGCCATGGAAGAAGTCCAAAGCAATCCATACCAAAATTTCTATGACCCATATTGGGGAGGATACCAAAATTCTTCGACATATCAACCTACTCAACAATGGGAATACCCTCACCTAGGAATGCTACAAGAACCCCCCTTTCAAGAACCATGGCATTATCATCCTCCAGTCATTCATAGTAAGCAACTTAATCAATGGGGATTTAATACACGAGGATGTGTTTGCAAGATTTATGATGAATGCGGACGCTGAACTTGAAGCCATAAATGCCAAAATTTTTAATGCTCAATCATCTCTTCAAGGCATGGAGAGCCCGACGAGGAGAGTCTTCCAAGATATTAACCGAGTTGCTACCAACTACGGAAGACCTATCTCGAGATTGACCGTAGAAAAGAAGAGAACAAATTTGACTTTGAGCTGGAAGCGGATATTGAGGTGTTGGAGGTTAAAGAAATGAATGATGTGACATCAACACCCTTTGAGCAAATAATAGAAGTTCCACCTCAAGGTGACATGGAAGAAGAAAAAGGGGAGGGTGAAATCATGGCTATGGAAACATGTGAGGAAGTAGATGAAACTCCATCAACAACATTTGAAATTGCTACTTGCCTCAATACTCGATCACTCTATTCATCCGTCGGTTTTGGTCAAGTGCAAAAAGCAACTTCCGGGAATTGTATTCGAAGATGTGGGTAGGAAGCCAAGATTATCCTTGAACCCACCTATGCCGGGCTTGGACAATTCCCAACCTAAACTTTTTCCATGGCGGCCCAAGCAAATTTTGCGGGTCATTTTTTATCATTCAAGAAGGGTTGAGAAAAGAAACGTGGACAGATTGTTAAAGCTACCAATAAATCCACCAATGCCAACCTTAAATAATTCTCAACCGAAGCTCTTTCCTTGGAGGCCCAAGCAACATGGTGGGGTACTCAAAGGAATTCTAGCCGGAGCCAAAGAAGATGTGGGTAGGAGGATGAAGCCGTCTAAGAACCCTAAAATGCCAATGTTGAATAATGCCCGGCCCAAGCTTTTCCCATGGAGGCCAAAAGGTAACTCAAGCATGACCTCCAAACTTGCATCATCCCGGAAGGTAAAGTTCGTATTTTTGGTAGTTCTTATGCTGTCTCTAGCCGGGATGAACACACCATTTTCAAGCCTCCCTAAGGTAAGAAAGAGGTACGTCGAGCTTATGACGTTAAACAAGCGCTTCTTGGGAGGCAACCCAAGTCTTTAAATTCTTGTTCTTTCAATTTTCGTATTCTAGTCGTGTATTAGATTGTTGTGTTATTGTTTCTCCTTTATTTGTTGTGGTTTGAATGTTAGTTTTTGTATGTGTCTTTTGAGTTTGATCCATGCTTGTTCTTGAATTTTTAGGTTTGGTCCTTCGATTTTATGCCATTCGAATGCAAATTCTTGTGTGATTTTTGGTCGAATTCATTGTTGCTTTGATTGTGCAATGCTTGAAATGAAAACAAATATATAAGGGCTGAATCTGCAGGTCGTGAGGATGCCCATAAGCCATCCCGGAAGAGGCTCACGGGCGTGAGCTCACCCGTGAGGCCTTCGGGCATCTTTCTCTTTAAAGCGCCCCTTCACCATTTCTTTCATAACTTTCTCATCTCTCCTCCATTTTCCCTCATGCTTTCACCGTTTTTCTTCATTTTTCTTCCTCTTCACGTCTCTTCTACTTTTAGAGACCTGATCTACACTAATTATGGGGCGTTTTAACATCATCTTCATCGATTCCCCAAAGGTTCATCTCTCTAAACCCAAGTTTTCAAGCATGAGTGTTTCTTCTCCCTTTCTTTTTCTTTTCAAGTTGAATGGATGCCAATGTTGTGGGAGATTGGTTGGTTGTCATTTTTGTGGGTTTTTGGAGTAATTTCAAAGCTTTGTAAAAATGTTTATGCTCCATTTATAAGAGAAGCTCTTGCAAAATTTTTTTTGGGAATTACTGTAGCAATTCTTGAATTTTTTCACATTCCCTTGATGTTGAACCATTGCTTCCCTTGTATGTGACTTAATCTTGAATCATACTTGTAAACCCTTAGCCATGCTTGCATTAGAGAGATTTGGACACCATGATAATGATTGAACAAAGGACTTGCTTGGATTATGTTTTGCTTGATTGTTGTGTTGTGCTAGTTGTTTGTTTTGTTTGCTTTTGTTTGTGTTTTTTTTTGTGTGTGTTAGATGCCTTGAGATGATGTTCCTTTCTATCTTGTAGGGTGGAAGTAGGGCATCAAGCACACCTTCTCTCTCGATCATCTACTTGCATCATTGGTGGCTACCCCGATCTCATGGATTTCAAGACTCATGTTTTGAGACTTGGGAAAGTTCATGAAACCCTCTTATTACACTTTTTTTACCTATATTTTTTATGCACTGCTGATTTAGACACATTGAGGACAATGTGCATCTTTGAGTGGGGGGGTAGATTTTCATGAACTTTGGAATTGTTTTAAATTGCATGCTTGACTCACCTATGATAGCTATGATTTTATTGTTAAGGACTTCCTAGCTTGGTAGAATGATAGTAGTGAGTTGTACTTTACATGTACTTGAATGTAGTCCTGTTTCATCTTTAGTGTACATTGATACCTGCTCACTCTAACTTCGACTTCTGACACTCTAACCCATCTTATTGATTTTGTGTTAGGATGTCAAATTTCTCTTTCAATAGTCTTTTAAAAACTTTTGAGTCCCCTATTTTTGTTTTAACCCTAAGTAAGGTTTTTAAGTGAGGTTTTTAGCAGGTGGTTGATCAGGCGTCCTGAGTTAGGTTGTATATATATATAAAAAAAAAAAAAAAAAAAAGTGAAAAATTGAGTCTATGTCAGTATTCCTCTGCTTCTAAAAGCATGAATGCGTATATGTAGATCTGAAGTCAAGTAAGTTGGGTGGCTCTTGTGCCTGGCCAGCATGTGCATCCTGCTGAAAGATTTTTGTGCAGTCTACGTTAGGCGGACTCCGTAAAAAAAAAAAAAAAGAAAAAAAACTTTTTTGATCTTTGGGCGCCTGAAACCTGTTTTACCTTCACTTGATGTTAAAGTTTATTTTTGGGACCAAAAGATTTTTAACTGACTATTGAGAGGATTTTTCTTTGCCACTCCTAACACTAATTTCAATTTGAGTGAGGTGAACAAACATCCTGGGTAATCCAGGGTGCGGAGGTCAAGGTGGGAGTCAGCACACACACACAGGAACACTTTGGATGAAACAGAGCTAATATTACTTCACTATACATTGAACAACTCACTTCTTGATTTCGGTCCATTTGTGCTGGTGGAGTCCTGTACAGTTGAGCTTGAGGTCGTGTATTTAGCCGTTTATCGTCTTGCCCCTGTTCTTCATGTTTGTTTGCTTGGGGACAAGCAAACGCTTAGGTGTGGGGATGTTTGATAAATGTCTAAATATACGTATTTTATACGTATTAATTTGTATTATTTTATTATCTTTTTGATGAGTCGATGCCCTTTTTATAGTCTAAATCTCTTTATTTTGTGTTGCAGACCCTAAATGAGCTCAAGAACGTATTTAGAAAGAATTCGACACCAAATACGACGTTTTTTGGATTTTTCACTGTAGAAGTACTGTAGTAGAATTACTGTAGCAGGGTACTGTAGCACCGAGGTGAAATTTCCTGCAAAACTCTCTGGATGCCTCACGGGCAACCTCACGGTCGTGAGGCAGCCCGTGAGGAGACACGAATTTCACCTTTTTAAAGGCTCCTAGGGTATCATGTTTGGGGACTTTTGGCCACCATTCTCCAGCATCTTCACCTAGGGCTTCAAGGCAAGGGGAGAAGAGGTTGTGCTATCAAGGAGAAGATCTAGGAGCTTGCCGGCGCGGATCCGACAAGTTCTCATCACCACATTCTAGTCTTCATCTTAAGGGAGTTTGTTATGAGCTTTGTCTTGTATTTATTGTATTTCTTGCTTTCTCCTTTGTTGATGAGGAACTAGACTCCTAAGGTCACCGGGCATCCGGTGAACCTTGGGATGAACTTGCTTTGTATGGATGTTAGATTTACATTTACGGTGTTTGGTTTGATTTGTGGTTCATGCTTTGTGTTCTTTGATGTGTTGTTTGGCATGAGAACTCTACGATTCAACTTCTAGATTGTACTTGGTGCGTGACCATCGCCCTTGTGCTAGACTCACATAGCATGGAAGGGATTCATGTATGAATACACCGTGACCATCGGGTATTTCATGCCCCTCCAACCATTAGGGCTGGACCTAGGTTGAGGATCGACCCTAATTAGAGGTTTTCCTAAGCGTAGTGCAATCGTAGGAGGATTTGGTTGGAAGAAATTCGGAGCCAATACACGTACTGGATTAGGGGTCATCACCGTGACCATCGGGGTGATCTACTGTTGGATATCTCTTGTCCCATCCACCATTGCCTGTGTAATTTTAGCATCCATCTAGCTTTAGTAGTCCTGAGGGGATCCTAGCCCGGGACCTCGCGCTTTCATTATTATTTGCTTCCTTAAATATGCTCATGTGGTGTGCCTGAGTCCATGTGTTTATAGTTATCTTTGTTAGTTTTCTTATCTTGTTTAATTCTCTTTCTTTGGTAGACTAGACAGTGCCGTCTAGGGGGAAGTAATAGCAGCTCTTGGGACCCCAGGGAATACGACCCTTTCACGCGTGCGTGAGAGGTATTACTTGACGACCCGTGCGCTTGTGGATCTCATCACTCACCTTATTGGGAAGCTGGCAGAACTCAAATCGAACAAACCAAATGCGAAGAAGAAGAAGACGAAGATGTAAGTCTCCTTCTAAACTTTCTTTGAGAAAAAGCAAGCAGGAAGGCAAAAAACGATTCACAATTGTATGCATAAAGGTCAGACTTGATGTGATCGGGCGGGTTTTTCCCACCATTTGTAAGGGCAAAAATGAAATTAATGACCCACTTGAAGTGACCGATAGAGCGTAGAAGGGAATGAAAATATAACGGAAGGGCTGTCCAAGGTGTGCAAAAGTTGGGGGGGGGGGTAGGAAGTTTTGAAATTCACGATGGGTGAACAATAATTTTCTCTTATTTTTATTTCCTAAATAATATTTTGAAACATTACCTAAAATATCTTAATTTTGTCATTTCCTCATAACAACATTTGATATTATCATATTTGTAAAATACCCCTCGTTTATTAAAAACCATATTTCCAATCCAACCAAAAGTAAAAGAAGTTAAAAATTGAATACATTCTTACCCCAACAGTTATTCAAAAGCTTTATACTTACCATGTTATATTGTGGGATTTTTCTATTTTTGTTTGGTTTTTAATAGGGGTAATTTAATCAGTTAAAAATAAATAGATCATAAATCAAAATTTTAGTTTCTTTATTATTTCAAGAGATTGTAAGTTCATGACTTCTATTAAGAGCAAACCCCTAATGTTAATTACTACGGAGACTTTGGTGGGAACCTCCAATTAAAAAACAAATGTGAAGAGAAATATAGAATCGATTTTGTTGATAAAAAGTTACATAAGTACATGAATTTAACAAGTACAAAGACAAGATACTCAAGTTTTTTTTATTTAATCCTATGACTTCAATCTGTTTAGTGTCATGAGTAGAGGTCATGATACTTCAGCTTCTTCAGATTAGTCTTTTGGAAGAATATTGGGATTTTTTTCTCTTGAGTTTGATGAGTTTTTTTTAAGTACCTAAGTTTTGTATCTTGGACATGATTTGAGTGTCAAGCGGTGGACCTCACAGTAAGCTTTAGAAGAAATTTTTTAAAGCTTTTTTCAGCTCCACCAACCACAGGGCTCCATACATTAGACATTACAATAGGTTTCAACAAAGTTTTTTAAAGATATTTTTATAACCTCTGTGGTTGTCAAATAGTGGACCTCACAGGAAACTTCAAGAGTAATTTTAAAAGTTCTTTTTTTTTATCAACCCCATCTATCACCGGAGTGTCACATGTTGGACCTCATAGTGACCTTCAATAGTGACATTCATCATATTTTCATTAACCCTTTTCATCTTGTGTGACTGTCAAGAGTTATGGAGAGGCTCCCTTATAGAGAGCAGTAGTTATGCATTAGTTATCACAGTCAACTTCAAGGAAAGCCTTTAAATATCTTCATCAGGCCCGTCAGCCGTGTAACTGCCAAGAGGCATGGAGAAGCCCCTTTAAGAAGAGCAGTCGCCATGCATTGGACATCACAACTTGCTTCAGAAGAAGTCTTTGAATGTCTTCATCGACCCCTGCAGCCGTGTGACTATCAAGAGCTATGGAGAGGTCCCCTCAAAGAAAACAGTTGCCTTGCATTGACATCACAGCTTGCTTTAGGAGAAGTCTTTAAGGAGGTCTTCATCGACTCTTGCAGCAGTGTGACTATTAAGAGGCATGGAGAGGCCCCTTCAAGCAGTCGCCATGCATTGGACATCACAACTTTGCTTCAGGAGAAGTGTTCGAATATCTTCATCGACCCCTGTAGCTTTGTCATCGATCCCTACAGCTGTGTGATTGTCAAGAGGCATGGAGAAACCTCTTCAAAAAGAGTAGTCGCCATGTATTGGACATCACAACTTGCTTCAGAGGAAGTTTTCAAGGAGGTCTTTAATTTACTAAAATAGCCATCTAAAAAAAAACTCCACTCTCACATCATTTTCGCATTTTAATAATTTTTTTAAATCTATGTTTTTTCATTAAATCGTAATTCCTCTTGTTTTAATTTTCATAACTTTTCATGAAACCCTGACTTCTTTCATTTTTTCATTTCATATTTTTTTAAAAATATTTCTATTATTATTTATTTATTTTTGGAATTGACCCTCTAACTTTCATTTTTTTCACATTTCTACAAAGTTTTCAAATAACCCCTAAATTTTCACATCTAAAATTTTCTTAGCAAATTTTGCAGATAAACCCCAAACTTATTTTTTTAACATTTACATAATAGTTTTCAACTAAACTCTCCAATTGTTACACATTTCATCTTTTTCAATATTTTGTTTATTTTTTATATTATTATCTTTTTCCCTTTTTTTATAGCATAACCTCAACCATAATATATATATATATATATATATATATATATATGCATTTTTTTTAATAAATTTTACAAACAAGCCTAGTGTCTTTAAAAGCAATATTACTTATAATAAATAGTTTATGTGCATGATTTACGCTAAGCTCATAGGCTGCACAAACTTAGGGTCAAAAAAACATAGATGCAAGTAGTTTCTACTAAGAATGAAAGGAAAGAAAAAAATAAAAAAACCAAGCGTCAACTATGCATATATTATCACTATAATACATAAGGTTGCATGAAAGTAAGGAAATCAACATGATATGTTGCATGTTTCTCTAAATACCATAATGGGTGGAGATGCCATGTGATGAGAGAGTTGCACGATATGCTAGAGGGCTTGCACACTACTTCTCCGCCCGCAAGTGCACGGGCTGTCAAATAATAAACCTCACGCAAGCACCAGAGGGTCGTATTCTCTGGGACTCAAGATGTGCTATTATTTTCTCCTAGGTGACACTATCTGATCGATCAAAGAGAAAGGTTGTCGATTAAAAACAAAATAAGAAAATCACTAAAAGAAAGACCTATAAACAAAATAGACTTAGACACACCTTACAAGCGATCTAAAGAGTAGGTGACAAAGAGAACAAGAGGCCTCGGGCAAGGATCCCCTAGGGAGAAGAACACATAAGGATCAATTTGGGAATTTAATTGTGATGTTGGCTAAAGTTTGTTCGCAAAACTTGGAAGTCGACTACACCGGAACTTCCGTAGTGTAGCCTTAATCCAGTACAGGTTCCTCAATCGGAAGATATCCCTATGATGTTTTTGGGTAATAAGGAGTCTTGGCTAACGAAGTTCTAATACTCTACCGGCTAGAACTATCCCTAATACCCACGGGAGGTTACCAGCACCCGGAACCTCCGGTACCGGTACACTGAATCCCTCTTCAAACATTATATGACCTAATGCAAGCAAGCATCCCGTTATACTAGCATCATTCAAGAGTTAAAACCTATGGAATTTATCTGTTGTAGGTTAAATATGATAGCAATAGAATGAAACCAAACAAACATACCAATAATCCATTACAATAAAGATCATCCATACAAACATGTTCTTCTCCCAAGGTTCACCGAATGCTCGATAACCTTGGGAGTCTTGTTCAACATGAATAAGTGAGAGATCGCAAAATACATAGAAAGCATAATAAAATTCATAGATCAACTCCCTTGAAATGTTGACTTATATAAAAAAAAATCTTGATATTCTAATTTTAATCAAAATAGGTTTATCTTAATTACATACATCCAAATTATAATGGAATTAGGATAATATCATATTAAGATGGATATTATTTGGATATATTAGACAAAATCATAAATATTAAGTGATTTAAAACATAAATCACAAGATCAGCCTAGAGCACATATCTCGAGATAATCTAAGTATTCACATCTCAAGATCAGCCAAGAGCACAGATCTCGAGGCGATTAAAAAGATTCAAATCTTAAGATTAGCTGAGAGCAAGGATCTCGATGCAATCTAAAATATACAAATCTCAAGATCAGCTGAGAGCACAGATCTCGAGGTGACCTAAAATATTCAAATTCTAATATCAGCTATAAATACAAATCCCCAAGCAAAATAAAAAAATAATGGTATTAAAATTAACAAAAATCAAATTAAAAAAATAATATAGCAAATAATTTAAATAAAAGAAATAATAATAATATATAATATAAAAATAATAATAACACAATATAATATAATATAATATAATTTAATATAATATAAAATAATGTTTAAAAAAAATGGGGGAACGTGGGATTTGCATTATGGGGCACGTGGGGCATGCATGGAGACATGAGGCTCCACTTAAGTACCACGATTGTTAGGTGGGGGGTGGTGTTTAGAGGAAAAGGCTTTAAAAAGAAAGAATCAAAAAGGGGGGGATCGAAAAGGAAAAAATAGAAAGAAAGAATCAGAGGAGGAAGAGAGATCATAAAACAGAAAAGAAGAAGGAGGAGCCAAAGAAGAATCAGCAAAGGAAGAAGAAAAACAAAAGAAGAAAGAAGAAGAAGGTTTCCATACTTTATCTTTCTTTTTCCTACACACACACACACACATATATATATATATATATATATATATATAAAGTTGCCACTCGTCACCGCCGCCACCGCCATCGCCGTTGCTCATCATCGTCGCTACTGAGGCTAGAGAGGGTGGAATATCCCTCGCCAGTCTCCTATATATATAATAAAAAAAAAAAAAAGCTACTGCCTGTGGCCACCGACAACGTCGCTGTTGCCGTCGCTATTCATCATCGCCTCTACCGAGGCTAGTGAGGGTGGAATGTCCCTCGCTTGTCTCCACTCTGTCAGTAGCCGGAGAGGAATGAAAGTGTCAACGCTCTGTCGCCGCCTGAGTTTGTACAATGGCGATGGAGATAGAAGAAGAACTTGTTGCTCTTTAAGCTATCGAGTTTTGAAGCTCAATTTGTGATAAAAAAATTCAAATCCAAAATGGTATGAAGGAGTTGGGACTGCAAGTTCAGGATCTCTGCACCCTCATTTTGTAGAAAAGGCACTTCTTATGCTAGTTCCTATGCTGCTTGAGACCTTGTTGAAGCAAGAGGAGGATCAGGATCAAGATGATGAAACATGGAATTTGTCCATGGCTAGAGGGACGTGCCTTGGTCTTGTTGCAAAGACAGTTGGAGATGCAATTGTGCCCATGGTGATGCCATTTGTTCAGGAAAACTTCATAAATGAAGACTGGCATTGCCGCAAGGCTGCCACATTTGCATTTGGCTCTATTATTGAAGGACCTTTGTTGAAAAGCTTGCACCATTGGTCTAAGGCGGTTTAGAGTTCTTACTCAATGCGATGAAAGATCAGAATAGCCAAGTAAAAGATACTACAACCTAGACTTTAGGTAGGATATTTGAGGCCCTCCATTCTCCAGCAACTGCACAATCAGTTATTACTGCTACTCTCCCTCGCATCATGTCTGTTCTGTTGAAAAGTATTAAAGATGATACTAATGTTGTTATGAAGGTCTGTGGCACCATTTATTTTCTTGTTCATGGTTATGAAGATGCAGGACTGGACTCATCCATTCTCACACCTTACCTCGGTGAAGTTATCAAAGCACTCCTACTATCAGCTGATCGGTCAGATACCGGCAATTCTAGACTAACGGCTTCGGCTTATGAAACCCTGAATGAGATTGTTAGATGCAGCAGGTGATCGACACAGAGTGTGTCAACACCCGCAAGTGCACGGGGTCGTCAAGTAATAAACCACTCGTGCACGCACGAGTGGGTCGTATTCCCAAGGGGCCCGAGGAGCTACCTTACTCACTTCTCACCTGTTGTTTAGCTCACCGATTCCATTTTTTAAGAGAATAGCTAAGAAAGAAAACAAATAACAACAAGAGAAATTTTCTAAATAAATGCAACTGAATCAAAACACGGGAGATGCTCAGGGATGAAACGGTCATGGATGAGGATCCCCAAGGGGGCTACTCAAGTGAGTAGGATATTTGAGAAATTAAGTATGTGGCTAGTTGGACCGAGAAAACCTAAACTTAGGTCAACCCGATGGTCACGGCAATTGACCTCTAACCCGGTACAAGAGTTGAATAAAGAATTTCTTCCACTCAATCTCTCACACGGTTGCAAGGAGAATGATGGTTTCCTCAAGTTAGGGTGGAAACACTAGTTAGTTTTCAACCCTAGAAATGGAGGGGTACAAATACCCGATGGTCACGGCGTATTTATACAATAATCCCTTCCAAGTTTGGTAGAGTCTAGCACTAAGGCAATGGTCATGCTACAAAGTGCTACCAAGAATTTGATACAACAATTAAGCACATGTACCAAAACGATTAAGAATACCAAACAAGGATCACAACAAGCCAATCATACAATAGATAACTCAAATAATCCAAAACATCACAAGTTTTGCCCCCAAGGTTCACCTACATCCGGTGACCTTGGGGTTTAGTTGTTCATGTTCAACAAATCCACCACATAGACCATGGAAATAACTAAAATAAACATGAGGAACACTCCCTCAAATGGTGAAGGTCGAATGCCGCTTGAATCTCCGGAGAAAACCTTCCGAAGACGCCACTCGAAGGGGTGGCTTCAAGTTGTCTTCAACCTCCAAACAATGAAGCTTTTGAAGTAGATCCTCCTAGATCTTGCTCTCCTCACCTAAGAAAACCCGAATTTCCTCTCCTTTTGCCCTCCAAAATGGTGTGGAAATGATGTCCAAACCCTAGCCTTCTTTCTCCCCCAAAAGCTCTCTCCAAGAAGATGCAAAAGTTCCTCTCAAAATGCCCTAGATCGCATTTAAAACCCCAAATCCCGATGGGTAAACGGGTCAGCATACAGCCGGTATGCTTACCCCTCTGGATTTCTACTTTTCTGCCGAGAAGTCCGCGATGAGCTACAGTAACTGCTACAGTGAATGCTACAGCCGTGCTTCAGTACCCCGTCTCGAAAACGCTGTTTTGGTGTCGAATTCGCTTCCCATCTCGTCGTCGAGTCCCAGGGCTTCTGGCTGGCCTGAAATACAAAGATAAAGCAATTTAGACCTAAAAGGGCATAGATTCAACAGTAAGATATGAAAATAATACACAATACATACATGTAAAATACGTACTTTTAGACGTTTATCAGCAGGTTACCTAAGACTTTAAATATCTTGTGTCAGCTGCTACAGGAGATCATGAAAAGATTAGGACAGGCTATGGAGCTTCAAGTCTTCTCATCAAATGATAGGGAAAAACAAGGCGATATGCAAGCCTTGCTTTGTGGTGTTCTTCAAGTATTAATCCAGAAGTTGAGCTCGTCTGATGAGACGAAATTCATAATTCAACAAGCTGCTGATGGGATGATGGTCTTATTTTTAAAGTGTTTGCTTGTTGCAGTTCTACTATTCATGAAGAAGCAATGCTTGCCATTGGAGCTCTTGCTTATGCAACAGGTCCTAAGTTTGCCAAGTACATGCCAGAATTCTACAAGTATTTAGACATGGGATTGTAAAACTTTGAGGACCTCTCAAATTCAATGCTTCATCGGTCTTTCAAACCTCCTATTTTCTCATGCTTCGGAGATATTGCACTTGATGTCGGAGAGCATTTTAAGAAGCATCTTTCTTATGCCATGCCAATACTTCAAAGCGCCTCGGAGCTTTATTTTCAGTTAGAGACTGTAGATGAAGATATGATAGACTATGGAAATCAACTAAGACACGGTATATTCGAGGCCTATTCAAGTATATTTCGAGGCTTCAAAAGTTCAAAGGCAGAACTAATGATGCCCTATGGAGGTCCTCTTTTGTAGTTCATAGAGGTTGTTTTCAGGGACAAGAATAGGGATGAGAAACAAAGACTGCAATAAAAAAATTCATCACTTGAATTGGCATCCATGGAGCAAGTAAAAAAAAAAAACACTTTGTTTTTGATGTTACTGTGGATCTTTTATATCATCAAACATCAACACAATTTGATGGAATTATCTTTGGAGTTTATGGTGGGTGCCGTGTACTTATTGATCAGCATCACACTTCATAGGCAAGTTGGGCATTGTGAACTAATTGGCCTTTCATTTGCTAAAGATTATATTAAGCAGATGATGTAACACTTGCCTACCACAAATGATATTTCACCAACTTTATGGGACATTACAAATCGAGCAAAGCTATTTGTCCCGAAATTAATGCCCGAATTAAGCTCCCGAATGACGTGGCTATCCACGTGGCCTTATTTTCTCTCTCCTCATCACATTATTTCTCTCTCATCTTAATATAGAAAAAAAAAAAAAAAAAAAAAAGAGAAAGCTGGTGCCCTTCTTCATCTCCTTGCTCCCATCTTCATCTCCAACGACTTCTGGCTTCCGGCGATCCTCTGAGCGGCAGAGGAAATATTAATTAATATGGAGAGTAAATGAAGGGCATCAACTGGTACAGTCTCTCTCTCTCTCTCTCTCCCAAAACACAAGCGCCAAAGAGAGTAGAGAGGCCCACAAGGAGAGCTCAAATGCAGAGCTGGGTAAATAATTGAGAAACTACCAAGCAGAACACCACTTCCAGTACTTCTCTTTGCTTCTCCAAAGTCCAAGGCTATGTTGTTCTAGTGTCATTTCTTCAATCCTATCAATAGGTCGTCTTTTTCACTCAATTCTACTCATATCGGAACTTCTCCAAATGTCTTCTTCTTCTTCTTCTTCTTCTTCTTCTTCTTCTTCTATGAAACTAGGAAAAATATTCAATTTTTAGATTTGTTTCTTCTTTTGTTGCAAACCCTAATGGCATAAAATTTGCTCCTTTTATACTTCCGGCGATCCTCCGAGAGACAGAGGAAATAAAAGACCGGAGGTGGATTTGTACTGCCGTGGGAGTCGTCGTCCTCGTGCAGAGGAGATGAAGATGGGAGCAAGAACCACCGGTTCTTTCTCTCTTTTTTTTTTATATTAAAGTGAGAGAAATAAGGTGATGGGGAGAGAGAAAATAAGGTCACGTGGATGGCCACGTCATTCGGGAGCTCAATTCGGTCACGAACTTCGGGATGAATAGCATCACTCTTACAAATCTATTAAAAAAAAAAAGACACTGTAGGTTGCCAATTGCATCTTCCATGTCATAGGAAACAACAATGCAAAAGGAAACACTGGATAATGTCCATAATGATATCAATGAGAATGCTTGTGAATTTGAGCCATGGAACTTTATTAAATGAGAATGCCCTATGAAATTCAATTAGAACATGGTAGTAGCAAGCCGAAGCAACAATATGTGGAACAATAAAAATACCCATTTTCAAGACGGCAATGAGATATATATCTCAAGACGGCAACCAGGCATACAACGCGGTGACGAGGCACAGACAGCAATATATATATATATATATAAAGATTTATATTCATATATAAATGATGTCATATATATGTATCAAATAAATAAATAATGAAATAATAAAATTTATAATTTGCAATATTTTCTGTCTTGTACTCGAAGCCCTTAATCAGAGGTTCCCAAGATTTTAATCCGGGGTAATTAATAATAGGGGCTTGCCTCTATTAGGAATGGAAGAATCCACAAAAATAAAATAAAATAAAATAAATATCATTTGTGATTCGATATATCTCCTGGTGTCCCTTCACCGACACGATGCCAGGACGCGTATTTTCGAACCCACAAATAGAAGGTGGTGATGAGAGCTCACCAGATTCGCGTCGTCGAACTCCTTGATGTGTTCCTTGAGTGCAACCTTCTTCTCCCCTTAATTTTGCTCTTCAAATTCGCCTCCTCCAGCTACGATAGAGCCTTAGAAAATGATGGTGGAGGATGGTGGCCGAAGTCCTCTTCCAAAAAGCCTTAGAATTCCTTTTATCACTTCCAAAAATGTGTGGCACGTGTGTTGTGCGAGCTGCTGTGCTGCCCACACAAGAGGCTGCACACTTCACAACGCACTTTATGCCCCCTAGTGTGTGGGCCGCACAAAGGCCGCACATCTCCCAGCCCACTCTGTGTGGGCTGGTGTGCGGGCCGCACACCGCACGCCGCCCACATGGCTTCCAGACGGTGGTCGTTTTGCCATGTTTGGCTTCGTTCGCTCGTTTTCTCATCGCCGGGTGCTTAGTCATCCATATGGCATTTCAATGGTCTTTCAAAGTAATGTTTTTGACCTCCAAAACACCTCTAAAATCTTTTCACGAGCTTGAAAGACTTCTCTGATGTCCTGAAATGAAATTACACAAAAAAGGGCTTAAACGGGCATCGGTGTTATTAAAAATACATGAAAGTGTATGAAATAATGCAATAGAATACGGTGTATTTAGACACTTATCACTATGTATGCATGAATTAATTTAACACCAAATCATAAAAACACTTAATCACATATCTTTGCAACATAATGAGATTCGTGTTTTGCCTTGAGAAGCATAGAGGATGCTTGACCAAATTGCTCAAACAAGAGCATTGGACGTTCTTTTATAGACAAACACAAGTCCTCTTTTTTTTTTTTTCTTTTTGGTGTTACCTATACATTATGGATAATATTTTTCAAGAAGCATGCATTGATGGGTAGCATGGGTCTTCATCCATTGACGTCGACTAAATGATTTCAATGATGTACGGGTTCCCAATTCGGTTTGAACTTGCCCCCAGCATGTTTGTTGGTGATGATCTGCCTTCTTAACACCCAAACCATCTCCCCTTTCTCAAAATCTGAATCCGAGCTATTTTGTTGTAAGCTCTTACCATCTGTGCTTTATAGACTTCAAGGTTGTGTTGAGCCTCTAGTCTCTTCTCATCTAATGAGTTGAGTTCGTCTAAACGTAAATGAACTCTATCTTCATCTAGGAATTCATTTTGTAAAGCAATCATCAAAGATGGGATTTGAACTTCAAGTGGTAGAACAGCTTTCATACAAAAAACTAACGAGTATGGTGTTGATTGAGTTAGTGCTTGATAAGTAGTACGGTATGCCCAAAGGACTTCGGAGAGCTTCTCATCCCAATCTCTTTGGCCTTTTGAAACTGCCTTCTTAGTAACTTGAAAAGAGTTTTCTTAAATACTTTTGCAAGGCCATTTGCTCTAGCATTATAAATAGAGGAGTATCTCCAGTCTATTTTGCGGTGTTGGGCAAATCTCCTAACTTTGAGGCTTCTAAAAGCTTACCCGTTATAAGAAATTATTCTTCGCGGTGTTCCCAACTTATATAGCACATTGTCTTTGAATGCTTCTGCAAGGCCATTTGCTCTATGATACAGCCCTTGCATGTGTCCGCAAGTGTACGGGTCGTCTTGTAATAAAATGTCCCAAAGGGGACATGTTGTCAAATCACAGGGAACAGAAGTACAGGTACTAACTATAAATCTCGTTATCTAGCCTTAATGGTAAAGCGGAAGCAATCTAATGTGCAAAGATGCCAAAGACAGGCAAACTAGGGAAATAGAAAGAAGTCGCATTCGGGAAAAATGAGGTATTCAGTCAATGCTTCTCATATGATTACAACTTGAAATACGAGGTTCAACTACACTCTTCAAATCAAATGGTTTGAGCCGTGGAAATCCTAAATTCCCCCAATCCCATTCGCACGGCAATTGGAGACTTCTTAAATACAACCCCCTTAATCGTAACCTGTCACATTATAAGGAGTTTGTATAAGAGTGATACGTTCTAGGGATTCCTCTATAGATCAACTAGATATCTGAAACAGGCTAGCTCTTTCGCAAGACCACTAGCCACTAGTCAAGAATAAACCCTAACAAGATATGTCACATACAAGAGTTTAAATGATTTTGATGGTCGTTGCGCGACACGCTAAAGAAGCGGGAGCAAGGCTCCCAGGCCACAAGTGCACGGGTCGTCAAGTAATACCTCTCCTGCGAGCACAAGAGGGTCATATACCCTGGGGTCCCGAGATCTACCATTACTTTCTCTTAGATTAGTTGTTTAGTCATATCAAACAGGAGTTTTGTTGAATAAAAAATAAATACTAAAACAAGGCAATTAAATCAAACTAACCACCAATGAGCAATGAACGTAGAGGGAAACAAGTATAGAAGATAAGGCCGCGAGCGAGGATTCCCCCGGGAAAAACACGAGTATAGATGATAAGATAAATAAATAATGCATGCATGGTTTGTAACAAGTTGGTCCACTTAGACTCGGAAGTCGACTACCCTAGAATCTCCGTAGTGTAGCCTTAATCCAGTACAAGTTCCTTGATCCTAAGGATACTCACATGATACCATTGGGTATAAGGAGTCTTGGCTAGAGTTATTCAAAAACAATTGTGATAGAATGCACTCTAAAGCCCGCGGGACGTTACCGGCACCCGGAACCTCCGTTGCACTGGTACAATGGATCCCTTTCCTAACATTCTTTGACCTAATACATGCGAGCATCCCACCAAACAAGTATCGTTCATAATCAATTCTACGGAATCCATCCATTGTAGAACGAACATGTATTAGAATGAAAGAAACCAAATACAATAATCCATGCATTCATTAAACTGACAAAATGTCATCCAGTACAAGTGTTCCTCCCAAGGTTCACCAGTTTCCAGGTGGCCGTGGGAGGTTTAGTTCAACAATACAAGTAAAGGGAAGCTATAAGATACAAGATTTATCACAAAGAAAGCAAGAACTCCCCTGTTGAAGATGTTGACCAGGGATGATGAAGCAACTTGCCGAATCAGCGTCGGCAAGCCTAGGATGAAGATCTACGCATTCTTCCCTCTTCTCCCACTTGATTCCACCACAAAATGACCTCCTTTGATGAAGATTTGCGCGTGGGGGTCCTTGGAGCCGTTGGTGGCAAGATCTCCCCAAAAAAAAACCCTAGAACGGCTTAAATACCCGAGCCGTGTGCAGGCTGGTGTGCAGGGCCGCACACCAAACCGCCCACCCCTCTCGCAGGGGTCTACGGGCCGCACACAACCAGCACATGGGTCTAAAAACGGGCCTGAATAGGCCTGTTCCGTGTAGGAGTGCCCGAATGACGTCCAGAGCTCGTTTAACCTTCGTTTCTTCCCTTCCTGGCCTCAATTTTTATGATATAAATGCTCCTCCTAACGTAGACGGCTCGTAGATGCCCTGAAATAGAAAAACAAAAAAAAAACACATCAAAGGGAATGTGTTTTATTTAAATAATATATGAAAGTACAAATAATGCACCGTTACAAAACGGTGTATTTAGACACTTATCAAACTACCCCCCACTTGAGGGTTTGCTTGTCCTTAAGCAAATAAACATAAAGAACAATAGAAATTGATAAGTGGCTAAATACACAACCTCCGGCGCAAATATAAGTATGCAATAGCAAGTGTAAGACTCTAGATTCTAAGCTACAACCATAAACGAAATTTTGAAACATTCATTCGGCAAGATGACGCTGTGTGTGTGAAACCTTCTTCACCTGGGTTCTTGTAGCCTGGATAGAAGAAAATGACACCCCGAGAACCACTTCTTAAAGCACATCATATTACTTATAGCGGTAACAGACCTTGAAATGGTAGGGAACCCCCCTAATGAATTCACAAGGCACTTCTGTCTCTCGTCTATACAGAATTGGCCTTATTTACACACACTTTTTTCACACTGTTTTTTTTTTAACTAACATGAACTGTAGTCTTCTTTTTGGAAGGGTAAATATGCTGATCAGGCACCAAAAAACCCAACTTACTAAGAAGATTACAAGTTCACATGAACATGCTCATGTTTTTTTAGCTTTTAGCTTAGGGAATACTCCTTTTAGGAGCCCGAATCCTAAGTTAATTTGCTATTCAAGTAGAGGAGCATTATCATTCTTATTGCTATACAAAACTCTTTTTATTGCCACATTTTATTTCCCTTTTTGCCAGTTTTAAGAGAGAGACCGAAGCCTTCAAACAACTCATTTGGAAGAAGCCTAACACGTCAAAGTACGGTATCACTAAAATGGGTTAGCTACCAAGAGGGTCACGAAGGTTATCTTTTAACCTAACCTAGGTGTCCAAGGTCCAAGCTAAAAGGTACGTGATGGAATTCCTTGAATGATCAAAATTCATTAAGTACAGGGTTGTGTGCAAAGTTTAGCATCTATCATTATCCTACTCTAATGCACACGTAGGTATCTGATAAACGCCTAAATATATGTATTTTATACGTAATTGTCTGAATTATTTTATTATCTTTTTGATGAGATGATGCCCTTCTTTTGGTCTAAATCTCTTTATTTTGTATTGCAGGCCCTGAATAAGCCAAAATGAGCTCAAAAACGTATTTATAAAGAAATCGACACCAAATACGTCGTTTTTGGGGCTTCTTCACTGTAGCAGTACTGTAGTAGGATTACTGTAACAGACACTGTAGCACCCGAGATGAAAATTCTGGGGAAGTTTCTGGATGCCTCACGGGCAACCTCACGGCCGTGAGGCAACCCGTAAGGACCCACGAAATTCACCTTTTTAAGGGGCATTAGGGCATCATGTTTGGGGACTTTGGCCACCATTCTCCACCATCTTGGCCTAGTTTTTCAAGGCAAGTGGAGAAGGCAGATCTGAGGAGGAAATCAAGGGGATAAGAGGTTGTGCTATCAAGGAGAGGATCTAGGAGCTTGCCGGCGCGGATCCGACAAGTTCTCATCACCACCTTCTAGTCTTCATCTTAAGGGAATTTGTTATGAGCTTTGTCTTGTATTTGTTGCAATTCTTGCTTTCTCCTTTGTTGATGATGAACTAGACTCCCAAGGTCACCGGGCATCCGGTGAACCTAGGGATGAACTTGCTTTGTATGGATGTTTTATATATACATTTATGGTATGTGGTTTGGTTTGTGGTTCATGTTTTGTGTTCTTTGATGTGTTGTTTGGCATGAGAACTCTGCGATTCAACTTCTAGATTGTACTTGGTGCCTGACCATCGCCCTTGTACTAGACTCACATAGCATGGAAGGGATTCATGTATGAATACGCCGTGACCATCGGGTATTTCATGCCCCTTCAACCATTAGGGCTGGACCTAGGTTGAGTATCGGCCATAATTAGAGGTTTTCCTATGCGTAATGCAATCGTAGGAGGATTTGGTCGGAAGAAATTCCGAGGCAATACTCGTACCGGATTAGGGGTCATCGCCGTGACCATCGGGGTGATCTACTATTGGATATCTCTTGGCCCATCCACCATTGCCTGTGTAATTTTAGCATCCATCTAGCTTTAGTAGTTCTGAGGGGATCCTAGCCTGGGACCTCGCGCTTTCATTATTATTTGCTTCATTAAATATGCTCATGTGGTGTGTCTGGGTCCATGTGTTTATAGTTATCTTTGTTAGTTTTCTTATCTTGTTTTAATTCTCTATCCTTGGTAGACTAGACAGTGCCGTCTAGGGGGAAGTAATAGCAGTTCTTGGGACCCCAGGGAATACGACCCTCTCACGCGTGCGTGAGAGGTTGATAAGTGCTTGATTATATATATTTTATAATATCAGGTTATATGCATTGAGCATCACTTTTATCAGGTTTTAGCATTAACAAGGTGTGTTTTGTGTTCTTTTGTGCAAACAGGGCTTTGGAGACATGACGTACAGGAAGAAGCAAAGATAGGGTGTGATGACACGTTTCAAGCCCACAATTAGAAGCTGTGTTCCTATGCATGGGGGTGTTGCCAACTTTCGGAGGAGTACAAGTCATTACACAAACCGAAAGGGCACAAAGGCAGTAGTACGCCCATGTCCCAGCTTCCGTACAAAGCAGAAGAAGGTTCTTGAGGATTTCAAAGCATAGAAAGCCACACACCCTACCACACGAGCGTGTGCCCGACCGTGTGGACTCCAAGGAAGACTTCGGGGGGAAAAGCCGCCTTGTGATAATTTCAAGGGATCTTTTCGGCCACTTTGGAGGGACAAGGCGGCTAGGGCTTGGAAGGAGTTCTTTGCGGCTTTGGGAAGCTTTCCTCACCAACTTGGATCGATTCCTCCTCCGTCATAGCATCAAGGAAGCCATCGGCGACCTAGCTTGGGAGTGGATTCAATCCAGACGTGGAAACTACCCATCAAGACCATCATCACGGATTCAAGGGGGTTATTCTTTATGTCTTTGGAACTTTATTCTGAATTTATTATTTGTTTTGTGACTCGCTCCATGGAGAGCTAAACCCCTAGAGGGTATTCGGACATGTAAACCCTAGGATTCTTATTTTCATTAGCTTTACATTGTGTTTCTATTCGAATTTATCAGTTTGAGTTTTACTCTTGAGTTCTTAATGCTTGTTTGTGCTTTTGATTTCATTATTAATTGCCCTGCATGTTTTATTCAATCTAGTGAAGAGAGAGATCACCGCTAGGTTTAGAATCACCAAAAGTAAAGAGGGTTGAGAGGGTGAACCGTGAGATAGCGGAGTGTCCCCTTTCCCTTCTGACAGATATTTCCTATCTTCATATTCCCTAAGTGTCAAGCAACCATATGTGGTGTGAGGTGTCGAGAGAATTCTCCGCCGGGACCTCGTAGGGGGTTAGGGATCTTTCACCTGGAGGCAGGGTTAGATCTACTTTTAGGAATTGGTTATATCTTTGGGATCCCTAGAATTTTAAGCAGTCATATGTGGTGTTAGGCGTCGAGAGAATTCTCCGCCGGGACCTCGTAGGGGACTAGTTATCGGCGACCTGGAGGCAGGGGCCGTTATACCTTAGGATACCCACGACTCATTGTTTTCGTTTAGAAACACTTGTAATCTACATCCAACACCCGAATCCTAGGGGGAGCATTGTCCGGATACCTCACTTTTATTGATTGAGAACTCTTTTCCTTTTATTTCCTGCGCACTTGTGGTGACACTCTTAGTGTTGGCCATTAGATCATCACACACTACAGTCATTAGGCTAGATAACAAAAGAGGGGCTATTACTAGTACTTCTGTTCCCTGTGGTTCGACAACCCGACCCTTTGGGTCCACTTTTATTACTTGACGACCCGTGCACTTGCGGTAACGCAAGGGGTTGACACACATCACCCTGTTGTGTTGTTGCGGAGACGCATCAAGTTTTTGGCGCCGTTGCCGGGGAACAGGATATTAGGAACGCGAGTATTTTGTTACTTTAGCCATTCATTTATCTTTTACTGTTTTTCTATTTCATTTTTCTTACTTTCGCCGTTCTCACTTATCTTTGTATATATCTTTTGTACAAGGAACATGAAAGATGGTTGATCCAATTATAACTTTGTCCATGCAAATTGAAGCTTGTAATGCAAGGATTGATAAACTTTTAGGTGCAAGACAACAAAGCTTTCCTTTCTGTAACACATACCATTCAAGTCATAGGAGTTCCCCCAACATCTCGTGGAATGTGCGTGGACAACAATGGCAAAGCCGACAATTCAGTTTTAAAGAGCACATTCCACCACAAGAGCATGATCCTAGCCTAAAAGGTCTATTGGCAAGATTTGTTCAGGGTTCTGAGGCTCCCCTAGTGGAAGAATCTCAAGATGAAAATTTGAATTTAAAGTATGTATTAGCTAAGTTTATTCAGAACACTGAAACCAGCATCAAAGCCCCTGAGATTTCACGACAAAATCAACAAGACAACATTCATGACTTTGAGAAACATACTGAAGGACTTGTTGAGGATGTTCCTTTAGAAAATGACAAGGAAAAGTGCGAGAACAATGGGCAAGTGGGGGAGAAAGAACAAGATCTTGCAGAGAATCAAATGGAGGAAGAAGAGCCCCAATTTGAGAATGATGAACACTTGAATGGACAACATGTTTTTGAGGAGGAAGCTTTGGAAGAGGCTTTGTTGAAGCCATATTTCTTGCAAGTTGAAAAAGTAAAAGAAACAAACCCGAAGGCAATGGAACAAGTACCTCTCCTTGAAATCGATCAACCAACAAAATGCAAGGAAAAGGCCATGGGAATTGAAGAAGATGTGGGTAGGAGGCTCAAACCATCCAAGGACCCACCTAAGGTGAACTTGAACAATTCTCGGCCAAAATTGTTTTCATGGAGACCTAAAGTAAAATTGTGCAAGCCTCGAATAAAAATACATCACCGTCGAGGCAAAATTATGTTCATGGGAAGTAGCTACGCAAGAGATAGTCGGGAGGAGCACACCCTTTTCAAGCCTCCATAAGATAAGGAAGATCAGGTACGTCGAGCTAATGACGTAAAACAAGCACTTCTTGGGAGGTAACCCAAGTCATTTTATTGCTTTCGTAGATAGTTTTTAATTCTGCAGTAATAACTAGCTTGAGTAGGCGACTTTGCGTTAATTTTGTCGTTGCTGTGTTTTTATTGTTTATTCTTGGTGTTTCATGATAATTATACATGTGTGGCTTGATCTAGAATGTTTTAGAGGTTTAAAGTTAAGGAATTGGCCTTGTACTTATATGTTTCATGTTGAGCTGAAAATCCACAAGGGCAGGCCCAAGGGGGTGTGAGTGCCCCTGTGCCTTGCTGAAAATTCAGAAAAACATGAAACAGAAGGGCACAAGGGCACTCACACGCCCATGTGAGTGCCCCTGTGACCCTCCTGAGGAGCCACGCGCCCATGTGGCTCATCCACATGGGCGTGTGAGACCTGAAAACCCAATTTTCAGGTTTCCAGAGAGGCACAAGGGCAGCCACACGCCCGTGTGGCTGCCCCTGTGGATTTTCCAAGTCCACAAGGGTGTGAGTGCCCCTGTAGCCTTCTGTCTCGAGGTTTTAATCCACACCGGCACTCACACGCCCGTGTGAGTGCCCCTGTGGCGTTCTGGCGTCGATTTTTGAAGGCACAAGGGCGTGTGGCTCATCCACACGCCCATGTGGCCATCCACAAGGGCGTGTGAGACCCTCACACGCCCGTGTGGTTTATAAAGGAGATGAGAAGGCCTTGAACGTTCATTCAAACCTTCGCGCCTTTTCTCCTTCCGACGCCTCCACGCAAAGAGACGCATCTCTTGGGTTCCTAACGCCTCTCCTTAGCGTATTTGAGGATTCTTGGGTGTTTTTTCCGGCGATCCCCATCTTCTTCTTCATCAAAAATCTCCGGTAAGCTCCACGTTTTCCTAGTTCTTGCCATGAATTTTGAATTTCAGATCTGGTGATTTGTTGATGTTTTATGCATGAATTCTTCATGGGAACTATCATAGTGTGCATGCTTGTCGATTTGGGGTTGTTTTAAGGTGTGGAAGCCACCCGACCATGGCCTTTTGGCCATGGTCGGGCATCCACACGGGCGTGTGGCCCATCCACACGCCCGTGTGGATGAGGAGGATGATCCACAAGGGAGTGTGGATAATCCACACGCCCATGTGGATTTCTGCATAGTGAGATTTTGTATTAACTTGCCCTGATTTTCACAGATATGGCCCCTAGGACCAAGAAGGTCGCCCACAAGCGCTCTCGCGCCGCTCGGGAGCCTTCTCCTCCTGAGGAATTGGAGTTCGCCGTCCCTGAGCATCAACAGAGATATGAGCGCTTACAGCGTCTCAAATTCGGACAGGCGCGCGTGATCGATTGGAAGGCACTCGAGAAGATTGACTTGGCCGATGAGGTGCACGAGCTTACCGCTGTGGGAGGCTGGGACCGGCTCCTTACTATTCGTGATCCCACTTATCGTGAGCTCACACTGGAGGTTCTGTCCTCATTCAAGTTCGACCGCGATCGCCATGATTTTGAGAAGGAGGACACGATCCGCTTCAGGCTATTCGGTCAGTACCACTCCATGAGCCTCACGCAGTTCTCTGTTTTTCTCGGTTTATATGACAGAGACTATGTTCACACGGGGGAGTACGAGCAACTCATCGTCGATTACCCTATTGGACTCACCCCGAGCCGTGCGTACGGGACCATATGCGGAGGTTTCCAGTACGAGCCGGGATCCTCCAAGGCCACCATGCTCAGCCGTCCGGCCTACAGGTATATACACTCTATCTTCAGCAGGACCGTGACGGGACGAGGCGACAGCACTGGAGTTTTGAGCAGCCTCGACTTGCTTTACCTATACACCATGGTCCAGAACATCCCCATGCATTTAAGCTTTGTTGTGGCGGATTACCTCCGCCATCAAAGCCATTACGTGCGGGTCGGTGTGATCTTTTCAGGAGTGTACATTACCCGACACGTTCGTGGCATGGGGTTGTCCGAAGCACTTAGATGGATGGAGAGGATTAGCATACCAGCACCCTTGGGGCTAGCATCCCTCCGAGCCATGTGTATGGTGAAGAAGACGAGCACCTGCCGTTATATACTCGCAGTGGAGGCTGAGGAGGAGGAGTCAGAAGAGGAGGCAGCCGACCCAGCAGACGCTCCTGATTCACCGGCACCCACAGCTGTGCCGATGGACACCGAGGCCCCTGCATCCGAGCCAGAGCCAGAGCAGCCCTCCACTCGAGCCCGTGACCGTTTGGCGAGGCTCGAGGTGGCAGTTGGAGCTCTCCAGGGGGACATGGCGACTGTGCTCGCCAACCATTCGACATTTTCTGGAGAGCGACACTGCATCTGAGGTGACGACATCAGCACCACCAGCAGCACCAGCAGCACCAGCAGCACCAGCAGAGTTTCCTGACGCATGAGGCGTCCTTGAGTCATTTTATTTTATCTTCTGTATTTTTATTTTCTGTAGTTTTATTTTTAGCATGCTAGTTGAGACTCTGTCTTTTATTTCTGTCATTTTTATTTTGTGGTTCTAGTTGTTTTTCGTTGTTTTATTGTCTAATCTTGTTGAGCTTCATTTAACCCCCTGAATCCGCAGATAGTCTTGAGAGTATTGGGAAATGGAAATCAAGTTATGTACATGGCCGTGTGACTAGGTCACACGGCCGTTTCACCTCCAAATGCCCGTTGAGGCAAACACACCCTTGTACAAGATTCCACCAACTATTTCACTTGGAATTCAGGGGAGTATTATTTTGATTTTTGCACAACCTCACGTGCCTTGTTTTCAGAATTTATAATTTTATTGTGCTTGCATGTGTACATTGGGGACAATGTACATCTTAAGTGTGGGGGAGGGATCACTTTATACACCACTTTATTGTTTGTTTTCATTATATATGCTCATGCAACCTATGAAGGTTCACTTTAAGGTTAAGAGTTAGATTCTAGACTATAGGAGAGCCTCGAACACTAGATTTCATCATGCTCTAGTTATCATCCAATTTTTTTTGAGAAATTTTTGTCCGATTGCCATTTATGCACTCTACTCACTCATTAGACCTATAGAAGCTCTAGTTTAATGTTTTGAGACTTGTTAGTAGTTGTTTTATTCAAAAAAAAAAAAAAAAAAAAAAAAATATATATATATATATATATATATATATATATATAGATATATATAGTTTAGCCATTGTGAATTCTTTCATGTATATAGTGGGTGAAAAGAGCTATTACCTTTGATTGTATGCAGCTACTCTCATACGTCGGATACTAGTTATGCCCTAATGAGAGAAAGAGCTATCGCAGGGGATATGTGAAAGCTAGCACCCTCGGTAGAAAGAGCTACCATCTCTAAAGTGTGAAAGCCACTCGGGAGGCCGCCTGAGAAAGGGCTACCTTGGAGATTGTGTGCAGCTACTACCATTCTTTTTGCTATTATATGAGTCTCGAGCAATAAAAACTGTAAGTAGTGGACATAGAGTCGAATTGAGATGAGTTTTTCCACACACACACGCTTTCGGATTTCTTTTTCTTTCTTGTCATTGGATTGTTTTCTAGAGCAATGACTGAACCGTTTGGTGTTAAATAGTTTTCCCCTTTGTTATAGAATCATACTCTCATACTTTTTAGTGAACCTGAGGCCAAGCACTTATTCTTTCTTTCCTTGTAATGAATGTTTAGTTTGCTTGAGGACAAGCAAAACCGTAAGTGTGGGGGAGTTTGATAAGTGCTTGATTATATATATTTTATAATATCAGGTTATATGCATTGAGCATCACTTTTATCAGGTTTTAGCATTAACAAGGTGTGTTTTGTGTTCTTTTGTGCAAACAGGGCTTTGGAGACATGACGTACAGGAAGAAGCAAAGATAGGGTGTGATGACACGTTTCAAGGCCACAATCAGAAGCTGTGTTCCTATGCATGGGGGTGTTGCCAACTTTCGGAGGAGTACAAGTCATTACACAAACCGAAAGGGCACAAAGGCAGTAGTACGCCCATGTCCCAGCTTAAGTACAAAGCAGAAGAAGGTTCTTGAGGATTTCAAAGCATAGAAAGCCACACACCCTACCACACGAGTGTGTGCCCGACCGTGTGGACTCCAAGGAAGACTTCGGGGGAAAAAGCCGCCTTGTGATAATTTCAAGGGATCTTTTCGGCCACTTTGGAGGGACAAGGCGGCTAGGGCTTGGAAGGAGTTCTTTGCGGCTTTGGGAAGCTTTCCTCACCAACTTGGATCGATTCCTCCTCCGTCATAGCATCAAGGAAGCCATCGGCGACCTAGCTTCGGAGTGGATTCAATACAGACGTGGAAACTACCCATCAAGACCATCATCACGGATTCAAGGGGGTTATTCTTTATGTCTTTGGAACTTTATTCTGAATTTATTATTTGTTTTGTGACTCGCTCCATGGAGAGCTAAACCCCTAGAGGGTATTCGGACATGTAAACCCTAGGATTCTTATTTTCATTAGCTTTACATTGTGTTTCTATTCGAATTTATCAGTTTGAGTTTTACTCTTGAGTTCTTAATGCTTGTTTGTGCTTTTGATTTCATTATTAATTGCCCTGCATGTTTTATTCAATCTAGTGAAGAGAGAGATCACCGCTATGTTTAGAATCACCAAGAGTAAAGAGGGTTGAGAGGGTGAGCCGTGAGATAGCGGAGTGTCCCCTTTCCCTTCCGACAGATATTTCCTATCTTCATATTCCCTAAGTGTCAAGCAACCATATGTGGTGTGAGGTGTCGAGAGAATTCTCCGCGGGGACCTCGTAGGGGGTTAGGGATCTTTCACCTGGAGGCAGGGTTAGATCTACTTTTAGGAATTGGTTATATCTTTGGGATCCCTAGAATTTTAAGCAGTCATATGTGGTGTGAGGCGTCGAGAGAATTCTCCGCCGGGACCTCGTAGGGGACTAGTTATCGGCGACCTGGAGGCAGGGGCCGTTATACCTTAGGATACCCACGACTCATTGTTTTCGTTTAGAAACACTTGTAATCTACATCCAACACCCGAATCCTAGTTGGAGCATTGTCCGGATACCTCACTTTTATTGATTGAGAACTCTTTTCCTTTTATTTCCTGCGCACTTGTGGTGACACTCTTAGTGTTGGCCATTAGATCATCACACACTACAGTCATTAGGATAGATAACAAAAGAGGGGCTATTACTAGTACTTCTGTTCCCTGTGGTTCGATAACCCGACCCTTTGGGTCCACTTTTATTACTTGACGACCCGTGCGCTTGCGGTAACGCAAGGGGTTGACACACATCACCCTGTTGTGTTGTTGCGGAGACGCATCAGAGGTATTACTTGACGACCCGTGCGCTTGCGGACAAACTCAACAAGTTTTTGGCGCCGTTGCCGGGGAACTTCCAAGAATGCTAGGAAAACCTCTAGCTCACTACTTTAGTCATTTATCTTTATTTTTGTGAATATTTGTTTTTGTATGTGTCTTTCACCATTTTGTTCATTTTTGTTTATTTTCCTTCTTTCTTGTTTTCTTTGTTAGCTTATTATTTTTAGTCTTATTGTTTATACAGGCCATGGTTTTTCTAGAAAAATTGTTGGCCGCCAAAATCTATGTGCTTGAGGAACAAAATAATAGGTATTCCACAAATATCTATGATCTTGAGAAGAAGATGGAATATTTCTTTGCCATGAAAGCAAGCCAAGGCATTACACAACAACAAAGACCTCAACAACCCCAAGTCCTCTAATTTCAGCCGCAACATCGGCAAGAGAGGAAATACACTACTGAAGATGTTCTAGTAAGGTTTATGATCAATACAGAGGCAAGGTTTACAAGGTAGAACCGGACATTAGATCAAAGCATCCATCATCATCACACAAACATTACTAAAGAGCTAAAATAACATAACGAAAAAGAAAAACATGAGTTAGGAAGAGTGAGGCTCTTTCCATCGACTACAACCACACATGCGAAAAAAATAAAAACGAAACAACAACGAGATAACAAGGATCCTAAAGCTAAGTGTCCCAAGAGTCGGTCGATACTTGGAGGTGCAGTGGTGGGTGGATGTAGAGGGGCTGCTTGTAAGAGTGCAAGAATCTGCTTCGCCCCGAGTAAGAGTGCCTGCTGCCCCGGAGGATCGTGGTGGTATCCTCACTCGACGTTGTTGTACTATGCCGAATTCCTGTACTTGGCGACGTAGCTCAACTATCTCACCGGCATAATCGGACCGTGGGCTAGCTCGGCTAGGCCCGGGTAGCGACGAGGGTAGATGTCCCCTCATCGTCGTCATCACTCTTGTATGCTTCTTTGGGAGAACATAAGCACCACCTTGGAGCTTCACGATGCCAATAGAGCTAAGAGTCTGCAGCCCGAGTGGTACGACGCCTCCAACTCGTTCCATTGATTGCACTTGACCAAGTGCATTCACTCCCCGTGCCAAGCAAGTAACAAATGGTCCAAGGAAAATCTGAGCAATCGGAGGATGCTAAGTGGGGCGAGCAAAAACTTCTGCCATGACATGGCTAAGTTGAGCTGGTCGCTTCGAATCATACTATATAAAATCAAAAGATCCATCCTGGACACCACTCCCATGCTATCGCTCTGACCTGTAATCGAACGACTCAGAAATGATTGTACAACACAGTATGTTGAGTGTACTAAGAGTGATGCTTTCTTGGAATCATGACTAGCCCCCGTAGTGATAGAATTCCAAAAAGCACTCAGGGTGAGGCTAGGGGGAAAGTCCCGAGCTAGCCGAGGAAATTCCATGCTTGTTACAAAATCATGATCATACATGCCCAAGCAAATGCCGAATTCTGCATAGCTCATGACTTTTTGCTCTACATTAACTTGAAATTTTATTCCCCCTGGAAGACGGATGTGGGCGTGATACGTATCCGCAACACAGGGTGATGTGTCAACCCTTTGTGTTACCGCAAGTGCACGGGTCGTCAAGTAATAAAGTAGACCCCAAAGGGTCGGGTTGTCGAACCACAAGGGAACAGGAGTACTAGTAATTGCTCCTCTTTTGTTATCTAGCCTAATGAGTGTAGTGTGTGATGATCTACTGGTTAAGCCTAAGAATGCCACCACAAGTGCACAGGGACTGAAAGGAGAGGCAGTTATCAATGAATAAAAGTGGGGTAGATTACAAGTGCTTCTAGAAGAGAATATTGAGTCGCGGGTATCCTAAGGTATATCCGCTCTCGCCTCCAGTCAGCGATACCTAGTCCCCTACGTGGTCCCGGCGGAGAATTCTCTCAACACCTCACACCACATATGACTGCTTAGCACTCAAGGGATCCCAAAGATATGACAAATTCCTAAAAGTAGATCTAACCCTGCCTCCAGGTGAAGGATCCCTAACCCCCTATGAGGTCCCAGCAGAGAATTCTCTCGACGCCTCACACCACAAATGGTAGCTTAAAACTTAGGGAATATGGAGATAGGAAATATCTATCAGAAGGGAAAGGGGACACTCCGCTATCTCACGGCTCACCCTCTCAACCCTCTTCACTCTTGGTGATTCTAAACCTAATGATGATCTCTCTCTTCACTAGGTTGAATAAAACATGCAAGGCTATTAATAATGAAATCAAAATCAATTGCAAGCATTAAGAACTCAAGAGCAAAACTCAATGTACTAAAATCGAATAGAAACACAATGTAAATCTAATAAAAATATGAATACTAGAGTTTACATGTCCGAATACCCTCTAGGGGTTTAGCTCTCCAAGGAGCAAGTCACAAAACAAATAATGCAATGGTAAACAGTAACTGTTACAGTACTTTTGCTACAGTGAATTTCTACGGTGATTTTCCCAAAATCATTCTTCGAGTCCACACGATCGGGCACACGCCCATGTGGTAGGGTGTGTGGCTTTTTGTCCTTTGAACTCTTGAAAAACCTTCTTCGTTTTGGGCGTGGAAGCTGGAATATGGGCATACTACTGTCTTTGTGCCCTTCCGGTTCGTGTAATGACTTGGAAACCGCCAAAAGTTGGCAACACTTCCACGTATATGAGCACAACTTCTATTTCTGGTCTTGAAATGTGTCATCACACCCTATCTTTGCTTCTTTCTTGTACTTCATAACTCTAAAACCCTGTTTGCAAAAAAAAACACAAAATATACCTTATTAGTGATACGACCTGATAAAAGTGATGCTTAATGCATACAAAATGTTGTTATAAAATATATGTATACAAACACTTATCAAACTCCCCCACACTTAAGCCTTTGCCTGTCCTCAAGCAAACTAAACATTCATTACAAGGAAAGAAAGAATAAGTGCTTGGCCTCAGGTTCACTAGAAAGTGCAAGAATACGATTCTATAACCAAGAAGGAATCTATTTAATACTAAATGGTTCAGTTAATGCTCTAGAAAATAATCCAATGAAAAGAAAGAAAAAGGAATCCAAAAGCGTATCTGTGTGAAGAAAAAACTCAACTCATGTCGACACTATGTATACTACTCGAGGTTTTTATTGTGCGAGACTTATGTAGTAATTAAAAATAAAAGAAATGGTACAATCTCCAAGGTAGCCCATTCTCAGGTAGCCTCCCGAGTGGCTTTCACACTTTAGAGATGGTAGCTCTTTTCTACCGAGGCTGCTAGCTTTCACATATCCCTTGTGATAGCTCTTTCTCTAATTACGGCATAACTAGTATCCGACTTATAAGAGTAGCTACATACAATCAAAGGTAGTAGCTCTTTTCACCCTCTATATACAAGAAAGAATCTAAAATTGCTAAGTTTTGTTTCTTTACTCAAAACAACTAACAAGTCTCAAAACGTTAAACTCGAGTTTCTATACGTCTAATGAGTGAGTAGAGTGCATAAATGGCAATTGGACAAAAATTTTCTCAAAAAATTGGATGACAAATAGAGCATGATAAAATCTAGTGTTCGAAGTTCTCTTATAGTCTAGAATCAAACTCTTAACCCTAAAGTGAACCTTCATAGGTTGCATGACCATATATAATAAGAACAAAAATAAAATAGTGCATAAAGTGATCCCTCCGCCACACTTAAGATGTACATTGTCCCCAATGTACGCATTAAAGCACGATAAAGATATAGATTCTAAAAATAAAACATGTGAGGGTGTGCAATATAGAACAATACTTCCCTGAACTCCGTGTAATTCTGTTGGTGGAGTCTCATCCAAGGGCGTGTTGGGTATAACAAAGTAACAAAGTCTCAACAGGCAAATCGAAATAAAAAGTATAGAAAAGTAAAGTAGCATGGCTAAAGACGCCTCATGTTTCCGGGAACTCTGGTGGTGGTACTGGTGGTGCCGATGTCGTCGCCTCGAATCTTTGTGTCACTCTCCGGAAGATGTCAAATGATGGGCAAGCGTGATAACATCATGGACTGGTTAGCGAGCACAGTCACCATGTCTCCATGGAGGGCTCCCACTGCCACATCGAGCCTCGCCAAACGGTTGTGGGCTCAAGTGGAAAGCTGCTCCGGTTCCTGCTCGGATGCAGGGGCCTCTGTCTCCATCGGTACAGCTGTTGGTGCTGGTGATTTGCGAGCATCTGCGGGGTCTGTTGGCTCTTCTTCTGTCTCCTCCTCCTTAGCCTCGATCGCGAGCACATATCGGCTGGCACTCGTCTTCTTCACCATGCACATGGCTCGGAGGGATGCAAGCCCTAAAGGTGCAAGTATGTTGATCTTCTCCATCCCTCTAAGTGCCTCCGTCAAACCCATGCCACGAACGAGTCGTGTGATATACACTCCTGAGAAGATTACACCGACACGCACGTAGTGGCTTTGATAGCGAAGGTAGTCTGCCACAACAAAGCCTAGATGCATGGGAATGTTCTGGACCATGGTGTATAGGTACAGCAAATCAAGGCGGCTCAAAACTCCGGTGCTATCTCCTCGTCCCGTCATAGTCCTGCTAAAAATAGAATGAATATACCTATAGGCGGGACGACTGAGCATGGTGGCCTTAGAGGATCCCGGCTCGTATTGGAAACCTTAGTATATGGTTGAGTATGCACGGCTCAGGGCAACATGATAGTCAACAATGAGTTGCTCATACTCCCCCGTATGTGCAAAGTCCCTGTCATATAAGCCAAGGAAAATAGAGAATTACG
This sequence comes from Dioscorea dumetorum, assembly GCA_902712375.1. NCBI lineage: Eukaryota > Viridiplantae > Streptophyta > Magnoliopsida > Dioscoreales > Dioscoreaceae > Dioscorea > Dioscorea dumetorum. Next base: position 43,849 of record CACTHL010000135.1, read on the forward strand.
TGAGGCTCATGGTGTGATACTTACCTAATACTCTCAAGCGGATAGTGTTCTCCTTCTCTAAATATGGGCGAGCCCGGTCAAAATTGAATGAGGACACGACCTCCAGCATGAGCTCGCGAAAAGTGGGATCACGGAAAATAGTGAGAAGACGGTCCCAACCTCCCACAGCAGTGAGCTCTTGGACCTCATTGGCCAAATCGATTTCTGATGAGTGCATTTCATATATAGTTATTTTATATCTTACTCCCATGATTCTTGAGTTTATTGGCGTTAATTCTCAAATTTCAGTGCTATTTTAGGTATTTCTAGGTTTCCATGCAGATATCAAAGTCCTAAAGAAAGAAGAAGTGATTTGGAGTGATTTTGGGAGCTAAAGGACTTAGAAGAAACCTCACCAAGCTCAATACGGCCTCAGCACGCCCATGCTTGCAAGCCGTGCAAATTGCAGGAGAATTCAGCCAAGGACAGCACGCTTTCTGGTCGTTAAACACGGTCGTGCAACCTTCAGCACGGCCGCAACACGGGCGTGTTGGACCCCATGCAGATTACAGGAAATTGGGTCTCCAGAGTTTTATTCGGCCGTAATCTGCACTGCTTAGGGCACGGCCTCAACATGGCTGTGCTCACATCGTGAAATGGTTAAAACCCCCGAAACTTAGGTTTTTCGGGGACTTTTGGCGGGTGAAACAGAGAAGAGGAAGAGGAGAGCCTTGGGGAGCCGTCTTCACCATCATCAGGGGAATGTCGTGCGAATGGTAGGCCGATTTGGAGGAGAAATCATTCCACACTAAACCTCGGATAGCCACAAGGATGCAAGCAAATAGGGAGTTTTCAAACTCTTTTGTATTTGTTTCTTTGGTATTCTCCTTGTTGTCTAACCCTATGAAAGGCTAAACTCTTATTGGGAGCCCCGGGGTGATGTTTTGATGCTTGTACCTTGAATTTGGATACTTTACTTGCAGTATTTATGAATGTCTTGTTCTTTACATTAAATCTTGGTTGTTGGCTGCTTTGATGGCATGTTGAGTAGTTGGATGCTTTAAGTTCTTGTTATGTTATCTTAGCTTGCAAATCTTTATGATAGTTGCAAGAAGTAAGATCTCAACTTAGGTTTCAACAGCACTGTGAGCATCCTTCATCTAGCACAACGAGATCATAGAATTTATGGTTCTGAAGACATCTCTGATAAGTACTGAGAAAGTCCAAGTTAGTGAGTATCAAGAATTCAACCCCGGGGCCCCATCTCCTCCATTGAGTAAATCCTTATCTTTTCCCTAAGTTTGATTCCTTCTCTCCAATCTCCTTCAATCCAACCTAGAGTTATTTCAACCCTTTTCTAATTGATTAGATATTAAGCAGAGTGATAGTATTAGGAGATATACCAGTCCTAGTGGATAAGACTACCCGACCTTAGGGTACAATTTATTACTAATACGGCCCGTGCACTTGCGGATACGCAAGAGGCGTATCAATTTCCTCTAACGCCTTCTAGTTAATTACGCAGGCCTCTCCAAATTTGAGACGCCGTGGGCGCTCATATCGTTGTTGGTGCTCGAGCACCTGCAAATTCCAATTCCTCGGGCGGGAGAACGCTTATGGGCGACCTTCTTAGTCCCGGTTGCCATATCTGTGGAAATCATGACAAATTAGCATAGGAAATTGATGTGCGGGGAATCCACATGGGGGTGTAGATGGTTCACACGCCCATGTGGATCATCTTCCTCATCCACACGGGTGTGTGGATGAGCCACACTCCCGTGTGGATGCCCGACCATGACCAAAAGGCCATGGTTGGGTGATTTCCACACTTGAAAACACCTCTAAATCGCTAAGCATTCATGCTATAATAGTTTCCATGAAAAAGACATGCTTAAAACATCAACAATCCACCAGATCTGAAATTAGAAATCATGACAAGAACTAGGGGAAGTTGGGAGCTTACCGGAGAAATTCGATGAAGATAAGGTTGGGGATAGCCGGAAAAACACCCTAGCTTCCTTAAATAAGCAAACGAACGACGTTAGGAGGCCAAGAGTTGCGTCTCTTCGCGTGGGTGCGTTGGAAGGAGAAAATGGAGGTTTCAAGCCCCCTTTCATCTCCTTGTAGGGCACATGGGCGTGTGAGGGTCTCACACGCCCTTGTGGACACTCACACAGGCGTGTAGATGGTCCACATGCCCTTGTGAGCCCAAAAATTAACGCTAGAAAGCCATAAGGGCACTCACACGGGTGTGTGAGTGTCGGTGTGGATGAAAACACGACGATAGAAGGCCACAGGGGCACTGACATGGGCGTGTGAGTGCCCGTGTGGGCCTGGGAAATTCAAAGGGATAGCCACACGGGTGTGTGGCTGCCCTTGTGCCTCTCTGGAGACTTGGAAAATATTTTTCCAGGTCTCACATGCCCGTGTGGATGAGCCACATGGGCATGTGGCTCCTCAGGATGGTCACAGGGGCACCAACACGCCCGTGTGGGTGCCCTTGTGCCCTTATGTTTCCAAGTTTTTCCAATTTTCAGCAAGGCATAAGGGCACTCACACCCCCTTGTGCCTGCCTTTGTGGATTTTCAGAAAAACAAGAAATCACCAAGACCAAGGCCGAATCCTCAACTTAGAACCTCTAAAGCATCCTAGAACATGCCACACGCATATAATTATCATAAAACACCAAGAATGTACAATAAAAATGCAACAATGACAGAATTACCGCATAGTCACCTACTCATGTTAGTTATTACTGTAGAAATGAAAACTAACTAGGACATTAATGCCATGACCTAGGTTGCCTCCCAAAAAGCGCCTGTTTTACGTCATTAGCTCGACGTACCTAATTCTGATGGAGGTTCATGAATGAAGGACATCTCAGTAGCGGCTGTTACCTGACATCTTGAGCAACATGTTTGCAAAGCAGAGAAGGGGTGAAAGATCTTGTTACCACTTGAAGAATTGTCACCCTTTTCTCGTGTGTGCACATCCTCTGCATCGCTAAGGTATCTTTTGCGGTGACGTCTTGGCCGTGTTATGCGACGAAAGATCCTCTTGAGAATCCCCGGTTGTGGTTGGTCCTCAATTGCTCGAACCACCTGCAGGTTGCAGGTTCGACTCCTCCTTCTCCAGCTCAGGCCACCCTTCATAGGGGTCAGGGTGAAACATCTCCTGCATATACTCATCAACAAACTCATCATTAACATCCAAAAAATAACAGGTGTCATCGAATTCGTGAGGGTGTTTCATAGCATCAGTGAGGCGGTAAGTGATCTTCTCATCTCCAATACGTAGAGTCATTTCGCCTCCTTCCATATCTATCAGTGCCTTGGAAGTTCGAAGGAATGGCCTCCCCATTATCAGCGGCACTTCCACGTCCTCGTCCACATCAAGTACTACAAAATCTGCAGGGAAGATATATTTGTCAATCTTAATTAGAAGATCTTTGATGATACCTCTAGGATATCGAATTGAGCGATTATCTAGCTGCAGGGTCATTTGTGTTGCTGTGGCTCTCCTAGCCCAATTTCTTGGAAAACTTGTACGACATCACATTAATACTTGCTCCTGAATCAGCTAGTGCTTTTTCTTGACCTAAACCTCTAATGACACATGGGATGATGAAACTTTCTTCTTTCTTGGGAGGTTATTTTGGAGTATCGCCGAACAGCTCCCATCCAGTATTACAGCTGCACTTTCCTCAATTTTTCTTTTGATAGTTAAAAGATATTTCAAAATTTCGCATACCTGGGTATTTGTGATAATGCCTCAACAAAAGGGATGTTGATGTGCAAGTGCTTGAACAACTCGAGAAATTTCTTGTTCTGCTCCTCCGTTTGATCCTTCTTCAGCCGAGAGGGGTAAGGCACTCGAGGTGTATAGGCAGGAGGTACTGATGCTACTTCCTTTTCTTTCTCTTGAACCTCGTGTTGTACTTGCTCTGGTTCTTGGACAGCCTTCTCCTCTCGAACTCTATTTTCTACCTCTCGCCCGCTCCTCAACGTGATTGCCTTCACATGCTCTCTTGGGTTTGTCTCTGTATTGCTTGGCAGGCTTCTTTGATGTTTATCAGCCAAAGATTTTGCTATTTAGCCCACTTGAGTCTCCAAATTATGCAATGAAGCTGTGTGGTTGCGAAGTGTCGCCTCCACATTCTGAAATCTGGTGTCAGTAGATTGAATAAATTTAGAAAGTACCTTTTCCAACTTAGAAACCCTCTCTGGGATCAAGGGTTGTTGTGGGAAAACCCGGAGGGGCTGCTGGCTTCTACTGCCCTTGGTTGCTCCAGGAGAAATTTGGATGGTTCCTTCATCCGTGTTTGTAGGTAGTCGAATAGGGGTTCCCTTGCCTCCTCATCGCATTTCCGACGAAGTCCACTTTCTCAAAAGGTGCTGATATTCCCACTAAGATGGGGTAATCTATAGAGTTATGCCCTCCTCCACAACTATCACAAGTGCTAACTGCAGCTACCCTTGACGTTGTAAGTGTGTCTAGCTTCTTGCTAAGTGCTTCAACCAAGGCTGCTAAGGCTATAACTGCATAAACATTATGTATACATGCGACCTTCCTCTTTTCTCTTGAACTCCACTAACAACTGTTTAAAGCCATGTCTTCAATAAGTTGCCTCGCATCTTCTGGGGTATTGTTACCCATAGTCCCCCCTGCGGCTGCATCTAGAAGCCATCTAATACTCGGATTCAGTCCATTATAGAACATATGTATAATCATCCAATCGGGGAATCCATGTTGGGGACATCGCCGTAGAAGGTTCTTGAACCTTTCCCATGTCTCGAATTGAGACTCCAACTCATTCTGAAAAAAAGGAAGAGATCTCATTGCGGAGCTTCGCTGATTTCTCTGGAGGAAAATATCGTGCAAGAAAAGCCTCCACCATCTTGTCCCAAGTGGTGATGGATGCTCTTGGCAATGATTCATTACAAGAAAATAACACTTTACCCACGGACGATTTCGTGGGTAAAACCACACAAATTCCTGGGTAAACAACGTTACCCAGGGATTACCCACGGATATGATTTCCTTGCTAATAGCCTCATGGGTAAACTATTACCCACGGAATTTTCCCTTCCTGGGCAAGTTACCCAGGAATACATCCCTGGGTATATGATTTATATCCCTGGGTAAATATTTCGTGGGATTGATAAAAACCCAGGAATTACCCATGTTTCTACTCGTGGGAAATCGCTGGGATTGTTTTCAAACTTACCAACGAACTCTAGAGTGGGTAATTTCTGGGTATATATTCTTATGTTTTCTAGGTATTTCCTGGGTAATCCCTGGGTAAAACTCATGTTAAAAATATATCATTCCTGGGTATTCCCTGAGTAAATATCATATTAAAAATATATAATCCTGGTTATTCTCTGTGTAATTTTAATAATACAAACAAGCTATTAATGTGCATTTCATATTGTACTTGTCAATTAAATCACAATTCAAATATTATATAAAGATCGCAATTCCAACAATTAAAACCAAACTATAACACAATACAAGTATTTCTTTATAGAATTTAAAGTACCACATATAAGTCGATTGCAATAAACTAAAAGTAAGAGTACATAACTACCTTCAACAAACTAAGGAAATTAAAAACTGAAGTGTAAATATTTAACTAAGTCCATGATCATTGTTGTCATCTCCACCTCTTGTACCTTCTTCATGTTCATCTTGTTGACTATTGTGAGCATTTTCATATTCATCTGGAGAAGGTATACCGATGCGATTGCAAAATACTTGTATCGTTCTTATTAATTTAGTTATCATACTACCTTGTGTCTGAACCGTCTTACGCAAACTTGTCAACTCGTTACTAATCTCATTTTGATTGTGGAATTCAAAGTAGTTTGTGCTTGTATTGTTTCCATCTTTGTTTCCATCTTACACCCTTATCTTCTTTTCACCACCACCTGCCTCATAATAAGTGCTACTTCATCAATTGGTTGAAGCGCATCATCTCCTGATCCATTATTTGCTTGGGACACATCTCTCAATCACACCACTTTATGCTATAGGTACAACAAAAATATGCAAATAAATAGATGCCTACTAATGAACAATTAAAAGTTAAAAGAAATGAATTATATTGACTTAAAGGACTTTAAAACTTACATTGAATGATTTAGACCTCTCATCAATAAAGGTTTGCCCATTATGCCTTTTCGTGTGAGTAAAAATAAATAACTCATGCGGCGTCGGTGCTCGACCCAATGAAGATGTCTATAAATGAACAAAATATAAACTTCATTCATATTAGCAACTAATAAGTACAAGCAATTTAACTATCATAAAAATCTATTGAATAAGTAGAAGTAAATGTATTCAACAACACAAAACCTCATTGATCATGTAAACAAATTATATTTACCCCACACAATTAACATGTTAATTTAATAAATACAAGACCACTCGAAACTCAAACAATTTTTATTTATATTGAAACAAGCACAAACTCATCTACCACTCAAACAAATTGCATTTATACTTACAAGTTTGTTCCTATGTTCAGTATGGGATACTGACCCTCCAGTATGAGATGATGGTCTTGCAACACTCCTCCGATTGTTTGAATTTTGTTCTCTTTTTCTTTTAAATTCATCGTTTCCCAAGCAACTTTCCAATACCTCCAATTATCTTCCGATATATATTGTGGTTTTTTTTTTCAGATTTCCTTATGTCCCTTAGAAAGTCACTATATCGTTCAGAAGCTTTTGTAGCCCATGCCACTTTCACTTATGTCTCCATAAAAGAATCCCACATGCAATGCTTCTGAAAAATTATGAAATTATTAGAATTCAATTATATGATAAAATGGAACCATTAATTTCCATGTGTAGCCCTCAGTATCTATCTTCTGCTTAAACACCTTCGTTATCACTCGTGAGCATTTGCTAGAAGGTTCTAACTTGTTACAATCAAGTATACAAATGAAATAATGTCACGCCCCGACCCTCGGGTCCAGGCCCATGACACTACCGCCACGGCAACCCAGGGGAGGTCAGACACCTGCCTTAACCATAGATCGCCGAAAGGCTAACCTGTTACCTGTATAAATCAACATACTCACACCATGTATATAACCTTAGAAATCACAATGAGAATGATTATGACCACAACATAGTGTCCCCCAGATAAGGGGTATATAGCTCATACAATACAAGGTCCTGACTGACCCAATCATGATTATTCATGACAAAAATGAAAATACGAAGACATAGGTCCTAGTGGATCTATCTTATGTATGAAAACAATGTTTATGAATCATACACTATTCAATGGTAAATGCAAGAATAACTTTGCCAAGCACTAACACGTCTCACACCATATTGCCGTGCTAACACGTGTAAAGAAGAGAAAAAGAATGGGTGAGTAACTAAGTTACTCAGTGAGGGGCTGGACATGGAGCTACACTTCACACAAGCAAGAGTCTATAAGCACGCCCAATGACAAATCTTCAATATTCGACATCAAGTAAAATACTTACTTTCAATATATATATATACACAATTTAATATAAGAAACTTTTAAACTTCCTCAATGAAATGCATTCATAAAATCTTTGCAAGTCATTCTTAAAATGATACAAATATGAAAATTCAAGTTTTAAAACTCCTTTTTGAAATACTCAACGACTCAAGGATTTATAAAAAAACTAATGTAGTAATTCAAGTGTCGGCACTCAACTCAATAAAAGGTGTTTATCAACTTTCTCAAGGAAATGCATCAGTAAAACCTTGAAAATCATTTATAAAATGGTACACATCTGAAATCCATTTTTAAAATACTTCTTTTAAGAATGCTCAACTTTACAAGGTTTCATAAAGTAATCAATGTAATAAATCTTGTATCACGAAAACTGAATTCTGAAAATACACCTTTCTTACTCAACGACCTAGGGATTCATAAGATAATCACAATAGATCCCGTATCACTCGTATCACCAGCCAATGAAAACCCTCCGTCAATAATCCGCGGCCGCGGTTAGGTCAGGAGCCACCAAGATGCGCATATCTTGGTCTTTGCCGTTGGGAATCCAGGGTGGTGACACCGAGAACCCAACACTTCTCTTTAGGATCTCTACGCGCCTCCTGAATGAGCGAGTCAGCCGAGAACTCCACGCCACTCTAACTAGGTCGGTCCGTGGAGACTCGCTTTTGCAGAAGATACCTGGGATCCTTCCCTTCACCATCAACATCTGGCATATCCACCCCGCCCGTAGGCTCATCATGAACACATCAATATGATATCATATTGGTCGTGTGCGTAACACACAGACTCCGCAAGTGCACGGGTCGCCAAGTAATACCCTGTGCGTGACACAGGGGTCGTATTCCCAAGGGGGCCCGAAGAGCTACCTTTACTCACTCTTTGCTTGTTGTTTAACTAATCATGTTCAGTTAAAGCAAGTAATTTAATGCAAAGCAATTTAAAACTCTAATTAAGAAAATAACAAGAAACTCACAACGGGATTGGATGAAGGTAGAGAAATGGTCACGGATGTGGCTCACCAAGGGGGCTACTAAGGTGTAAAGAAGGCTAAGGTTATCATGCTTTTGGCAATTTGGACCGATAGAAAACCCTAAGCTAGGTCAACCCGATGGTCACGGTGTTGACCCCAAATCCAATAGAAGTAGTGGATGAAGGAGTCCTTCCACCCCACATCCTTCCATGATTGCAAAGAGAGTAGTGGCTTTCACAAATTAGGGTTAAAACTTCACAAAGAAGCCAACCCTATAACGGAGGGGTACAAGTACCCGATGATCACGGTATACGTATACAACTTCCCTTCCAAGCTTGAATGTGTCTACAACTAGTGCAATGTTCATGCAATCCTAGTAGAAACAAGGAAATTTAAAACAAGATTCTCATGCATATCAAGGCAATAATTCTCATCAAGCAAGGAATCACAAACCAACCAAAAGCATAAATAAATCAAAGCATCTCAAAATACACAAGTTCACCCCCAAGGTTCACCCACATCCGGTGACCTTGGGGGTTTAAGTGTTCATCTCAAGTCTACAAACAAGGTTCATCTTGAAAACAACCAACAAAGACATAGAAAAACTCGCTCAAAACCCGGAGGCCGAATGACGTTTGGAATTCCTCAAGAAGTGGCTTCCGAAGACTCCACTCAAGGTGTGGATTCCCTTGTCTTCTACCTCATCAATCGATGAAAATCGGAGTAGATCTTGCCCAAATCTTGTTCTCCCCGTCGTTTTCCACCTTAGAATCGCTCCCTTCGTCTTCCCTAAGGTCGGATCGGAAATTGGAAGAAGAAGCTCTCCAAAACCCTAGGTCTCTCCCTAAAAAACTCTCGTGTTTCTCTTTTTAAAAGCCCCAGTCGGGGGGTTATGCGGCCAGGTATGCGGGCCGTATACATGCCCGCATAGAACCATTGAAAGGTTGCCGATTTTTCCCCTAAGCTTCTTTGTGCCTGAAAGAAGAAAAATCCCTGATTAAACCATCAAAGGGCATCGATTCATTAACAAAACACATTAATAAAACACAATACATACGTATAAAATACGTACATTTAGACATTTATCAAACATCCCCACACCTAAGCATTTGCTTGTCCCCAAGCAAACACACATGAGAAACAAGGGCAAGAAGATAAACGGCTAAATGCACGACCTCAAGCTCAACAGTAAAGAACTCCACAAGCACAGATGGACAGAAATCAAGAAGTGAGTTGTTCAATGAATAGTCAAGTAATGATAGCTCTGTTTCATCCAAAGTGCTCATGTGAGTGTGTGCTAGCTCCTACCTTGACCTCCATATCCCGGATTACCCCAGGACAACCATTCACCCCACACAAGTTAAAAATAGTGTTAGACAGCTAAAAAGCCTTTTAATGGTCAAGTAAGAATCTTCTGGTCTCTACATAAAACTTTAACCTTGAGTGAAAGTAAACAGACAGGTTCCATGCGATCAATAGGTTATTCCAGCACACATTTTTTTTTTTTTTTTCGAGTCCGCCTAACATAGCCCGTACACAAAACTTTTTCTTTTCAATCTTTCAGATGGATGCACATGCTGGCCAGGCACAAGAGCCACCCAACTTACTTGATTACGGGCTACATATACGCATTCATGCTATTACCAGTAGAGGAATACTGACATAGATTCATTTTTCATCATTTACTCTTTTTTTTTCACAAAAATATAAATACATCCTATCTCATGTCGCCTGATAAACTCCCTGCTAAAAACTTCACTTAGGGTTAAAGCAAAAACAAGAGACACAAAAGTTCTTAAACAACCATTGAAAGTAGAGTTTAACAATCTAACACTAAAATCAACAAGATGGGTTGGTTAGAGTGTCAAAGGTAGAAGTACAGTGAGCATGCATAAGTGTGCACTACAGATGAAATAGAACTACATTCAAGCACAGTAAAAGTACAACTCACAACTATCAGTCTACCAAGCTAGGAAGTTCTTAAGAGTGAAATCATAGCTATCATAGGTTGATCAAGCATGCAATGAAATAGGGTACTCCATCCCCACACCTAAAGTTGTACATTGTCCCCAATGTACATCAGTCAGCAGCACAAGGTGAAAAATAAACATATATATAATGAAATGCATGGGATGGAGAAAGGAAACTTCCCTGAATTGTTGGTGTACCAAGTACTTGTTCATTATGGACAGGGGGAAGTAGCTAAATGAGAGCGAAGGAATGTGTAGCTCCAAGAAAAACTGATGCCCTGAAATGAACAAGAAGCTTATCACAAACCAAAGTTGTTCTAAATATCATATAAAATGGAGAGAAGCAAGAACCAAAATAAAGAGAGTTTAGTAAGGACAAGGCCTTAACTAACTCCAAAAGGACACACAAAACAAACAAAACAAACAAAAAATAAAAAGTGCACAGCAAAATAAACAGCAACAAGTCGCAATAAAAACAAGATGCGGGTCTAAGGATCTGGAGGGAAAGATGGTGCTGAATGGGTGGTCGCAGCGGAAACAGTGCCAGTAGATGAAGAAGATCCTCGCACAAGACTGAGTATCTCCGCCAAGTCACGCTCCATACGGTGGTGGGCGGCAATGAGCTCCTGCTGTCCTCTCTCAAGACTCTGAATCTGAGAGCGGACCTCCTCACGAAACTCCTCAAAAATACCTCCATCATGTGATCGGACCCCAGAGGGTTCGGCCTCTGACTCAGACTCTGTATCTGTCTCCTGTGAAGGGCCAGGATCCTGTCCTCGTGCTCCTTGAGTCTGTACCAAGCGAATCTTATCTCCTACTCTCTCAATGATGCCCATAGATACCAGTGTCTGTACTCCAAGCGGTGTCATGGAACCCACAATCTTCATTCCCCGGGTCTGGTCAAATAAACCCATGCCTTTAATCAATTTAGTAATGAAAGGTCCGGCGAAGATAGCCCCAAGACGAGAATGTGTCCCCTGATGATAAAGTAGATCGGCCAGAAGGTGTCCCAAGTGTATAGGGTAGCGCTCAATAATGCTATAGAGCATCAACAAATCAGTTCGTGTCATTGCCCCTGTTGAGTCCTGTCGCCCCCCTATGCTCTAGTCCATAATGCATGAATGTAACGGTGAGCAGGGTTCATCATTTAGGATGCCTTTCGACCCTGTGGGTTACTGGAAATTTTAGCCCAGCATGAATGGTAATCCGCTGGGTATGGGAGGTCACTAGGCAATCCTTGACAGTCTGAAGTCTGTGCATATGCTCCCGAGTAAATTCCCATGAAAACACCCAACTCTTCATGAGAAATGCGATGTTTCTTCCCGAGGACCCTGAATGAAACGTAGCTTGGTGTACGCACACTCGCTTTGTGATCTCAATCGTGCTTAATACTTCAAGTGTAAGCTCTCGGTAAGTAGGCTCCTCGATAGAAAACAATTTGTCCCAACCGGCTTGTGAAATGTATCCCATAATGACGCCATCCAATTTCAACGTTCGTAACACCTCCCAATCTATCTTGCGCACGGTGCCAAAGCTTTTGTGGGATAAAATGGCGTATCTCTTACTGTGGTCATCATTAGAGAACCTTGGCTCACTCACGACGGGTGGAGGATCGCTCCTCGGCCGTTTGGAAGGCACTCTCTTGATTGGCATATCTACAAGATGAGAGGGGAAGCATCAAATGAAAAATTAAAATCATTAACTCTAAAAAATTCAAGAAAAGCAAGGAAAACACCCAGTGCTACAGTAACTTCCGAAAAGTTTGGCAAGAGTTCTCCTTAGAAAAGTAGCCAAAAAATGAATACAAAGCTTTAAAATCCCCAACAATTGTTTCCCAAGCATTCATCCATCATCAAATTAAAGATTGAAGTCAAAAAGAGCAAGAAATAATCATGGAAATACTAAAAAAAAACAAACCTTGCCCTAGTTTGTGTGTAGAAGGATGAGTGGAGAAATCGGCTCAAAAGAAGTGTAAATCCTTGAAAAACCTTCACAAATTTGATTGCAAGGAGGAAGAGAGTGAGTTAAATCAAGAAAAATGAAGAAAAAAGGTGGAGAAATGAAGGGGAAGTGAAGAGAAACTTTAGAGAAGAAGGGTGAATAGTGAAAAAAAAACAAGAGGGGCTAATTTTTCTAGTGGCCGAGCCTATGCGGGCAAGCATGCGGGCGCATGCTAGCCCGCATAGGGCTCGGGTTGGCTTATGTGGGCAAGCATGTGGGTGCATGCTTGCCCGCATAGCCCTCTGATTTCCTATACGGGCAAGCATGCGGGCGCATGCTAGCCCGTATAGGTGCCCAGAACTTCCCAACTCAATTTTTTCAAATTTTTTCGAAGAGATCAAGCTATACACATGAAAGTTTTCCTTCAAACAATCATAAAAACACTTGAAACAAAGCCGAAAACTCACATGAATTGATAAAACCTTCAGCCAAAAAGCACCAAAACTAAAAAGAACAACAAAGAACACAACAACCAAACATTAGCAAATGATACAAAAACTAAGAAATACGAAAAACAACACAACTAACACAACACACCAAAGAATAAAACTAAACCACACACTCAAAGAAAATACGAAAACAAACTTGCAATGAATTTAAAAACTTGGGTTGCCTCCCAAGAAGCGCTTGTTTTATGTCATTAGCTTGACATTGGTTACCTCGAATTCATGGTGGAGCAAATGGTGGAGACTTACCTCCATTCTTTGACAAGGAGTTGTTACCCGGGAAGTTCAATGAAAGGCATGAGAAAATTCCAAATTTACCTTGGCCCTTAAAGAACAAACGATCTACCTCCTCGGGAAGAAATGTGGAGACCTTTGTACTTCCTTTTGATCTCTCATGCTTGTTTCTCCACACCTTCTTTTCATTTTTCTTCTTTTTGCCATGGGGTGGCAAGATGCTCTCCAATTGAGTCACATGATAAGTTGGTGGAGAGGGGGTCTCTTCTTCAATTTCCTCGTTCTCAAAATCTTCTAAGTATTCATCTAAAGGGTTCATGGGGAGGACTTCCCGTACACAATCGGTAACAATCAAATCTGTTGTATCCGCAAAATATAAAGTATCATCATGATCAAGGGAGTGTTTCATTGCTTGAGGAAGGGTGAAGACCACTTGCTCGTCTCCAACTCTCAAGGTCATTTTGCCCTCCTTCACATCTATCAATGCACCGGAAGTGTTGAGAAACGGCCGGCCAAGAATTAGGGGGACCTCGACATCGTCATCCACATCCAGTATCACGAAATCCACTGGGATAATAAGCTTGTCCACCCTAACAAGAACATCTTCCACAACCCCACGCGGTCGTCGCACTGATCGATCAGCTAGTTGTAAGGTCATCCGCGTAGGTCTCAAATCTTCCAAGCCCAATTTCGGGAACAAGGTTGTATGGCATAACATTAATACGGCTCCCGAGTCGGCCAATGCACTTTCTTACATTCCATTTCCTAACACACAAGGAATGATGAAGCTACCGGGATCTGTCAGTTTCTTTGGCAATTTTCTCTGAATTATAGCTGAACAATTTCTAGTAAGCGTCACCGCATCCAAATCTTCCAGCTTTCTCTTGTTAGTGAGGAGGTCCTTCATGAACTTGGCGTACTTAGGCATTTGTGAGAGTGCTTCGACAAGGGGGATGTTCACATGAAGTTGTTTAAAGATATTGAGAAATTTCTTGAATTGAGCCTCATCCTTGTCTTGCTTAAGCCTAGATGGGTACGGCACAGATGGTCTAAACTCAGGGACCTTTGATGTTGGAGATTGGTTATGAATTTCAGTTTGCTTCTTTCTACTCCATTCATTTTCATTCTCGGTTGCATTGGGGTCTTCCCGGACGGCTACCCCATCATTAGAAGCACTTGGGCTTTCCTTAGCCCTTACTTCCACTTGTTTCCCACTCCTCACTGTCACGGCCTTCAATTGCTCTCTTGGATTGCTCTCCGTGTTGCTAGGCAAGCTCCCTGAGGGTCTTTCCGATTGTGCCCTAGCAAGCTGTCCCACTTGATTTTCCAAGGACTGAATTGAAGCTTGCACATTCCTCAGAACGGCCCCAAACTCATCAAACTTCTTCTCGTGTGCCCCAAATCGTGCCTCATTGTTGATCATGAACTTAGCAAGAATCTCCTCAGTTGTATACTTTTTTTCTTGTTGTTGTTGTGGAGGTTGATATTGAGTGCTTTGGGGTACTGGAGGCCTCTGCTGCGATTGGCTTTGATTCCATGAGGGGTTTGGATAATTTCTCCACCCCGGGTTATAGGTATTGCCATATTGGTTTCCCTGTCCCCTTTGCCCTCCACCAACATAGTCAACTGTCTCCACAGGTATTGGGGGAGCAATAAAAATAGGGCACTGTGACGTTGTGTGGCCCGCACCACAAGTGTCACATGACTGATAGGTGCTTGCATGTATATATTTTTGGAAATGTTTTCCATGCATGAGCATCACATTTATCAGGCTTTATCGCTAATTTCGTGTGTTTTGGTGTTCTTTCATGCAATTAGGGTTGTGAAGACATGATACGTGCATAAAGGCAAGATTAGGTCATAATCGTGCTAAGTGGAGCTCTTTTGTGCAAATACGAAGTTCAAGACACAAATCGGGTTCCAACAAGGGGGCATGTGCCAACTTCTAAAGACTTCAAGACATTTCTTGTAGAAGGACACGAAGGCAGTCATGCTCGCTTGTCCGATTTGTTCGAAGATGTCAAAAGCTCTCCAAGGTCTTCTCATCATCAAGAAATGCCACATGACCTTTCACATGGGCGTGTGTCCGTCCGTGTGACCTCAAGAGAAGAAACGGGCGAAATCGGGGAAGAATACGAAGTTTTCCACAGGGCAGAGACTCCACATGGGCGTGTGGAATTTCCACACGGCCGTATGGAATTTCCACACGGCCGTGTGGCTTATCCACACGCCCGTGTGGATCCTCGAGATGGCCAATTATAAAGCCATTCTGAAGCGTTATTTAGGGGATCTTCTTCCAACTTTGAGAGGGGGTGGCGGCTAGGTTTCAGGAGGTTCTTGCTACACTTTGGGGGCGCTTCTCCACCGATTTCATCATCAATCCCTTCCAAGGAGAGCTATTGGGGGAGCCTTCGACGACTCGATTCGACGAGGTGTGCCTTAGGCTTGGAGGAAGGGGTTCTTTGAAGAAGAAGGAGAAGTTCCCATAGTCTATCAACACGAAGCTTAAGGGGGTTTTCTTTATGGATTTCTTGCACTTATCTTCATTTATTTTGATGAACTTGTATTGCTCCATGGAGGGCTAAACCCCTAGTGGGTACTTGGACTTGTAAACCCTAGATTTCCTATGTTTCATTAACTTTAATGCTTTTATTCAATTTGAGTTTGAATTTGAGTTTCAATCTTGTATGCTTAATTGTTTCTCCCTTAGAGTGACACTAGGGTTGAGGGCTAATCCAATCATCCTTTTGACGAGTGACCATCACCATTAGGATTAGATTAACCAAGATTGAAGAGGGTTGAGAGGGTGAGTTGAGAGGTAGTGACACATCCCCTTTCCTCTCCGGTGTGGTTTTCCCTACCTTCTTATTCCAAGTATTACCTTCGATTTCAAAGAGAGTTAGGCGTTGAGAGAGGTCTTTCCGCCGGGACTTATTTGTGATTAGGGATCTTTCACCTGGACCAAAGGGATCGATCTAGAGTTGGGAATAGGAGTTACCACTTGGAATCCCTAGAGAATAGCGCAGTCTTACGTGGTGTGAGGTGTTGAGAGTTTTCTCTCCGCCGGGACCTCGTAGTGGACTAGTCAAGGTTGACCTTAGATTTGGGACCTTGTATCTTTGGATTCCACGACTCTTGAAATCTCTATTGAATAAGAGTATTTGAAGTCTTGCACTTGAAACAAGGATTCTAGGGGGAACATTGTCCGAGTACCCCATCTTCTTATTGATCTATTTCCATACCCTAGCTTTTCTTTTCATCACTTTATTTCTATTTCTTTCTTATTTAATTTTCTTTCACAACAACAATTGGTTTATCTTTGATTACTTAACAAAGTGTGATTGTTCTCACGTCTACTCCCTGTGGATTCGACTACCCGCCCGTTTGGGTACTTTTTTACTTCGACACCCGTGCACTTGCGGAGTACACACGCAAGGGTGTGTCAATGACATAACCGCCTTAACACCCGAACTTGATCCCAACATGAACTGTTCGAGCCTTTGGGCCAAAGTGTCAACCTTGGAAGCTAGAGCATTGTTTTCATTGACACTCTTAGTTAGTGCATCAACCTTTGCAGCAAGAGTAGTTACTTCATTCACTTCATAAAGCCCTGCTACCTTGGGTGGTTTCTGTCTCGTGCTCCAGTGACATTCATTACTAGAAATGTTCTCAATCAATGCTTCAGCCTCTTCAGGGAGTTTGTTGCTTAATGAGCCACCCCGCAGCTGCATCAATGAGTTGCCTCGTGGCATAATTCAGCCCATTACACAACATTTGCACTCGTATCCATGCGGGAAAACCATGATGAGGGCATTTGCGCGTGAAAGGTCCTTGAAGCGTTCATGTGCTTCAAAAAGTGCTTCATTGTCACCTTGCTCGAATGATGAGATCTCTTGTCTCGGTCGTCTTTGCCTTGCTTGGAGGGAAATATCGAGCCGGGAATTTTTCTACCATTTCCTTCCAAGTAGTGATCGACCCGAGAGCCAAACCAGTGAGCCATCTCGTAAGTTGCTCCTCTCAAACTGAATGGGAATAATCTCAACCTAATGGCATCATCTGAAACTGAGTTGATCTTAAAGGTTGAGCAAATTTGAAGAAATCGGGATAAATGAGCATGGGGGTCTTCATCTGCTAAACCATCAAACTGAACCGAATTCTGTATCATTCCAATCATGCTAGCCTTGATCTCAAAATTCTTCGCCGGAACTGTAGGTTCTTGAACACTGAATTCTTCCCCAGTGAACTGTGGCCTTTCATAATCGGATAGGGTTCGGATAGGGTTCTTCCTGGTTCTGCCATAACTGAAGGCTCACTAGTTTCAACCCGAACTTCTCTCAAACGATGGTGTAGAGTTCGCTCAATCTCTTGATCGGGTTCAACAAGATGTGCTTGACTTGCTCGTGTCATAAGACGGGTACCTTGCAAGAATGTTCAAGTCGAGGCTTAGAAAGTGAAGAAAGCAATCAAAGAACAACAACAGTAACAGAATGGAGAAAT
This sequence comes from Dioscorea dumetorum, assembly GCA_902712375.1. NCBI lineage: Eukaryota > Viridiplantae > Streptophyta > Magnoliopsida > Dioscoreales > Dioscoreaceae > Dioscorea > Dioscorea dumetorum. The sequence goes on from CACTHL010000135.1 coordinate 61,455, forward strand.
ATAAACAGGAATGGAAAGTACGAAACAAAACAAAACGTTAAATCAACCCGCTCAAGCTTTCGAAGTATCCTTCGGTGAAACTCCCCGGCAACGGCGCCAAAAACTTGGTCGTGTGCGTAACACACAGACTCCGCAAGTGCACGGGTCGCCAAGTAATACCCTGTGCGTGACACAGGGGTCGTATTCCCAAGTTGGCCCGAAGAGCTACCTTTACTCACTCTTTGCTTGTTATTTAACTAATCATGTTCAGTTTAAGCAAGCAATTTAATGCAAAGCAATTTAAAACTCTAATTAAGAAAATAACAAGAAACTCACAACGAGATTGGATCAAGGTAGAGAAATGGTCACGGATGTGCTGACCAAGGGGGCTACTAAAGTGTAAAGAAGGCTAAGGTTATCATGCTTTTGGCAATTTGGACCGATAGAAAACCCTAAGCTAGGTCAACCCGATGGTCACGGTGTTGACCCCAAATCCAATAGAAGTAGTGGATGAAGAACTCCTTCCACCGCACATCCTTCCATGATTGCAAAGAGAGTAGTGGCTTTCACAAATTAGGGTTAAAACTCCACAAAGAAGCCAACCCTAAAACGGAGGGGTATAAGTACCCGATGATCACGGTATACTTATACAACTTCCCTTCCAAGCTTGAATGTGTCTACAACTAGTGCAATGTTCATGCAATCCTAGTAGAAACAAGGAAATGATAAACAAGATTCTCATGCATATCAAGGCAATAATTCTCATCAAGCAAGGAATCACAAACCAACCAAAAGCATAAATAAATCAAACCATTTCAAAATACACAAGTTCACCCCCAAGGTTCACCCACATCCAGTGACCTTGAGGGTTTAAGTGTTCATCTCAAGTCTACAAACAAGGTTCATCTTGAAAACAACCAACAAAGATATAGAAAAACTCCCTCAAAACCCGGAGGCCGAATGACGTTTGGAATTCCTCGAGAAGTGGCTTCCGAAGACGCCACTCAAGGTGTGGCTTCCCTTGTCTTCTACCTCCTCAATCGATGAAAATCGGAGTAGATCTTGCCCAAATCTTGTTCCCCCCGTCGTTTTCCACCTTAGAATCGCTCCCTTCGTCTTCCCTAAGATCGGATCGGAAGTTGGAAGAAGAAGCTCTCCAAAACCCTAGGTCTCTCCCTCAAAAACTCTCTTGTTTCTCTTTTTAAAAGCCCCAGTCGGGGGGTTATGCGGCCAGGTATGCGGGCCGTACACATGCCCGCATAGAACCATTGAAAGGTTGCCGATTTTTCCCGTAAGTTCTACAGTGATTGCTACAGTGCCTGCTACAGTACTGCTACGCCTTTTTCCATGCCGATTTCTTCTCAAATCGCGTTGTCGAGCTCCCCTAAGCTTCTTTGTGCCTGAAACAATAAAAATCCCCGATTAAACCATCAAAGGGCATCGATTCATTAACAAAACACATTAATAAAACACAATACATATGTATAAAATACGTACAGTTAGACGTTTATCACATATATCTCATCAAGAGATCACATATATTTCGCCCGTAGGCTGATTATAAACGTATCAATATAAAATCATATATCTCTTCAAGAGATCATAAATTCACATAAATGCAACTCTTAATTAAAGAGTGAAAACACGTGTGAAAATGTGGTCAATACAGTCATTTTCTTCAAGAACATCATCTTGAAAGTATTCTTTTGAAATACATCTCAAATACGATAACATCGTAAGAATCACATATTGGTGTACATAGGCCCCTTGATAAGTGCTTGCATGTACATATTATTTGAGATGTTTTTCCCTGCATGAGCATCACATTTTTCAGGTTATATTTCTCATTTCGTGTGTTTTTGTGTTCTTTCATGCAATTAGGGTTGTGAAGAAGATTTATGCGAAGAAAAGCAAAATAGGTCATGATGGTACCGAGTGGAGTTCTTTTCTGCAAATACAAAGTCCAAGATGCAAATCGGGTCAAACAAGAGAGTATGTGCCAACTTCTAAAGGTTTCGAGACAATTTTTGTAGAAGGACACGAAGGCAGTCATGCTCGCTCGTTCTGATTTTATCGAAGATTTCAAAAGCTCTCCAAGGGTTTTTCGACATCAAGAAATGCCTCATGACCTACCACGCGATCGTGTGTCCGCTCGTGTGGCCTCAGAAGAAAAAACGGGCGAAATCGGGGACCTATAGATGCAATTTTATAGAGGCTGAATTTCCACATGGGCATGTGGAATTTCCACACGGCCGTGTGGAATTTCCACATGGCCGTGTGGATCCTCGATCTTTGCCATTTTAAAGGCCGTTATGAAGCGTTTTGAAGGGAACTTTTTCCTAATTTTGAGAGGAGGTTCGGCTAGGGTTTGAGAGGGTTTTTGCTGCGTTTTGGGGGCGTTTCTTCACCGATTTCAACACCGATTCCTTTTCAAGGAGAGCTATTGGGGGAGCCTTCGACGAATTCGATTCGGCAAGGTGTGCCCTAGGCTTGGAGGAAGGATCCGTGGAGAAGAAGAAACAGCCCTCATAGGCCATCAACACGAAGCTTAAGGGGGTTTTCTTTATGGATTTCTTGCACTTATCTTCATTTATTTTGATGAACTTGTATTGCTCCATGGAGGGCTAAACCCCTAGTGGGTACTTGGACTTGTAAACCCTAGGTTTTTGATAAGTGCTTGCATGTATATAATTCTGGAAATGTTTTCCACGCATGAGCATCACATTTTTCAGGCTTTATCGCTAATTTCGTGTGTTTTGGTGTTCTTTCACGCAATTAGGGTTGTGGAGACAGGGTACGTGAATAAAGGCAAGATTAGGTCAGAATGGTGGCAAGTGGAGATCTTTTGTGCAATTACGAAGTTCAAGACACAAATCGGGTTCCAACGAGGGGGTATGTGCCAACTTCTAAAGACTTCAAGACAACTCTTGTAGAAGGACACGAAGGCAGTCATGCTCGCTCGTTCCGATTGGTTCAAAGATTTCAAAAGCTCTCAAAGGTTTCCCATCATCAAGAAATGCCACTTGACCTTTCACATGGGCGTGTGTCCGTCCATGTGACCTCAGGAGAAGAAACGGGCGAAATCGAGGATTAGTATGAAGATTTCACAAGGCAGAAAATCCACATGGGCGTGTGGAATTTCCACACGCCCGTGTGGAATTTCCACACGGCCGTGTGGACTATCCACACGCCCGTGTGGATCCTCGAGATGGCCAATTATAAAGCCGTTCTGAAGCGTTATTTGAGGGATCTTCTTCTAACTTTGGGAGGAGGTGACGGCTAGGGTTCAGGAGGTTCTTGCTACACTTTGGGGGCGCTTCTTCACCGGTTTCATCATCATTCCCTTCCAAGGAGAGCCATTGGGGGAGCCTTCGACGACTCGATTCGACGAGGTGTGCCTTAGGCTTGGAGGAAGGGATTCTTTGAAGAAGAAGGAGAAGTTCCCATAGTCTATCAACACGAAGCTTAAGGGGGTTTTCTTTATGGATTTCTTGCACTTATCTTCATTTATTTTGATGAACTTGTATTGCTCCATGGAGAGCTAAACCCCTAGTGGGTACTTGGACTTGTAAACTCTAGATTTCCTATGTTTCATTAACTTTAATGCTTTTATTCAATTTGAGTTTGAATTTGAGTTTCAATCTTGTATGCTTAATTGTTTCTCCCTTAGAGTGACACTAGGGTTGAGGGCTAATCCAATCATCCTTTTGACGAGTGACCATCACCATTAGGATTAGATTAATCAAGATTGGAGGGGGTTGAGAGGGTGAGTTGAGAGGTAGCGACACGTCCCCTTTCCCCTCCGGTGTGGTTTTCCCTACCTTCTTATTCCAAGTATTACCTTCGATCTCAAAGAGAGTTAGGCGTTGAGAGAGGCCTTTCCGCCGGGACTTATTTGTGATTAGGGATCTTTCGCCTGGACCAAAGGGATTGATCTATAGTTGGGAATAAGGTTTACCACTTGGAATCCCTAGAGCATAGCGCAGTCTTACGTGGTGTGAGGCGTCGAGAGTCTTCTCTCCGCCGGGACCTCGTAGGGGACTAGTCAAGGTTGACCTTAGATTTGGGACCTTGTATCTTTGGATTCCACGACTATCGAAATCTTCATTTAGTAAGAGTACTTGAAGTCTTGCACTTGAAACAAGGATTCTAGGGGGAGCATTGTCCGAGTACACCATCTTCTTATTGATCTATTTCTCCGACCTAGCTTTCATTTTCAGCACTTTGTTTCTACTTCCTTCTGATTTTATTTTCTTTCAACAACAATTGGTTTATCTTTGATTACTTAACAAAGTGTGATTGTTCTTACGTCTACTCCCTGTGGATTCGACTACCCACCTGTTTGGGTACTTTATTACTTCGACACCCGTGCACTTGCGGAGTACACACGCAAGGGTGTGTCAGTTTTCTATGTTTCATTGACTTTAATGCTTTTATTCAATTTGAGTTTAAATTTGAGTTTCAATCTTGTGTGCTTAATTGTTTCTCCCTTAGAGTGACACTAGGGTTGAGGGCTAATCCAATCATCCTTTTGACGAGTGACCATCACCATTAGGATTAGATTAACCAAGTTTGAAGAGGGTCGAGAGGGTGAGTTGAGAGGTAGCGACACGTCCCCTTTCCCCTCCGGTGTGGTTTTCCCGACCTTCTTATTCCAAGTATTACTTTCGATCTCAAAGAGAGTTAGGCGTTGAGAGAGGCCTTTTTGCCGGGACTTATTTGTGATTATGGATCTTTCGCCTGGACCAAAGGGATTGATCTATAGTTGGGAATAGGGTTTACCGTTTGGAATCCCTAGAGCGTAGCGCAGTCATACGTGGTGTGAGGTGTCGAGAGTCTTCTCTCCGCCGGGACCTCGTAGGGGACTAGTCAAGGTTGACCTTAGATTTGGGACCTTGTATCTTTGGATTCCACGACTCTTGAAATCTCTATTAAGTAAAAGTATTTGAAGTCTTGCACTTGAAACAAGGAACCTAGGGGGAGCAGTGTCCGAGTACCCCATTCTTATCTCGGTCTTTTCCTACACTCTAGCTTTAACTTTCAGTTCTTAGTTTCTGTTTTAAATCACTTTTTAATCTCAACAAAAATCGGTTTTCTTTGGCTACCTAGCGAAGTGTTTTTTGTTTCTATCGTCTACTCCCTGTGGATTCGACTACCCACCCGTTGGGTACTTTATTACTTCGACACCCGTGCACTTGCGGAACACACACGCAAGGGTGTGTCAAGTTTTTGGTGCCGTTGCCGGGGAGTTAGGCGTTTTAGGAACACTTATACTTTGTTTTGTTAGTCATTCGCTTTATATTCTGTTCCACACTTCTTGTTCTTCCATTGTTCTGATTTTGTTTTCTTTTCTTGATTTCAGCTCCAGGTTATGCCCCGTGGACACCCTTCGACATTAGTTGAAGGCGATCCAGAGATTGAGAGGAGATTACATAGACGGGGAAAACAACCTGAACAAGAACAGAATTATCAAGCTGAAATAGAGGTTCAGGAGTCCGCAACCATGGCTGAACAGAATGAGCAACAGCGGACACTCTCGGACTATGCAAGACCTACCCCTCGTGGCACACAATCCAGCATCGTACGGCCACCAATTACAGTTCACAATTTTGAGCTCAAGCCGGGTTTTATTCAAATGGTACAACAATCCGCACAGTTCAATGGGTTATCGGATGAAGACCCAAATAATCATATTGAGAATTTTTTGGAAGTGTGCGACATGCTCAAGATTAGTGGGGTTACAGATGATGCTATTCGGCAGAGGGCTTTCCCATTTTCCTTGAAGGGAAGAGCAAAGCAGTGGTTACAGTCACTTCCTAGAGCTTCAATTACTACGTGGGAGGAGATGGTTGAGGCCTTTCTTGCTAGATATTTCCCTCCCGGAAAATCTGCGAAGCTTAGGAATGAAATCTCTTCTTTTATGCAAATGGAATTGGAGTCTCTCTTTGAGACATGGGAGAGGTTCAAGGACCTCCTGCGGAAATGTCCCCAACATTTGTTTCCTGAGTGGATGATCATCCACACCTTTTACAATGGGCTGAACCCGAGCACAAGACAGTTACTTGACGCAGCAGTAGGAGGTACCTTAGGAAGCAAAACCCCAGAAGCTGTCAGGCAACTCATAGAAGAAATGGCTATGAATAGTTATCAATGGAATGCTCGTGATAAGAAGAAGGTAGCCGGTCTTCATGAAATCGATGCTGTCACTTCCTTAGCAGCTCAAGTGGAAGCATTGAGCAAGAAGCTAGACACTCTAACTTCTTCAAGAGTGGCAGCAGTGATGAACTGTGATGGTTGTGGAGGTGGGCATGCCTCATCTGATTGTCCTATTTTTGTGAGTGGTGCAGCCCCTGTTGAGCAGGTAGACTTTGTGGGTAATGCAGTAAGAGGACAAGGTAACCCTTACAGTAGCACTTTCAATCCAGGGTGGCGAAACCACCCGAATTTTTCTTTAAGTAATCCGGGACAGGAAAGACCTCTTGAACCACAGGGATTTCAGCAACCACAGCTTCCAAACTTGGAGAATCGAGTTTCAGGTCTAGAGAATCGGATGACAGATCTAGAAAAAGCACTGACTAAATTCATCCAGTTATCTGACACACGCTTTCAGGGTGTAGAGACTATACTTCGCAACCATACTGCGTCCTTACATAATCTAGAGAATCAGGTTGGACAAATTGCGAAGTCGTTATCAAAGAGACCTCAAAGAAGCTTTCCTAGCAATACAGAGACAAGTGTAAGAGAGCAGCTAAAAGCAATCACCTTGAGGAGTGGTCGCGACATTGAGAGTAAACTTCCAGCTGAGAAGGTTGCACATGGTTCACCCCAGGAGAAAGAGATTGAGGAGAAGAGTAAGGAGAAGGAGGGGGTTCCCACACCGTACAAACCAAGGATCCCCTATCCTTCAAGGCTGAAGAATGACCACAATGAGGAGCAATACCAGAAATGTTTGGGCTTATTCAAGCAGCTGCACATCAACATTCCATTCATGGAGGCATTATCACAAATGCCTCGCTATGCGAAGTTCTTGAAGGACCTCTTGAGCAATAAGAGGAAGCTGGAGGAGAATGCAGCGGTGATCTTAGATGCATCATGTTCAGCAATATTGCAGAAGAACATGCCGAACAAGAAGAAGGATCTTGGGAGTTTCATCATCCCGTGCAATATTGGAAATTTAGGTGAAGAAAAGGCATTGGCAGACTCAGGGGCTAGTATTAATGTGATGCCTTACACTTCCAAAAGTTGGGTTTGGGAGAACCAAGACCCACTCGGATGACGCTTCAATTAGCTGACCGTTCAGTTAGACATCCGAGGGGCGTTATTGAAGATATACTTGTTATGGTTGACAAGTATATCTTCCCTGTAGATTTTGTGGTTCTTGATGTGGATGAGGATGTTGACGTACCATTGATACTTGGGAGGCCGTTCCTGCGCACTTCCAAGGCTCTTATTGACATGGAGGGCGGAGAGATGACATTGAGGATTGGAGACGAGAAAGTGACCTACCGCCTTGCAAAAGCCATGCGACATTCTCTTGATTTTGATGATACGTTATATTTTCTTGACACCACTGATGAGTTATTTGATGATTATGTACAGGAATTACTATGTCCAGACCCATTAGCGGAATTACTAGAGCAAGAGATGGACGTTGCTGAGGTATCACCATTTGATATAGTGGATATGGAAGAACCTTCCCCAGGCATAGTCAATACGTTTGTCAAAATGTTGAAGAGAGTGAGACATCGCCACAAGAAACAACCGAATAATTCTACGAATGAACAGTCGAAGGCTAAGAGCGATACCCCTTCAGTTGGTAACAACTCCTATTACTCGTCCTCTAACTTGAAGAATTTTTGTTCATCATGCTTGAAGGTTACCGGTAACAGAGAATTTTCGCCTTATGATCCCCCTTGAGTTGAAGAATAGGTACGTCAAGCTAGTGACGTAAAACAAGCGCTTCTTGGGTGGCAACCCAAGTTTTTAAATTCATTGCACTTGTTTTAGTTAGTTTTAATTTCTGCATTGTAGTTTTCGTATAGTTTTAGTTTTCTGTTGTTTCATCTTCAGTGTAGTGGATCATAGTCGTTTGTAGATGCAAAGCCATGAATTTTCTTTCTTGGATTTGGGTGATGATTCTTGTGTTTTAGCATGTTATTTTAATGGGAAATACTTGCTTTTATGCTATAAACACCAATGGTGGAAGTATGGCAACTTTGCACGAGTCAAAGTGGATCAACCATGGCCGTATAGCCATGGCCGAAGATCCACACGGCCATGTGGATATTCCACACGGCCGTGTGGATCATAAAGGAGAGTTTTTCTCATCCAGAGGGTCCACACGGCCATGTGGATCCCTGGCACTTAGTTTTTGACCCCGAAATGACCCGTTTGCCTTTCTTTTGCGCAGAAATGCCTCCAAGGACAAGAAAATGTGCACATAAGCGTCCTTGTGGGCCTCGTGAGCCCTCGCCTAAGCTGTTGAAGTTCCCCGTACCCAAACTTCAAATCGAACTTGAGCACCTCTCAAGGGTCAAGTTCGGCAAGATACGGACCCTTGACTCGCAAGCGTTGGCCGCGATTGACCATGAACAAGTGGAAGAGTTAGCAGATGAGATGATGGCGAGAGACACCGACTGCACCATGTCTCCCGCACCCCGAGCACCACGTGAATCACCCGCATCACCAGCAGCACCAGCAGATGATGACGCTTGAGGCGTCTTTCTTTTAGTTGTTTCTTTTTCTTGTACTAGTTTATTTTCCTGTCGCTTTATCTCTGTTACTCAGAAAGGGTTTACCTTCTGAGCTCTATCTTACTGCTTTCAGTTGTAGTTTGTTTGTTTCGAGTTTAAGCGTGTACGTCATGCTTATAAACTCTTGTTGTTTATCTTTTGTGTTGAGCTTTACTGAACCCCTTTTGTGATGTGCAGATGGTCATGTCAGTCTCGTGTTGAGGAATAGTCATAGGCACGGCCATGAGGATTTTCCACATGGTCGTGTGAGATTCACAACCCGTCGCAGCTTCACTTCCCCCGTTTGCAGCTCCACTCAAATTCTACATTCGGAGCCAAGGGGAGTGTCGTTTTTAATCCCCACGCCCTCATGTTTTATTTATATTGTGTTTTTGTATGTTTGCATGAGTACAATGAGGGAATTGTACATCTTAAGTGTGGGGGGAGTTCACGTTGCACACGTTCTCTATGTATGTATGCTCATCACTCATATGCTCATCTAGCCAATGATAGTTCACCTTAAAAGACAAGGATTGCAGTCTTGAATTTAGGAGATTTTTAAACATCGTTTGTACTCATGCTCTAGTTTACTCGAAAAACTTAGAAATTTTTTGTCTGATTGCATTGCTTACACCTTTCTTGCTCTGTTAACCCTGATAACTCTAGTTCAGTGCCGAAAGGACCTTAGTTTTCTTTATTTTGAAAAAAAAAAAAAGAAGAAGAATGCCTTTATTTGTTTACTTGTTTTCGGAGTGGAAAGAGCTACCACCTATGTTGTATGCAGCTACTCTCATAAGTCGGATACTAGCTATGCCCTAATGAGAGAAAGAGCTATCTAATAGGCTGTGTGAAAGCTAACACTCCCAGGTGGAAAGAGCTACCACCTCAAAGCGTGAAAGTTGCTCAGGACGCATCTTGGGAAATGGCTACCTTCGAGGTTGTGTGCAGCTACTGCCTATTCTTTGTCCTCAAATAAATCCTTTTCAATAGGAACTTTTAAGAGTAAACTCGGGGTTGGCATGAGTAAATATACACGCACACACGCAGTCAGATTCATTTTTTCTTTGTGCTTCGTGTTTTTGCTAGTGCATTGGTTTTTATCTTTCTATGTTGCAAATTGTTCCTTTGTTTAAGAATACTCTCCTTACATACTTTTTGGTGAACTTAAGGCTAAGCACTTCTATCACTCTACTTGTGGATTTTATTGTATAAATTTTGCTTGAGGACAAGCAAAAGCTTAAGTGTGGGGGAGTTTGATAAGTGCTTGCATGTACATATTATTTGAGATGTTTTTCCCTGCATGAGCATCACATTTTTCAGGTTATATTTCTCATTTCGTGTGTTTTTGTGTTCTTTCATGCAATTAGGGTTGTGAAGAAGATTTATGCGAAGAAAAGCAAAATAGGTCATGATGGTACCGAGTGGAGTTCTTTTGTGCAAATACAAAGTCCAAGATGCAAATCGGGTCAAACAAGAGAGTATGTGCCAACTTCTAAAGGTTTCGAGACAATTTTTGTAGAAGGACACGAAGGCAGTCATGCTCGCTCGTTCTGATTTGATCGAAGATTTTCAAAAGCCCTCCAAGGGTTTTTCGACATCAAGAAATGCCTCATGACCTACCACGCGATCGTGTGTCCGCTCGTGTGGCCTCAGAAGAAAAAACGGGCGAAATCGGGGACCTATAGATGCAGTTTTATAGAGGCTGAATTTCCACATGGGCATGTGGAATTTCCGCACGGCCGTGTGGAATTTCCACATGGCCATGTGGATTTTCCACATGGCCGTGTGGATCCTCGATCTTTGCCATTTTAAAGGCCGTTATGAAGCGTTTTGAAGGGAACTTTTTCCTAACTTTGAGAGGAGGTTCGGCTAGGGTTTGAGAGGGTTTTTGCTGCGTTTTGGGGGCGTTTCTTCACCGATTTCAACACCGATTCCTTCCAAGGAGAGCTATTGGGGGAGCCTTCAACGACTTCGATTCGGCAAGGTGTGCCCTAGGCTTGGAGGAAGGATCCGTGGAGAAGAAGAAACAGCCCTCATAGGCCATCAACACGAAGCTTAAGGGGGTTTTCTTTATGGATTTCTTGCACTTATCTTCATTTATTTTGATGAACTTGTATTGCTCCATGGAGGGCTAAACCCCTAGTGGGTACTTGGACTTGTAAACCCTAGGTTTTCTATGTTTCATTGACTTTAATGCTTTTATTCAATTTGAGTTTAAATTTGAGTTTCAATCTTGTGTGCTTAATTGTTTCCCCCTTAGAGTGACACTAGGGTTGAGGGCTAATCCAATCATCCTTTTCACGAGTGACCATCACCATTAGGATTAGATTAACCAAGTTTGAAGAGGGTCGAGAGGGTGAGTTGAAAGGTAGCGACACGTCCCCTTTCCCCTCCGGTGTGGTTTTCCCTACCTTCTTATTCCAAGTATTACTTTCGATCTCAAAGAGAGTTAGGCGTTGAGAGAGGCCTTTCCACCGGGACTTATTTGTGATTATGGATCTTTCGCCTGGACGAAAGGGATTGATCTATAGTTGGGAATAGGGTTTACCGTTTGGAATCCCTATACCGTAGCGCAGTCATACGTGGTGTGAGGTGTCGAGAGTCTTCTCTCCGCTGGGACCTCGTAGGGGACTAGTTAAGGTTGACCTTAGATTTGGGACCTTGTATCTTTGGATTGCACGACTCTTGAAATCTCTATTGAGTAAAAGTATTTGAAGTCTTGCACTTGAAACAAGGAACCTAGGGGGAACAGTGTCCGAGTACCCCATTCTTATCTCGGTCTTTTCTTACACTCTAGCTTTAACTTTCAGTTCTTAATTTCTGTTTTAAATCACTTTTTAATCTCAACAAAAATCGGTTTTCTTTGGCTACCTAGCGAAGTATTTTTTGTTTCTATCGTCTACTCAGTGTGGATTCGACTACCCACACGTTGGGTACTTTATTACTTCGACACCCGTGCACTTGCGGAACACACACGCAAGGGTGTGTCACCCCTCTTGGTTTAAAATAACAAGAGTATCAAGTTCTTGAATTCAAAAATCTTGTAATTATATAGTTCAAGCTATAGGGTTTCCAACCCCCACAAGAATTACGAAAACGCTTTTTAGAAATCTTTAAGAATATAGTTTAAATAGACATCATCACCAAGAAATTTATTTTGATTCACATCAGCCCTTCTAGGGTCTTTTTATCAAGAACATTCAACCTTTAACAATTTCTTTGAAAACATGAGATTGAAATCATCGGGTTTCCAACCCACTAGATATATGAAAGATCTTTGATCATAATCAATAAATAATTCAAGTCATATAGAATCATAATTTCAGGTTTCAAGAAACAATTAAAGAATCCATTTAAATCAAGAAATTCACATTTCAAAGCATGCATTATTGGACATTCAAACAAGCATGATCATAGCTCTTTAATTAAACAATTCCCACTTACAAACTTGGCGAGATCGAACTCTTGGATCACAAGCCTACTTGTTCTTTACCCTTGCCTTTAGATCCACCTCCTTGATGCCATTCACCAACCAAGAAAAAAGAGAATCAATCACATAACCTAAACAATAAACAAGGGAGGAAAGAATGATCAAAATTAGATCTCAAGGCTTCTAGGGTTCACTTGATATTCTAGATTCAAGAATTAACACTAAAAGGATCCTCAAACCCTCATGATCACAATAAAATCAAGAAGATCCAAATTGGGTTCGGATCTACAAGAATCATGGGTTTAGAGATGAAGGATCTCCTTCATTCTTAACCAAAGCATGAGATAAAGGCTCTTAAACCATCCAAACATTAGATCTATGCCTTAATTCCAATCAAACATTAGATCCATACTAGATCCACACTATTCCTTCATGGGTCTATAGAGAATTGAATAAAAAAACAAGAAATTGAAGAAGAGAAGAAAACTCACCCTTAACTTTGCTAGATCTAGAGGGGAAACATCACCAATGGAGGAGAGGAGGAGATCAACAGCTTTCTTTTTTCTTGGAGTTCAAGATGAAGAGAATTCAAGATGGGGAGAAAAAGAGAGGGAAATGGGGTCTTATGAAGGCCATTTGATTTTCAAATCGGGTATTTATAGACCCAAAGCGCAAGAGGGCTCGCGGGCTCCCTTGCCGGCGCATGGGAGGCCTCGAGGCTTTCCAGAGTCCCTTGCGGCCTGCCTTGCGGGCGCAAGGCAGCTCGCAAGGCCTCTTTCCAGATGGCCATGCGGGCGGCCATGCGCCCACATTTGGTGCCGCATGGCCGATTGCGGCCTCCCATGCAGCTCGCATGGGAGTTGTCACGGCCTCAACCGATCACCTTCGACCGTGCGGCACCTGACATGCACCATTGCGACAGGTCAGCCTTTCCTTGCAAGAACAGTTAGGTAGCGTTTGGTTGGATGTAATTCTAAATGCAGTAGATTTCTAATTACATTGTAACTGTAAATCCATGGATTTGAAAATACAGTGCAGTTAAATCTGATGTTTGGTTAGATGTAACTGGAACTACTGTATTATAAGATTTTATGTTTGTTTGAAAGGATTTGTAAATCTAAAATTAAACAATATATGTTTGGTTTGATATATTTTAAAAGTGTGATTACTCATAATAAAGTTAAACCCATATTATTTCATTTATCATTTAGTTATATTATTCTAATTAGTAAATATTTATTATGTATTAACTTTATTATTGTTATGACAAACTTATTATTATATTTATTAACTTATTGTAATAAATATTTTAGAAATATAGTTATTTATTTACTTTTATTATTATTATTATTATTATTATTATTATTATTATTATTATTATTATTATTATTATTATTATTATTATTATTATTATTATTATATTCATTAATTTATTCCAATAAAAGTTTATTAGAAATATAGTGAGTTATTAATTTTATTAATTTTTTATTACTATCTTATTTTAATAACTTATTTTAATAGTGAAATTGGACCATTAATTTTATTATTATTTAGTAATAAGACTTTTTTTATTTTTTTTAATAAATCTCCAAATCCCAGGATTTTTCAAAATACCAGGATTTGGTTTTACGGCCAATTTGGCCGTAAAACCAAATCCCTTAGTCAAAGGTATTTGGTTGGTCAAAGGAAAACTAAATCCCTCAAAACAAACAACGGATTTTAAAAAGTGATGTATTTGGAGTTACATGTAACTCCAAATGCATCAAAACAAACACTACCTTAGTGAATTCCTGTTTGCAGTACAAATCACAACGAAACAATATAAAGCGAGCAAAACCAGAAACCCCTCGGTACGAGAAACACGAGACATAAAACCCATTTTGAGAGACAAAAACATAAAACTCTCTTAAATTGAGAAATGTTTACAACCATGGCCAAAACCAACACCAAGTGGGCTTGTCTCCTTTTAAAGACTCATTAGACCCTATTACAAGAGCTACCCAAATCCAAGGTTGACTGAGCCCCATGCCCAATACAGGTCTGGAGTGAATTTCCTGACTTCACTTAGCTTGCAGTGTCCTCTGACGCAACTGTAGCTTTTAACCAGCCACACTTGGTCACAGCGCGCAGCAGTACTGGTCACACGCGGTAATACTGCCTGCCATCCTCACCCCTGGCTCGGCAACGCTCCAGACCACCTGGCCACTTGGATACGCCTGCGTAAAACCTTGTCAGATCCAGAATCAGCTCTCGGTCAGCCAGCCTGATCAAGTATCCCGCCCTGCCTAGACTTGCTAGAGATCCAACACTCTACATGATGAAGTCCTGCGACACTTGGCTCTTGGTATGGGCGCGCTTGCCAAACGCGCTCATCGGTCACGCGCACGCCTCACGGTCTCAGCCAATGATCATGCGGGATATTTCACCACGAGCGCGCGCTACCAAATCCACGCAGATGTGCGCCCTCCTGGCTTGGAATATGTGATACTGTATGCCCGCTGACCAAGTGTAAGGTCATTAACCCTTACAAACCACCCCCACTAGTTGAACCCGACGTCCTCGTTGGTCTCGAACTCAAGAAGTCTTCGACCAACTCCTCGAACTGCCAAATAGTAGTATCATGCTCCCAGCTTACCTCCGACATAGGCAAGTCCTTCCACTGGACAAGAAAGAACACCATGCTGTTCGTCTTGCTTTGGCCTTCTATTCTTCGGTCTAGGATCCACTCAGCCACCCTGCCGAACTCCTTGCGAATAGTCGGTGGAGCCCGACTCTTCTTAGCCCTCGATGGATCCGTGTGGTCCTCGTGGCATGGCTTCAAGAAACTCACATGAAATGTTGGATATAGTTTCAGCGGATTGGGGAAATATAAACGATATGCCATGTTGCCCAGCCACTGGAAAATAGTGAAAGGCCTATCATACCTCGCGATTAAGCCTTTGTGTACATCCTTCCGATGTAACTTCTTCCACACCTGTGGAGTGAGCTTCAACCAAACCTTGTCCCCTACTTGGAGCTCCAAAGGATGACTCCCTTGATCTGCATACTTCTTCATTCGGCGAGCCGCCTTGGCGAGGCTATCCCGAGCACTCTCCATCATTTCTCGCCGATTAATAGCAAAATGATACGCGGCAGGACATTTCAATCCTATCCTCCTCTTCGCCACCTCTGAAGGAGTAATAGGTTGGTATCCGCATGCAAGCTCAAACGGACTCTTCTCCGTCGATGAAGACCGATGAAGATTGTAGCTAAACTGCTCCACATCAAGCAGACTTAGCTAATTCTTCTGCGAAGCCGAAACATAGTGCCGGAGATACCCTTCCAACAGAGCATTGATCCTCTCCGTCTGTCCATCCGTCTTCGGATGATTCGCTGTTGAAAATTTCAACTCTGTGCCCAACAACCTGAACAACATTGTCCAGAACCGCCCAGTAAAGCGAGCATCTCGATCGCTTACGATGTCTTCCGGTACCCCAAAGTGCTTCACCACGTGCTTTAGGAACAACTCAGCAGCCACCTCTACCGAACACACTACCCGTATGGGTATGAATACCGCATACTTTGTGAATCGGTCCACGACCACCATCACTGTTGACATCCCTTCTACCGTAGGAAATCCGGTGATAAAGTCCATGGAAATTGACGCCCATAGCCTTCACATATGCTTCAATGTCTTCGTCCATATCCGGCTAATAATAATGTCTTGTGAGCAAGGCCTTCATTCGCTCACGACCGGGATGTCCCGCCCATGGAACATCATGATGCTCTCTAAGGAGCTCCTGCCGAATCTTCCCTCCTTTTGGTGCATAGAGTCTGTTGCCTTTGGCGTAGAGAAGCCCATTCTCCACCCAGTACATGCGCACGACTCCGTCTTGGACATCTTTGATCAGCTTCCCATACTCACTGTCCGTCTTTGCTACCTCCTCGATACGACTTTGCAAGTCATTCTCCACTTACACCAATGCAGCCACGTACTCAACCATCTGCTTGCGAATTAACGCATCAGCCACCTGGTTGTGTCTCTCCAGTTTGTGCTGCCATTCAAAGTCATATTCCTGCAAGAACTCTTGCAAACAAGCTTGTCTAGCCGACAGCTTCTTTTGCGTAGCAAAGAATGTATTGGCAATATTATCTGTTTTGACAAGAAATTTGGTGCCCAGAAGGTACACTCTCCATACATGTAAGCAATGAACAACGGCGAGCATCTCCCGCTCATGCGCCGAGTAACGCTGCTCCGGCTGTCTTTTCTGAACAAGGATACCGCCAACGGCCTTGTCTGACGCATCGGTGTGCACCTCAAAAGGTTGTTTGAAGTTGGGCAATGCTAAGACCGGTTCACTTGCAATTGCACTCTTGATCTTATCAAAAGCAGCCTGCTGCCTCTCGGCCCAACCCCACGGCTGGTCCTTCTTCAACAAATCGATGAGTGGCACGACCTTCCTTGAATATCCCTCGATAAACCGGAGATAGTAATTGGCTAAGACGAGTAAATATCGTAACTCCGGTACCTTGGACGGTGCAGGGCAGTCCAAAATCGCCGTTACCTTAGCCCGATCCATTCGGACTTCACCCCGAGAAATGATGTGCTCAAGAAACTTAATTTCGTGCTGAGCGAAATGACATTTCATCCGCTTCACATACAGCTGATGTTGCCTGATATGTGTCTAAATGTAGGTATTTATACGTTTTATTCTTGCACTATTTTGCATGTATTTTGATGAGTTAATGCCAGTTTCGCGTTTAAATTGTTTTTATTTGTGTTACAGGCCTTGAAGAAGCCAAAATGAGCTAAAGAACGTATTTAGGAAGAAATCCGTATCAAATACGACGTTTTTGAGCTTTCGTCACTGTAGCAGTACTGTAAAAGGATTACGTAGCAAGATACTGTAGCAGTTACTGTAGCACGAAGCGGGGGTTTTCTTGGAAAAGGCTGGGAGCCTTGCGGTCAAGCATGCGCCGGCAAGGCAGCCCGCATGGATGCCCAAAAATTGCTTTTTAAAGGAAAAGTTAGGGCATTTGAAGGGGATCTTCAACTCTTCTTCTTCTCCTCTTCTGGGGCCGCCGCCCCACCTTCTCCATTGGCATTTTCCGGCGATCCACCATGTCAATCTTCACCAAGAGGGAGGCAAACAACGGAGGAGGAAATAGTTGGAAGATCTAGAGCTTCAAAGCGTCGTTTGAGGCTCGATCTCTGCGACATCGACGATCTTCTTCCATCTAAGACAATCCAAAGCTAGAGGGAGTGTTCTTTGCTTTTCTTTATGCTTGTTTGTTCATTGGATTTGTATGAGTGTTCCCCTTTCATGAGGAACTAACTTGTATGTGATTTGGACATGATGAACCCTAGGGTAGTTTTGTTGTAATTATGGATGAGAATCATTTGTGATTTAGTGTTGGATGTTGAATTTCTTGTATAAGAATTTCTATGGTTTGTGATTCTCTCTATGTGTGCTTTACTGTCTTGGACCGCATGAGAACTCTGCTGTTCAATTTCTAGGTTGTACTTGGAGCATGACCATCGCCCTTGTACTAGACTCACATAGACTGAAAGGGATTCATGTACGAATACGCCGAGGGATTCGGGTATTAGGTACCCCTCTGAATGTTAGGCTTAGACCCAGAAGAGTGTCTACGCCTGATAAGGGATTCCCTGAGTGTATTGCAATTGTAGGAGGAATTGACCGGAAGGGATTCCGGTCAATACTTGTATGGGATTAGGGCTAATCACCGAGGGATTCGGGATTAGCTTAATTTAGGAATCTCTCAGTCCAAACCACCATCACAACACATCATCCTTAATTCGGGCTTTAATGACAACCCTAGGGGGATTCTCTGTCCAAATCACGCCTTCTCCTGTTCGTCCTTTTATTTGACGTGTAGTGGTAGCTTTATCCTTTTATTTATAGATTTTAGTAGATTGACTATTCTCTCGTATTGTTAGGCTAGGAAATAGATGAAGGGGAAGTAATAGTAGCTCCTTGGCCCCGTGGAATAAGACCCCTGTGTCACACACAGGGTATTACTTGACGACCCCGTGCACTTGCGGGACGCTCATCATTGCCTCAATCTTAATAGTACCTGCTTCAAGTGAACAAGGTGATCCTCCACGGATTCACTGTCAACCACAAACTCATCAATGTAGTCCGAAAACACCTGATTCATTAAGTGGCAAAAAATCGCTGGAGCATTAGCCAAGCCAAAAGTCGCTGGAGCATTAGTCAAGCCGAAAACACCTGATTCACACACGCCGTCTTGGACTCGTCTCCCTCTGCAATCCTGACTTGCCAGTACCCCTAGCTCAAATCCAGCTTGGAAAAGTATGTTGCTTTCGCCAACCGATCGAGTCCTGTATGAGAAGAATTTGATACTTGTTCTTGACCGTGCTCTTGTTCAACGCCCGGTAGTCCTTGCAAAGTCGAAGAGAGGCATCTTGCTTCTTCTGGAATAATACCGGTGCACCATACGGAGCCTTTGATGGCTGAATGAAACCACTATCAAGAAGCTCTGTCAGTTGTCTCCTCAGTTCCGCCAACTCCAACGGAGACATTCAATAGCGAGCCCGGGCAAGGGGTTTGCAGCCCGGCATCAACTCAATCTCGTGATCTATTACACGCCGGGCTAGGAGTTCACGTCTTGAAACTCTGTCAAGACTTCAGCCACAGCTGAGGGTAGATCACTCACCAGATCATCCTGCACTTCTAATAAAGCAGCAACATATGTGGGCTCTTCATGTTTCAGCCCTTGCACCACCTGGTGTGCAGAAAGCATCGACTCCTCCCCTTTCTTCTCCTTTGCAGCCACTCCCGCTACAAAGCATGGGTTCTTCTCATCCATTATAAGAAGACCACCGAAGTGTGGGATAACAGCAGCCTTTATAGACTTGAGGAACTCCATCCCTAGTATCAACTCAAAATCATCTAATGTGACCGTCAGCAGATCAATCTTCCCTTGCCATCCACCCATGTGAACAGTTACGCCAGAGATCTTCCCAGTCACCGCCAGTACCTAGGAGTTGACTGCTTTCACTCGGCTCGTATGCGTTCCCACACACAGTCCCAACAGAGTCACGACATCCTTCCTGATGAAAGTGTGAATTGCGCCTGTATCCACCATCCCTTGTATGGCCTTCCCATTCAAGGTCAGCTCCAAATAGATCAGAGAATTCACCGCTCTGTCACCCTTGACAGTCTTCAAGGCACCCAACAGTTGTAAAGGACTCACTCTTGCTGGGTCCTCCGAATCACTTTCTGGTTCATTTCTAAACGTTGCCAACTTCTCGTGTTTAGGGCAGTCCTTTGCCATATGTGGTCCGATGCAGATGAAGCATCCACTCGTCTTGCTGGAACCACTAGCTGCTTTCCCATCATTCCTGGGTCTATTCCATCTGGTCTGGCCGTAGGGCTTACTCCTCTGGAACCCATCTCTGGACCTTCTCTACACCGGTTTCTTATCTCTGGATTTGAACTTCGCCTTCTCACTCTCTCCACCGGGTAAGGTTCGTAAGTCCACCAGTGCATCAGCTGGTATGATCGCGGAGATGAGATCCTTCGCGCCTTGCCTCCGTACCTCGATCTAGGCCCAACTCTAGAGTCCCGTAAGGAAGTTAAACAACTTGTCCTCCCCAGACATATCCCTGATATCCAGCATAAATGATGAAAACTCCTTCACGTACTCTCGGACAAGGACTGTCTGCCGTAGCTTCTTCAGATTAGAACGAGCTACCCAAACAAGGTTGCCAGGCAAGAATTGCTCCCGCAATTCCTTCTTCAACTCGACCCACGAGTTCGAACTTGTCCGACTCGCCTAAGCGTTTTCCTGCTGACGAGTTCACCACCATAGCTTTGCATCGGCAGTAAGGCACATCCCGACCAACGAAACTTGCTCATGGCCCGGTACCCTTGCGCCATCAAATAGGGAAGGTTCGGGGACCTTCACTCTCGTCGGCGTCTCCTACGAGACCGGTAAAGTGCTAGCTTCCTTGAGTTGCCCGACCTCGGCCTCCAGAGACTGTATCCTTGTCTTAAAGACTTCAACCGTCGTCTTCAGGATTTCGATAGTCAACTAGCTCTCGCAATGTCCGCTAGCAAGATCTTCCACCATCTTCGACAGGTTCTTGAGCTGATCGTCAACACTCCCGATGACGTTCTCCATCCGCTCGGCTGTCTCCTCAAGGCGATCCAAACGATCTTTCTTGCTAGGCGCCATCTCCACCGTCTTCACTTGTGTGTCTTCTCGTGCTTCGCTTCAAGAGACAACCTCGTAGCTCTGATACCAGCTATCTCGGCGTCAACCGATCACCTTCAGCCGTGCGGCACCTGACATGCACCATAGCGACAGGTCAGCCTTTCCTTGCAAAAACAGTTAGTGAATTCTTGTTTACAGTACAAAGCACAGCAAAACAGTATAAAGCGAGCAAAACCGGAAAACCCGTCGGTACAAGAAACACGACACATGAAACCCATTTTGCGAGAGAAAAACATAAAACTCTCTTAGATTGAGAAATGTTTACAACCGTGGCCAAAACCAACACCAAGTGGCATTATCTCATTCCAAAGACTCATTAGACCCTATTACAAGAGCTACCCCAAATCCAAGGTTGATTGAGCCCCATGCCCAATACAGGTTTGGCGTGAATTCCCTGACTTCACTTAGCTTGTAGTGTCCTCTGATGCAACTGTAGCTTTTAACCGGCCACCCTTGGTCACCGCGCGCAGCAGTACCGGTGACGCGCGGTAATACCGCGTGCCATCCTCGCCCCTGACTCGGCAATGCTCTCGACCACGTGCCCACTTCCATACGCCTGCGTAAAACCTTGTCAAATCTGGAATCAGATCTCGGTCACCCGGCCTGATCAAGTGTCCCGCCCCGCCTAGACTTGCTAGAGATCCAACACTCTACATGATGAACTCCTGCGACACTTGACTCTTGATATGGGCGCACCTGCCCCACACGCTCATCAGTCACCCACATGCCCATGGTCCAACGCGCGCGCGCCTCACGGTCTCAGCCAATGATCATGCGGGATATTTCACCCGCCCTTGGTCCCTACAAAAACTTGATGGTCGCCGGGCGCGTCGCTAAAAAGTGGGCACACTGCTCCCCGGCCGCAAGTGCACGGGTCGTCAAGTAATACCTTTTGCGCGAGAACGAGAGGGTCGTATTCCCTAGGGTCCCGAGATCTACTATTACTTCCTCTTAGGCTAGCTGTTTAATCTGATCAAACAAGGGTTTTGTTATAATAAAACTAAGTATGAAAACAAATCAATAAAAGTGATCAAGCCACCAACAAACAATAAGCATGTAGAGGGAAAACAAGTATCACAGATAAGGCCCCAGGCAAGGATTCCCCCGGGAAGAACACAAGTATGGATGATAAAATAAATAAATAATGCATGCATGGTTTGTAACAAGTTGGTCCGTTTAGACTCGGAAGTCGACTACCCCGGAACCTCCGTAGTGTAGCCCTAATCCAGTACAAGTTCCTTTGCCCAAAGGATACTCACACGATGTCATTGGGATTAAGGAGCCTTTGTTAGAGTTATCTATAAGCAATTTCGCTAAGATAAACTCTACAACCTACGGGAGGCTACCGGCACCCGGAACCTCTGGTGTACCGATACAATGAATCCCTCTTCATACTAAGTGGATCTAATGCAAGAGCGCACCTCGCACAACCAAGCACAATCAATAAGATGAAATGCAGAGTTCTCATGCAAATCACTACAATTAAGTACACAAAGTATGAAACCAAATGACAAACCATGCATTCATTGAATTAAAAGTACAACATCCAATACAAGTATTCCTCCCAAGGTTCACCGGTTGCCCAGGGGCCTTGGGAGGTTTAGTTCGACATGAATAAGAAGGAAAGTTCAAACAACAAATAGTACATCAACAAAAGCACTAAGAACTCCCTCTTGAGCATGTTGACTAGGTTTGATGAAGAAACTTGCCGAATCCGCGTCGGCAAGCTCTAGGATGAAGATCTATGCATTCTTCCCTCTTCTCCCACTTGGAGGCGCCGATGGCAAGATATATCTCGAAAAAAACCCTAGAAACCCTTTTAAACCCGAGCCGTGTGCGGCCTGGTGTGCCGGCCGCACATGAGGCCGCACACCCCTTCTCGCCAAGGGTGTGCGGGCCGCACAGAGCCCGCACAGGGCCTGAAAACGGGCCTGAATAGGCCCGTTTCATGTAGGAGTGTCCGAATAACGTCCGAAGCTCGTTTAACCTTCGTTTCTTCGCTCCTTGGCCTCGATTTTCATGTTGCAAATGCTCCTCCTACCGTAGACAGCTCATAGATACCCTGAAGTAGAAAAACATGAAAAACACACCAAAGGGCACCGGTTTCATTCAAATAATGCATGAAAGTACAAGTAATTCACCGTTACAAAATGGTGTATTTAGACACTTATCATGTATCTGTGGGGTCCTCGTGGCATGGCTTCAAGAAACTCATATGAAAAGTTAGATAGAGTTTCAGCCGATCGGTGAGATCCAAACGATATGCCACGTTGCCCATCCGTTGGACAATAGTGAAAGGCCTATCATACCTCGTGATTAAGCCTTTGTGTACATCCTTCTGATGTAACTTCTTCTACACCTGTGGAGTGAGCTTCAACCAAACCTTGTCCCCTACTTGGAACTCCAAATGACGTCTCCCTCGATCTGCATACTTCTTCATTCGGCGAGTCGCCTTAGCGAGGCTATCCCGAGCGCTCTCCATCATCTCTTGCCGATCAATAGTAAAGTGATACGCGGCAGGACATTTCCCTCCTGTCCTCCTCTTTGCCACATCTAAAGGAGTAATAGATTGGTATCCGTATGCAAGCTTAAATGGACTCTTCAACGTCGATGAAGAATAATGAAGTTTGTTGCTAAACTGCGCCACATCCACCAAACTTAGCTAATTCTTCTGCGAAGCCGAAACATAGTGCCAAAGAAACTCTTCCAACAAAGCATTGATCCTCTCCGTCTGCCCATCCGTAATCGGATGATTCACAGTTGAAAACTTTAACTCTGTGCCGAACAACTTGAACAACGCTGTCTAGAACCGCCCAGTAAAATAAGCATCTCGATCGCTTATAATGTCTTCCGGTACCCTAAAGTGCTTCACCACATGCTTCAGGAACAGCTCAGAAGCCATCTCTGCCGAACATATTACCGGTGTGGGTATGAATACCACATACATCGTGAATCCATCCATGTCCACCATCACTGTCGACATCCCTTCCACCTTAGGAAATCCGGTGATAAAGTCCATGGAAATTGACGCCTATGGCATTTCCGGAATACTCAACGGCTGGAGAAGACCGACCTTCGGTCTTCTTTACGACTTGTCTTGTTGGCACACAAAACATGTCTTCACATATGCTTCAATGTCTTCACCCATATCCGGCCAATATTAATATCTTGTGAGCAAAGCTTTCATTCGCTCATGACCGGGATGTCCCACCCATGGAATATCATGATGCTCTCTAAGGAGCTCCTGCCGAATCTTCCCTCCTGGCACATAAAGTCAGTTGCCTTTGGCGTAGAGAAGCCCATTCTCCACCCAATACTTGGGCAAGTCTCCGTCTTAGACATCCTTCATCAGCTTCCCATACTGACTGTCCGACTTTGCTACCTCCTCGATATGACTTTGCAAGTCATTCTGCACATGCGTCAATGCAGCCACGTACTCAACCCTCTGTTTGTGACTCAACACATCAGCCACCTGGTTGTGTCTCCTTAGTTTGTGTTTCCATTCAAAGTCATATTTCTGCAAGAATTCTTGCCAACGAGCTTGTCTTGCCAACAGCTTCTTTTGACTAGCAAAGAATGTATTGGCAATCTTATCTGTTTTGACAAAAAACTTGGTGCCCAAAAGGGACACTCTCCATTCCTGTAAGCAATAAACAACGACAAGCATCTCCCGCTCATGCGCCGAATAGCGTTGCTCCGCATCTTTCAGCTTGCAACTCTCGAATGCCACCGGATGCCCATTCTGAATAAGGATACCGCCAACAGCCTTGTCTGACACATCGGTGTGCACCTCAAAAGGTTTTTCAAAGTTGGGCAATGCTAAGATTGGTTCACTTGCAATTTCACTCTTGATCTTGTCAAAAACAGCTTGTTGCCTCTCGGTCCAAACCCATGGCTAGTCATTCTTCAGCAAATCGGTGAGCGGCACAACCACTCTTGAATATCCCTCGATAAATCGGTGATAGTAGTTGGCTAAGCCGAGAAAAGATCGTAACTCCGGTACCTTGGATGGTGCAGGCCAGTCCAACATCGCCGCCACCTTAGGCCAATCTATTCGGACTTCACCCTGAGAAATGATGTGCCCAAGGAACTTGATCTCCTGTTGAGCGAAATGACATTTCTCCAGCTTCACATACAGCTAATGCTTCCTCAATCTTGATAGTACCAGCTTCAAGTGAACAAGGTGATCCTCCAAGGATTTACTATAAACCACAACATCATCCAAGTGCACCACCACAAACTCATCAATGTGGTCCGAAAACAACCGATCCATTAAGTGGCAAAAATTCACTGGAGCATTAGTCAAGCCAAAAGGCATTACAAGGAATTCAAACGAACCATATCACGTCACACACGGCGTCTTGGACTCGTCTCCCTCTGTAATCCTCACTTGTCAATACCCCAAACGAAGATCCAACTTGGAAAAGTATGTTGCTTTGGCCAATCGATCAAACAAGTCCGAATGAGAGGAATTCGATACTTGTTCTTTACCGTGATCTTGTTAAACCCCCGGTAGTCCACGCATTGTCGAAGAGAGCCGTCCTGCTTCTTTTGGAACAACACCGGTGCACCATATGGAGCCTTTGATGGCTTAATGATGCCATTATCAAGAAGCTCTGTCAGTTGTCTCCACAGTTCATCTAACTCTAATGGAGACATTCGATAGGGAGCCCGGGCAGGGGGTTTGCAGCACGGCATCAACATGATTTGGTGATCTATTACCCGCCGGGGTGGGAGTTTACGAGGTAGTTCGGCGGCATCATGTTTTGAAACTCCTTCAAGACTTCAGCCACAGCTGAGGGTAGACCACTCACAAAATCTTTTTGTACTTCCAATAAAGCAGCTACATAAGTAGGTTCTCCATATTTCAACCCTTGCACCACCTGGTGCACAGAAAGCATCGGCTCATTCCATTTATTTTCCTTCGCAGCTACTCCAGCTACAAAGTATGGGTTCTTCTCATCCATTATAAGAAGACCACCCAAATGTGAAACAACGGCGGCTTTAACAGACTTCAGGAACTCCATCCCCAATATCAACTCAAAATCATCTAATGCAACAGCCAGCAAGTCAATCTTCCTTTGGCATCCACCCATGTGAACAAACATGCGAGAGATCTTCCCAGTCACTGCATGTGCTTGAGAGTTGACTGCTTTCACTCGGCTCGTGTGCGTTCCCACGCTCAGTCCCAACCGAGTGGCAACATCCTTCTTGATGAATATGTGAGTTGGGTCTGTATCCACCATGCTTTGTATGGCCTTTCCATTCAAGGTCAGCTCTATGTAGAAAATACAATATACAGCCCCATCACCCTTAACAGTCTTCAAGGCACCCAACAGTTGTAAAAGACTTACTCTTGCTAGGCCCTCAGAATCGCTTTCTGGTTCATTCCTAAATGCGACCAACTTTTCGCGTTTAGGGCAATCCTTTGCCAAATGTGGTCCGGTGCAGATAAAACATCCACTTGTCCTGCTGTCTGAACCACCTGCTGCTTTACCATCAGTTTTGGGTCTATTCCATTTGTTCTAGCCATTGGGTTTCCTCCTCTAGAACCCATATCCGGCCCTTCTCTCCACTGGCTTCTTATCTTTGGATCTGGACTTCGATTTTTCACCCTCTCCACCGGGTAAGGTCTGTAAGTCCACTAGTGCTTCAGCTACGATGATCGCGGAGATGAGGTCCTTCGCTCTTTGCCTCCTTAACCTCGATCTGGGCCCAACTTTGGAGCCCCGTGGGGAACGTGAACATCTTGTCCTCCTCGGACATGTCCCTAATATTCAGCATCAAGGATGAAAACTCCTTCACGTACTCCCGGACAGTGCCTGTCTGCCATAGCTTCTTCAAATTTGAACAAGCTACCCAAGTAGGGTTCCTAGGCAAGAATTGCTCCCGCAATTCCTTCTTCAACTCGACCCACGCGTTCGAACTGGTCCGACCCGCCTGAGCATCGTTTTGCTGTCGAGTGCACCACCATAGCTTGTAGTGTCCACTGACGTAACTGTAGCTTCAACCAGCCACCCTTAGTCACAGCGCGCATGCCATCCTCGCAATGGCTCGGCCACGCACCAGACCGCGTACCCACTTGCATACGCCTGCGTAAAACCTTGTCAAATCCGAAATCAGCTCTCAATCTCCTAGCCTGGTCAAGTGCCCCGCCCCCCCTAGACTTACTAGAGATCCAGGACTCTACATAATTAAGTCTTGCGACACTTGACTCTTGGTATAGACGCGCCTGCCCCACGGGCTCATCGGTCACGCGCACACCCACGGTCCAGCGCGTACGCCTCATGGTCTCAGCACTTGATCATGTGGGATATTCCACCCGCTCTTGGTCATGACGCAACACACGCCTCGCGCTAACCGCGCGCTACCCAATCCACGCAGCTGTACACCCTCGTGGCTTTGCCTATGTTGAAATGTATGCCCACTGACCAAGTGTAAGGTCATCAACCCTTATAGTAGATGATGCTTTGTGTAGGAATTCTACTTCAACGTCTACTCTGAAGGTGTCCTATCTGCAACTACTTTCAGTAATGAAGAGTTTGATGTTAGAGCTTAGGACTGAAGGTAGTGTGGCACTAGTGGCCAGTTTTGTGATGAGACATTCACTGTTAGAACATATTAAGGAACTTCAAAGTGTTAATAAAGAATTTGTGAAATAAGTACAGAAGTTGCAAGCAGGGGAGACTAGTGAGTTCAGGTTGAGAGAAGATCGAATCCTAGAGTTTCGAGGACGTGTTTGTGTTTCAACATATTCTGAGCTGACGAAAGCTATTTTGGAAGAAGTTCATTCTTCAGCTTATGCAGTTCATCTTGGAAGTACCAAGATGTACAGAACGATTAAAGAGAGTTATTGGTGGCCATGAATAAAAAGGGAGATAGCGGAGTTTGTGGCTAAGTCCCTAGTGTGTCAGCAAGTCAATGCAGAACACCAAAGGCAGTCAGGGTTTCTACAACCTCTTCGAATCCTATAATGGAAGTGGGACCATGTAACGATTGATTTTGTGGTTGGTTTACCACGACATCTCAAGGTTTTGATGCAGTGTGGGTGATAGTGGATAGACTGACAAAGTCAGCGCATTTCTTAGTAGTGTATACTAAGTACTCTTTGGAGAAATTAGCAAAGTTGTACATTAGTGAGATAGTGAGGTTGCAAGGGGTACCAACTTCGATAGTTTCAGATCAAGACCCCAGATTCACTTCTCGTTTTGTCCTAGGTTTTAGGAGGCCCTGGATACAACTTTGAAGTTCAGCACTGCTTACCATCATCAGACAGATAGTCAGTCAGAGAGGAGCATTCAGACCCTCGAGGACATGTTGAGAGCTTATTTAATAGATTTCCAAGGAAGTTGGAATCAACATTTAGCTTTGGTGGAGTTTGCCTACAATAATAGCTTTCAAGCAAGCATTGGTATGGCTCCATATGTAGCCTTGTTAAAGTGCTTTGGAGGAATGATGTGGTAGAAGAGGTAACTTGGAAGCCAGAAGAAGCGATAAAGAGTAAATACCCCCTTTTGTTTGGGTTTTGAGGTATGCTAAAATATCTCGAAATTTCTTTCAGGAGAGGAGGGGGGGTAGGTTATGGAAATTTGACTTTATCCACTTCTCTTGTGCTTTATTTCTTGAGTAAAACTTTGTATGGTAAAGTTTGTCGAGTGTTCTTTCATATTGGGATCTTAGTTAAGGTTCTTTTGAGAGAGAAAAAGGAGGAGGAAAAACCCTTGGGAAAGTGCAAGCAAGGCTGGAGACTTACAGCACTTAATGTGCCACAAGACCCAAAAAAAAACAGGAAGCCTTGTGGCCTCCCTTGCAGCCACAAGGGAGCCCGCAAGAGCTCCAGGATGTGGCCTCACAGCTTCCCTTGCGCCAGCAAGGAAGCCCGCGAGGATGCCTGATAAACGTCTAAAAGTACGTATTTTGCATGTATGTGGTATGTATTAGTTTCACATTTTATTGTTGAATCTATGCCCTTTCGGTCTAAATTGCTTTATCTTTGTACTTCAGGCCAGTCAGAAGCCCTGGGGACTCGACGACGAGATGGGGAACGAATTCGACATCAAAACAGCGTTTTCGAGACGGGATACTGTAGCGCAGTACTGTAGCATTTACTGTAGCAGTTACTGTATCTCATCACGGGTTTCTCGGCAGAAAAGTAGAAATCCCGAGGGGTCAGCATACCGGCTGTATGCTGACCCGTTTACCCATCGGGATTTGGGTGTTTGAAGGCTATCTAGGGCATCTTTTTGTGGGGATCTTTGGGATCATCTTTGTGGGAGAAGGGAGGCTAGGGTTTGGACATCACTTCCACCCGATTTAGGAGGGCAAAAGGAGAGGAAATCCGAGCATTCTTCAGTGGGGAGAGCAAGATCTAGGAGGATCCACTTCAAGGACTTCATTGTTTGGAGGTTGAAGACAACGGGAAGCCACCCCTTCGAGTGGCGACTTCGGAAGGTTTTCTTCGGGGATTCAAGCGTCATTCGGCCTTCACCTTTTGAGGGAGTGTTCCTCATGTTTATTTTAGTTGTTTGCATGGATTGTTTGGTTGATTTGTTGAATATGAACAACTAAACCCCAAGGTCACCGGATGTAGGGGAACCTTGGGGGCAAACTTGTGAGGTTTTGGTTTGTTTGAGTTATCTATTGCATGTTTGGCTTGTTGTGATCCTTGTTTGGTGTTCTTGATTGTTTTGGTACATGTGATTGATTGATGTATCAATTTCTTGGTAGCACTTTCTAGCATGACCATTGCCTTAGTGCTAGACTCTACCAAACTTGGAAGGGACTATTGTATAAATACGCCGTGACCATCGGGTATTTGTACCCCTCCATTTCTAGGGATGAAAACTAACTAGTGTTTCCACCCTAACTTGAGGAAACCATCATTCTCCTTGCAACCGTGTGAGAGGTTGAGTGGAAGAAATTCCTTATTCAACACTTGTACCGGGTTAGGGGTCAATTGCCGTGACCATCGGGTTGACCTAAGCTTAGGTTTTCTCGGTCCAACTAGCCACGTGTTTAATTTCTCAAATATCCTACTCACTTAAGTAGCCCCCTTGGGGATCCTCATCCATGACCGTTTTCCATCCTTGAGCATCTCCCGCATTTTGATTTCATCGCATTTATTTAAACAATTTCTCTTGTTGATTATTTCTTTTCTTTCCTATTTAGTCTCTTGAAATCGAATCGGTGAGCTAAACAACAAGTAAGAAGTGAGTAAAGTAGCTCCTAGGGCCCCTTGGGAATACGACCCACTCGTGCGTGCACGAGTGGTTTATTACTTGACGGCCCTGTGCGCTTGCGGGTGTTCACACCTTGTGTCGATCAATGCCGGCATTTCCCCGCCTATTTAAACACCTTTTGAACCTTCTAGGGTCTTTATAAGACTTTTTTCCCTCACTTTTTCCCCTCTTCTTGAACCCTTATTCCCTCCTTTCTTAGATCATCATTCTTGGCCTCAAAGAAAGAAGAGAAACGACGATCTCTTCTCCTCCATTGGTGAAGGTTTATTCTAGGGCTAGGTGAAGCTTGGAAGGAAGTTCCTTCCTCTTCTTCAATTTCTTGTTCTTCATGCCAATTCTTCTTTGATTTATAATTGAAAAGCATGGATCTAGTGTGGATCTAAAGTTTAGTAGAAATTTGAGTTGTGAAATCATGTTTTGGTCCAAGAATGAGGGAGATCCATTATTTCTAAACCTATAATCTTTATAGCCTCAAACCCAATTGGAGTCTTCTTGATTTTCTTGTGATCTTGAGGGTTGTGAGGATTTCATTCTTGTTAACTCTTGTAGTTAGAGTGTTAGCAAACCCTAGAAGCAATGAAATCCCATTTTGATCAATTTTTCTCTCTTTTTACTTGATTGGGTTATTGTGATTGATTCTTGATTTTCTTGGATGTTTAATTGCTTCTAGGGGCTGGAACTTCAAACAAGGGTGAAGAACGAGTTGACAATTAACCCAGAGGGTTTGATCTCGCCAAGTTTGTGAGTGGGATCTATTAATTAATGAACTATGATCATGCTTGTTTGAATACCCAATAATGCATTCAAATGGTGATTTTCTTGTTTTCAAAGGACTCTTGAAATGTTTTCCATGGAACCTAGAATCATGATGATTTATGAGTTGGTTTATTTCTTGATTATAGCTAAAGATTATTCATATTTCTAGTTGGTTGGAAACCCTATGTTTTGAAATACATGCTTTCAAAGAATTGTCAAAAGATTTAATGTTCTTGACATAAGGATCCAAGAATGGCCTAAGTGAATCAAAATGAATTTCTTTGTGATAATGCCATTTTTTAAACATGTTTTCAAAGAATAATCATATATGAAGTTCTGGATGAAAATCGTACCATTGATGATGTTTTACTCGAGTATTCACTCTTGGATTGAGAATTGCATTTATGAGAACTTATAATCTCTTGATGAGACAAATGCTATCATATTGATGTTTTCATGTAAACCTACTGATGAGTGCATTTCATATATATATATATATTTTATATCTTACTCTCATAATTGTGAATTTATTGGCTTTAATTCTTCAAGTGCGGTGCTATTTGAGGTATTCTTAGTTTTTCATGCAGATATCAAAGTCCTGAAGCAATAAGAAGTGTTTTGGAATTATTTTAGAAGCTAGAGGACTTAGAGGAAACCTCATCAAGCTCAACACGGCCTAAGCACGCCCGTGTTGTACCCCGTGCAGATTGCAGGAGAATTCAGCCAAAATCAGCACAGCTTGAGTTCGCTGAGCACTAGGATGCCCGATTGCCTGGTGCCACGTGTCCCTCATCCGGACCATGGTCCGAATCTTTATACAATAAGCGGCGTCCGATGTCGCGGAGTGTGTATCCCAAAGAAGGGCCCTTCAGTCCTTTCCATGTGGCGGATCCCGCCACTTCCAATAAAATAATGAAAGAATGGCATTCTCGTAAATAAGTTATCAACCTTTGCAATAGGAAATTGCATACGTGGAACGATCTCAGCCGTTCCACGTATCTCAACGAGGGGTAAAGTTGGCATTAAAGGGGAATATGCAACCTTTGCAATAGTAAAGGTTGTTGACCGTCCATTCCCCTTGGAGCTCCACGTGGCGTCCATCCGATGACGATGACATCTTTTCGGCATCTTTGATGCCAGCCGTCGATTGATCATCAATCAAACCACGTGTCATATATCCGACGAATACATCTTTCTCAATATACACAACACGTGTCACTCATCCGATAGGATGATCGTGTACACATAAGCAATCTCAACCGTATATACATGCATACTCATGTGTATACCTTCACCCGTTGATCCATCATGGATCAAACCACGTGTCACGTATCCGTGAGGATGCTACCGTATATACATGCATACTCATGTGTATACCTCTGTTTCAAAATACACTCATCAATTAAAAAACCATTATGTTATTAATTGCGTCAGCCATGACGCATCTGAACAGGTCAAGTCAATTGCTTCCTCATGAATCAATTGACCCGATTAACAATAGTATAGCCACATGTGATATCACAGTATCGTTAGTGTATTACAATACAATACGAATAACAACATATGTAACACAATGTAAATATCCTATATTTATAAAAAAGTATATATAAACATCTGTTTATAACACACGATGGGCCGCAGGCCCATCACATAATATATAAACAGAATTCAAACATAAACAGAACATAACATGGGATACAGTCAATATATCTATCATCATACACAATATGGGCTGCAGGCCCATTCCATTGAAAAGAATCACATTCAGGTTAACAATTAGGGTCCATTAACACATGTCACTGTCTTGGACAGTACACATATGAGACAATTATGTAATGGTCATATACGATGTATATGACATGAACATACTAATACGCTCGCGTATTGCTATGGAGCCTCTCTCAATACAGGTTAACAACTAGGGTTCATTCCCACAGGTCACTGTCTCTGACAGTACACATACATATCAGGTATTGAAAGTCCATATACACTATATGGACAGGTGATACTAATACGCTTGCGTATTGCTATGGAGCCTCCCATCACTGGTTCTCTCTCTTAAGGGTGTTATACAACTGTGATATTATCTCATATCACAGTATCGTAAGTGTATTACAATACAATACGAATATAATATAAAATATATGTTAATAAATATCCTATATTTATGTCAACTAAAAATAATGTCGTGGTTATGGTCTATATAAATATCCTATATTTATGCCCCCATATACCGCTCATTGTGTTGAGATGAGTGCGAAGGCAAGGATGGGCGCCACGTAGCTAACAGGTTGGGCCTTCGAGGCCCAATGTACCAAATTAAAAAAATAAAACAACATACATATGGGCCGTAGGCTCATTTAAAAAAAAACAATTCTTATTAAACGTAATGGGCTGAAAGCCCATTATACGACATAGAAACATATAACATAATTCATCCGTAGGATGATTCCATAATCATGTGCCTATCTAATAAATAATCCTTCTCATGTTGGAGATCTTCTAACTCAGATTGGTATTCAATACGTAACCAATATTTTTCAGAATCAGAGAATTGTTGACTATTCAACAAATTCTCATAAAACTCAATTGTATATGAACTTTCAATACTTGGTATGTACGTGTACTGTCAGAGACAGTGACCTATGTGAATGAACCATAACTGTTAATTTGATGATGATATGGGCTTACAGCCCATACTGTGTTTAATGATGTTCATAACTTTCTGTTATAATGTGGCCTATGGCGGCGGTTACACCAATCTTGATTGATCCCAAGCATCATTCGGATTAGAAGGGAGCTCTTTCTTATGTAGTTTGGGTTCTATTCTTGTACTTCTTGCTTTGTATTGAACAAAACCCTAATGGAGGGCTAACTTCCTTGGGTGTCTAAATTTGATGTAGCTTGGATTCATTACTTTCTTATTGTTCTTAATTTAGATTTTCTTTAGTTTATTGGATTCATCTTTGTTGTTTAATGTTGGTCTAGCATACTAAGAGAGGCTCTGCCATTATGATTTCACATTATGTATCGAGAAATCCATGTGAGGAGATCACACATTGATGAATAAGTTTTATTCGCGAGCACTAAAGATAAGGCGTCATGTACCTTTCGATTAGGATCATCGTAGTTTATCTCCAATCCTTGACATGGGATTCCTACAGCTATTTGCAATTGTCTTAAAGTAGGTTTGAAAGAGATTTTGATCTATCATAGCATAAGATTAGTTGTTAAGGGGTATCAAGGGAGTACTCAACATAATTTTGAAATCCTTCGGTCCAACAATCTTTATATCCAATATTTATTAATTTCAATTATTTTTTATTAATCCAAGTGAAATATTAATTATTCGGGCACCTGTCTCATCATTTGATTCAAACAGTAGTACTAATTTTTTGTAGTTTCGTCCAACACTTCCCATTTTGATTTTAGGTCAGATTGAGTTATTAGGATTATTACTAATGTTCTTTAATCCCTGTAGATATGACAACCTTTTTTTCTCACCTCACAATTACTTGATGACTAGTACACTTGCAATATAGAGCCACGCAGCATGCTTACACCTGATCATAATCATAATCTTCGCTTGGACTAGCCACATTCGGACCCTCCTTCTTCATGTTCGGAAAATCACTCTTCATATGGCTCTCTTCTTGGTATTTCCAGCACACTATTTTAGTTTTAGACTTCAATCTTCCTCTTTTGGTGTCTAGATTTGATGTAGCTTGGATTCATTACTTTCTTATTGTTTTTAATCTAGATTTTTTTTGTTTGTTGGATACATCTTTGTTGTTTGATGTTAATCTAGCATATTGAGAGAGGCTCTACCATTATGATTTCACATTAGGTATCGAGAGATCCATGTGAAGAGATCACACATAGATGAATAAGTTTTATTGACTGCACTAAAGATAGGGCGTCATGTACCTTTCGATTAGGATCGTCGTAGTTTATCTCCAATCCCTGACATGGGATTCCTAGAGCTCTTTGCAATCATCTGCAAGTACGTTTGAAAGAGATTTTGACCTATCGTACCATGGCATTAGTTGTTAAGGGGTATCAAGGGAGTACTCAACATAATTTGGAATTCCTTCGGTCCAACAATCTTTATATCCAATATTTATTAATTTCAATTATCTTTTATTAATCCAAGTGAAATATTAATTATTCGGGCACCTGTCTCATCATTTGATTCAAACATTAGTACTAATTTTTGTAGTTTCCTAGAAACCAGCACTTCCCATTTTGATTTTAGGTCTTATTGAGTTATTAGGATTAGTACTAATGTTTCTTAATCCCTGCAGATATAACGATCCTTTTTTCTCATCTCACAATTACGTGATGACCCGTACACTTGCGGTATAAGGTCACACAGTATGCTTACACCCGATCACAATCATAATCTTCGCTTGGATTAGCCACATTCTGGCCCTCCTTCTTCTTGTTCGGAAAATTACTCTTCATATGGCTCTCTTCCTGGTTATTCCAGCACACTATTTTACCTTTAGACTTCTCCTTAGACTTTGATCTCCCTCTTTACTTTAGCCCCTACTTGAAATTTTACCCCTTTTCTTGCTTCTACCCTTGTCAACAAACAGAGCATTACTTACAGAAACTATGTTTTCAGCCATGGTCCTTTTCATCAACTCATCGTTCATACTAGCACAAGCAACATCATCAAATATAAAAACATTTTTGGAAGCATTGCTACTAGCCATAATAACATTACTCTGACTACATGGCAAAGAAAACATAAACATCTAAACCTTAATGTCATCAGTAAAGACAAATTCTAATGATTCAAGTTGTGTCCAAAGTGTGTTAAATTCATTCAAGTGATTCACCATAAAACTACCAACAAGCATTCTTAAATCAAACAATTATTTTATCATAAAAATCTATTTAAGCCAGATAGTTTTTTTTTAAGAACTTGATCAACACATACATCAAACCCTAAAGTCATCTTCTTGAACACAACATACTTGGTTAGGCATAATATATCAAAGCTGAGCCAAAGCCTTCATATCCAACATTTCCCAATCCTCATTTGTTATCTTTTCTACTTTTCTTCTGATAACGGTTGGTGTAGTTCTTTCTGGATACAAGTACTCCTCTATCCGTATATTCTACCTATCAAAATTTGTCCCATGGAACGTTTTTTGATTTTTCCATTCCTATACTCTATCATAACCCATTTAAAAGCAACACCAATTTAAACTCTAACCAAATCTAGCTTTGAGGCCAATTGCTACGGAAGTAAAAAGAAACAAATAGAAGACACTAAATGGGTGGATTTTAATGCTGTTCGGATATCCTACTCTTTTAATCCTTCTCTCAGGAGAATACCATAGTCTCACTTTTTTACGGTGATTACTTGGGTCTTTTTTCTTATATATATATATATATATATATATATATATATATATATTAACAAGACAAAACAAAACAAATCATAAATCTTGTCCAAATCCATTTCATATCTGTTTATTATTTGTTGACACTAGGAACCTCTTAGAATAGCTAACGAAGACTTGATTCTGAAGAGTTTAAAAGCTATTCGAGTTGCCCCGCAAAGAAGTTCTAAGGTTAGATTTCTGATAGATGATCCATCATCATCATTACCATGGGTTTTGGTTCTGTTTTATCTAACTTGTTAATCAAGATCTATACTATTCCGAAGAGAATAATGGATTTTATGTTATCAAATTATAACGAATTAAAATGATTGATGTTAGATAATCATCACATGCCGATGGAATTATGCTACCGTATGATAATACTAACGTTAAACACAAAGTTCTTTTTAGCGAGATCCTTAATGGGGATGTTTTATATTTTGTTGACCCAATGTCATACGTCACCATGTCACCATCCTGATTGTTCCTTGTGCGCATCAAATCAGCTCTCACCATCCTCATAAGCATTGATTTGGCTGTTGTTTCACTGATGTGATCCAAATGAAACTTTAGGGCCCTGCCAAAATGCATTTAATATTTTTTTTATTTTCCTTTGATGTTAACACCTTCTTGTTTCTCGACCACCAACTTACTAAAGCAAGGTTGGGATTTGAAACCTTCATTCTTCTATGGGGAGAGCTGAAGTGTGGACATCCATGTCATCTCTTTTATCAAGAGCTTTAGTATATATCTCGTGCTTTATGATAAGATCGTGTATTCGGATTGAAGAGGATCATGGACTTCATGATATTTTTCCCTCCCACCAATTTCAATGAAGAGGTCATTGAGCACAGTAGCAGCTCATAAAAGACGAGCACACTTTTTACCTGTCAAACAATGTCACTATTCTTGTGTCAATCTTTTCTCACTTTATTTTTTGACGTTGAAGCTCATCAGAATGCTAGTAATAACATATTCTTTTCTTGCTGCTTTTTCTGAAAAATAGACTATTTTGAGCAAAAGCTTTTTATGCTTTTATTCTTAGAGTTTGACCAACATAATTTTAGAAAAACCGAAAGTTGTCTATGTTTTTTTTTTTCTAATCTCAAAAATCAAGATTCTTAATTATATGCCTGCATTATTTTAAGGACCATTTGATTGGGGTTTATATTACATGACCATCATATTTTCCAGGAAATATAGACGGAATAATTTTACATTATCTCATTTGATTATTTAAAGTGAAAATATCATATTCGTGGAATATGATAATTTAATCAATAATACCGAGAATATATTTACCAACTCAATAGGTAATAATCTCATATTCTTAGAATAATGTAAATTCGTTATTACTTTTAAATCATATTTTTAATTATTTTTATTATACTTTAGCAATCAATGTATTTTTAAATATTTCCATAATACTTTAGCAATCAATGTGGAACGATATATATATATCAGTTAAAGATAAAAACCATTTGAAATCAAATTTTTTTCAAATATAAAATTAGGTTTGTGTTAATTAATATTAATAAAAATGAAATATATTAAATTTAAAACTTTATTTTTTTATAACAATAAATTGTTATTATTAAATAGTTTCAATAATTATCAAAAACTATTATGAACTTTGATATATTTCGACACTTATTAGGTTAGACTATTTTAGTTTAAAAAATAGTTTAATAAGAAAATATTCCCAACTTACTAAACACGATGATTTTATATTTCAATCATATTACTGTCTTATAAATTAAACTGTCTTATAAATTAAACAAAAAATTGAACATATTCTTGTCAGTACAATTTTGGAATCATTTTTCTAGTGATTATATTCTCGACAGTAATATAATATTTTGTGAACCAAACTGACCTTAATATTTGAGTATTTGTCATTATACTAACTTTTTATTCATTGATTTGATGTTCAGTGTATAAATATAAAAATTATGTTAAGATATGTTTCAAACATAATTTCATTTTATATCTCATATAATTTATGTCATTTATTTCTTAATTTGTTTCACAAACCATAAGAAAAAGCTTTAATACCCAATTGAGTCAATTGTAATTAAGTCCCGAGAAAACTAAAATTAGATTTTAGAGGAACCTTGACCCAATAATATTATAGACAATATTGAACAAAAGATAAGAAAGAAGCTTAACCGGCAGCTATAAAGAATGAGAACTAAGATTATAATATGATTTGGGTGCCAGTAGCAAATAATTTGATAAAGCTCAAAACTTCTTTTAAGAACTAATCAAGGAGCAAACTCTCCCAATTTTATTGATCATCAGTAAAATCCCCTTCCATCTTTAAGAAGGCCCTAAAAAAGTACTTCAAAAGAGATAATACTTCAAAAGAAATCACAAAAAAAAAAAAAAGATCATAGAAAAAAGAAATCAACACCTTTGCGTCAAATGGTAGTGTGAGGCCTTACTATTACAAATCAACATACATAAATAAGTTAACTAATGTTTTTCCTTCAACTTGACTTTGATTCCAAATGTCTAGTTACTTCTTTCACAACACATTGAAGTGCTTCTTGAAACTTTTTCTTCTTTACTCTTATAATTGGCCCATTTGGTAAACTCAAATGAATGAAGACAACTTGGCTTCCATCATTTGCCGTCTATAATTGAATGGTAATAAGTTGTTAGTTCCCCGTTGATGACATAATCTTAAAAGATGGTTGTTTGGTATTAGTCTGAGTCAAAACATGCAATGATCCCTATTGAATTCTCATGGTAAACGCATTTATGCAAGGAAGGACAGGGCCAACCTAACTTCATGTATGAGAGCTGAGATGGGTCGGCATGAGGAGTCATATTCAACCACGTTGGTTTTGCACCAATCACAACTGTCTCAATTCTCATGATGCTTGTTGCCTTTTTCAACGCCCTTTAATTTGCATCACGGGTTGTGCCATTCGACCTTATCTTTCTACAAACCCACTTGTCCTCGTTGCTATGAAGAAAACATAAAATATGAATTTCATCATGAAAAATTGCAAATAGATATACTTCCATATTTCTCAAATCCATGAATTGGTACTAATATTTTAATAAATAAATTATACAATTATTATTAGTTTAAAATTTTATTTTTATAAAATATTTTATAAATAAGATTGTGAATTAGTGTAGAGAGAGGAAGGATGGGAAATACGCCACACTTAGGGGCCGTTTGTTTCACCGAAGTGGCCACTTTCAGCCCACTTCGGTGTTTCACTGATTTGAATCCGGAAGTGATGATTTGACAACTTCTGAGTTCGGCCACTTCGGTGTCTGACTTCAGCTGTAAATATCCCGAAATCACCACTGCAGCCTCCCACTTCAGCCCACTTTGTAATATTTTTCAATGATAAATAAAATAATTATTACATGGTAATAAAATAATTAAATAACTACTCTCACTAATTAATAATTAAACATAATATATTAACCGATTTAATTTAATTTAATAGCATGGTATTAAATTAATTATGTGATGTGCAAATAAATTATTTATTACCATCGTAATAAAATAATTAAATCATTTAATTAAAATTATATGATTTAATTAAATAAATGTAAAAAAGCATGAAAGAGCAACTTTACCCCCTCACCGAAGTGGTGATCATATCCCCACTTCAACCATCCAAACACAAGAAGTGGTATCCGAAGTACAGTTTTCAGCTTGAACCAAACACACTGAAAGTGGATAGTTCCAGCTGAACTATTCACTTCCACTGAAGTGCCACTTCCAGACTTCCACTACTTCGACAATTCACTTCCGAACCAAACGGCCCCTTAGAGCGCTGGTGTTGTATTGAATTTATACAAAATACAAATATCTATTCAAGGCAATTAACTATGCATGGAAAGACTAAGGGGTTGTTTGGTTCGGAAGTGATTTTCCGAAGTGATGAAATCCTGGAAGTGGCCACTTCAGAGGAAATGTGTAGTTCAGTTGGAAGTGCAGACATCTGTGTGTTTGGTTGTTGCTAGAAGTGTCATGTCAGTAGCCACTTCCAGTGTTTACTTAGTTGAAGTGAAATATGGAAGTTGCCACTTCAGCCACTTCATGATGTTTGATAAGATGTGAAGTGGGTGTATGGTTACCACTTCGAGAGAGGGGTATGGTTACCCGTTATAAATTTTTTTGGGAAAATTACTGTTCATCCCTCGCGAATTTTCAAACTTCCTAAAAATCCCCTCCAACTTTTGCACAACCCCTCCGTTATAGTTTACTTCCCGTCTACCCCCTGCCCGTCACTTTAAAAGTGTCATTGGTATGAAATTCCATCTTTGCCCTTGGAAATGGTGGGAAAAAAACCCGCCCGATCACATCACGTCATGTCCGCCCTTAATGCACACAATTGTGGATTTTTCCCCTTCATACTGGCTTTTTGTGAAAGAGGGTTTAGAAGGCCAATTACTTCTTCTTCTTCTTTTTCTTCTTCTTCTTCTTCTTTTTCTTCTTCTTCTTCTTATCTTTCGCATCTGAGGTTTGCCCGTTCGCCGGTATTATGGAGAGTTTTTGTGCTATTGCTAGATACAACGAGGAGGGACGAGTGCTCATGTTCACGGCACTGACTACTTGGGAGGTTGTGTTATATGTCAGAGATGGGATCTCGATACTTCCCGTGTAAGGGTGGAGTTTATCACACCCGATGGACATAATACGGTTTGCCCGATAGAGAACGAGGTTGACTTCCAGCGCATGTGTCATGTTTTCTCCATCTTAAAAGACGATGTAGTTGATCTTGTTGTCCAGACGGATGGCACGTCATCGCATCCTACTGAAAACGAGCTCTTCTCATGGTAATGTGGTAGTCCCAGACAGTTATGTAGTTGTATA
This sequence comes from Dioscorea dumetorum, assembly GCA_902712375.1. NCBI lineage: Eukaryota > Viridiplantae > Streptophyta > Magnoliopsida > Dioscoreales > Dioscoreaceae > Dioscorea > Dioscorea dumetorum. The sequence continues at coordinate 102,077 of CACTHL010000135.1, forward strand.
TGTTAGGTATTGGTTAGTAATTCTCTTCTCTGTTTAAGTTAGACACGTTACCGTTTAATTTTGGAGTTCACCGTGTAAGTTCTCACGTTACTGTTTAACTATTTACTATACCGTTTACATTATGGAGTCTCTGTTTAACTATCGCTTTTAACGTTTACAATTTTATATTTACCGTTTAACAAAATGAAGTTTATGCTTAAATCCTGATCGTTTTCGTTTGAACTGAAGTGTTGGCAGGAATTCGGAATTTGGGAGCGCTTCTGTTCCACCTCATAGCGACCCTGATGGTCTTGCATGCGTACCTTCCTCGTCATAACAACCTGAAATGCTGTCGTTGGACGTCGGACAACGTTTTCAAGCGTTGAACATTTCAGAGACGCACTTCAAACTTTTGTCATCAAACGGAACTTTGACTTCAAATTTGTAAAGAACGAAAAACACCGGGTCACTGTGGAATGCGCTGCCAGTGGTTGTGAATGGCGCGTGCACGCATCAAAGGAGTATAAGAGAAATACATTCAGAATCAAGACAATGGACCCGTCACACACTTACGGCGGTGGAATTGGCTCAGTGTCACACCCGAAAGCGTAAAAAAAATGGGTAAGCGCACGAGTGATCCAGAAGCTCAAGGACCGGCCCTTGTACAAGGTCATCGACATTCAGAAGGATATGTTGCGGGAGCATGGTGTCCACATTCCATACAAGCAGGCTTGGTTGGGAAACGAACATGCCCGGGTGACCCTCGACGGCAGCGATGTCTCCAGCTACGACTTGTTGTCTTGGTACGTCGATAAGGTGGTTGGGACGAACCCCGGCAGCATTGCATTTGTGGATAGAGACGGTGAACGGTTTAAGCGTGCGTTCTTCTCTTTCAGCGCGTGCATTTTGGGATTTAAGCGGGCATGCAGGCCGCTGCTGTTTCTCGATGGTACCCACCTCCTGGGAAAGTACCGGGGTACTCTGTTGGATGGCACAGGAAAAGATGGAAACAATGGCTTCTTCCACATCGCCTTCGCTATTGTCGACAACGAGACCGACGCCAACTGGACATGGTTCATTTCCAGGTTAGGTGATACTTTATACGACGACGGCAATTACGAAGAGATAATTACATTCGTGTCGGACAGGTCAAAGGGCCTTGTCAACGCGATTGCTAGAGTCTTCCTTTTATCCCCACATGCGTACTGCCTTCGAAACTTGGAGGCCAATGCCAGACTTGGGAAGGCATTGTGGGAGGAGTGCTGGTCTATATACTTTTGTATTGCGTGGGCATCGACGGCTAAAGAATTCGATGACACCATCAATGAACTGCAGGCCGCATCACCCGAAGCCTATCAGTGGTTGATTCATAAGTCGGACATGGCATATTGGTCGAATTATCTGTTCAAAGGCGAACGCTGGGGAGAGATGTATTCAAACGTCACTGAGTCTTTCAATGCTTGGATCAAAGAAGCTCGTCATTTGCCGGTGACGAAAATGGTCGACGTGATAAGGTAGTCGACTTTTGTTCGTATATACCGCTTAAACTTTTGCTTTATCATTTAACACACATTGTCTGTATTTAAAATACCACATAAGTGTTTCGATATCATTATCTCTGTGTAACTTTCGGGATTACCATTTAATTTTGTACAATACCGTTTAACGATATGGCTTTCTGTTTAAGTATCAATATATTCACTTCAATTTCTTCAAAATTTATGATTTTCGTTGTGCAGGTTCAAGTTGATACGCATATTATGCACTCGCCGTGAGCAAGCGAACAAATGGGAGACCTACTTATGCCCAGACATACATTCGAAGGTTGAGGCGCTTGTTGAGGACAGCCAAAGTCTTCACGTTGGTCGCTGTGTCGATGACTATTACGAAATTATTGACCAGTGCAACAACTCTGTAAATCTTTCCACTCGAGTTTGCTCATGTCGCAGATGACAAGTTTTTGGTATCCCGTGCAAACACGCTTGCGCTGTAATAATGCAGACGGACACTAACGTCCATTGTTTTATAAGCGGCTACTTCACCGTCGACACTTACAAGCTGGCGTATAAGGAAGCCATATTCCCCATACCCGACAATGAGCGGCCTACGGACGAAAATCGCGATCTGTGTTTGCGGCCGCCTATGACGAGAAGGCAACCTGGGCGTCCTAGACGAAGAAGGATCGATTCCTAAGTATTTGAGGTCCGTGAGTTATATTGCAGCCGTTGCCACGCGTCCGGGCACAATCGAAGATCCTGCGATGAAACCGTCGCCGACTAACAGCATTATGATGGAATAATTTATGAAGGGAAAGACATTTGTTTCAATGTAAACGTTTTCTATTTAAATGAGGCCGTATATATTTAAACGGAGGTTCCTGATTTTAAACGGTAACTATTGAGCTTAACTGGTAACACACATATTTAAATGGAGACACTGTAAATCAAACTGGATTCATATTTTCTAAACGGTGACGCAAGTATTTAAATAGACAGTACTTTATTTTTCATAGGATAACTGAAACTTAAACGATTATTTGAACATAGACCACTTCATTTTGGGATTCATTCATATTTCACTTTATTCACGGAATGTGAAAATGGAAACATAGTCGTTTATCCGGACAGTGCTTCATAGGTATTGCAAGTGACCCATGTTTTTAAACATGGAGAGCTTCATTATCTAGTTCGGTATGTTAATTACTATTTAATTAGCATAAGACTTATTTTATTACACGTGCAGACTGTTTACAAACGGAGTTCTCATTTCTTTTGAAGTTATTGCGTAAGAAGTAGTTCTCCCGATTAAAAAGCGCACAGTTTCGTTTGAACTGAAGTGTTGGTAGCCATTCGGAATCTTGTAATGAACTCGCGTAAGAATAATTCTTGAATGAAACAAATAAGTTTTGCGTGTTTACTTTTTATATTTAAACAGGCGACTTAGCAATTTCATTCTCGTTCTTTGTAACTTGGATGGGGTCACTGAATGTTAAACGTAAACGGGTATTATCTACGGGTGTGACAACTGAGGTTAAATGGATACGCGGTTTGTTACGCGAGAGACGCGTGATGTTAAAAGCGAGTGCCCGATATTTAAGCAATACAGTTAACATTTAACCAATTTAAGTCAGTTACACAAGAGTACAGCCGTTGGACTAACACAGGTACGTAATCATGCTGTGGCCATGTCATTGGGAAAGAGTAAATTGAATTTGAATTAATGGCGGGGAGAAAACTTATGTGGAGTACTCCCTTCGTGGAACTGTATTACTACTTACGTTAATTTGATTTTTGAATTCGAAACGTCAGATGTCACCTCATCGATAACCGATGGCAATTGATTTCATTAATTCATTGCGGAATTTGATAACTGTTACCGCCGCATCGATAAGCGTTGGCAATTGAATTCAAACGCCAACCACTGAGATTTCTATTTAAACAAGATACTGAGACAGATTTAAACATCCAGACATATTCAAGCCTAAGACAATGTATAAGTCTCTCCTCAATGAGCTATGCCAGAAGAGCCGTCTGCCCTCGCCCGAGTACTCCACCATTAGGGAAGGCCCCGACCACAGCCCCGTCTTTCTGACGACGGTGTCGGTCAGCGGTACCTCCTTCTCTAGTGCTGAGATTGCGATAACTTCCAAGTAGCCCAAAACTTTGCTGCCGAGATCGCGTTAAAAAAGCTGTGTCCCTCGTCCAGTGGGGAGGAAAGAGATACTCAGTCCCCCGATTTGTCCCCCCGCTGCTCCCGTTGCGCCACCCACCACTGCCGCTGCTACCGCCCGTACTCCAGTAGGGACTTCATCCTATCCACACCACTCCAGCAACAACGAATTGGAGTGGTTCTTCGAAGACTTCCTCCACGAGCTAGCTGCAAAGGAAGTGTTTGCTGCTACAAAACTGGAAGATATCAAGAAGAGAAGGGCCCACGTCGCGAAGCTGCTCCAAGATATGAGGGGGGCAAAAAAGGACGACTAATAGTTTTACCCTCCCTTAGTTTTCATTTTGAAAACAAGAACTCTTGTTTTGTGTTATTTTCGTAAGTGGAAATTGTCTGCTAAATGCAAAGTTGTTATTTTCTTAATGATGTTTGTTAACTGCAACCATATTTCATAATTTTAAGCAGAGACACAATATTTTAACCAGACACGCCTAATGTTAAACGGAGACTCTGAAACGTAAATGGATGTACTTAATTTTATAACGAAACCCTCGTTACAATTATGTGAAAAGTCTGCCACCTCAGAGACAAAATAAAAACTAGCAAAATAAAAACTAGCAAACATCCACAGGTATTGTTTCCTTTAGATCCGGTTGGAAGTTATGTGGTATCCATTGAAGCTTAGTCAATGTCCTTCAACTTCGTTCGACGGAGAAAGTCTGGCTTGTGTTCAAGCGTTGATATTTAAACAGAGCCAGCGAAAGTTAAATAGAGACTTGTAGAATTGGATATGGTCACCATATGTTGGCCAAGCAAAACGATAGTTAAACGGTTACGACTAGTAGTTAAATAGAGACGGCTAACCTTAAACGGGAATTCCGGATGTTAAACGGGAAGCCTTATAATTCAAACGTAAATGTATGTTTCAATAGTGGCATCGTCATTTAAGCATATGTACTTAATTTTATAACGAACCCCTCGTTACAATTGCAACTCAAGCTAAGAATGCGAAGTATGAAGACATACAGACGGTGAACAGAAGATGGTATATTTACATTGGAGCGTCTGGAACCTTAGACGAGAACACCGAGTTGAATACAAAACAAAAACTACCAAACATCCGCACGTATTTTTCCTTTAACTCTGGTTAGGCGTTAGGTGGTTTGCGTTGAAGCTTGGTCATTGTCCTTCAACTTCGTTCGATGGAGAAAGTCTGGCTTGTGTTCAAGCGTTGATATTTAAACAAAGACAACGAAAGTTAAATAGAGACTAGTAGAATTGGATATGGTCACCATATGTTGGCCAGGCAAAGCGATAGTTAAACGGGTACGACTAGTAGTTAAACAGAGATGGCTGGCTTTAAACGGGAACGCCAGATGTTAAACGGGAAACATTATAATTTTATAACGAAACAGTAAAAGGAAACTGTAAGACAATAGTTTGAAAGAATGAATGGCATTTGAAAGAATAGCGAGCAATAGTAAATTTACATTGACATGTCTGCCATATCGATGGCAAAGAATGAATTGAATTTAAACAACAAAGACAAAACTACTTTACATTTGTTAAAGAATGCCAGTGATAAAGATAAAGAATTCTACTTCTCCGAAGGTGGGGGCATCTCTTTTTGTTGGATGTCGGCCGCGCCCTTCCTTAAGTATGAGTGCAGTGTACTTCAATCTCAGATAAGCGACTTCCGGCTGCGTTACGTGTAACTTCTTGCAATGGGGTAATTGCTCTATAAACTCCATGACGTACACGGCGCAGTCGACCCTTCCTTTTTTTTGTCGCGGTGTTGTATCATCGTGGACTAGCGGGTAATGTTTGGTCACCGTCTCTCCGTACTCCATCTCGAGACAAGTGTCGAATAGTTCCTGCTGTCGAGGTGTACAACTTGAGGTTAGAATAACAGCCATCTATGAAACTCTATGGATCGATACATTCAGATAGCAAAGAACTTACCATTGCAACCGCGTCTTTGTCGTACTTTTCACTTTGGCATGAAGTGTAATGCATGTACTCCTGGTTGTTATTGTTGAGCACCACAACATGGAAGTGGCCATTCATGATTATGGGAAGGATGGCAATGTCAACATCATACAGGACTTTGGTGGCATCTCCGATCATAGCTAAAGTCGTCTCATGTACGTCCTCCTGCTTTGACATAAACAATGCCAGAGGTCTTGTGATGGAGGCGCACTTCTTGTAGGGATATGGTACTCTAATCAGTAAGTTTTGTATTATGCACACGAAGGCGTCCATCACATCATCTGTGACCATCTCCTTCCCGTCGAGTAGTACGAATAGGTTGGCTTGTGTGGTGCTGACACAATCATTCCTCCATACAACGGCCCTGCGGTTAAACGGCATCATGTGTGATTTAAACAGAACACTAAATCTTAAGCGGTAACCGTATATTCTTAAACGGTAATGTATATAGTTAAACAGTAACGAGGAAAGTTATATGGTAAATCACGATAGTAAACGGTAACCCATACACTTACAGGAAAAAGAAAAAACGTAACTGGGAACATCTGTATGTAAACAAAAACATAAATACTAACACACTTACGAGTCCATCGGGAAGTTGAGGAAGATCTCAATCAGGTCCTTCTCGAATACGCCGAGGCGCGATTGACCAGCTAATTTTTTCTTCTTCGGAACGAAGTCTTTCCGAACTTCTTCATGTTACTGGTTGGCAAGGATCATCGCTTTCATTTTGTTTTCGGTGACGTTCCCTTGCCCCTCGTCAACAGCTTTGTTGGGTTCATCCTTAGATGCTTTTTCTTTGTTGCGGGATCGCGCCTGCATTGGATGCGGCACTGTCGGCCGCCCGTTCCTCCGTGTGCAAGACTTCCTTCACAATAGAGGCAACGGTCTTCTCAACCGCGACCAATGCAACCTCATCAAGGAGAGACACAACCTCGGCTGGTTCTTCTTCTTCAGGGATTGTGGCCACCATCCTCGATGGGCCACCATCGGCTGCCGGCTCCACCGGGACGGGGATTTCGGAGGTATCCTCAAGCGTGGCGGTGGCAACGGCGTCGACGATCTCCTCCACCTCAGCGGGCACGTCAACATCGGCGATGGACACAATAACAGCATCAGCCGCCGATGGTGCTGCCATTATTTCATCGTCGGCCAATGGTGAACAGAGAGGCTTTATTGCTTTCGCCTTTTTCGCAAGCCTCTTCAAACGTGGGCGTCTTGCAATAGCCATCCCGATAAAGTCGTCGTCACCCAATTCCGACGTCCCCTCCGTCCTGGACCTTTCCTTTATTTGGCCAGACCGTGCAGTAGATTGAAACCGTGCCTCTAATGCCTCAACCCGAGCGACAAGCTGGGGGAATGCGTTCATCATCACCTAACACGCCTGCAAAAACGCAGAAGTGATTTCGTCACCTGCTGCCGTGGAAGGGGCTGCCGCGGACGGGGGGGACTATGGCGATCAGTGGAACTGACGTTGTCGCTGGCGGAAAGTGGGGTGTTACCGTCGGACGAGGTAGGGAAGGGCTTACCCAGGGCCGAGGATTGCGTGTTGGGCTGGGAGTGGGGGAACGGCGTCGTCGAACACGCACTCAAGAGGCTGCCCTCTCCTCTTGCATTCGGGCAAGTGGTTCCGGCGCAATAGCATCCCTCTGCCGGCTGGCCCGAACAAATATCTCCTCCTCAGCATTCGCAGGGACAAGCTCCAGAAACTAACATACATAAACAAAACAATCTCAGTGAAATCATTCAATTTAATCAAAAACAGGCGTATTTAAACATTTGACATGGTCACGTAAACGGTATAACACATATTTAAACGGAGAATAAAAATATTAATCGCAGACACCTAAAGTTAAACACATATACTCGTTGGTTAAATGGGAAAGACTATAATTAAACATTAACTACACATTCTACCAATTGTTAATGATTTATTACCTCTTTTCCTTCGAGAGTTGCCCAACTGTTTTCTATCGTCGCATGCTTCCTGTAAGTACTTTCACCGTAGCACGGCACCCTTGGGGTCTTTCCGAAACGGACTTTTTTTCCGGTTCCGGTCAGCTCGTAAAACCTGATGCACAGCGTGATGGAGCAACCCTTAATGTACCCCGTGTTTACCTTCCCCCCGGTGCATCTGGCTTGCACTCGAGCTGCAGCTTGTAGGACGTCCTCCATAAGCCATTTGAACGTCGCTTGCACCCATGCGTAGTGCCCCATGCCTGATAGATTGTCGACATAATTGACGATCCAATTGGGCACCGAGGATGAGGTAGTCGAGAAGAGGACTGTCTCCATGAGGTACACCATCAACAGTTTCACAAAATCTTCATCCTCCCCCTTCTGTCCCACAAGCCACTGGAGAGTGGCTTTGATGGACTCTCGGTGTCTCTCGTAGCTTTTTGATAAATACCTCCCCTCGAATGCTGACTATGTTTTCTTCTTCTTAAACTTTACCGCGTCTCCGTCGCAACGCAGACCCAGAATCAAAGCCACATCCTCAGGCCTGAAGCTCAGCAGGCTCGCCCTGATCCTGAATTTGTTGGTGCGGCCATCGTACCTCTGCAGAAGCGAATCCAGAATGGCACTCTCCTGGAATACAGCTTCCACCTCAGTGAATGCCGTGAACGGTGTCCTTTAGATGATCTCCCAATGTCGAGACGTCATGTGGACTTTCAATTCGGCTAATGTCCCCGCCACCGGTGTCAAGTAGCATCTGCCGTTGACTAGGTTTACCGCCATAATCACAAGACTGCAACAATGACAACATTTGTTAAGCGGAGACATCAACTGTAAAACAGAGATATAAGATGTTAAGCGGAAAGCTCAATTATTAAACAAAGACCTAAGTTTTTAAACAATAACACATTTGTTACACGGAAACCTCATTTCACAAACTGCAACCGTATGAAATGAAAGGGCAAACGCACGTTGTAAACATTACACAAATAAAAACAATCTAAAACTCTTTCGATGATCGTGGACACAGCCTAAAATGTAAGACAAACCAAAACCCTCGTCGACAAATATGCCTGCAGACCAAAAAAACTCCAACCAAGAAATTCCACCGCATACTTCAGTGTCTTCCGATAAAAACAGAACCACAAAACAAAACCGACGAATATCTCTGTGTAACAGAGTGGTTCAAATAAAACCCTTGCTTAAAACACAACTTCTTCAATACCTTGAACTGCAAACTGATGAAAGTGTCGAATGCTTGCCACGAGTGATTCAGTGTTTTGAGAACTAAGTTGCAGATGATGTCCACGCAGAGACAACTTCAGAAATGGAAAATCCGATGAGGCGCGTTCGAGAAGAAAGGCGTATACGGACGTGTCTTGGGATCACCCTAAATTAAACTGCCCCACATTTCAAAAGTTCCAGTGTAATGACTTCCCATGCAAGAAAGGGTAATTTCGTCCATAAAATTCAAACATAACTCCGTTAACGTCCGTTGCAAACTTTGGGGGGTTGGAAAACATTGACTTTAAAAGGAAGGGGTTTTTAGGTATTGAGAAATTAACGGGGTGTTTTTGGTCATATCGCAAACTTATGGGGCTTTTTTTGGCAATTTACACAATTTTTTTATTAAATTTTTAATTTTGTAATGAGTGTTTATTTTGTTAATTCATTAACTTAACAAAATTTCGTTAAAATTTGTTTATTAAATTTGTAAATATGTGATTAAATTTTAATTATTCAATAAATATTTACTTATTCATTCTCTGAACGTGATCTAAATTTCGTTAAAATTTGATTATTAAATTTGTAATGTCGTGATTACATTTTAATTATTCAATAAATATTTATTTATTCATTCTTTTAACGTGATCTAATTTTCGTTCAATTTTGTTTATTAAATTTGTAAATTTATGATTAAAATTTAATTATTCAATAAATATTTACTTATTTGTTAATCTTGCAATGATCAAAAAATAAATTAACAAATTACAACGACTATGTTACAACTATAAGTTCCAACTTTTTTTTTTGAAAAAATTTGCTTGTATTATCATCAAAAACTTAGTTGTAGCTGTCAACAAAAATTATAATGCCTTTATTATGATCAAAATCCTGGAATTGAAGACATGGGTTTGGCAAGTTGTACTATTATCATATTAATGAAACAAATATAAAACAAATGTATTCCACTTCTGCCACAACTCATTACTTCCAAATAATAACACGCAAAAATAAGCATATGCTATGCTGGATTACAAATGGCATAAACACAATTACTACAAGCATATGCTCCTGCATGTTGTTCTTATGCTGGTCAAAGCACCCCTCAATGTAATTGCTGCACATTGTATTTGAGTGCTTCAAACCATTTCCCAATTGAATTGCCTGTAGGAAAACAACAGTGGACAAATTCAATAGGGATTCCCAGCAACAAGTTATATACTTGGGTAGCATGCATTGTACATACTTAAACCAAAGAAACGTGTCTAACCTTGCGGTATATTCTGCCATGGCTCAGGAAATACGTATATCGTGAATGCACAATCATTGGCATTTCTTGGTCCTCTCTTCCCAAACCAAAACAAGCATGCCATACAAAGTGGGCTACAATGGTGGCAGTGTATGCCTCCTTATTGCCCCGCCACACTAGTATAACATTAACTGAAAAGAAAAACCCAACATTGACACCCCAGGGACACAGCTAGTGATAGCACTTCAGCAGATAAGTACTTACCAGCACAACAGAGGACGAAGAAACCAAACACATGGCACCTTTTCAATGAAAAACAAGACTGACCACAATTGCAAAGAAAAACAACAACTGGCTGACATGGCTTGAAACATCTCACCAAAAAACCAAGGATATACGATTTAAATAAATAAAGAAACATTGAAGAAACATCAAAGCTAGCTGCAAATCGAGGGATAGTATCCCTTTCATTACCTTGCTAGCACGTCCATTTTTTGGGGACCAAGCCTATGTGCATTCCTCTCAAAAAATTTCTCATCATTGCCATTACACCAACACCTACATCAAGAGCAAAAAACCAACACATCCATTACTTCAGGAAAACAAATACGAAACCACAAACTACATGGAACATACCTGCATGAAAAAACTTAAACATGAAGATTACTAAACACTCCTGACTGACATGAGAACTAGTAAACATAAAGCAAATATTGTACTCCCCTACCATAGATGACCAGCTAAAGTAGCAGTACAAAGACAAACACATCGCACTAAAGTAAAGCATATACAACAACAAAATATAAACACACAAAAGTAATAAAGATAAACACCTGAAAAAAAACATAGAAGCACGTCCAATGCATGTCACAAACTGAAAGACTGAGACATATGTCAGGTAGTGCAGGCATACACCGCACACATGATCAACAAGTCATACATGCAACATAGTGGAAAAAGGCAAATGCAACCTAATGTAAATAACTACGGCAGAAAGAACCTAATGTAAAGTGTCTGAAGAGAAATGATTAATGCATGGTGCAAAACATGAAATCAAAAGAGCATGATAAATAACAACGGCAGAAAGTCCTGTGTCCGGATAAGTTTCCAAACAGTAAGATCACACCATTTGGGAGAGGAACCTATCAATCCAAATGCGCCTGAGGTCCATGCCCTTCACGATGAAACCCCGGGCTTCATTCTCGTGCATCTGCAGATAATCAAATGCTTCAGCAAGGTTAGCCCTTTGAAATCCATCCACTTCCATCACCTTACGATACAAGAGCTCAGCCCAATGGGTTGGGTTTTGTATTGCATCCGCTATCCGACCGACAATGGATATGAGTTCACCCATCATTTCGGCATTCTTGGCCCCTTTACTTACTCGTTGGGTCCTTTGCGAAGATGACGTCGAGGGGTTGTTAACAACCGGCGGAATAGAATTGTTGTCCTTGTAGTCGTCACTTAGATTCAACGCACAAGCTGACTCAACATTCTCGTTGTTCATGTCGTCATTTTCAAATCTCTCCCCGAAATTTGAGAATAAAGATGTCGCGTATGACCCTGTCGCCCTGTCTTCGCCGCATATTATCTTCAGCCCCTCATAGTTCTCTATTGGCTTATTGATGAAAGGTCTTGCACTTGAGTGTGCCTGTAAATCAAAAGGTTTCACATCATTTCACACATCTGTCAATCGTGTTAAAGTTAACAACAACTTGAAGATTACCTCAACGTAAGTCACTGCTACAACCGGATCTAGCAGGATCGTTTTGGTTGCATCGTCCTAGCCAGCACCGCTGAGTTATTTTGCATTTTTAATTTCAACAAAGCGTGCCTTAAAGGTGCGGTAGTGAATCTCTACATTTTCGGGGGTGAACTCCGTTTTGAACCTTGTGTTGACAACCACTGATACAAAAGCAAAGGCAGCGTGTTTGAATGACTTATCGCATTTGAGGCCATTTTTTGCTTGTTCCACAAGCAGTGGTATCAGAAAGTTATCATGTTCAGGCTTCCATCGTTTGTTTGGGGTGCCACGCTTGTTGCCCGCAAGCTTCGAACAACCAGTGCCATTTCCACGATCATGCCCCTCCATTTTTGCTTAAAAATTCCAACAAAGCGATAAGACCCACAATCCAAAATAATTAAAACATGAAACAAAAACCGCCAAGGACATGGAAGTTCATACGTTTGCAAGGAAAAACATACAATTCAAAAAATGTCCGACATAGGTGAGAGATATAGCAGGCAGGGAAGCATGTACTATATTAGTCGCACAAAACTATCATAAGAACCCCACATATCGTTCACTATTGCATCCCTCAGCTCCGCCCATTGTCTGTTTTCCTCATGTTGCTCCCGTTGTGAATGGCTAATAGTCGAGATCAGTTGCTCTTGTTGTGTGTCTCCTTTGTTCAATATCGTGTCGCCCGGGTCGACACCGGCAATGTAGTTATGGAGAATACAACAAGCAAGCACTAACCTTACCTGAGTCTTGAATGGGAAAAAAGGATGTGATGTTAGGATCTTGAACCTATTCTTCAATACGGCAAATGCGCGCTCCATCTTTGATCGTAACATGGAGTGTCTAAGATTGAATAGTTCTTTTGGGTTTGTCGGACGCCTTCCCGTATACTCCTTCAGGTGATATTTAAGGCCTAGATACAGTGCTATGAATCCATTCATAGTGGTAAACCCTGCGTCTACCAAGTCATATTTTCCTACAACAAACGACAATGTTCTATTTGGGTCCCTACAGCGTCAAATAAGTGCATGAAGTTTGTTTCCCACCTTTTATTATTTTCAAACCTTCCGGTTCTGGATGTGAGATTGCATCTCTTAATACCGTAAAATTATTTTCCGATCCTTCCCAATCCGCTAGAGCATAGGTGAACTTGAGATCGGGGTTCATTACTGCAAGTACATTCTGGGTTGGACCTTTTTGGCAACGGAACCGGGGTAATTCATGTGGAGGGATGGAAGCATCGATGTGTGTTCCATCAAAAAGCCCTATACAGTCCTAAGTGAAAAACAAAGAAAACATTTTGGAACATAATAGTGATGATTTATGAAATCCATTAGAGTCTGTGTTTGAATTAAATGGGAGCGTACTTTGAAAAAAGGGTACCAATTCGGGTTGTTCTAAATTTCTGGATAGCAAACATTGGTTGGAGGATGCACGAAGTCATCACGAATGGCATATATGGAGAGGAGGACGTTGTTAAAGTAACGGCTAATAGTTTCCCCAGACCGAAGAAACTCAATGCGCACGGTGCGGTTCTTAGTGTTATGACCAACAATGTGCAAGAATATTGCTAATTGTTCTTCGATCTGTACATTTTTCGTATCTACGAGTAGATGCTTATCTCGCATTATGGATGCGAGATGGAGAAATAGCCCTATGTCCATTCGTAGGTAGCTTACACAGTAGTCGCGACCACTCTTTATAATACGTTCCATGTGTTTCTTCCTAGTTAAGTCTCGAAACGGGGAGGGCTCTCTACTTCTTGCGCACCTAGTTAAGTGAGTTTCTTCGAACAAATAGGCAACAATTATGACAACAGTAATGAAGGCTGCCACCAAAGGTCTCATGCTAGCATTAACTGACCAATTGTCCATCTACACGATGAATGAGTAGGTTATGGTCGTTGAGGATGATGCGAATTTATGAACAAAATGTATGCCTTTCCACTATTTCAAATGCTAGGAAGACTACAAATGACACTATCAGTAGAAGCATTTATGCAGAAAAATGCAAAGTGGGTGGAATGACATTGGAGAAATTGATATTAGCAATACAGAGTGGAGAAATTGGGGAAAATAAACAGGCCATGTGCATGCTAAAACATCCATGCATAAGTTGCTTAAAAATGGCAGCTTATAGGTGCAGTTAAACACAGGAAGATCTAAACATATTAAAAAAACTAAACATCAAAAGAAACATAGTTAATGGAGAACAATAGCGAGAGGAAAAAAATTAAAACCCTTTCAAAGGGCACGGGAAAACAATAGCGAGAAAAAAGATAAACATCAAACATAAATGTAGTCAGTGGAGAACAATATTAGTAAAAGGGCAAAATTAAAACCCTTTCACGGCACAAGAGATCCCAATTCACCTGCAGAAATTGAGGAAAATGAACGAGGTTATAAGTAGGGTAAAATAGGCATGCATAAATGGATTAAAAATGACATCATACAATTGCAATTGACACCACGGGGAAGGTCTAAACACATTAAGAAAACTAAACATCAAAACAAACATAGTGAGTGAAGAACAATAGCGAGAGAAGAAAATTAAAACCCTAAAAAAAGGCACATGAAAGGAACAACGAGAATAAGGTAAACATCAAACATAAATGTAGTCAGTGGAGCACAATAATATCAAAAGGAACAAATGAAAACAATTTCTATATTTGCGAGGCAAGTAAAATAGGCATGCTAAGTTTCATTTAAAACATGTCATACAACATGGAGCAACATCGGGGAGGCCACAACAAATTAAAGAAAAAAACATCAAAAGAAAATGGTGAGTGGAGTACAATAATAGCAAAAGGAAAAATTAAAACCCTTTTAAAGGCATAAGAGATCCCAACTAACACTGCAGAAATTAAGTAACATAAACAGGATATGCGCGGCCCTAAAACGAGCATTCATAAGTTGATTAAAAATGGCAACATACGGTTGCGAGGTAACCACGAGGAAGATCCGAACATAATAAAAGAACTAAACATCAAAAGAAACATAGTGAGTGGAGAACAACAACATCGGGAAAAAATTAAAACCCATTCAAAGGGCACGGGAAAACAATAACGAGAAAAAGGTAACATCAAACTTAGGTTATGGTCGGTGGAGTACAATAATAGCAAAAGGAACAATTAAAACCCTTTCAAAGGCACAAGAGATCCCAAATTACACTTGCAGAAATTGAGTAACATAAATAGGCTATGCGCAGGCCCTAAAACAAGCATTCATAAGTTGATTAAAAAGGACATCATACGGTTGCGGGTAACCACGGGAAGATCCGAACATAATAAAAGAACTAAGAATCCAAAGAGACATAGTGATTGGAGAACAACAACATAGGAAAAAAATTAAAACCCTTTCAAAGGGTACGGGAAAACAATAACGGGGAAAAAGGTAACATCAAACTTAGGTTATGGTCGGTGGAGTACAATAATAGCAAAAGGAAAAATTAAAACCTTTTCAAAGGCACAAGAGATCCCAAATAACACTGCAGAAATTGAGGAACATAAACATCCATTCATAAGTTGATTAAAAATGGCATCATGCAGGTGCGAGTCAACCACGGGAAGATCAAGACATTAAAAAAAGTAAACATCAAAAGAAGCATAGTGAGTGGAGAACAATAGCGGTGAAAAAAAATTAAAACCCTTATTAGGGCACGGGAAAAACAATAGCGGAAATAGATAAACATCAAACATAAATATAGTCGGTGGAGAACAATAATAGCAAAAAGGAAAAATTAAAACCCTTTCAAAGGCACAAGAAATCCTAAATAACACTTGCAAAAATTAGGGAACATAAACGAGGCCATATGCGAGGCTAAAACAGACGGTAATAAGTTGAATAAAAATGGCATTATACGGTTGCGGGTAACCACGGGAAGATCGGAACATAACAAAAAAACTAAACATCAAAAGAAATATAGTGAGTGGAGAACGACAACGAGAGAAAAAAGATTAAAACCCTTTCAAAGGGCACGGGAAAACAATAACGAGAAAAAGGTAACATCAAACCGAAATATAGTTAGTGGAAAACAATAATAGCAAAAGGAGAAATTAAAACCCTTTCAAAGGCACAAGAGATCCCAAATAACATTGCAGAAATTGGAGAAAATAAACAGGCTATGTGCAGGGTAAAATAGGCATGCATAAGTTGATTAACAATGGCATCATACAGGTGCAGTTAACCATAGGAAGATCTAAACATATTAAAAAAACTAAACATCAGAGGAAACATAGTGAGTGGAGAACAACAACAGAGAAAAAAACTGAAACCCTTAAGAACCTCAGGAGAACAGTCGCAGAAAAAAGATAAACACAAAACATAATATAGTCAGTGGAGAACAATAATATCAAAAGGAAAAATTAAAACTCTTTCAAATGCACAAGAGATCCCAAATAACACTGCAGAAATTGGGGAACATAAACAGGCTATGTGCAGGCTAAAATAGGCATGCATAAGTTGATTAAAAATGGCATCATACAGGTGCAATAACCACAGGAAGATCTAAGCATATTAAAAAGATAAACATCAAAAGAAACATAGTGAGTGGAGAACAACAACAGAGAAAAAAAATAACCCTTAAGAACCACAGAGAACAGTCGCAGAAAAAAAGATAAACATCAAACATAATATAGTCAGTGGAGAACAATAATAGAAAAAGAAAAAAAAGTAAAACCCCTTTAAGGCACAAGAGATCCCAATTGACACTGTAGAAATTGGGGAAAATAAACAGGTTATAAGCAGAGTAAAATAGGCATGCATAAGTGGAATAAAAATGACATAATACAGTTGCAATTGACACCACAGGAAGGTCTAAACATATTAAGAAAAACCAAATATCAAAACAAACATAGTGAGGGAAGAAAATTAAAACCCTAAAAAAGGCACATGAAAACAACAGCAGAAAAAGATAAACATCAAACATAAATGTAGTCAGTGGAGCACAATAATATCAAAAGGAACAAATAAAAACCCTTTCTATATTTGCAGGCAAGTAAAGTAGGCATGGTTAGTTTCATTTAAAATCATATCATACAACATGGAGCAACATCAGGAAGGCCTCAACAAATTAGGGAAAAAAACATCAAAGGAAACATGGTGAGTGGAGGAAAAT
This sequence comes from Dioscorea dumetorum, assembly GCA_902712375.1. NCBI lineage: Eukaryota > Viridiplantae > Streptophyta > Magnoliopsida > Dioscoreales > Dioscoreaceae > Dioscorea > Dioscorea dumetorum. The sequence continues at coordinate 118,996 of CACTHL010000135.1, forward strand.
AGCAAAGAAAAAGTAACACCCTTTCTAAGATACAACAGATCTCAATAAACATTGCAGAAATTGGGGAAATAAACATGCTGTGTGCAGGCAGGGAGCTCTAAACATAAAAAAAAACAACAAAGCAAACATTGTGAGTGGACAACAATAGCAAAGGAAAAAACTTAAAACTCTTTATAAGGCACATGAGATGTCAACATGTTAAAAAAAACATAGCAAAGCATAGCATAGTGAATGGAGAACAATAAGGGAAAAAATAAACCCCCCTATTGGGCACAACACATCTTAATAGACACTGAAAAATTGGGGAAACCCCCAAATAAGCAGGTTATGTGCATCAAACATAAGAATAGCCAACTGAAAAAACTATTAAACTCAAAATGGAAAAACAAATGAAAAAGCTGGCTATGTGCATGCAGGTATGGATCGGACGAAGAACAAAGCGAAAACCAACCTTTAAAAAAAATGGATAATGAAATCTTTTAGATCATAAGAAAGAAAAGAAAAAAACATGGGAGTAAAAAAACACCACCCAGATTTAAGCCCACACATGTCGAAGGGGTGAAAGCCGGAGAATCAAACCCATACCAGAAGTCGAGTCGAGAGCCGAAGAAATTAAAACAAAAAAAATAGAAAATCATATGCGGACATGAAATCATTCGGATAATCATCAAAATTTGCAAAAGAAAATATATAAAAAAGAAGCAAAAGAAACCACTCACAAATAGCTTTCGATTAGGGATACTGCGTTAGTCGAAGAACTCTCTTCGCCGGAGAGCACTAACACCGAAATTAGGTGGTGGTGAACTTTTGACAATGGCGACGTTGGAGGAGAAGAGAGTAGAGATGGAAACCTAGGTTGGGGGAACTAGATCTAAGCCCACCCCTGTACAAGGAGTAAAATCCAAACAATCAAACCCACATCGAAGTCGAATGCCAAAATAATTAAAGGAAAAACATATAAAATCATATGCGGCCATGAAATCCTTCGATTTAGCTCAAAAATAGCAAAAATAAAAAAAAGAAAAAAAACCCACAAACTTTCTTTCTTTGGAGATCCTAAACATGGAATTGAGGCGATGGTGATGACGGAGGAAAAGAAACCCCAAAATTTTTTTATTTGGAAACCACAAACAAAACAATGGCGACAATGGAGGAGAAGAGAGGAAAGTCGGGAGAACCGGGCCGAATGGGTAACCATAAAGGTTGATGGGACACTTCAGCGAGTCGAAAAAATCTAGTGAAGTGGACTTCGGGGTTTTTTAGGCGAAGTCGGATGGTGAAGTCGCTTCGAGTTGGAAGTGTCAAATCAAAGTTTTCGGGCCCGACTTCAGTTAACCAAATATGGTGAAGTGGCTTGGAAGTCCCCACTTCAGCCACTTCACCCCAAAATGAAGTCAAACAAACACCCCCTATGTATGGTAAGTGTAAGGGTTGATGACCTTACACTTGGTCAGCGGACGTACATTTCAACATAGGCCAAGCCACGAGGGTGCACAGCTGTGTGGATTGGGTAGCGCGTGGTTAGCAAAAGGCGTGTGTTGTGTAGTGACCAAGAGCAAGCGGAATATCCCGCACAATCATGTACTGAGACCGTGAGGCACGCGCGCGCTACCGTGGGCGTGTCGTGACTGATGAGCACGTAGGGCATGCGCGCCCATACCAAGAGTTAAGTGTTGCAGACTTAGATTATTTAAAGTGTGGATCTTTAGCAAGTCTAGGCGGGGCGGGACACTTAATCGGTCCGGGAGACCCGGATGCTGATTCCAAATTTGACAAGGTTTTATACAGGCGTATGCAAGTGGGCAAGCGGTCGGGAGCGTGGCTGAGCCAGGGGCGAGGATGGCACGCGGTATTATCGCGCGTGACCGGTACTGCTATGCGCTGTGACCAAGGGTGGCTGGTTGAAGCTACAGTCGCATTGGTGGACACTGCACGCTAAGTAAAGTCAGAGACTTCACGTAGACCTGTATTGGGCATGGGCTCAGTTAACGTTGGGGAATTGGGGTAGCTCTTTTATTAGGGTCTAATGTGTCTTTGGGAAAAGACAAGGCCTCTTGGTGATGGTTTTTAGCCATGGTTGTAAACATTTCTCAATCTAAAAGAGTTTACTTTTTCTTTTTCAAAATGGGTTTCATGTGTCGTGTTTCTTGTACCATGAATGTTTACCGGTTTTTGCTCGCTTCCTTTATTTCGCTGTGTTTGTGATGCAAATAGGAGTTCACTGACTATTGTTCTTGCAAGGAAAGCTAACCTATCACTATGGTGTGTGCCAGGTGCCGTACGGTCGAAGGTGATCGGTTGCAGCTTTAAAATACTAATCCATGTCACAAAAAAAGTTCTCCAGTGTCTTGGCACTCTGTACGCCATCAAATGGGGAAGGTTCAGCGACCTTCACTCACGTGGGCGCCTCCCACGCGACTGGTGAGACGCTAGCTTCCTTGAGTTGGGCGACTTCGGTCTCCAGTGACTGTACATTCGTCTTCAAGACTTCAACAGTCAACTGGTTTTCTCTCAATCCACCAACATGATCTTCCACCATCTTCGACAGTCTCTCTAGATGATCGTCAATACTCCCGATGACATTCTCCATCCGCTCTGTTGTCTCCTCAAGGCGATCCAAACGATCTTTCTTACTAGTCGCCATTTTCACCGTCTTCACTTGTACGTCTTCTCGCGCTTCGCTTCAAGTCACACCTTGGCTCCGCAAGCCACACCTCGGCCTCAACCGATCATCTTCGGCCGTGCAGCACCTGACATGCACCATAGCGACAGGTTAACCTTCCTTGCAAGAACAGTTAGTGAATTCCTGTTTGCATCACAAATACAACAAAATAAAGGAAAGTGAGCAAAACCAAAAAACATTCACGGTACGAGAAACACGACACATGAAACCCATTTTGAGGGAGAAAAATATAAACTCTCTTAGATTGAGAAATGTTTACAACCATCACCAAAAACCATCACCAAGAGGCCTTGTCTCTTCCCAAAGACACATTAGACCCTAATACAAGAGCTACCCCAATTCCCCAAGGTTAATTGAGCCCCATGCCCAATACAGGTCTAGCGTGAAGTCTCTGAGTTCACTTAGCTTGCAGTGTCCACCAACACGACTGTAGGTTCAACCAGCCACCCTTGGTTATAGCGCGTAGCACTACCGGTCACGCGCGATAATACCCGGTGCCATCCTCACCCCTGGCTCGACCACGCTCCCGACCGCGTGCCCACTTGCATACGCATGAGTAATACCTTGTCAAATTCGGAATCAGCTCTCGATCTCCAGGCCTGATTAAGTGTTCTGCCCCGCCTAGACTTGCTAGAGATCCAACACTCTACATAATTAAGTCTTGCAACACCTGACTCTTGGTATATGTGTGCCTACCCCATGCGCTCATCGGTCAGGCGCATGCCCACGGTCCAGTGCGCGCGCACCTCACGGTCTCAGCATGATCGTGCAGGATATTCCACCAGCTCTTGGTCACGACACAACACACGCTGCGCGCTACCCAATCCACGCAGCTGTGCGCTCTCATGGCTTAGTCTATGTTGAAATGTATGCTCGCTGACCAAATATAAGGTCATCAACCCTTACAAATGCCATAGGGTTGCCATTGCCATATCAACATGACTTCACGGCGGTGATAATTTTTTTCGTTTTTGTAAAATAGGAAAACGACATATCACATAATAAGAAAAAATATTTCTTAAATCTTGAAAATCATAGGGCTTTTTTTGTAATTTTCCGTAATACCATTATCATGATTTGAGGTACTGACTTCATCCTAAGGGGCCCTAATCCCATTACCGTGGTAATATATCATTACTGAGAACCAAACGCCCCTAACAGTCATGTGCATACCCCCATTGGCCTCTTTAATTACAAACCCAATTAGGAGTATTAAAATAAAAAAAACGTTTACTCTTTAATAAATCTGGTTTCCTAGTTTGGAAAGGTATAATGGAAGGATGTTGCACGAGTCGTCCGAACGATGGAGTGAGAGAGAGAGAAAGGAAGGTTGTTAGGCAGGTTGGAGGAAAGGGGTAGAGAGATAGAGATAAGGAGGGAAGAGAAATAATTGGGCTAATTCCTGACCCTCTCGGAGTCACTGCCTTTTCATTATAATAGATTAGTTTGCCATACACTACTTGCCACCTGGCCTTGCTTTTAGGGAAATTATAGTAATTATAATAATTATAGTAGGACGTGGTCTGCTCCACCTTGCATGCACGGTAATTCACGTTCTGACGAAGTCGTTGAGGTGGAACGGCTCTTTCCTTTTGCGCTGGCGACGCTCCATTGGTGCAACTTTCTCAGACGTTGCTCCTATTGTCTCATTCTTGTCGCTAGCGTCTGCAGCATTGGTCCCTGCTTCAGACGACACCTTGTCCTCGAGGTGTAAGTTAGGAAACTCACGGCCGAGAACGAAACGCCGGAGAACGCCCCTAAAACTGGAGTTCATGACAGCTTGGAATGACGAGGGTGCGTTCGAGAGTCCTAAGGACATCACAACAAATTCATTCAAAATGCCCGTCGTGAGTCCGAAAAGCCGTCTTCTCGATGTCCGGCGGGCAGATGCGGATCTGATGGTATCCCGCCCGGAGATCTAGTTTAGAGAAGATGGTGGCGCCGCCCAGCTCGTCAAATAGTTCATCGGCGGTCGGAATGGGGAAACGATCACGGATGGTGAGAGCATTGAGCGCTCTGTAATTGACGCAGAATCGCCATGACCCGTCTTTCTTCCCGACGAGGATGGCGGCGAGGAGTAGAGGCTGGTGCTTGGGTCGGATGACGTCGTCGGCGAGCATGTCACCCACCAGCTTCTCGATTTCGGACTTCTGGAAGTGGGGGTAACGGTAGGGATGGACATTCACAGGTTTGCTGCTGGGAATGAGAGGAATATGGTGGTCTGTTGGTCGGGATGGCGGCAGGGATTTTGGGGTGGCGAAGAGGGTTTGAAACTTATATAAAAGTTGTCGGAGTGGATGGGTGAAGGGCGTCAGGGCCCCTGGGTCGATGGCTGTGCTCACCGGGTCCGTGCGAGGTTTGGTTGAATCCCGTTTAGGTTCGATCACCAAGTGAAAGTAGCTGGCGCCGTCGTCGCGGGAGGCTTGTTTTGCCAGTTCCGAGGCCGTTGAGTGGCGAGCGATCGGTTGTCGCACCCCATTGAGTCGAACCCGTTCTCCTTGCCAGTCAAACTCCACCCACAGTCCCTTATCGTCAAAGAGTACCGGCCCCAAACTCTCGAGCCACTGAACGCCGAGAACGACGTCCGCTCCATAGATGGGGAGCAGCATCATGTCCACGTTAAAGGTGATAGGATCTATCGTGAGGGGAATCTGGACGTATGACCCGTTGCTGGTGAGGGAGTCTCCATTTCCGACGGTGACGCGAAGGTTCGGTGCATGGTGGATCGGCAACGCCAAGTGTTGAGCGAGCATGGCTTGTATGAAGTTGTTGGTGGAACCCCCGTCAACCAAGACCACCACCGGTCGTCCCTTGATGGTCCCTGCGAGCTTGAGAGTCAAGGGAATCACCTGACCTGTTAACGCATGAAAGGAAATGAGAGGCATATCTTCTGCTGGTGCTAGGGCGTCCAGCATGGTGTCTTGTTCGTTGGTTGGATCTCCCCCCGGGTCCTCCGGTTCTGTGTCATCATCTATGAGTAAGCATAAGAATTGCGGGGTGTTACAACGGTGCCCTGGAGTGAAACGGGCGTCACAGTTATAACATAGCCCTTTCTCTCGTCTCGCGGCCATTTCCGCCGCTGTGAGACGTTTTATAGTGAATGGAGCCGTTGGTTTGAAGACACTGGTGGTCCCCACTAGCAATGGAGGGTTTGGGTGTCGCGGTTGGTGGGGTCACCGGTGTTGGAAGATTCGCCCGGTCAGACCGGCGTTGCATTTGTCTTCCATGAGTCAAGCAAGACCCGTCGCCTCGTGCAATGATGTCGGTTTGAGGATACATAGCTCCCTTTGAATATCCTCCCGGAGGCTTGAGATGAAACAGTTTAGAAGATTATCTGAGCTTAAGCCGGTAGTCCGGTTGGAAAGTCACTCAAACTCGCTTAAGTTGTCCGTCACCGTCGTTCGCTGCTTGAGTTTGTAGAGTTGAGCTTCATGGTTGATGAAGCCAGAAGGTCCGAAGCGTTGTTCGGCCTGCTGAATAAATACACCCCAAGTGGTCAGCTGTGCTGTCGTGGTTAGCCAGTGGAACTACTGCAGCGCCGGTCCGGTCATATAAAATGCGGCGATCTTTGAGCTTCGGTCGTCCGGGATACGGTGGTAGGTGAAGTAGTATTCCACTTGAAAGAGCCAATCTATCACCTGTTCTCCCATGAAGAGAGGAATTTCCAGCTTTGGAAGACGGCCTTATGAGTGGGCCTCGGTGGAATGGTGTGGTAGAGAGCTCGTGGTGGTGATGAGGGTAGTGGTTGGTGGTGGGGTTGTGGGTGTAGGAAGGAGCGGTGGCGGTTTGTCGAGCTTTGCGAGCTTGACAAGCATATCGGACATGACGGTTTGTTGGGTGGCTAGGGTTTTCTGTAGTGTTTCGACGGTGTCGGAGTGCTGTTGGACAGTACTGCCAATGGAGGACAGTTGCTCCGTGATGGTCGTGAGGTGTTCTTCCATCGCCCAGGAGCGTGTTATCATGCCTTCCGTCATCGTCCTCGCGTCTCTCAACGAAAGCACCAGTTTGTTGCACGTGTCGTCCAAACGATGGAGTGAGAGAGAGAAAGGAAGGTTGTTAGGCAGGTTGGAGGAAAGGGGTAGAGAGATAGAGATAAGGAGGGAAGAGAAAGAATTGGGCTAATTCCTGACCCTCTCGGAGTCACTGCCTTTTCATTATAGTAGATTAGTTTGCCATACACTACTTGCCACATGGCCTTGCTTTTAGGGAAATTATAGTAATTATAGTAATTATAGTAGGACGTGGTCTGCTCCACCTTGCATGCACGGTAATTCATGTTCTGACGAAATCGTTGAGGTGGAACGGCTCTTTCCTTTTGCGCTGGTGACGCTCCATTGGTGCAACTTTCTCAGACGTTGCTCCTATTGTCTCTCTCTTGTCGCTAGCGTGTGCAGCATAGGACCCCCTGAGCACACTCACATGTATGAGACTATGAAGACTTTATTGAGTTGTTTAATTGCTTTTAGGCGGGCCGTGTGGCCGAAATCTCTGGTAGACATTGATTTGGACCCGCATTTCTAGAAAGATGTAGAATGAAACAGGTTGGACAAGGGAGAACACAACACTTCGAACGCAGGATGGTATTATTTGTTTAGGCTCCGCATGTGACCTCAATCAGTGTCACAATGGATTGACAAAGTTTTTTAAACAATTTAGCTAAACAAAATCTCCTCTTATTCATTTGAACCGTCACTGGCCACGAGACAATATGACTTGAAGCAGATTAAAGCGGGTTTGGTTACCCTACCAATTTCTTTTTTAATGGGATTTAGCTATTAAAGTGAAGATATTTAATAGCTATCTTTGTTAAAAAATATTATTATTACAAACAATAAATCAATATTATTAATTAAAATGTATAATTAAAATACAAAATTAAATTAATTCTATCTAAAGCTTTTTTTCCTAGTGTTTTCAAACTCATTATAAATTATATTTATTCTAAATGTAGGGGATTAGTTCAAAGAGTATGAAAAAAATTAAATGCCAACTCTTACATTGTCAAGGGAGGTATATATATATATATATATATATATATATATATATATATATATAGGGTGTTGTTATCTACAGATTTTGTAGGTGACTGTCGGATCAAAATCCGATGATAATCTGATTATTTTATTATTGCGTTTAAAAATAGTAATAAGTAGAATGAATACTGTGATAATATGTTGCTATACTTATTTTAAGAATATTAGTATGTTTGTGAATAACATAGAATGAGAATAATATCAGAATAGTGTGTATATTACTTTCATAATTTAAAACGAGATGAATATCACCTGTTGAATCAAACTATATTTAATAATTAGGTTTTATAAAATAGTGTGATAATATTAATGAGATGAATATCCTCTTTACCTCAGTTGTCTCTCTTTAGCTTTTTCTCCTCCTCACTTTTTATTTATCGAGGAGGTTCTATGAACATCCATTCATATCTATCAATATTTACCTATTTTATAAAAATTAATTATTAACTATTGTCATATAAAATTAAATGTCCAAATAGAAGGTATAGCAAGTCTAGTGTTTGTTTTGATAACTCCAAATACATCACTTTTTAAAATCCGTTGTTTGTTTTGAGGGATTTAGTTTTCCTTTGACCAACCAAATACCTTTGACTGAGGTATTTGGTTTTACGGCCAAATTGCCGTAAAACCAAATCCTGGTATTTTGAAAAATCCTGGGATTTGGAGATTTATTAAAAAAAATAAAAAAAGTCTTATTACTAAATAATAATAAAATTAATGGTCCAATTTCACTATTAAAATAAGTTATTAAAATAAGATAGTAATAAAAAATTAATAAAATTAATAACTCACTATATTTCTAATAAACTTTTATTGGAATAAATTAATGAATATAATAATAATAATAATAATAATAATAATAATAATAAAAGTAAATAAATAACTATATTTCTAAAATATTTATTACAATAAGTTAATAAATATAATAATAAGTTTGTCATAATAATAATAAAGTTAATACATAATAAATATTTACTAATTAGAATAATATAACTAAATGATAAATGAAATAATATGGGTTTAACTTTATTATGAGTAATCACACTTTTAAAATATATCAAACCAAACATATATTGTTTAATTTTAGATTTACAAATCCTTTCAAACAAACATAAAATCTTATAATACAGTAGTTCCAGTTACATCTAACCAAACATCAGATCTAACTGCACTGTATTTTCAAATCCATGGATTTACAGTTACAATGTAATTAGAAATCTACTGCATTTAGAATTACATCCAACCAAACGCTACCTAAGTGGACGAACAAAACATGGGTAAAAGCACAATAAACAAAAAATAAACATGATTACATACCGAGAAATAAAATGACATAAAAGTTCTTTATAATTTTTTTTACCAAACAACATAAATTAGAAAAAATGGTATCAAAATGTAAATCCATGAAGATACATCAAACATGTTCCATATTTCCCTCTTACTTAAATACAAATCCAAAAAGAAAAAAAGAAAGGAAAATGGGGTGGGTTGGATCAGTGGAAAGAAAGAGCATAGCGAAAGGCTATCTCTTCATTCTTTCCACTTCGGTGCCCACTGGTCGTCACGGAAATGATGAGATTCCTGAACAAAACAACATGAAGATCCCATTCAGCCTTCCTCCTCCATCGCCCTGTTTTTTCCACCCCCACACCACACTGTTATTCCGTGGCCCGTCCTCCGCCCTCTGTGCATCGTGCCTTCCCTCTGGTGACCTCCTCCTCCTCCTTCCCTGTATTCCCGCACTTTTTCTTCACAATTTCCATCTCCCTCTCTCTTATGAAATCACCGGCGCATTCGTTTCTCATGCATTTCTTCTTCTTCTTCTTCTTCTTCTTCTCCTTCTTCTTCTTTGCTGTCACTGCCATTGCCTGTTGTCAGGCTGACAGGCAGGCCGTGCTGCTCATGGACTTCAAGAAGACACTTATTGATGAGAACAACCACCTGAACGACTGGAACTCCAGCTTCTCAAATCCGTGCTCTTGGATTGGCATTGGATGTTTGCTTTCTGAGGTGACCTCCATAAACCTCTCTGGTTTCAATCTTTCTGGTACCTTGTCTGGTTCCATTTGCCATCTTCCTATGATTACCATCTTCAATGTTTCCAAGAACTCCATTTCTGGCCCTATTCCTGTGGAACTTGCTGGTTGTATAAATCTTGAGGTTCTTGATCTTAGTACCAATTTGCTCCATGGGTTTATCCCTCCTCAGCTCTGTAGGTTGGGTTCTCTGAGGAAGCTTTACCTCAGTGAGAACTTCTTGTTTGGTGAGATCCCTGATGCAATTGGGGATTTGGCATTGCTCCAAGAGCTTGTCATTTATAGTAATAATCTTACTGGTGGCATTCCGCGGTCGATAGGAGGAATGAGGGAACTCAGGATTATTCGGGCTGGCCTTAATGACCTCTCTGGTCCAATGCCAGCTGAGATTAGTGATTGCCAAAGTATGCAGATTCTTGGGCTTGCGCAGAACAAGTTGGAAGGGACTCTGCCCAGAGAGATTGGGAAGCTGAAGAATCTGACTACATTGATTCTTTGGCAGAACCATTTCTATGGGGAGATTCCTTCAGAGTTGGGGAATTGTACTCGTTTAGAGATGCTTGCCCTGAATGACAATGGTCTTAGTGGTAGCATTCCTAAGGAAATTGGCAGACTGACCCTGCTCAAAAAGCTGTATCTTTACACTAATCAGTTGGATGGAGGCATTCCTGTGGAGCTAGGGAATTGTGAGAATGCAGTTGAAATCGATTTCTCTGAGAATCATTTGACTGGGTCTATCCCCAGGGTGCTTGGCCGCATTCAGAGCCTTCAATTGCTTCATCTTTTCGAGAACCGCCTTCAGGGTGTTATTCCCAGGGAGCTCGGCCGGTTGAGCAAGTTGAGGAGGATCGATTTATCTATCAATGAGTTGACTGGCGAAATCCCAACAGAGTTTCAAAACCAGGCTTCGCTAGAGTACTTCCAGTTGTTCAACAACAGTCTCCATGGGTATATTCCTCCTCTTCTGGGGACCAAGAGCAACCTCACTGTCCTTGATCTGTCTAGTAACAATCTCTCTGGTTACATTCCTGCTCATCTCTGCAAGTATCAGAAATTAATCTATTTGAGTCTTGGAAATAATAACCTTCTTGGTAATATTCCATTTGGGGTGAAAACGTGCAAGTCACTTGTTCAGCTACGTCTGGGGAACAATCAGTTGACAGGGAGTCTCCCTGTTGAATTATCTTCACTTCAAAACTTGACGTCATTGGAGCTGCATCATAATAAATTCTCAGGTCCTCTTGCTCCTGAAATAGGCAAGCTCAAAATCATTGAAAGACTGCTACTGTCGAAGAATTACTTCATAGGGCAGATTCCTCCAGAAATCGGAGAATTAACAGAACTTCACGATTTCAACATTTCATCCAACCAATTTTCAGGTGGTATACCTCCAGAGCTGGCGAACTGCACGAAACTCCTGTTACTTGACCTTAGCAGGAATCATTTGACCGGACATGTTCCACAAGAGCTTGGCAGCTTAGTCAATCTAGGACGGCTTGGATTTTCTGATAACAATCTGAAGGGTACCATTCCAAATTCTCTAGGAAGCCTCATTCGGCTTACTGAACTGCAGATCGGGGGTAATAATTTCACTGGCCTCATTCCTGTGGAACTTGGGCGGCTTCATGCACTGCAAATTGCTCTTAACATCAGCTTCAATGCCCTCTCTGGAGAGATACCAACTGAGCTGGGAAACCTGCAAATGTTGGAATCGTTGTACTTGAATAACAATCAACTAGATGGCCAAGTACCTGCTTCATTTGGTTCAATGTCAAGCCTCTTCGTTTGCAACCTCTCCTACAATCACCTCGTTGGGACATTACCCAGTACCCAGGTATTCCAAAGGATGGACAGCAGCAACTTTCTCGGACTTGATGGCCTGTGCGGAACTGGTACAAAAGCTTGCCAGCCTTCACCTACATCATCATCTGGAGCCGAAAAAGATGATTCAAAGAAGAAAATAATCATCATTGTTTGTGTTGTTGTTGGATTAGTTGCTTTAGCTCTTACTGTGGGAATTTCCTTGTCTCTAAAGCGGCAACTCCCAATTCTTGTTTCTTCTGACAATCGAAAAGATGATTTCTCTGATTTCTACTACTCTCCCAAGGAGGGGATCCGATATCAGGAGCTTCTTAAAGCTACTGGCAATTTTTCCGAGAGTGCCATTATTGGAAGAGGTGCCTGTGGGACAGTTTACAAGGCTGTAATGTCTGATGGAAGTATTATTGCCGTCAAGAAGTTGAAGCCCCATGGAGAGGGTTCGAGTGCAGACAGCAGCTTCCGTGCTGAGATATCAACCCTTGGGAATATTAGGCACAGGAATATTGTCAAGCTCTATGGTTTCTGTTATCATCTAGATTCTAACCTTATATTGTATGAATATATGGCAAATGGAAGTCTTGGAGAAATGCTCCACAGAAATCAGGATGCATGCATTCTCGACTGGGATACTCGCTACAGGATTGCTCTTGGAGCTGCTGAAGGCCTTTGCTATCTTCATTCTGCCTGCAAACCTCAGATAATACATCGTGATATAAAATCGAACAATATTCTGTTAGATGAAACTATGGAAGCTCATGTAGGGGACTTTGGCCTGGCAAAATTGATTGACTTTTCACAATCCAAAACCATGTCTGCAGTTGCTGGTTCTTATGGTTATATTGCCCCCGGTAAAATTATTTCGTGGTATTTTGTACTAGATTTTTGAATTTCTCATTCATGATTTACTTTAATTTAACACCATGTGCTTGAAATGGCTTTAGTCTTTTTGTGTCAAAGGTTAAGACTTTGATTGGTTGATTATTACGAGGGAGGCTGTGTTCTGCTTTGCTATAAATTTGATGCCAACTTTGGTTTGTTCTTGTTGTTTAAAGAGTATTTATGTGGTAGGTAGCAAGATATCGGCAAATATGGTATGGAAACCACAGTATCTTGCATAAACTGGTTTGTCCATACTGAAGTTGACATGCATCAGTCACAAGTAATATGGAAAGAATGTGATTTGCTTTTGAGTAAACTTGTAAATTCTTGTATGGATTTTATGTCATCTTCTCTGCAGTTTAGTTATGATGTCCATATTAATCTATGATAAGTTTTGTTTAAGTATGGTTCATGAAACTTCAGGTTCATTGAACTCAAAGTATTTCTCTTTGTAACAATCTTAGTTCAGAGAAAAATTGAGTAGCTGGATGTGCTTTATAGATCAGTTGCCAATCACCCTATAAAGATTGTTTATGTTGGCATGGACCCATTGATTAACTATATTGTCTCAAGATTAATTTTCTTAGTTCTCTTTCTTGATTTTGGTTAGCAGGTTGTTTCTTTGATGTCTTATAATTGCCATGTTTTTTGTTACTTGAATCAGAGTATGCATTCACCATGAAAGTTACAGAGAAGTGCGACATCTACAGTTTTGGGGTTGTTCTATTGGAACTGATAACTGGGCAGTCTCCAATTCAGCCTTTAGACCAAGGAGGGGACCTCGTCAATTGGGTGAGAAGATCAATACAGCATAGTCCTTCACCATCAAGTATTTTTGATGCCCGACTGGATTTAAGCTCAAGGAGCACAGTGGATGAAATGTCCTTGTTTCTTAAAATTGCATTATTTTGCACTAGTGAATCCCCAGTTGACAGGCCAACCATGAAAGAAGTAATAGCAATGATGATCGATGTCAGGGAATCAGCAAGTATTTCTCCTACTTCTCCAACTTCAGAAACCCCTTTGGATGAAAATGCTTCTCCTAAAGGTTAGTATGATGTTCTTCTAATCCTTGGATCAGTTGTGCTGTCACTAGAGAAATGCATGAAATCGTAGTTTTTCACTGCGATTGGTATTTTTCTCATGTCACTATAGGATTTCTGACACTGTCATTGGCATTTGTTTGTGCATTTATTAGCTCTAGTGAATGTCTAGTTCTTAGAATTAATCCAGCCTGATGTTGTTTTTTCATAAATTATTCAGAATCTTGATCACTGGGTTATGTGATGAGAGAAAATTTGATCTTGCGAGGATTTGTCGTTTTCAATAGTAGATTTTATACAAGTCAATTATGTGTTTTAATCTTTTATATAAGTTATTATTTGAAGAGTTAAAATAAAAATCAGGAGTATCTCTTCTAAGAAGTGGAATAAGCTTGATCATATGTATATAAAATGATAGTACTAGGTTATCAGAAAATTAAACATTTCTGATAATCAGCATGGGATGAAGTTTAAAATGGTTTTGTTACAGACGTTTTTGAGACAAACATTGAGGGAGGAAATAGATTAAGCCAAATTAAGCTTAAAAAGGAAAGGGGGATCAAAACAACGATGACAAGAAATAAGGCTACAATTAAGAGAATATAAATTAAGGCAGTAAATAGAGATGATACCAATTAATTATGCTTGGTAATCATTCTAGAATCTGATTATGAATGTCTTTGTTTTCTTTCCTAGTTAAGTCCTATGATAAAGGGGTTAGAATCCCAATTGTATGTACTACCTAAAATAGTGGCCTAGCCTTGTTATTTAATGATTAAACCTAATCAAAGAAGGTAAGCAGAATGTTAGTTCAATTGAGACATCTAGCTCTCTCCCTTTTCTTGAGCTCCACCTTCCTTACTATAGGTTCCCACAGGAAACCCAAGTGGAATCATCCCGTGACTAGATCCCAATCTAAGGCTTGCAACAACTTGGTTCCAGAGCCAGAAGTCATGGGAGATTCAAACAAACAGATGGAACTAAATAATGGTGATGATGAAGCACATGTTGGAGAAACATAAAGCTGAGTAACAGGCAGCACTCGTTGCCTGGTCAGCTAGAATTGGCAATATTTCCCAGACTCAAGAAGGTTGGGCGGGCTAGAGATGCTGGCAGGAACACGAAACAGCAAGGTACCAACACATGCATGATTAGAGCTTGCATCTGGTGGACCTTGTTCCTCGATATGCAAGGCTTGATTTCCTTTCGTATGATGGAAAAGAAGACCCTCTAGGTTGTCTAAATAGATGTGATTAATTTTTCGGAATCAGCGGACAGTTGAGGAGGGACAAGGTTGGACTTGCTTCATTCCACATGACTGGAGGCACCCAACTTTTGTTTTCAATTTAATAACCAAGAGAACCAGGATTACCATGTGAGTGTTTCAAGGAATTGCGTCATCTCCATTTTGGATTGCCAACATGGAGGAATCCACTTGGAGAACTTATTCCCCTTCTATAAACAAAGGCAATGGAAAAATACATGAGCAAATTTGAGTGTTTGCTTGCGTGTGGGCTACACAGTGTGCGTTGATCAGCGGGTGGATAATTTCATGGCATGGCTTTCAAACTCCGTCCACCTTGATGGGGAAATCCATCATCTAACAAATTTGGTGTTAGCTATGAGTCTTGCTATTGCGTTCGAGAAAAAGCTCCAACTCAATGAGGGGAAATGCTATTGCGACCCTGAATATTGTAGGAAGTCAAGGAGCAAGGCAGAATAGCAGTATTGAGTTAGGAGGGTAGATGCACTAATCAACCTTTATCAAACATCTGGACCATGCAGAAATGGCAGAAAGAAGAGCCAAGGGGTTGTGTTACAATTGCAATGCAGCATCCACTAGCAGCCATAACTGCAATCTCCTTTCTTGGTTGGAAGTGGCAGGCACATACATGAAGATGATGATGGAGCTGTCCTAGAACCTGAGGTTTCTCTCCATGCAATCATTGGGCTCCGAATTTGAGCTTGACGATAAGCTCATGCTTGAGAGGTGGAAGGGAAGTGATGTTACAGAGGCTTTTTGGGACAATCATTATGGGAGAAAGTAGATGAAGTCAAATTAAGCTAAGGAGACTACAAGTTAAAGCGGTATATAAAGATGATATCAATTAACTATGCTGAGGAATTATTCTAGAATCCGATTGTGAGTGTTTTATTTTCTTCACTAGGTAAGTCTTATAATAAAGGGATTAAAATCCCTATTATTATGTACTACCTGAAATAGTAGCTCGGCCTTTTTATTAAAAGATTGAACCTAATGTAAAAATGCAAGCAGAAAGTATGTTCAATTGTCATAGGCATGTCTCTCTTTTCTTGAGCTTCACTTTCCTCACCACCATAAGTCTCCACAAAAAACCCAAGTTAACAGATTACAAAGAGATTTTATACTAGACCCTAGTGGCATGATTGTTACTTTGTAAGACAATAGTAAATTTCATATGCACTAGACTTTCAAAAAGTGATTGGGTTAAGGGGCATGGTCTTTGATTCACTGCCAAGATTGGATATAAATTGGAGTCCACATAAGTAGTCTCCCACTTAGGAGTCTCATTTCCATATATATTCTATAGTTAACATAACCAGCTTCCATCATAATCATAACTAAACACATCCTTCACTCTTGATTTACTAAAGTTCACTAAAAGCTCAACTTGTGTCTATCCACCATCTTTGCCAATATTATGTCTTGCTGCAACCAATCTTCTCCAAATTTAGTTGATAATTTTTCATTAGTGGTGGCATGAAATGGTATATATCTAAGATAAATGTGTCTACTCAAATGAAAATATTGAGTTCTTAGCAAGATAAAATTGCACTGCAACTTCTACTTTGAAATATGTTATCAAGCTTTCTGTAACCTAGCCTTTATTGCCCTTTATACCAACATATTTTGCTTCTGTTGTAGGCAAGGGAACAATCCAATTAACTGATGTTTCCCTTATAGTAGAAACATACTTTGCGGTGCTTCTTCCATTATCCCTATAAACTGGATGGTTTAAGTCCACATTATCCCTACTACATCAGTGCTTCCTCCAAAACATAAGCAACATGTGATGTTCCTCTTAAGTAATTCAGAATCCATTTCACTCCTTGCTGATGTTCTTTCCATGCTTCATAAATGTGCTCAGAACTCCCATTGTATGTATGTACAACATCTGGCCTTGTATTCACCATAGCATACATTAGATTTCATTAAACATAAGAGTGATACATTCTTCATGTACTTTTCTTTTCTAAAGACTTGGCACATATCTTGCTTAATAACTCGAAATGACTAGCAAGGAAAGCTGACATTGGTTATGTGGTATCCAGGTTATATGTTTTTAATGCCCTCTTAATATGTTCTTCTCTAGACAACCATAGCTTTAAAGAGTCATTTTATTTCATCAGATCCTTTATAGTAAATATTTTTACCAATTTTTTCATCAATTCATTTTTCTTTTTCATGCATGTCGTCAACAAAAATATTTTATCCATATACAAGGTTAAGTAACATGACCATCATAACGTTTGTAGATAGGCACAATGATCTAAGTTACATATGTAATTTTAGTCTTGCATGAACTTGCTGTTTGGTCCTTGTTTCATTTTTCTTCCGTATATGCAAACCATATATTCTTTACCTTTGACTTCAGAACCTTTAAAATGTTGCATGTAAATCCCTCTCCAAATCACCATGGAAGAAAACAGTCTTCACATTCAGTTGCTTTAGCTGTAGATCCTCAACAACCATAGTATTTCATAATGGTTTCAAGCGAAGTTAATTTTACCACTGGAGCAAATATCTCATTGAAATATTCTAGTTCTCTAAAGTGTAATTAGTATATAGAATATAATTAAAATGATGACAAAGACTCTCTATTAGTTCTTACCTTAGTGCTCCTCCTAGGAGGATGAGTTGTATGTAGTTGAAGTGTATGTTCAGAATCCCCAGTGTTTGCTTGTGCTTTAGTTTCAACTTAAGATTCTTCAAAGGCTTTGGAATTTGCAGCTGTAAAAGGTGTTCGTCCATCTTCCACCTCATCGACTTCCGTATTGTCCTTGTTGCTCACATTTTCATTCACACAGTGTCATATTATGTTCTTGTGCTTGCAAGCCTAATTGAGTATCATATCTATTAAAGGACATTGTTATCCCACAAATGATAATTATGCTCATCATGTCTCTCTCCAATAAATACACACTTCTGTGACTTGGAATTTAGATTTTCTTGAAGTTCTACTTGTCAGCTCGTACATGGCAATGCAATTGGAGTTTTTTTTTAATTATTTATTTTTTAAATTAGTTAGCAACATTATCAGACCATGCCTTTTATGTGATTGCTTGAACAAGAGTGCTTGATGGGACATCTGTTTATCAAGAAAATTATATTGTCAACAGCTTTCTGTTCAATGTTGTGGAGGTTAGTTACCCTGCCACCTTATTCATTTAGCACCCTCCATAATAGTTATCTTATAAACTTGTCTACTCGCAACATTTGCATATTTAAAGCATCCTTGAACATAGTTATAGACCCAGGCAATGCCTTTCTTCATATGCAAGCGGACTCCATAGGGTATTGAAATCATTCAAGCTATCAAGATCCATATGAAGTTCACATTCTCAAATTAGACAATGCCTTCCATAGAAAACCTCTATTTGAAGTAAAGGGCTTTCATATAACAATGCTAGAGTTGCCATCAGTTTCACTATGGTTATCTCTTCCCTGTCGATTGATTGTTACCTGTTTTGTCAAACATAACTGGAAAGCTTTTCATATCCAACGATGAGTCATCTTCTGCATATACTTTAGTTTATCCATGTGTGTTGGGGAGGAACCGGGGACCAAACAATAATTTCCTCGAAAATACTGTAGCAGTACTGTAGCACTTGTGCTGTAGCACTTACACTGTAGCACCGAAATTCAGAAAACCTTACGGCTTGCAGCACGGGCAAAGCACGGGCGTGCTACTTTGCTGCACGGGCGAAGCACGGACGTGCTACTTTCGCTGTGCTCTTCCGCTACTGTAGCAGGATCACTGTAGCAAATACTGTAGCACTGGTACTGTAGCAACTGTAGCATCCGAAATTCAGAAAACCTGTAATTTTCACGGCTTGCAGCACGGTCTCACTGCCCTGAGCACGGGCGTGCTGAAATTCAGCACCGGCGTGCTGATCTTGTTTTCTGAATTTTGAAGCTCAAATCTCCCCATTTTGAGTACAAACTCTTGATATCTATCATACACAATAGAAATATCAAAACTAACAAGCAAGACTCACGATTTAGCGTGGAAAACCCCTTCAAATCGAGGGATGAAAAACCACGGGACTCCTTAGAGCCACTTAGAATTGTTTCCACTATGTCAACAAAGGGATAACAACAAGTTTCTCTCTAGCTAACTAGAGGCATACAAATGCAAGAGATCTAGGAAGAGAACTTCACAAACACATCATCATCATACAAGATGGATTACGACTATTTCAAGGAGAATTGGAAAAAATCAAACCAATGTATTGTAGATCTTCTTCCAATGATGATCTTCCCTGAAATGTGGGCGAAATGGGCTTCAATCTTCTCAAGAAACCAAAACCCTAGCCCCCTTCTCTTCTTCCTCTTCTTCTTGCATTCAGATGAGTTCTTCTCACGATTTCACTCACTCTTTCTTAATCAATAGTAATCCCCCTTTAGTTAACATAGCTTCATTTTTTTTTTCCATTTACTGTGGAGGTGGGCCCCACTTGTTTGGAGAGACCCCACTTAATGGGGCTGACTCAACAATGTGTAAGGGTAGATTGAGATCTTTCTTGTAAAGATAGTCCTCCATGTACGTCTTCCACCACCAGAAGTTTGTTTCGTTAAACTGTGGTAGATTGAGATCCTTCTTGTAAAGATAGTCCCCCATGTGCATCCTTCACCACCCGAACTTTGTTTCATTAAACTTCTTGATTTTTCCTTGCACTTCATATGACATTCACCCCACTCAAGTAATAGTCTCCTTGAGTTAGAAAAACCACACAACCAAGCTCAAATACTAATTATAGAGAGATCAGTAAAAATAGCATAAGCATGCGTAAAGAAAATACAGAATTTATGTGGTTCAACGATCTTGCCTACTTCATGGAGCTATGATGAGAATCTCATCTCCTTGTTGGGATCAAAGAAGACGAATATAAAGAGAAACTCTAGTCGCCTAGATTTTTTATACTTTTTCCTTGGCAATTTTAAGGAATTTTTGAACCCTTGTGACACAATAACATTTTTAAGAATTTTAAGGAATTTTTGACATATTTTCCCAGGCAATTTTAATAATTTCTCATATACTAGGACTTGAAAAGTGACTTTGTTCTGGGGGTGTTACCCTTGATTTTCCCCAGAGTAAACTGCTCAGACCCGTGTGGTTTTTTCAGTTTTTTCTTCTGCTAATTTCTTTCTTTTTGTTTCAGCTAAAACTGCAAAAATATGAATAATTTCGTGGAATAATTATTACATTTTGTAACATACAGACCATTTTTGCCCATATACTTTACCTGGGTGCATGCAAAAAGATAAAGAAGAATTTTGGTATTGTAAAAGCTATTAATAATTCATCATCAATATAAAAATATATATATATATCTCCATAAATAAGATAAAAGGGAGAGAGAGATAATACCAGAATACTGACACTTCAACCTCTTCTATTTCTTTTTTCTTCCTCTATATATCTCAATAACACAAGAATAAGGGGTATTTATAGCATTTCAAAATATTGGCGGACGGTCATAATTGATTAAATTCGACGGTCCAGATTATTTTGGTAGGTGGGATAGTAAAAGTTTGGCGGATGCTACAGTACCCTCGTGGGCGGCTGCTACAGTGCCGGTTTTGCTACAGCTCAGCGGCTGCTGCAGTGCCATTTTTGCTACAGTGCATCCATTATAATATATATTTTATAACACTCCCCCTTGGATGCCTATGACCACAGGATATACCTCATTAAAACCTTACTAGGAAAAATCCAGTGGGATAAAAACCTAGTCAAAGAAAAAGAGTACATCATCCTTGGTAAATTTGAGAGTTACTGCCTCATTAAAAACCTTGCCTCGGAATAACCCATTGGGATAAAAACCGTGGCGAAGGGAAAAAAAGTACAGTCTCCCCCTCAAATAAATAACTATATATCTCGAAATCTTTTCATACCGATGTTGCGAACAAGTCGTTGATGTATGCATTTGGGGAGTGATTTTGTAAATAAGTCGGCTTGATTCTCACTAGATTGAATCTTTTGAACTTCTATGACACCTTCTTTTTGGAGATCATGGGTGTAGAAAAATTTTGGAGAGATATACTTTGTTCTGTCTCTTTTAATATATCCCCCTTGAATCTGAGATATACAAGCACTGTTGTCTTCATAAATTACTGTAGCATTTGTTGTAATTGATGGTAGTTTGCATGATGATTGTATATGTCCTATCATAGATCGCAACCATTGGCATTCCCGGCTTGCTTCGTGAAAAGCCAGAATTTCAGCATGATTTGATGAAGTAGTTGTAAGCGTTTGTTTTGTGGAACGCCATGAGATAGCTGTACCATTATAAGAAAATATGTACCCAGTTTGAGATCTTCCTCTATAAGGATCAGATAGGTACCCTGCGTCAAGTGCTCGGACGACCATTGGAGTACTCAATGGATATGCTTTATCCATATTAAATCTTTTAAGTACATTTTCAGTGTAGGTTGACTGATAGATAAATATGCCATTGGGTAAATGTTCAATCTGTATGCCAAGACAAAATCTGGTCTTTCCCAGATCTTTCATTTCAAATTCTTTCTTTAGACATGATGCTGCTTTGGCAATTTCATCATGAGTACCTACAAGATTTAAATCATCCACATATAACGCTATCACAACAAACCCGTTAGTGGAGCTTTTAATAAAAACACATGGGCATATATTATTATTTTGATATCATTCTTCTATAAGATAATCACTGAGACGGTTATACCACATCCGTCCAGATTGTTTTAAGCCATAAGGGGATCTCTGTAATTTAATAGACTGCAACTCCTTGCTGGATGTAACTTCTGCAGTTTTGTATCCTTCTGGGATTTTCATATATATGTCATTTTCAAGTAATCCATAAAGATATGCTGTAACAACATCCATCAACTGCATATCTAATTTATTACTTGCTGCCATGGCAATTAAAAATCGGAAAGTAATTCCATCCATTACGGGAGAATAAGTCTTCTCATAGTCAACACCAGGCATTTGGGTAAAACCTTAAGCAACCAGTCTTGCTTTGTATCTTATAATATTATAATTTTCATTTCTTTTTCTCACAAACACCCATTTATAACTGACTAGTTTAATTCCCTTTGGTGTAATCACTATCGGCCCAAACACCTTACGTTTTGAGAGGGAATTTAGCTCAGCCTGGATAGCTTCTTTCCATTTTGGCCAATCATTTCTTTGTCGACTTTCATTTATAGATTGTGGCTCTTGATCATTATTTGTATTTATTTCTATATCTGTAGCCACATTGTAAATGAAATATCATTTACTTTAGTTTCAGACCGATTTATTATTTTATGATCATCTGTATAGTGAATTGAATTTTCAATATTTGCAGGAATATCCTTTCCCATTTCTTCATTTTCATATTTTGAGGGTTTCATATTTTCCTCTCCCTTCTCATGTGGGAGATCCCCCTCTTCAATAGTTTTATTTTTCGCCTCATTTTTATAGGGGCGAATCTTTTGCGCCAATTGGTCTTTCACGTTTTTGACGTGATTTATCATCTGTTTGTTTCTCTTGCAATGGGATTTTAGGAATCTCAATTCTTGCGAAGCATTGGCAATTGGGTATATATGACTTGGTTACTCTTTTAGTATCGGTGAATGCATCGGGTATTTCATTTGCAATATTCTCGCAATTTAATGATCCTTTGAATTTCAATTTCACACTCACCGGTACGAGGATCATATGTATTTAAGCGTGATACATTCCAATCAATTTCTTTCGGCTCATTTTGATTAATTATTCTTCCTCCTAATACAGGGAAGATAGATTCATCAAAATGGCAATCTGCAAATCTTGCATTAAATACATCTCCCGTTAGTGGCTCTAAATATCGTATGATCGAGGGAGAGTTGTAACCAACATATATACCAAGTCTGCGTTGTGGACCCATTTTTGCACGATTTTGTGGTGCTATTGGCACATATACGCACAACCAAATATTCTTATATGTGAAATATCAGGCTCTTTTCCCATAACAAGTTGTTATGGTGAATATAAATTACTTGCAGTGGGTCGGATCCGAATTAATGCTGCAGCATGCAAAATAGCATGACCCCACGCACTTGTAGGCAGTTTCGCCCTTAATAACATTGGACGAGCAATAATCTGGAGTCTTTTAATCAAATGACTACGCCAACCCATTTTGGGTATGTACATGAGGTACAGGATGCTCAACCTGTATTCCAACTGTCATACAATAATCATAAAATGATTTTGATGTAAATTCACCAGCATTATCAAGACGAATCGTCTTTATAGGATAATCTGAAAATTGTGCCTTCAGCCTTGATAATTTGGGCTAATAATCTCGCAAAAGCTGCATTCCTTGTAGACACAAGTTAAACGTGAACACATTTAGCCGATGCATAGATTAATACCATAAAATACGTAAATGGTCCACATGATGGATGTATTGGTCCACATATATCTCCTTGTATTCTTTCTAAAAATTTAGGAGATTCATCAGTCACCTTTGTTATAGAATGTCTAATTATCAGCTTTCCCATCGAGCATGCTGAACATGCATATTCATTATTTGTCAGGATTTTATAATCCTTTAATGGGTGTCCATGAGAACTATTAATAATCCGGCGTATCATAATAGCGCCCGGATGTCCAAGTCTTTCATGCTATATTTTGAATATTTCCGGGTCATTAACCTTCTGGGTTAATATAGCATGTGATTCCATCACTTTAATACGTGTAAAATATAATCCCGAAGATATACAGGGAAAGCTTTCAAGTACACGTTTTTGGCATAAAACAACTTGAGTAATATTTAGATATTCTTTTCCTTCTTTATCAATCGTCTGCAAATGATATTCATTGAGACGTATATCTTTAAAGCTAAGAAGGTTTCTCCTTGACATAGGAGAATATAGAGCATTTGTAATTTGCAAAAGTGTCCCATTTGGCAACACCAGTGCTGCTCTTCCTGATCCTTCAATCAAATCTGATAACCCAGCTATTGTGGTTATATATGTTTTCTTCATTGATAAAAAGATAAAATATATATCTTTTGTCAAAATAGTATGTGTTGCCTCACAATCAACAATACATTCATCATCTGTCATTTTTCTAAAACAATAAAATAAAAAAAAACATAACTTTATTAAAATATAAAGCATAAAACAAAATTTAATCTACTAGAAAATCGGATACATCTAGATATGTATTTTCTACATTATTTATACTAGTAGTAGGATCATTTTTTGGCAGAGTTTATTGTGGGTTGATCAGCAAAATTTGTCTCAGGATTTTTACCCTTTTTATTTTTGACTACTTCTTGGTAAAGATTGACAAAATGCTTAGGGGTCCTGCAAATTCTGGACCGGTGGCCTTCTAACCCACAACGATAGCGAGTGTCTCTTTTTATTTATGATCCCATATTGTGGTCTTGTGGTTTTTGTTGATGAACATCAACCTTACCATCACGTGGCCCGAAGTAATTTCGGCCTCCATCACGACCACGTCTTCCATGACCGCCACGATTTCCTCGTCCATCACGGTTTTTATTACCGTCACCACGACCATGCCATTTTCTTTGCACAAAATTAATTTCGGCGGTGGTGCCGATCCGTATAGTCGAGATTGATAATTTTGCATTAGCAATCGATTATTTTGCTCCGCCACCAGGAGACAAGAAATTAATTCAGAAAATTTTGTAAAAGTATTGCCTCTGTATTGTTGTTGTAAAGTTAAATCTCGAGGATGAAATGTAGTAAATGTTTTCTCGAGCATCATATCGTCTGTTATTGTTTCTTCACAGAGGCGTAACACCGAGACTATTTTAAAGAGCTCGGAATTATATTCTTGCACACTTTTAAAATCTTGGAACCTGAGATTTGTCCAGTCATGGCGTGCTTTTGGTAAATATACCATTCTGAGATGTTCAAATCTCTCTTTCAAAGAAATCCACAATTCCTGTGGATCCTCAACCGTTAAATATTCATTTTTCAAGCTATCATCAAGATGATGCCTTATAAATATCAAGGCTTTTGCCTTACTATCATTGGGCTCATTATTATCAGCCTCAATGGTCTTGCTCAAGTTCCATGCCTTCAGATGCAACTTGGCATCGAGGCTCCAGGAAATATAATTGCTTCCGACAATATGGAGATGCTCGAATTCTTTTCTTGCAATATTTGCCATTAAAAATCAAACACGATATTGAAACAAATATAACAACGAATTAGACGAAAATTATAAAACATAAATACAAAGTTGTTAAAACTACATTAAAGTGAAATGATAATGCAAAACAAAATTACGAGCAGATTCGTGCTGATAACATATTGTAAAAGCTATTAATAATTCATCCTCAATATAAAAATATATATATATCTCCATAAAATAAGATAAAAGGGAGAGAGAGATAATACCAGAATGCCCACACTTCAGCCTCTTCTATTTTTTATTTCTTTCTCTATATATCTCAATAACACAAGAATAAGGGGTATTTATAGCATTTCAAAATATGGGCGGACGGTCAGGATTGATTCAATTCGACAGTCCAGATTATTTTGGTTGGTGGAATAGTAAAAGTTTGGCGTCTGCTATAGTACCGTCGTGGGCGGCTACAACAGTGTCATTTTTGCTACAATTTTAGCGGCTGCTACAGTGTCGTTTTTGCTACAGTCATCATTATAATATATATTTTATAACAGGTTCCCATTTCACTTTCCATCCCTTTCTTTTTTAATTTTCAGTCTGAATATATTATTGTATTTTAAATTATTATTTTACTATATTTTTAAAATCCATAATTTTTATTTTTTTATTTATAAAATATTTCTTATCTTTTATTTTTTTGTTCAATCCACCGGGCTTTATTGGAGTCACAAGCTCTAAACTAGTTTTGGTGAGGTAATGAAAATCATATAAGAAGATAGACCTCTTCGTGGTATTCTTTTGTTGCGTACACAACAAAAATTCGAACTTAAAACTATTTTTTTTTATTAAGAGGAGTAAAACATCTAATGTGCCAGTTAAACTAAAACAGGGGCGTGCGTATACCTTGACTGCGGCCTGTGGGGCCCCCCATATACAATTTATATTTATAGTTCTCAAACATGCACCCACACCCTGTGGATTCGAACTCTCGCTACTTGCGAGAAGTCCTCACAGGGGATCTAAGTGCCAAATGCTAATTGACACAAAAGCCGTTGGTAAAACTACATGTTTTTTGCAATCCAAGTCTCTACCACTAGGATCAATCCATGTTGTTTTCTTAATAGTGATTGCCGTTATGTTAAAGACTATTTATTCTAATTTGAAAATTTGATATTATTTAAATTTCCAGCCCTCTAAGTTTTATTTCTTTGAAAATAATCTACAATGCGGTTCCGTTCAGAGTGTTATGTATTTGTATACATACCTATAAACTTGTTTTACTAAAATGTTCTCACCACCCTAAAAACAATGTGATTCGCATGTTTATATATATGGTCGTCTCGAGGTATCTGTTTTCGCTTTTCATTAAATCCAAGTGTCAGACACTCTCCAGTACTTAAATACTTGACACCTGTACAGATAAATAAGAGAAAATAGTGGAGCTGATTGTCTAACAAGGATTAACTGAATAATTGAATTGTTGGAGAAGTAACTGATGTTTGGAGATTTTCTTAAGGACCGGAAGAGCGGCAATTGATATGAGTTCACAACTGATATGTGGATATGTTTGTTCATGTTGCTTCATCTTTCCTGCTGCCAATTGGCCTTACCGTTGCACTTACAAATTTTTCATTGAAATAGTTCTGTGCTTTGTTAGTTTCATCCAATTCACAATCTAATGAATAAGTTTCATTAGCGACCCTCCTTATTTGCCATGATATTGGTGCACAAGTAGTTTCTGTATTCTCTTGATTAAAATGAAGCATAATTTTGCTCTGCACATCATCACTACCGTCTGGCAATCCGCAATTGTTTTTCAAAAGTCAAGTTTTTTTGAGATATTGAAGCTAATGGATTTCTTTGATGGAATCTTACATGCCTTGATAAACGACTTTCACACATTATGTTATCATTGCAAAGGCAATGTTTGATACTGTCTTGCTGCAGAATAAACTCAGATGACAGAGCCATGTACAGGATGACAGTGCGAGTGGCACAAGTGGCATTAGATATCATTTTCTTTCTGATGTACATGGGAGCTTCAGGTACTTACATTTTGAAATGGTAGATCAAGAATGCTGAGAAAATAAACTCCCGGCAAGTCGAGGAGCAAGAGGCCCCATTCCGTAAACTGTTAGAAGTCTACAACTCTGTTGCGTAATTCCACGAATTCTATTCAGTTGGATCTTCAAATAAGTTTATCCATGATTTTTCTTTAATTAACTGACTCAGTTAATCTTCACATGTGGCGGGAAATGCTGGTTTTCTGCGTTGGCAATGATAGTGTCAATTCAAACAAACGGCTGCCTCTTTATTGAAAATATTTGAATGTATATTGATGCTATGGTATATGTTGACATGCTCATGACTCAAGCGGGCACTCATTGCTCACTTTAATAGATGATACTGATCATTTATTTTTGACTGTTAGATCTTTCAACAATATCTCCATGAAAATGTCTGCACGTCTGTATTCTTCACGGGAACTCCTGGAGGAGTCTAATGTTGCATGGTTGCATGCCAATAATTTAACATTAAAATTTGGGTGTAACGTAAGTCATTCTCAAGCAGCACATTAATTTTTAACTATTGCAGTTTTCTTGCATTTTTTTAATTGATTGCCTCCTTTTTTAATGTTGCATGGTTTTGATGGTTGCGTTATGTTTCAACTTCTCAAATTTAAAATCATGTAATCTTGAAAATAAAATATTAAACAATTTTAAATTTCTTTTTGTTTCTTCTGTAATTTTTTCATCTCCTCCATCTTCAAGAAAATACATGTTTAGAATTTGATTTAAGCTTATTTTAGCTCAAATTTTAAATCTAAGTTGATTTATATCTGACAATTCAAATTTGATTTTACTAACTGTATACTTGGCAATTTGGTCTATTGGCATTAGATTTCTTGCATATGGTATTTTATGTCTGGTTGAGAAGATAGATTTAAAGTTTTGAATCTCAAGTCACTTGGAGTGAGAGCACAAGTAATGTAAAATTTGTGCATGTAGTTCTCGTGTATATCTGCTTTTTGTTAGGTGAAGAAGATCACAAGTCTTTTCATAAAACATAAAAGTAACAATGTACAAGGTATATATAGATACACAGGTATATAAAAATGGTAGCTATACAAATATAGATATACAGTTGTATTCCCTAACAACCCCCCCCCCCCACACACACAAAAACTCACGGGGGATCAGACATCGAGAGTTTGGACAAGAGAAAATCATGGTGCGCCCGTGTCTGAGATTTAGTAAACAGATCCGGAAGCTGACGTTCAGAAAGAACAAACTCGGGAGCCAGGATTCCTTTGCTGTACTGATCACGCAAGAAGAAAGCATCAACACCAATATGCTTGGAGAGGGAATGTTTGACAGGAATCAAAGTGATCTGAATGACCCGTGCTAGGATATCAGATGTGTAACGCTGCTGGGACAACTGAAAACCAGTAGTAGTAGAAGTGACCTCAATGCCCAAAAATAGCTTAATCAACCAAGATCAGTCATCTGGAAATGTTGCTGAAGGTGATGCTTAACAAAATCCACATGAGCAGGGTCATCACCAGTGATGATCATATCATCCACATAAATCGACAGAGTCCAACCACGAGAGGAAGAGTGCACAAACAAAGCTGGATCATGCGAACTAGGCTGAAAACCAGGAGCAACCACAGCAAAACTGAATCGCTCAAACCAGGCCCGAGGAGTCTGTTTGAGAGCATAGAGGGCTCGCCGTAGGCGACAGACCAAACCAGAAGGAGAAGAAAGGCCAGGGGGAGGAAGCATGTAAACTTCCTACTGAAGATCCCCGTGAAGAAAAGCATTCTTCACATCAAGCTGAAAGAGTAACCATCGACGAACAGCAGCTACAGCAATAAGAGCTCGAATGGTAGTCATATGAGCTACGGGAGCAAAAGTCTCATCATAATCACGTCCATGCTCCTGCTGAAAACCACGAGCCACAAGACGAGCTTTGTACCGTTCTACAAAACCGTCAAAGCGAGTCTTGACTTTATAGACCCACTTGCAGGTAATGGAAACAACACGAGGAGGAAGGGGATCCAAAACCCATGTAGAGGTGCGCTCGAGCGCCTCCAACTCAGTAGACATAGCAGCCTGCCACTCAGGTATTTGGACAGCCTCTCGGTAAGAAGCTGGCTCTAGAGGGCCACTGGAGGGAGGAATAGGTAGGTCAAGAAGTTGAGAGGCAAGATTAAGGCGGTCAGGGGGATGACGATCGCGAAGAGGATAACGATACGCAGGGGGATCATCCGCAGGGAACACATCAGAGGAAACCTTTTGCGCCGGGGGTGACTTCTCAAGAAGAGGAAGAGTGAGAATAGGAACCTGGACAGGAGGATCAGTAGTCAGCGGAGAAACAGATGGAGGAGAGGATGGACGAGATACAGGTGGAGGTGGGGGCAGAGGAGGTGGTGAGGACACAATCAGAAACTGAACATCGGCCAATGTAGTAGAGGAGTGAGAAGAAGAGGAATGAGAAGGGACAAAGAAAGGACGATCCTCAACAAAGGAGACATCACGCGAGATACAGATGCGACGTGCAAGAGGATCATAACACCGATAGCCTTTGTGCTCAGAACTATAACCAAGGAAGACACAAGGAACAGACTTAGCAGAAAGTTTAGTCCGCTCTCGAGGCTAAAGAAGGACATAACACAAGCAACCAAACACATGAAGATGAGAATAACGGGGTGGACTGGAGAAAAGACACTCCCCTGGACTACGACCCTGAAGAAAGGAAGATGGTTGAAGATTGATGAGGTAAACAACAGCAGAGACAACCTCAACCCAGAAGTGAGGGGGAACATGAGAGGCAATAAGAAGAGTATGAGTGGTTTCAAGAACATGACGATGTTTCCTTTCTGCAGTGTCATTCTGAGCATGAGCACCAGGACAAGAGAGCTGAGGAAGAGTGCCGTGGGAGGCAAGAAGCTCACGAAACTCATGAGAAAGATACTCCCCCCTTGAATCGGAACGGAAAGTACGAATGGTGGTAGAAAACTGGGTGCGCACCATACTAGAGAAATCAACATAAACCTTAAAAAACTCGGAACGAGAACGCATAAAATAAATCCAAGTGTAACGAGAGAAATCATCAACAAAAAAAACATAATAACGATGTCCACCTTTGGAGACAAATGGGTCAGGTGATACTCCCCTTGCGTAACCGCAAGTGCACGGGTCGTATAAGTAGTAAAATGTACCCTTAGGGTCGGGTAGTCGTATCCACTGGGACTGGTGTAGCTTCTAATACTATCGTTCTGCTTAATATCTAATCAAGTAAAGAAGATGGATTTGACTCTAGGTTGGATTAAAGGAGATTGAGGAAAGGAAATGCACTAAGGTAAATGTAAGGATTTGCTCGATAGAGAAGATGGGGCCCCGGGGTTGGATTCCTGACGTTCACTAACTTAGACTCTCTCAGAATTTATCAGAGATGTTTTCAGTTCTAAATCCAGTTATGCTATATGAATGATGCTTACAGTGCTGTTGAACCCTAAGTTGTGATCTTACTTCTTGCAACTATCAATAATGATTCACAAGCTAAGATAAGAAAACCAAACTTCCAAGTATTCAACCACTAAACAACATTCAAGAAAGCCAATAACAAAGATTTATTGCAAGGAACAAGACATTCATAAATGCTGCAAGAAAAAAACTCCAGTTCAAGCTAAAACGTCAGATAAGACCACCCTGGGGCTCCCTTAAGAGTTTAGCCCCTCATGACATTAAACAACAAGGTAATTGTCAAAGAAATGAAAATACAATAAGTTGAAAACTCCCTAATTTCTTGCATCCTTGCGGCTGTCAGAGGCTCAATGATGAAGTGGAATCTCCTCCCGATCGGCCTACCATACGCGCCACATTCCCTCGGTGAGGATGAGGACGGTGTCCCAAAGCTCTCCCTTTCTTCCTCCTTTAGTTCGCCCTCCAAAAGTCCCCCAAAAACCTAAGTTTCTAGGGTTTTAATGTTTTCCCGATGTGAGCACGGGCGTGTTGAAGACGTGCTTCAAGCCGTGCATATTTCGGCCAAATAAAACTTCTGAAACTCAAATTCCAGTAATCTGCACGGGGTACAACACGGGCGTGCTTAGGCCGTGCTGATGGGTTGCACGACAGTGCTCAACGAACTCAGACTGTGCTGACTTTGGCTGAATTCTCCTGCAATCTGCATGGGGTACAACACGGGCGTGCTTAGGCCGTGTTGAGTTTGATGATGTTTCTTCTAAGTCCTTTAGCTTCTAAAATCATTCCAAAACACTTCTTCTTGCTTCAGGACTTTGATATCTGCATGGGAAACTAAGAATAACTCAAATAGCACTGCACTTGGATAATTAAAGCCGATAAATTCAACAATTATGAGAGTAAGATATAAAATATATATATATGAAATGCACTCATCAGCAGGGCCCCAAACATCCGAATGAACTAATTCAAATGGAGAAACAGAGCCCGACACACTCGAATGATACGAGAGTTGTGGCTGTTTGCCAAGCGTACAACCTGAACAAGAATGAGAACTATCAACTGAAACACGACTTAAAACACTCTGGTGAACAAGAGAAGACAGAAAAGAATTACTAGGATGGCCAAGACAATGATGCCACTTATGGAAACGGACAGAAGAAAAACAAGAAACAGATGTAGCTGGTAACGTAGAGGAGGACGGAAGTTGAAAATGATCGAGCACATTGATAAGTGTCTAAATACACCGTTTTGTAACGGTGCATTACATGTACTTTCATGCATTATTTGAATGAAACCGGTGCCCTTTGATGTGTTTTTCGTGTTTTTCTATTTCAGGGCATCTACGAGCCATCTACGTGAGGAGGAGCATTTAGAGGATGAAAATCGAGGCCAAGGAGCGAAGAAACGAAGGTTAAACAAGCTCCGGACGTCATTAGGGCACTCCTACACGAAACGGGCCTATTCAGGCCCGTTTTCGGGCCCGTGTGCGGGCTGTGTGCGGCCCGCACACCCTTGGCAGAAGGGTGTGCGGCCCAGTGTGCGGCCGCACACCAGCCCGCACACCGCTCGGGTATTTAAGCCCGTTTAGGGTTTTTTCGCAAAGGACTTTTGCCACCGACGCCTCCGAACACCCCCACGCTCAAAGCTTCATCAAAGGAGGTCGTTTTGGAGTGAAATCAAGGGAGAGAAGGCGGAGGGACTTGAGGATCATCATCCTAGAGCTTGCCGACGCGGATTCGGCAAGTGTCTTCATCAACCCTAGTCGACACGGTCAAGAGGGAGTTTTGAGTTCTCTTATTGATGTATTCTTATTTGTGCAAACTTCCCTTGTTATTCATGTCGAACTAAACCTCCCAAGGCCACCGGGCAACCGGTGAACCTTGGGAGGAATACTTGTATTGGATGCTTTGCTTTTAATTCAATGAATGGATGGTGTGGATTTTGGTTTCATACATTGTGTGCTTAATTGTAGTGATTTGCATGAGAACTCTGCATTTCATTTTATCGAATGTGCTTGGTTGTGCGAGGTGCGCTCTTGCATTAGATCCACATAGTATGGAGAGGGGCTCAATGTACCGGTACACCAGAGGTTCCGGGTGCCGGTAGCCTCCCGTAGGTTGTAGAGTTCATCTTAGCGAAATTGCTTATAGATAACTCCAACCAAGGCTCCTTAGTCCCAATGACATCGTGTGAGTATCCTTTGGATAAAGGAACTTGCACTGGATTAGGGCTACACTACGGAGGTTCCGGGGTAGTCGACTCCCGAGCCTAGACGGACCAAAACAATACTCCATGCATGCATTACCTGTTTTTATAGCATCCTTACTTGTATTTCTCCCGGGGGAATCCTCGCCCGGAGCCTTGTCTTCTCTATCTGATTTTCCATTGTTGTGCACAAACTGTCTTTGATTGAAGTTTCTATCGTTAGTTTTAATTTCATTTCATTACAACAACTTCTGTTTTGATTCGACTAAACAATTGTCAAAGAGGAAGTAATAGTGGATTTCGGGACCCCAGGGAATACGACCCTCTTGTGCCCACACAAGAGGTATTACTTGACGACCCGTGCACTTGCGGCCGGGGAGACACGTGCCCGCTTTCTAGCGACGCGCGCGGCGACCATCAAGTTTTTGGCGCCGTTGCCGGGGACTTCCTAGAACATTAGGAAAACTCTTAGAAATTGGATTAGTTTTTTGTTTTTTTCATTTCGTTATTATCATTTCTTTACTCTAAACTCGTATGAGAGCATCTCTGTTTAAACTTTCATTACTCTTTATGTTTATTTATTCTTATAGATTCTTAGTTTTGTTTTCCTATGCGAGGCACCCAGTAGATCTTAACTCAAAACATGAACATGGATTCACACGCGCGCTCAGAAGCGCACGAACATTCAGTAGCTTACCTACAGCAATACCTTCGCAATTGGAATTTTAATCCTACCAGGTATAACTTTGAAGGAGTAATCCCTATGGGAAACAAAGGCACCCCTCAGCAAGATTGGGGTGAAGTTCTAAGCACCCTCCATGGGAAGTATGAAGTGGTTGTAAGGAGTACAATTGCGGAACAGCAAATGGACATCGCACCTGCGCAGGATACCCAATCCGACTCCGAAGAGGAAGCATGGGTGGTGAGAGAGGATTCTAGCTTGGAGAGCTCTACTCCTGCGGTTGTCGAATTCGAGAAGATAGATTGTGATGGTAAAAGCCGGCTTAAGCCATCTGTGGATAACCCACCGAAGATAGAACTCAAGGAATTACCACCGCACCTGGAGTATGCATTTTTAGGAGAGAATTCATCATTACCGGTCATCATCGCCTCCGACCTTTCCGAGGAACAGAAGAAAGAACTTCTAAGCGTGTTGCGAAGACACAAGCAAGCGATCGCTTGGAAAATTTCGGACATCAAGGGTATCAGTCCATCATTCTGCACTCACAAAATTCTGATGGAAGATAGTCATAAGCCGTCCGCACTTCCGCAAAGAAGAATGAATCCCAACATGAAGGAGGTGGTAAAAGAGGAGGTGGTCAAGTTGTTGGATGCCGGCATCATTTACCCTATTTCCGACATCGCATGGGTGAGTCCGGTCCAGGTAGTACCAAAGAAGGGAGGTATTACAGTGGTAACTAACGAGAATAATGAGCTTATTCCCACTAGAACAGTAACTGGGTGGCGAGTGTGTATCGACTACCGCAAGCTCAATGACGCCACCCGAAAGGATCACTTCCCGTTGCCATTCATTGATCAGATGCTTGAGCGGTTGGCCGGCCACGAATACTACTGCTTTTTGGATGGTTTTTCCGGATACTTTCAAATTCCTATTGCACCGGAAGATCAAGAAAAAACCACCTTCACTTGCCCCTACGGTACATTCGCTTATCGCCGCATGCCCTTCGGCCTTTGCAACGCCCCAGCCACATTCCAAAGGTGCATGCTTGCCATATTTGAAGACATGATTGAGGACACCATGGAGGTTTTCATGGATGATTTTTCCGTGTATGGAAACTCGTTTGGCTTATGCTTAAAGAACCTCGAACAAGTGTTAACGCGGTGTGAAGCAACTAATCTAGTCTTGAGTTGGGAGAAATGCCATTTCATGGTCAGGGAAGGGATCGTGCTGGGGCATAAAGTCTCAAGACAAGGGATCGAAGTGGACAAAGCAAAAATTTCCACCATTGAGAAGCTTCCTCCACCGAGCTCAGTGCGGGCGATAAGAAGTTTTCTTGGCCACGCGTGTTTTTACAGAAGGTTTATAAAAGACTTTGCAAAGATCTCAAACCCTTGACTAAACTCCTAGAGATGGACACCCCATTCGATTTCACGATCGATCGCCTTGCAGCCTTCACGGTCCTGAAGACACCGTTGATTAGAGCCCCTATCATGATTACACCCGATTGGAATGAACCCTTTGAGCTGATGTGCGATGCAAGTGATTATGCAGTGGGGGCAAGTATTGGGGCAGCGTAAGAACAACCATTTTCATCCTATCTACTATGCGAGCAAGACACTTACCAGCGCTCAGGAGAACTACACAACCACTGAAAAAGAGCTCCTTGCAGTCGTATTCGCGGTGGACAAGTTTCGGTCATATTTAGTGCTCTCGAAGGTTATTGTGTTTATCGATCATTCAGCCCTTCGGTATCTCATGAGCAAGACGGACGCGAAGCCGAGATTAATTCGTTGGGTACTTCGTTACAAGAGCTCGACTTGGAGATCAAGGATAAGAGAGGGGCTGAAAATGGCCGCAGACCATCTCTCTCGTTTGGAAAGAAGTGCATGCACAACTCAAGAGGGAGAGATTAATGATGCGTTCCCCGAGGAACAACCGTACCGTATCCAATTGACACAAGGCGAGGACACCCCGTGGTTTGCAGATATTGCCAATTACCTAGGCTGCGGGTATTATCCCGAAAGGATTCACCACCCAACAACGTAAAAAATTTTTCACAGACCTCAAACACCACATGTGGGAAGACCCTTATTTATTTCGGGTATGTGCCGATCAAGTAGTTCGCCGTTGTGTAGGCCAAGCTGAAGGCCGGGGAGATTATTAAGCATTGTCATGAGGGACCCACTCGGAGGTCACTATAACGCCAACCGCACCGCAAGAAAAGTGTTGGACGCCGGGTTTTATTGGCCAACACTTGTTTCAGGATACTCAATACCATGTTCGAACTCCGTGATCGCTGTCGGAGGACAGGTAACATATCTCGTCGAGATGAAATGCCTCAAAACACCATCCGGGTGTGCGAAGTTTTCGATGTCCGGGGGATAGATTTCATGGGTCCATTCCCGGCCTCGCGGGGTAACAAGTTCATCTTGGTAGTGGTAGATTATGCCTCCAGGTGGGTAGAAGCTCAGGCTCTCCCAACAAGCGATGCAAGATCGGTAGTTCAATTCTTAAAAAAACTCTTCTCCCGATTCGGTACTCCAAGGACAATCATTAGTGATCGGGGGGGCACATTTCTGCAATACGCAATTTGAAAAGTCCTCAAACGATACGGAGTTCGACATCATACCTCAACTGCTTATCATCCCCAAACTAGTGGGCAAGTCGAAGTTTCAAATCGGGAACTCAAGAGGATCCTTGAGAAAACTGTAGCATATCATCGAAAGGATTGGTCCGACCAGCTAGAAGACGCTTTGTGGGCCTACAGAACTGCCTACAAGACACCCATTGGGAGTAGTCCCTATCGCCTAGTGTACGGCAAGGCCTGTCACTTACCCATGGAACTCGAACATAAGGCGTATTGGGCAACAAAAGTTTTGAATTTGGATTTCCAAGCGGTGGGAGAAAAGAGGAAAATGCAACTGAACGAACTCGATGAATGGAGAGCTGTTGCTTATGAAAACTCGCGAGTATACAAGGAAAGGGCAAAAATTTATCACGATCAGAAGATTAAACAAAACAAGCAGTTTGCAAAAGGGGATCAGGTCCTGCTATACAACTCCCGTCTCCGTTTATTTCCGGGGAAACTCAAGTCCCGATGGTCAGGACCCTACACAATCACCCGGATATCACCACAAGGGGTAATTGAGATAAATCACCCTGAAAAAGGTCAGTTTAAAGTCAATGGTCACCGCCTTAAGCCATATTTTGGTCGTTCTATCTCACTCTCTTCTTTCTTCGCGGAGCAAGGTAATACTTTTCCCTTTGACCCACCTTAAGACTGTGCATAAGGGATGTCAGGCTCGTGACGTTAAACAAGCGCTTCTTTGGAGGCAACCCAAGCTTTTAAATTAGTTTTCTTACTTTCCTAGTTGTGTGTTTTTAGTTTTTATAGCTTTTGTGCTTGTTTTTGTTTTTGTTTTGTGTGAGTATCTCAATTGCACATTTTTTGTCGTTTGATGTGTTGGCATGAGTATTTATTGTTGAGGTCGACGATTCTTGATGTGTTATCTACAGTTCTATGATCATACTTTGCATTGTGATAAGGATTATGCATGCAACGACGAGGTTCAAGGTTTTCTGGGGCGGTGCGGGCTGTCTACCACCCGCACAAGCAAGGCAGAGGGGTGTGCGGGCTATATGCGGGCCGCACACAGCCCGCACACAACCCCCATTCAGCACAAAATTTCAGCCTGTTTAGCACACAAGAAATTCTGTTTCTCTTTCTCTCTTTGGCTGATTCTAGTGCAGTTTTTTGTGAATTTTTATGTAGGAAACCCTCTTTATTTTGCCAACTTAACCTTGATCTTCAAACCCCTTATCATTTTGAGTTTTAATTTTGTCGATCTATCACTTTTCATCAAGTTTTCAACGACACAGTTAGTTTTTGCCATCAAGCTTTGGGTGTGAATTTCTCTCTTATCTTTCTAGATTTTATTGCTTAAATCTTTATCAAAGCCCAAGAAAAAGAAGGTGAGAATGCTTTAAACTTGAAAATTCATGTTGATATATCTTTTCTTTACAAGTTCTCACCAAGAGACGACAGTTGAGACGATTATGCTTGAGTACTCACATTTTGTGCTTCCTTGTCTTATTTCTTTTTGTAGTTCAAGTTGGAAAGAGCTTAACTCTTCCAAACTCTTGCTTTAATTTTTTCTTGTTTTATTTTAGCTCTTTAATAATTTTTGTGTGATGATGATGGATGCTTTGATCTAATGTCCCGTTCTATCTCGCAGGGGTAGACGTGGGCATTGCTTTCTCTTCTCTCTAGTATCATTAGGAGCACGATGATTACGTGATCTTATCCATTCATGTGCTACCACTCTAACTCAGGGAAGTTCACCTACCCCTCATCTATGCTTTATACTTCTTATCATTTATTTTGCGCCGCTGACCATGTACATTGGGGACAATGTACGAGTTTAAGTGGGGGGTGGCATGCATGCACATATGTTCTTTAGCATCGAAATTTTTTTTTTTAATTATTATTTGTGCATGTCTGTTTTGGTGAACGTAGATGAAATTTATGCATGATTGTAACCTATGATGGTGATGACACTTAAGTGTACATTAGAGTAGGACAATGATAAATGCTAAACTATTGCACACAACCTTGTACTTACTGAATTTTGATCATTCACGGCATTCCATCACATACCTTTTAGCTTGGACCTTGGACACCTAGGTTAGGTTAAATGATAACCTTCGTGACCCTCTTAGTAGCTAACCCATTTTAGTGATACCGTACCTTGACGTGTTAGGCTTCTTCCTAATGAGTTGTCTGAGGGCTTCTGTCTCTCTCTTTAAATTGGCAAAAAGGGAAATAAAGTGTTGCAAAAAAAAAAAAAAAAAAAAAAAAAAAGAGTTTTATATAGCAATAAGAATGACAGTGCTCCTCTACTTGAATAGAAAATTAACTTAGGTTTCGGGCTCCTAAAAAGAGTGTTTCCTAAGCCAAAAGCTAGAATAACACGAGCATGTTCATGTGAACTTGTTATCTTCTAAATAAGTTGGGTTTTTGGTGTCTGATCGGCATATATACCCTTCCAAAATGAAGATTACAGTTCATGTTAGTCAAAAAAAAAAAAAGGGCTAATTGTGTATAGACGAGAGACAGAAGTGCCTTGTGAATTC
The DNA here is from genome assembly GCA_902712375.1 of Dioscorea dumetorum. Classification (NCBI taxonomy): domain Eukaryota; kingdom Viridiplantae; phylum Streptophyta; class Magnoliopsida; order Dioscoreales; family Dioscoreaceae; genus Dioscorea; species Dioscorea dumetorum. The sequence goes on from CACTHL010000135.1 coordinate 157,375, forward strand.
ATTAGGGGGTTCCCTACCATTTCAAGGTTCGTTACCGCTTTAAGTGGTGTGATGTGCTTCAAGAAGTGGTCCTCAGGGTGTCATTTTTCTCCCTATCTAGGTTACAAGAACACAGGTGAAGAAGGTTGCACACACACAACATCATCTTGCCGAATGAATGTTTCGAAATTTCCTTTATGGTTGTAGCTTAGCATCTAGAGTCTTACACTTGCTATTCTATACTTATACTTGAGCCGGAGGTTGTGTATTTAGTCACTTATCAATTCCTCTTGTTCTTCATGTTTGTTTGCTTGGGGACAAGCAAACCTTCAAGTGGGGGGTAGTTTGATAAGTGTCTAAATACAACGTTTTGTAACGGTGCATTACATGTACTTTCAAGCATTATTTGAATGAAACCGGTGCCCTTTGATGTGTTTTTCGTGTTTTTCTATTTCAGGGCATCTACGAGCTATCTACGTGAGGAGGAGCATTTAGAGGATGAAAATCGAGGCCAAGGAGCGAAGAAACGAAGGTTAAACAAGCTCCGGACGTCATTCGGGCACTCCTACACGAAACGGGCCTATTCAGGCCCGTTTTCGGGCCCGTGTGCGGGCTGTGTGCGGCCCGCACACCCTTGGCAGAAGGGTGTGCGGCCCAGTGTGCGGCCGCACACCAGCCCGCACACCGCTCGGGTATTTAAGCCCGTTTAGGGCTTTTTCGCAAAGGACTTTTGCCACCGACGCCTCCGAACACCCCCACGCTCAAAGCTTCATCAAAGGAGGTCGTTTTGGAGTGAAATCAAGGGAGAGAAGGCGGAGGGACTTGAGGATCATCATCCTAGAGCTTGCCGACGCGGATTCGGCAAGTGTCTTCATCAACCCTAGTCGACACGGTCAAGAGGGAGTTTTGAGTTCTCTTATTGATGTATTCTTATTTGTGCAAACTTCCCTTGTTATTCATGTCGAACTAAACCTCCCAAGGCCACCGGGCAACTGGTGAACCTTGGGAGGAATACTTGTATTGGATGCTTTGCTTTTAATTCAATGAATGGATGGTGTGGATTTTGGTTTCATACATTGTGTGCTTAATTGTAGTGATTTGCATGAGAACTCTGCATTTCATTTTATCGAATGTGCTTGGTTGTGCGAGGTGCGCTCTTGCATTAGATCCACATAGTATGGAGAGGGGCACATTGTACCAGTACACCGGAGGTTCCGGGTGCCGGTAGCCTCCTGTAGGTTGTAGAGTTCATCTTAGCGAATGTGCTTATAGATAACTCCAACCAAGGCTCCTTAGTCCCAATGACATCGTGTGAGTATCCTTTGGATAAAGGAACTTGCACTGGATTAGGGCTACACTACGGAGGTTCCGGGGTAGTCGACTCCCGAGCCTAGACGGACCAAAAAATACTCCATGCATGCATTACCTGTTTTTATAGCATCCTTACTTGTATTTCTCCCGGGGGAATCCTCGCCCGGAGCCTTGTCTTCTCTATCTGATTTTCCATTGTTGTGCGCAAACTGTCTTTGATTGAAGTTTCTATCGTTAGTTTTAATTTCATTTCATTACAACAACTTCTGTTTTGATTCGACTAAACAATTGTCAAAGAGGAAGTAATAGTGGATTTCGGGACCCCAGGGAATACGACCCTCTTGTGCCCGCACAAGAGGTATTACTTGACGACCCGTGCACTTGCGGCCGGGGAGCCACGTGCCCGATTTCTAGCGACGCGCGCGGCGACCATCACACATACACCCCACGATGGCGATGGCCAGCTCCAATGAGGATCCCTGTAAGACGATCCTGCACACGACAACCAAACTCATCAAAAATAACAAGATAGCCAAGAGAAGCGAGCTGGCTAGCAGAAATAAGGTTCATGGAGAGCTGGGGTACAAGGGCAACATCAGGAATATGAAAATGAGTGGTGTGTAAGAGGCCACGACTAGGGACAGGAAGGGTCGTACCATTAGTGATAATGACACCAAGATCAGAAGAAAAGGGGTGAAGAGAGTGAAGGTGGGTAGCATCATAGGTCATATGAAAAGAAGGTCCATAGTCAAGTAACCAAGAGGATGAACAGATACCTGTAGGGGCAGAGGCGACTGATGGATGAGTGGAGACGTCTTCCGCATCCTGAGTGAGTACTGGGGCCGAAGAGGGAGAAATCTGACTCCTGGAAAACTGCTGAATAAGCTGCTGAAACTACTCAGTAGACAACGGACCACCTGAGGAGCTGAGGGTGGGGTGGGAGTTGTGCACTATTGTGCTGTCAGCTGAGCCCGCTGTAGCTTGCGACACTCAGTACGAACATGACCTAGAGCATGGTAGTAATGACACCGAACTAACCGTCGATGGGGTGCACTAGAAACCGGCCCAGGAGACTCAGAAAGAGGACGGACAGGAGCGCTGAGACCAGGAGACGGCATCAAAAGAGCAGTACTCAGCACTGGGTTTTGCTGGGGAGCAGCAAGAACACAGTGAGGAGCAGCGGGTGGTGGAACCACATCTAAGGACCGAAGACAAGTCTTCTCAGCAAGCACATAAGCCAGAGTATCACTAGTAGACGGAGGTGTAACCCGGTGAAGTAGCTGAGCACTAACGGCTTCAAACTCAGGCCGAAGACGCATGAGAAACTCATAAATCATAAGATAATCGCGATCCTGAGCAATGGCAAGACACTGGGCACAGGTCAGAGAAGGAGAGGGAGTCATCTCATCACACTGACGCCATAAGTCACTGAGTACGGCAAAGAAATCCGAGATAGAATTCTCACGTTGATAGGTGGAGGTGAGAGTCTGCAATAAGGAATAGCGCAACGCCTGACTGGAAGAAAGATAGAGTGCGCGCAGATGATCCCAAATCGCCTTGGCCGTGGAAAAATCACAAACAGCCAAGCGAATAGGAAGCTCACAGGACTGACAGATGATAGCAATGGTACGAGCATCATCCTCGGTCCATTTGAGCAAGTCAACGAGACGGGGAGGAGGACACACTGTAGCTGTAGACAAAGAGGAGCTAGAAGAGGTGTCGGTAGAAGAAACCGGAGGCGGACGGGTACCATCAACATGACCCCAAAGATTAAGTCCGTGAAGGAGTACACGTAGAGTGGAAGACCATGCTTTATAATTCTTGCCATTAAGCATGACATCCGTCTTTTGTAGATAAGAGACACGGGCGAGAGGCCATAGAGCACCTGCACAAAACACGAGGCGTGGGCACGGGGCGCGAGACGAGGCCGCGGGCGCGCGGGGGCCAAGGTCGGCAGGCGCTCGCTGGGGCTGAGGGTGGCGCACGGGTCCACGGGGGCGCAGGGACTGAGGGCGTGGTGCGGGCTCTGAGGGTGGGGCGCGGGAGCCGAGGGCGAAAAAAAAAGGTTTAGGAAAACCTCTCTGATACCATGTTAGGTGGAGAAGATCACAAATATTTTCATAAAACATAAAAGTAATAATGTACAAGGTATATATAGATACAACGTATATAAATATGGCAGCTATACAAATATAGATATACAGCTGTATTCCCTAACACTTTTAACACACAGGTTATCCATATTCGTCATTAAAAAAGTTATACGAAATGGCCAAAAACACCCCCTAAGTTTGCGAAATGGCCAAAAACACCCTCTTACTTTCGAAATCCCTAAAACCCCATTCTTTTTTAATACACTGTTTTCCAAACCCTCAAAGTATGTAACGGTGGTTGACGGAGTTTTTTTGAATTTTATGGACAAAATTGCCCCTTGCTTGCATGGGAAGTCGTGGTGCAATCATTTCGCCGTTCAGAGAGGAAGTGGAGGGTTTTTCTTAGGGTAATCCCAAGAGCCGTATACACTTTTCTTCTTTGCTTAACTTTCTTCAGCTTTTCCCTTTCCGAAAATCTCTCTGCTTTTACATCCTCTGTAACTTCAGTCCATCTGAATCACTCATGCGCAAGTATCCGGCTTTGTTTTGTAGTTTTTGGTATTGAAGAAGTTGTGTTTTAAGTAAGGCTTTTATTTGAACTACTCTATTACAAAGAGATATTCGTCGGTTTTGTTTTGTAGTTATGTTTTTATCACAAGACACTGAAGTATGCGGGGGGATTTCTCGGCTGGGGTTTTTCTAGTCTGCAGGCAGATTTCTCGGCCAGGGTTTTGGTTTGTTTTACATTTTCGGCTGTGTCTACCATCATTGAAAGAGTTTTTCGGTTGTTTTTATTTGTGTAATGTTTACAATGTGTGTTTCTCCTTTCATTTGATATGGTTGCAGTTTGTAAAATGAGGTTTCCGTGCTGCATTTGAATTGAAAGTCCATATGACTCTCGACATTGGGAGATCATTCAAAGGACACCGCTTGCCGCATTCACTAAGGTGGAAGCTGTATTCCAAGATAGGGTCGTTCTGGATTTGCTTCTACAAAGGTACGATGGCCGCACCAATAAATTCAGGATCGGGGCGAGCCTACTGAGCTTCAGGCTTGAGGATGTGGCTCTCGTTCTAGGTCTGCGTTGCGACGGAGACGCAGTCCTGTTCAAGAAGAAGAAAATACCGTCAGCTTTCGAAGGAAGATATTTATCAAAAAGCTACACGAGACACGGAGACGCCATCGGGACCACTCTTGCGGCTTGTTGGACGAGAGGGGAGAAGAGGATGATTTTGTGAAACTCTTGATGGTGTACCTCATGGGGACAATCCTCTTCCGAAATACCTCATGCTTAGTGCAAAATTGGATCGTTGATTATGTTAACGATCTACCTGGCATGGGGCGGTAGGCATGGGCACAGGCGACGCACAAATGGCTTATGGAGGACATTCCACAAGCTGCAACTCGAGTACAAGCCAGATGCACCGGGGGGGGGGGAGATAAACACGGGGTACAGTAAGGGTTGCTCAATTGCGCTGAGCATCTGGTTTTACGAGCTGACCGGAACCGGCAGGAAAGTCCATTTCGGCAAGACTCCAAGGGTGCTGTGCTACGGTTAAAGTACTTACCGAAAGCATGCGACAATAGAAACCAGTTTAAAATGAGTAATTAATGTTTAATTATAGTCTTTCCCGTTTAAGAACTGTTGTTGGTGTTTAACGTTTGGTGACTTCGTTTAAACTTTTTATTCTCCGTTTAAATTTTTGCGATACCGTTTATACATGAAAAATGTTTAAATATGTTTGATTTTGATTAAATTAAATGATTTGACTGAGATTGTATTGTTTACGTATGCTAGTTTCCTGAACTGGTTCCAGCGAATGCTAATGAGGAGATATTTGTTCGGGCCAACCGGCGGAGGGATGCTATTGCGCCGGAACCACTTGCACGAAGGCAAGAGGAGAGGCCAGCCTCTTCCGTACGTGCTCGACGACGCCGTTCCCCCACTTCCAGCCCAACACGCAATCCCCGGCGTCGGGTAAGCCCTTCCCTATCCCGCCCGACGGCAACACCCCCCCCGGGCCGCGACAACGACAGTCTCCCCGATCGCCACAGCCCCCCCGACCGCAGCAGCGCTCCCGACGGCAGTAGGCCATGAAGTCACTGTAGCATTTTTTTTTACAGGGGTGCCAGGTGATGATGAACGCTTTCTCCCAGCTTGTCGCTCGAGTTGAGGCATTGGAAGTAAGGTCACAATCGACTACACCGTCGGGCAAAATAAATGAAGTGTCCAGGATGGAGGAGGCGTTGGAATTTGGTGACGATGACTTTATCGGGATGGCCATTCCAACACGGCCACGTTTGAAGAGGCTTATAAAAAGGCGAAAACAATAATGCCTCTCTGTCCACCACCGGTCGACGATGAAACAATAGCAGCACCATCGACGGCTGATGCTGTTGTTGAGTCTGTTGCCATTGATGACGTGCCTGTCGCGGTGGAGAAGATTGTCGACGCCGTTGGCACTACCGCGTTTGAGGAAGCCTCCGAAATCCCCGCCCCGGTAGAGCGGGCAGCCGATAGTGGCTCATCGAGGGTGGTGGCAACAATCCTTGAAGAACAAGAACCAGCCGACGGTGTGTCTCCCCTTGATGATGTTGCCTTGGCCGCGGTTGAGAAGACCATTGCCTCTATTGTGAAGGGACTACTGCCCACAGAGGAACGGGCTGCCGATAGTGCCGCATCCAATGTAGGCGCGATCCCGCAACAGCAAGAAGCATCTATGCATGATTACAATAAAGCTATTGACGAGGGGCAAAGGAACGTTACCGAAAACAAAACGAAAGTTATGATACTTGCCAACCAGCAATATGAAGAAGTTCGGAAAGACTTCGTTCCGAAGAAGAAAAAATACGCTGGTCGCGCCTCGGCGTATTCGAGCAGAAGTTGATCAAGATCTTCCTCAATTTCCCCATGAACACGTAAGTATGATAGTTTTTATGTTATTGTTTACATACAGATGTTTCCATTTAAGTTATTTCGTTTCCGTTTAAATATAGGAGTTACCATTTAAGATAGTGCTTTACCGTTTAACTTTCCACGTTACTGTTTAACAATATAGATTATCGTTTAAGAATATATGGTTCCCACTTAAGGTTTTGTGTTATTATTTAATTATATCTGTTGCTGTTTCACCGCAGGTCTGTCGTCTGGAGGAATTATAGCAGCACCACACAGACCAACCTATTCACACTGCTTGACGGGAAGGAGATGGTAACAGATGATGTGATGAACGCTTCATGTGCATAATACAAAACTCACAGACCAGAGTACCATATCCTTATAAAAAATGCCCCTCCATCACACGACCACTGGCATTGTTTATGTCAAAGCAGGAAGACACACATGACACGACTTTAGCTATGGTTGGAGATGCCACCAAAGTCGTGCATAACGTTGACATTGCCATCTTTCCCATAATCATGAATGGTCACTTCCATGTCGTGGTGTTCGATAATAACAACTAAGAGTACAGGCATTACACTTCATGCCAAAGTGAAGAGTACGATAAAGACGCGGTTGTAATGGTAAGTTCTTTACGAAATAGATTTTGATTCATAGAGTTTCATAAATGGTTTCTATTCTAACGTCAAATTGTATACCTCGACAACAGGAATTATTCGACACCTGTCTCGAAATGGAGTACGGCGAGACGGTGACCAAACAGTACCCGCTTGTTCACGACAATGAAATACTGTGACAAAAAAAGGAAGTATCGACTGCGTTGTCTACGTCATGCAGTTTATCGAGCAATTACTCCGCGGTGAAAAGCTACAGATACCGCGTACGAACGTCCATTATCTGAGATTAGAGTATGCTGTCCGCATACTTAAAGAAGGGCGCACAATCGGCATCAAACAAAAAGGGATGCCTCTACTTTCGGAAGAGTAAAATTCTTTATCACTAGCATTCTTTATCAAATATAAAACAATTTTGTCATTATTGTTTTAAATTCAATTCATTATTTGCCAGCGACATGGCAGATATATTAATGTAAATTTACTATTGTTCGTTATTGTTTCAAATTCAATTCATTCTTTGCTTAACTATAAATAGAACGTTATTGTCTCTATTTAATGAAGTATTGTTCGTTATTGTTCGTTATTGTATTACTGAGTTATTTAAAATTACTAAGGTTTTTAAGTTAGTTTTACTCAAAAAGATTGTGTCTCTATTTAAGATTAAAATTACCCGTGTAACTTTTAGTGTCTCTATTTAATATTACTGAGTTGCAGCAGAAATAACTGAACTTTTAAACGAAAATAACAAACTTGCATTTAACAAACAACATTAACAAAGTAACACCCAGCGAGGGTTCTTATTTTTCAAAATGAAAACAAAGGGGAGTAAAACTATCACTCAGCCTTTTTTGTCTCCTTTAGAGCTTGGAGCAGCTTTTCCACAGGAGCCCTTCGCTTTTTTATTCCTTCGAGTTTTGCAATAGGAAATACTTCTTTTACTGCTAGCTCATGAAGGAAGTCTTCGAAGAACCACTCAAACTCTTCATTGCTGGAGTAATGTGGACCGGATGAAGGCCCTGCAACGGGGACATCAGCAGCAGCGGTGGGAGACACAGCGGAAGCAGCGGGAGACACAGCGGAAGACACAGCGGGAGACGGAGCAGCTCTGTCCTTCCCACTGGACGAGGGACAGAGCTGCTTGAACGCAAACTCAGCAGCAAAGTTTTGGGCCTGCTTGGAACTTGTCGTAGGCTCAGTACTGGAGAATGAGGTACCATCGACAGACACCGTCGTCACAAAAGCGGGGCTGTGGTCGGGGGCCTTCCCGGACGGTGGAGTATTTCGGCGAGGGCAGGCACTTCTTCTGGCAAAGCTCGTTGAGAAGAGACTTATACATTTTCTTCATTTTGGATATATCTGGATGTTTAACTCCGTTTCAGCTGCTTGTTTAAATAGAAATCTGGATCTTTAGCGTTTGAACTCTATTCTCAAATTCCATATTGATTTTAATGAAAGCAATGGCCATTGGTTTTCGATGAGGGCGGTAACAGTGATCGATGAGGTGACATCTGACGGTTTGAATTCAAATATCAAATTAAATGTTAGTAAGTAGTAATAAATTTGCGCTGAAGGATTACTCTACTTAAGTTTTCTCGTCATTAATTTAAATTCAATTCATTCTTTCCCAATGACATTGCAACATCATGATTACGTACCTGTGTTCGTTGAACTACTGTACTCTTGTGTACTTGACTTAAGTTGTTTAACTTTTCATTGTATTGGTTAAATATCAAGGACTCTGTTTAAACTCAAGAGCATCTGCTTAAAACACAATGTCTCCGTTTAACATCATTTGTGTCACCCGTTGAGAATAACAGTTTCCGTTTAACATTCAGTGACTTCATTTAAATTACAAAGAATGAGAATTAAATTGGTAAGTTCTCTGTTTAAATATAAAAAGTAAACAAGCAAAATTTATTTGTTCCCCTTCAAGAATTATTTATCTACAATGCCTAGTCGGCGATAATTTCATTGCAAGATCTACGATTATGACCGGACGCGTGACAGTGGCTGCAATGTAACTCGCAGACCTTAGATGCTTGCGACTCGATCTTCTTTCGTCTAGGACGCCCAGGTTGCCTTCTCGTCAAAGGCAGTCGCAGACGCAGTTCGCGATTTTTATCTGTAGGCTTATCATTGTCGAGTATGGGGAATATATCTCCCTCATACGCCAGTTTGTAATTGTCGACGGTGAAGTAGCCGCTAATAAAACGATGAACGTTGGTGTCTGTCTGCATTATTGCAGCGCAAGCATGTTTGCACGGGATACCATAAACATGAGCAAGTTCTACTGGCAAGATCTATAGAGTTGGTGCAGTGGTCAATCACCTTATAACGATCATCGACGCAACGGCCAACACGAAGATTTCGGCTCTCCTCGACAAGTATCTCCATCTTCGAATGTATGTCCGGGCATAAGTAGGTCTCCCATTTGTGCGTTCGCTCACGGCGATTGCATAACATGCGCATCAACTTTAACATGTAGAACGAAGAACACAAATCTTAACCATGATTATGTAAAGACATTGATATTTAAACAGAAACACATCATTGGAAACAGTAAGATAATATATTAAACGAAGACCCATGAAGTTAAACACAGAAAATAAAAGTTGAACAAGACATAAAATACGTAAACATAAACATATGGTTTTAAACAGTATGATAATAAATTAAACGAAGAACCATGAAGTTAAACACAAACAACGAAAGTTGAACATGACATAAAATAATTAAAGGGTGAGGCAAGTTATTAACCGTTAAATCAAATCAACATTCGAATACCTTATGGAATGACCATTTTCGTCATCGGTAAATGCTGAGCTTCTTTGATCTATGCATTGAACGACTCCGCGACATTTGAATACATCTCGCCCCAGCGTTCACCTTTGAACAGATAATTACACCAATGTGACATATCCGACTTATGAATCAACCACTGGTAGGCTTCGGGTGATGTGGCCTGCAGTTCATTGACGGTGTCTTCGAATTCTTTAGCCGTCGATGCCCACGCAATGCGGAAGTATATAGCCCAGCAATCCTCCCTCAATGCATAAAATTGGCTTTCATAAAATTGGCCTCCAAGTGTCGAAGGCAGTATGCGTGTGGGGATGAAGGGAAGACTCTCGCAATAGCGTTGACAAGGCCCTTTGACCTGTTTGACACGAACGTAATTATCTCTTGATAATCTCCTTCGTCGTATAAAGCATTACCTAACTTGGAAATGAACCAAGTCCAATTAGTATCGGTCTTGTTGTCGACAATACCAAAGGCGACGTGAAAGAAACCATTGTTCCCATCTTTGCTTGTGGCACCCAACAGAGTACCTCGATACTTGCCAAGGAGGTGGGTGCCATCGACAAATAGTAGCGGCTTGCACGCCCTCTTGAACCCCACAATGCACGCACTGAAACAAAAGAATACATGTTTAAAACGCTCACCGTCTCTTTCCACAAACACAATGCTGCCTGGGTTTGTTTCCACCACCTTGTCGACGTACCAAAGCAACAAATCATAGCTGGAGATGTCGCTGCCGTCGAGGATGACCCGGGCATGTTCTTTTCCCAACCAAACCTGCTTGTATAGAACGTGGACACCATGTTAGCGCAACATGTTCTTCTGAATGTCGATGGCCTTGTACAAGGGCCGATCCTTGAACTTCTGAATCACTCGAGCGTTTACCCATTTTTTGTACGCTTTCGGATGTGAGGCCGACCCAATTCCACCACTACAAGTGTATGAGGCATGCATTGTCTTCATTCTAAAGGTATTTTTATTATATTCCTTTGATGCATGAACGCGCCATTGACAACCATCGGGAGCGCATTTCACAGTTACCCGATGTTTTTCGTTCTTCACGAATTTGAAGTCAAAATTCTGCTTGATAGCAAAATTCCAAAGCGCGTCTCTGAAATGTTCAGCGCCTTCAAAACGTTGTCCGACTTTCAATGACAACATTTCAGATTGATCTGACGAGAAAGGAAGGCATGCGACACCGTAAGGGTCGTCATGAGTTAGAATAGAAGCACTCCCATATTCCGAATTCCTGCCAACACTTTAGTTCAAATGAAAACGATCGATATTTAAGTAGGAATACAACTTTTTAAACGATAACTATAAATAGAACCGTAAGATTTTAAACGGAGAAGGGAATACTTAAACAGTAACGTAATAAGTTACACGGAGAACTCATTTTTTAAACGGGAACCTAATATAATTAAACATGAAGTGTGATAATTAAACAATAATTAACATATACAACTAGATAAACATATTTGAGAAGAAACTTACAACGACAATAACTCGTTCTGAGGAAGATACGATGGCGCATCATCTGGCTTGACAAAAAGATCAACTACGAAGCATTTAAAGATGGAGTACAGATGACACATGCACTGGAAGTTGACTTCGTTTTCTATTGGATAAACCGTTTTATGTCCATCGGGTGTGATAAACTTCACCCTCACACGAGAAATATCAAGGCCCCATCGCTCACATATATCAGCTAACACTGATTTCTAAGCTGTCAGTGCCGTGGACGTTAGCACTCGTCCCTCTCCGTTGTATCTAGAAATTGCATAAAAACTCTCCATAATATCGTGAACTAAAAGAGATGAAGAAGAAGAATAATAAGAAAAAGATGTAATTTGCCTACTAAACTTTATTTGACAAAAAACAAGCATGAATGGGGGAAAAAACTCACAATTGTATGTATAAAGGTCATGCATGACATAATGTGATCCGGCGGGTTTTTTCCCACCATTTTCAATGGCAAATATGGAATTTCATAACAAATACCTATTTGAAGTGACTGATAGGGGTAGAAAAAAAATAAACTATAACGGAGGGGCTGTCTGGGGTGTGTAAAAGTTGGAGGGGGTTTTTAGAAAGTTTTAAAATTTTCGATGGGTGAACAGTAATTTTCCCAAAAAGTTAACTTTAAGCTTAAATGTGTTTGTAATTTGATTTTGGTCAGTATAATAAACTATGTATATATATAACTTTTAAGTCGGGCTTGATCAACCCTTTGCTTGGTTCCAAAGCTCTAAATATCTCATCAATATTACTCGTCTCAGTAGGAGCAAAACTTTCTACTCAGTTATTTAATGAAACACTTGTTTGCAGATAATATATTGACGTAAATGATGAAAAAAGAAAGTAATATTTTATGGGTATTGATTGATAAGGGCCTTGGCCCCCTTATAAACACCTTGTTTGTTTTTTTTTTTAGAAAAAGAAATTGAATAAACCATAATTTTGTTAAGACAAAATAAAAGGAAAAATAGAAAAAAAAAACTTTGGATAGACAACTCTTATAAGTATATGTAATACAAGAGTAAGATTGGCAAACCACAAAGACGAAACATACACAAATAAGAGTACAGGGCTTATGTCTAGAGCCTCACAATATTCCAAAGCTCAATTTTTATTTTTTTAAAAACTTATATTTAGTAGTTTTATTTACTATTATTTTATCCGCATAGTTGTAATTTTCAAAATTAATTTATCATAATATCAATATCTAATAAATTTGATGGTACAACAAGGCCTAATAATTTTTTAAAGACACTCAATTTATTTTTTAAAATTATATTTAAAATTTTTGTTTACTATTATTCTATCACATGGTTATAATTTAAAAACTTTTACATGTTTTAAACTATATAATCTGTTTATAATAATATTAATATACAATAAATTTAGCCTTATACTAGAGTCCCACAATTTTGTAAGAGCCAGAAATCATTTTTAAATAATTATATATAAAATTTTCATTTAATGTTACCCTATTCACATAATTGTAATCTTGAAAATTTTAAATGTTTTTTAAATGATAAAATTTAATTTATAATTATATTAATATGCAGTAAATTTGAGTTTATAATAGCTCCACAATTTTGAAAGACCACATAATTCATATTTTTTTTAAAAACATATATTTAAAATTTTCGTTACCTATTATACTATTCATATAATATGTTCCCATCACTAAGTTTTCTATGTACTGTAGTTAATTAAACAAAGGATTAAAAAATTTCAAATCTCTAGATTTTTTTGACGTCAATATTTTATTATTGTAATTATTAATAATAATTTATATATTTTTTATTTGTATTATGTAATTTATTATTCAATAATAATATTTTTAAAAATTTTACCATAATGAAAATCGGCCCTGTAAAATGAATACGCCAATGATGGATGACTCGAACTGAAACATAACAACAGAAAAAGGACAATAAAATATGAAAAGAATGAGAGTGGAGGCTATGTCCTGATCGTACTAGGGGTCATCAGCGTTTACTGTATTTGCTTTGTCGGGGTTGGGTGTTTGTGTTGCCAGGATATAGCATTGAACTTTATTGAAACTAAGGTTACAGTTGTCATAGGTTACAACTTTATTTTTATCAAATGTCTATGAATACAGAATTGAAATAGATTATAAATTAAATTTTTTTTCCTTTCATATATTATTGTTCATTCCACTCCACGCAACTTTTTGAGCAAAAGAATAAACTCACAAGCCTTCTTTGGATCTGGTATAGTTTTAGACACACTTTCCCTCTCCATGCACCTCTTGGCCCAAGCTATAATCATAGGACATTCCTTCTCTATGTTCAAGTTAGCACAAACTTCATAAGCATGAAACCTGCCATAGAAAGGCACTAAAGCGATACCAACGAATCCAAAAGTTTCACCATTGAAGAACTTCTTGTTTCCGAGCTGTTCCTCCAAGGTCGTAAGAATTTTGATGAAATCCTTCTTCGCCTCTCCTTTGAACTTCTAGAGTCTCTCGTATTACAATCATAGATCTAACCAAATATATATATATATATAAACAAAAATATGTTAATGCCACCTCATACTATATAAACAGTACAACATGCTAAACTATGCATGCCAATGAATAAATTCACTGATATGATGAAGGTTAGATTCTTTAACTACAGCTCAATTTTAAAATAATAGATTCATGCTGCTTGTATGTGTCTTTGACGTTAAGTACATTCAAAATACATCACTAAATTAATTTGAATGGACATAGGATATAGTTTGAGTTAAATTATTTATATTGTGAGTTTGAGTATGATTGAATTAATTTATATAATCTATGACCCTATATAAAACACGTACACTGTATGCAAACTTTTGAGCATGCATAAATTCTTATACTTTGGTATACTTAATGTGAGAACGGGGTGATATATACATGTGTTCCCAAACTGATCCAAGGTGTAAGAAGTTTGTCCCCAGAAATGGTTTGCTCCTTTATTAATATATTAGCACGTGATTAACAACATTAATTACCTGCTTGCTGATGAAATCAGCCCAAAATCGAGCTTGGGCTCGAGCCAAGGGTTCAGCATGGAGCAACCGTACTCTTTCCGGCCAAACCTCATCGATATATTCAACAATGAAGAGGGACTCACACAGGGGTTTGCCGTCATGAATCAGCACCGGAACTTTTTTATATATTGCGTTGGATTCAAGCAAGAGGGCACTATTGTTGTTCAAAATATCCTGCTCCTTGTACTCGTACTCCACACCCTTCTCTTCAAGTGCTATCTGGACCATCTGCCCAAAAGGGCTCGCCCAAAAGCTCAGCAGAACCTGATGAAATTAACAAAGAAATCTGAGAACTGATGAAGATAAAAATGTCTAAAAAACCAGAGAAAACACTCTTGAAGAACAACTTCAATCCCACGTCTTTCACTATCCTTTTGATGCTTAAAAATACAATACAACCAAAAGTAGACCCTATTAACTAAAGCCTAAAAACAAGGATCATGCCAACTCATGATTCACAAAAAACAAGGAAACATAAAATCATAAAACAAGAAAACAGAAATTCAATTTGTGTGGCTCCACACAATACTTTGAAACATGTGATTACCCAGCACACCCCAATCTAATCATGTCCGGATTATTTGTTCACATACTCCCCCCTAATCCTGACATGCATCAAAATCACGGACACTGAGTAGTTGACGCATAGCAGCTATTTTCACTCCTGATAAGGCTTTTGTTAGTGCATCGGCGCGTTGTTCTCCGGCATTGACGAACTTTACCACAATCTGTCCCCTCTCCACACATTCTCTAATAAAATGAAACTTTGTATCTATGTGTTTACTACGTCCATGAAACACAGGATTTTTCATGAGTGCAATGGCAGATCTGTTATCGACAAACAAGGTCACTTGCTTTTGGATTTGTCCTGGTTAACTCACTAATAAGATTCCTCAACCAAAGAGCATGCGAGGCTGCTGCTGTGGCCGCCATGAACTCAGCCTCACAAGATGATAGCGCCACCGTTTTCTGTTTTTGTGAGTTCCAGGATATCGAGACTTTCATTTAAGTAGAAAGCCATACCACTTATGCTTCTTCTCCCATCCCGATCTCCCGCCAAATCACTTGTCCGAGTACCCAAAAATGTTCACTTCTTGATGTCCTTGCACATAGACAATACCAAAATGAAGTGTTCCTCTCAAATACCTAAGAATCTGTTTAACAATCTTGTGGTGCATGACCGTAGGTCTCTCCATATACCGCTTGCCATCCCAACAAGCATATGAGAGGTGCGGCCGTGTATGCAATAGATATCTAAGACAACCAACAACTCGTCTATATTCTCGTGGAATCAACCGGTGTACCTTACGGATCCTTGTGCGGTTGAAGTTTGGGCTCCATTGGGTACTTTGCAGCATTGCACTCTGCCATTCCAAACTGTGATAGAACTTTATTGGCATATGTTGATTGTTTAAGCACTATCTCGATCCTTCGTTGCTCTACTTCAATCCCCAAGTAATAGGAAAGAGGTCCCAAATCACTCATCTCGAATTCCATCATCATTTGCTCCTTGAACCTCTTGACTTCACCCGTGCTGCTTCCTGTCACAATAAGGTCATCGACGTATACTCCAACAATCACATTTACCTCTCCTTCCCCTCGAGTATATACTGTTTGTTCTTGAGTGCATTTACTGAACCCAATTTCCTTTAGACTTCTATCCAGCCGGGTGTTCCAAGCCCTTGGAGCTTGTCGCAAACCATAGAGAGCTTTTGACAGTTTGTACACCTTATGCTTTTGGTTTTGTATCTCAAATCCTTCCGGTTGGTTAACATATACTTCTTCTTCCAATTCTCCGTTGAGAAATGCTGATTTTACGTCCAGATGATGCACCTCCCAACCTCGATTTGCAACGAGCGCAAGAATGACTCGAATGGTGTCAAGTTTTGCAACAGGTGCAAACGCTTCTTCGAAGTCGATGCCTTTTCTTTGTACATACCCCTTTGCCACCAATCTTGCTTTGTGTTTGATGACATGCCCATCTGAATTTTTCTTCAATTTGAACACCCATTTCAAACCAATGGGTTTGTGAGCTCAGTTAGTGTCCAAGTACTGTTCTTCTCAATGGACTCCAACTCCTTCTTCATTGCTTCAAGCCAGCAGGTCTCAATTGCAGCTTCTTGATAGCAAGATGGCTCCTCAGACATCACCATCATTACCTCACCCTCTTCTTCATCCACGGACAATGCTTCATCAGAGTTGGCATAGATATCAACGAGTGACCTGAGAAGAACCAGCCCATCTTGGGAGTCCGGTGTGAATGACACCGGGGACAGGGTAGTTGTCCGGTTGCTCGATGATGGTGAACACAATTCTGAAGTTTCTGTCGTGGGTGTTACGACTACTTCTGTGGGTGGTGTGGTACCTTCCATGTCTCCATCAGCATCTGCCGTGACATGTGGATCGTTGGAATGGACTGCGTCCACGACAATAAATTCCGACAGCTCCACTTCATCGCAACCACCTGTTTTCCATTTCCATTCAAGATTTTCTTGAAAAATAACATCTCTACTTACCTGAAGTTCGCCCCGGCTCGGGTCAAATAATTGATGAGCTTTGCAGCCTTCCTCGACACCTAGGTACACCATTGGTGAGCTTCTGTCATCAAGCTTCTTGATATGAGGAGTTGTGTTCTTCACGTACGCTACACAGCCGAATATTTTCAAGTGTGCGAGGTGAGGTTTCCTCCCCATCAAGGCTTCAAATGGAGTCCGATTTCCTAGCACTTTGGTGGGAAGTCAGTTAAGTAAATAGACTGCGTGCCTTACCGCCTCTCCCCCGAACTTTGCAGGTACACGCATGCTTTTGAGCAAAGATCTCGCCATGGCCATCACGGTGCGGTTTCGACGTTCCACAACTCCATTATGTTGCGGTGTGTAGGGAGCCGTGAGATGCCGTTCAATGCCCTCATTTTCACAAAAACGAGTGAACTCTGTGGACAGGAATTCGCCACCACGGTCCGTCCGGAGTGTTCGGATCTTGTGCTTGATCTTGTTCTCTATCAATGTCTTGAATTTCTTGAATGCCTGAAATGCATCACTCTTTGCTGCTAGCACATACATCCACATCCATCGAGTGTGATCGTCAACGATCAGGAGGAAATACTTGTTGCCGGTGAGTGTACAAGGTGAGATCGGCCCACATATATCAGCATGGAGAAGTTCAAGTGGTCTCTCTGCTCTGAAATTTGCCTTATGTGGGAATGGTGAGCGTGCGTGCTTAGTGATGACACAAGTCTCACATAGCTGATTCGGGTGGTCCAATAGGGGTACGCCAACCGCCATCTCCTTCTCCCCTAAGAGTCTCAAGTCATGGAAATTGACATGACCGAGCCTCGCGTGCCATAGCCACGCTGGATCCTCGATACTTGCTAGAAGGCATACCGGCGTGACTGTCTTCAAGTTTATCTTGTACAACCGGTTTTGTGTCCGTTTAACTGACATCTCCTGCCATGAGCACTTCATTTCCTTCTTCTGTCATCTGTCCAAGACTTATAATGTTACTACGTAGCTTTGGAATGTAGTACACCTCTGAGAGCGCCTTCTGATCGCCGTTCTTGCAAGCAAACACGACTGTTCCTTTGCCCATGATCTGGACGGTTGACCCATTGCCGAACGTCACCCTCCCAGTGATAGCTTCATCCAATTCTTGAAACTTTGCGCGATGGCCAGTCATGTGATTACTAGTGCCGTTGTCGAGGTACCAGAGGTCCTCATTTCCTCCATTCTTGTTGTTGTGGTAAGCCTCTAGCAATGTGCTTTCTTCGTTGAATAAAACAACACCCTGTCGCTCCTGCTCAGTGTGCGCCCCCTCTTGGGACACAGTCATCATCAACGTAGGCTCCTCGTCGACGGCACAAGTGACATGAGCTTCGTCGTTGTGATGCTTACCGTAACATTCAGACGCGTAATGGCCCATTTTCTCACAATTAAAGCATCTTATGTGACTCTTGTCACGGGTGCCACTAGTGCCCCCTCCTGCACTCTCCTGTCGTAGTGTACCACGGCCACCCCAGCCGCGTCCCCGCCACCGGCCGCGCCCTCTTCCACGATCAAGATTGTTGACACCGCGCCCTTTTCCTCCTAACAACGTGTTGCCGGTGATCCCCATCTATCGTGCTTGCCACTCGGCCTGAGTGAGCAAGAGCCGACCATCCGCATTGCTTGGAGTTGTTTCGTAGCCGCCTTTGCTCGTTCCTCGTACGCCTTCAACCGCCCTATCACCTCCTCAAATGCCAAGGTCTCGAGATCACAGAACTGCTCGATCCCGGAGACAACCGGGAAGTATTTGTCGGGGACGGAGTCGAGCGGATTCTTGACAAGAATAGAGTCTTCAAGTGTGGCACCGAGGATAGAGTATTTGCTTGGATATGACGCTCGGTTTTCCGGCGAACTCATCAACGGACTCATTCTCCTTCATTTTGAGGGCATCAAATTCGCTCTTCAGATTTTGTAAGCGCGCTTGCTTCACCCGATCAGCTCCTAGGCACCTCGTCTTGAGACTGTCCCGGGTGTCCTTCGCCGTCTTCCTCTTTGCGATTTGGAGAAGAATGTCTTCGGGGACGCATTTGTAGAATGTGTGCTCGCGCCGCCTTGTCCTTCTTCACATCCACTTGTGCTCCTTGCGCCGGCACCACCGCCTCCCATGGTCCTTGGGCATCAAGAATCGCCTCTATCCTTATCGCCCATGCCGTATAGTTTGAAGGGTTCAGCATTGGGAAACGAGAAAGACATCCCGCCGCTCTCCTTTGTCATCTCTTTGTGGAGCCATTGACATTTTCTGGTGGGACTGAAAAATAGCTCAACGCTCAACGAGAGCTCGATACCAAATGATGAAATTAACAAAGAAATCTGAGAACTGATGAAGATAAAAATGTCTAACAAACCAGAGAAAACACTCTTGAAGAACAACGTCAATCCCACGTCTTTCACTATCCTTTTGATGCTTAAAAATACAATACAACCAAAAGTAGACCCTATTAACTAAAGCCTAAAAACAAGGATCATGCCAACTCATGATTCACAAAAAACAAGGAAACATAAAATCATAAAACAAGGAAACAGAAATTCAATTTGTGTGGCTCCACACAATACTTTGAAACATGTGATTACCCAGCACACCCCAATCTAATCATGTCCGGATTATTTGTTCACAGAACCACCCCATCCTTTGCCATGATGAAAGTGTATTATGTGTGACTTGCTACTGCCTTGGTAACTAATTGGTTTTTGCGTGTCTAGGCTGTGGTTAAGTTACTTATATAGGAAGAAGAGACGAAGGATGAGATCACGGGTGATGTGTTATTTGGTTAAACCGTTTCCACTTTTGAAGTTCTTTGAATTGTTTCTTTGGCTCCCCAACGTCATCGCTTGCGATGGAGGATTCTGTTTTCTCTAGCAGATATTCAATATGACAAATCAAATGCACATTTAAAAAATACAAATATATTGATCAATAAATAAATAATAGTTTTTTATTCTTTGATTATTATTTGTTTCAAGAAGTATTCTAGATTTTCTTCTTCCAAACCTTTGAAGTAGCTTTGGTTTCTTATGTAGGACTAAATGATGGTTACTTAATGTCAACCATCATGGTAGGGTTTTTTTTTTTTTTTACAAGTGCCCCCTATTAGTATTTTTAGCGGGTGTGAGTTATTAGCTCAAACACCTATCAAGGGGTGTGCATGCATGTGTTATTGCTTCGAACATTACCTCACCTTATGGGTACACGTGAGCGAGTGCAACATCATCTGTCAGTTAATTTTTCTAAAAACGATTTGAACTCCTCCACTACTTCTGGAGAAATCCAAGTTAGTGCAACTAACCACTTGAACCGTGTGGTTTTGTTATCATGGTAGTATGTGTGTTTTTTAAATATTATTTTTTATTTATTGGTTTGGTTTTTGTTCTTAGATACATGAATTTAATTCATGTACACTAATTGTTTTCTGATTGTTTAATTATTGCAATTAAAGGACCTAATTAGGTGATCAAATAAGAATTAGGCTATAATGTTATCTCATTATAGTGTAGGGTAAGTTTGTAATATGTCTAGAAACACAAGGTTATTGTTAATTATTATGAGGTATCTCAGCAAAGAAGCCAAACCTTACCATAGCTAAAAAGCCAAAGTCTGTCTTAACAAAAAAGTAAAGTCTTCTTAGCTATAAAATAAGAGCTTAGTGGAGAAGTACTTAATAAGAAGCCATGGCTTTTCTTAGCCAAGGAGCAATATATATATATAATCCTAATTCTAATTTTCATCTCTCTCAGAAGAAAGCATCTTTCTTTAGGGTCCTTTCATTTAGAGAAAAGAGGGTATTCAGTATCGAGAAGATTGTGTCACGCCCTGAACCCGGCTTACCGGACTCGATGCGTCGACAAACAGTTGTATACCCATGAGGCCGAGACCAAGTGGGCACACAAGACCTCAATACCTGTCTCTCAAATATAAAACATAACAGCACACTAATTTCACACAAAACCAAATAATTCAAGGAATAAATTCACCAGGTTTACAACTATGGTACAACGAAAACTACAAGTGCAAGATTCAAGGTCTAAAACAAATAATAATTTCAAAGTTCTCAACAAAAGAATTATTCTCATGCTAACCACCTGGTGATCACTCAACAGTCCCCGCTAAGCTAGTCACCACACACCTACTCGATCTGAAAAGAAAAGAGCAACTATTTATGAGCTTAATAGCCCAGTAAGCAACCACTAAAAACAATAATGTAGGGATCACAAAAAACTCAATACTTTCAAAAACGTACTTAAAAGTAACATTATACAATAAATATAAAAATAAAACCCAGACATCAGAACATTTCAGACAACCATAATTTTCAGATGAACTAGTATATATGTCCCCCAAATAACTAATGTCAAAAACAAAATATCAGAATTCATATATTTAAACTCGACGGCCTGAGTCAAATTGTCAGAGTTCATTTATTTACCCTCGGCGACCCGAGCCACATTATCAGAGGTCGTTATTCTCCACCAACGGAACGGTGCGAAACTATAGTTCTTTATTAGAATCAGAAATTCATGTCTACATGGTCAGAGTTTAACCCCCAATAACAAGGTTATTGCAAAGTTAATTGGGACTACAAGTTGCTATATCAAAATATGTCTGATTCAAAACTATTGTCAACACAAAAAATAATGAAATTCAGTGATCCCATTTTCTAATGAGGATAACTCAAATTATTTCAAAATATAATAAAACTAATATGGGACAACAATAATTAAAATATAATTATTCAATAACTGAATAAATATATAATTAATTAAAATATTCAAATCTATTAAATAACTAACAATTAAATAAATAAATAAATAATCAATAGGTTTGAAAAATAATAATATGCATAGTATCTCAAAACCTAAAACATATAATTATAATATCATAAATTTTATTTACAATAGTACCCAAAAAAATTAAATAATTATGTAAATTAATTTCTAAAATATGAAATTTTATATATACAATATACGGTATTCGTAGTTTACTTACTTGAAAAAATATCACCAAGCTATAGGATCCCCTTGGACACTCAAAATAAGGATTCGAGCAACGATCCTAAACATGACATTATACTTGTCTTAGATTCCAAAATTTAAATACAACAGCAGTGCCTGGAATCCTATACACTAATGTTTTTTTCAAGGAGTAAGGCTTGGATTTACCACCTCTATCCTTAATGAATATACGATATATCACATATAGTATGGTATCCAATAATGGTGTGTATCATGTGCACATTAAAAAGAGAACATGATGTTTCAAAAACCGCAATTGAATTTGTAGTGAAGAATGAGGTTATTGGTGCTTGCTCATGACGTACATGGCATACTTCTTTAGATTGAGATAATCATAAACATACCAAATCTCGATTATGAAGTTTTGCACCATTTACGAGTTCTATATGTTCCCTTATGGTAATAATATTCCATGAGTATGAGAGCCCCCATACTTCATATACTTATCATAGGCTTAACAAGTCTGTAGTTACATTTTATTTCTATTATTAATCATGTCTAGAAAGAAACTTATGAGTGTTAAGGACTAAGCGATCCTTGAGTTTTAGGAGAACACATGAAATGTGCCAAAGCCAAAACAAGCCAATCCCGAGAGAAATAAATGAATTCCAAAGATTTTGGGCAAATCCAAAGAAGGTTTTCCCGTACGTTCATCACAAAATATTTCTAGGTCCCAATACACCCAATGCCGGATAGCCGCCAAAAAGCACAAGCCGGAAATCACAATATGTGTCCCTGCCACACCTTCATAACTCCAAATACCGGGATTCGTTATACTTCCCCCGAAATAATCCAACCACCCCATGAATTGGTTATTCCTAAACGGGTCACGAAGGGTATAACAAAGAAAGGTAGAGATAATTATATTCATGTTCTAAGGAGATAGCCATGCATGCAAGGGAATTAAATTCCAAATTCTGCAGTATATTATTGGTATCTAAAAGAAGTTTTGCAGCTAATAAAGCATTTAAAATTTTAATTCAAATTTTAAGCGACGTTGGGATTCAGTCTAACAATATCCCAAGCATTAAGTTTTATCCTATTGATTAATACTAGAAAGATCATGTAATTCGTCCGTAATGAGACGATAATGCCAAACCCAGAGAAAAACCTACATCAAAAGGCACATGAGTATGGAGAAACCTTAAAAAGGTTTGCCCTAATCAAGCGGATTCACGGAGTCGAGTTACTTTGTATTGGGACAAAAGGAAGGGATATGACCATGAAGAAGAAATTAGACCAACAACTTGCAAAGAGGGACGTTCAGAAGTATTTTCCTATGGCGTCCTTGTTATGATCAGGTGATGAGTTTTGGTTTATTAATTTTGTTGTCACGCCCCGACCCTCGGGTCCCGATCCATGGCACTACCGCCACGACAACCCAGGGGAGGTCAACACCTGCCTCAACCCCAGGTCGCCGTAAGGCTAGCCTGTTACCTGTACAATATTAACATTACCACAATAATATTCTAAATCTAAGGTATTCAACCACATCCCTGCACAAAATCAATATACTCACACCAGGTATATATCCCTAAGAACCACAAAATCAATGATCATAGACACAACCATAGTCTCTCCCAAACACTGGAGGTAAAACTCATACAACCTAAGGTCCTGACTGAACCAATCAAGATTATACAAGATCAAATGGAAATACGAAAACATAGGTCCTAGTGGATCCATCTTATGCATGACGACAATGTTTATGAATCATACACTAGTCAAAGGTAAATGCAAGAATAGATGCCAAGCACTATCACGTCTTACGCCCTGCTGCCGTGCTAACACCTGAAAAGGGGAGAAGAAGAATGGGTGAGTAACTAAGTTACTCAGTGAGGGGTTGAACATGGAGCTATAACTCATACAAGTGTAAAGAATGATATGCCGGAACCATATGTAAATCTTTAACAACCACAACTTACAAAATGCTTTAAATACACATTTCAATATAACAAGCTTTCCAACTTTCTCAAAGAAAGGCATCAATAAAACTCTGAAAATCATTTGTAAAGAGATTCAATATTGAAAATTCAAGTTAAGAATATTCGTCAAAAGATCAAAAGATCAAACCCATCGAAATAAGGATTTATAGTGCAACGCATGCAGAAATCCTTTATCGATAGCATCATCAATAGCATATGAAAACTCTCCATCACTAACCATGGCCGTGGCTAGGTCAGGAGCCACCAAGATGCGCGTATCTTGGCGTTGGCCGTTGGGTATCCCGTGTGGTGACTCCGGGTACCCAACACAGCACCTTCAGGTTCTCCTACGCGCCTCCTGTAAGGGCTAGTCAGCCGAGAACTCCACGCCACCCCAACTAGGTCGGTCTGTGGAGACTCGCTTCTGCAGAAGTCGGGGATTCCCCCAATGTCACCATCCCGCCCGTAGGCTTATCATGAACGCATCATGATAATAATATGAAGACATCGATATAATATCATAATCTCATCAAAAGATCACAAATACTTCGCCCGTAGGCTCATCATAAACGTATCATTTTAAAATCACATATCTCAACAAGAGATCACAAATTCGCATAAAATACAACTCTTAATCGAAGAGTAAATCCAAAGCATCGACAATAATGTCATTTTCATCAAGAATATCAACACAAGAGTATTCTTTGAAAACTCATTTCAAATACGATAACATCGTGGAGAATCTCAATTTGGTTTACATAGACCCTTATTCGGTCAAAATAACAAGAACATCGAATTCTCAAATTCACAAATCTTGAAAACATGTAGTTCATACCATAGGATTATCTAATCCTCATCAAATATAAATAATCAAGAATTTAACAAGATCATAAACCATTATGGTTTCTAGGTCTCAAGGAAATCATCTCATGAGCCTTTTGTAATAGAATCAATAGTTAAGCAAGATCATAAACATCAAGGTTTCTAGATCTCAAGGAAATCATCTCATGAGTCCATTAAAATGAAATCAAGAATTAAGAAGATCATATAGCATCATAATTTCAGTTTTCAAGAAACACTTCAAGAATCCATTGAAATCAAGAATTTCTCATTTCAAGGCATGCATCATTAAACAAGCATGATCATAGCTCTTTAATTAAACAATTCCCACTCACAAACTTGGCGAGATCGAACACTAGGATCACTCGCTTACTTGATCTTTACCCTTGCCTTTAGATCCACCTTCTTGAAGCCATTAACCATCCAAGAAAAACAAGAATCAATCACATAACCAAAACAATAAACAAGAGAGGAAAGAATGATCTAAAACTAGATCTCAAGGCTTCTAGGGTTTACTAAGTGTTCTAGATTCAAGAATTAACAATAATAGAATCCTTAAACCCTCAAAATCAAAATGAAATCAAGAACATCCTAATTGGGTTCGGATCTACAAGAATCAAAGGTTTAGAGATGAAGGATCTCCTTCATTCTTCACCAAAACATGAAATCAAGGCTCCTATACCATTCAAACATTAGATCCATGGCTAAATTCCAATTAAATAATAGATCCATACTAAATCCACACTAATTCTCCATGAATCTAAAGAGAAATGAATAAAAGAACAAGGAGTTGAAGAAGAGAAGAAAACCCACCTCAATTCTTGCTAGAACTAGAGGAGAATCACCACCAATGGAGAAGAGGGGAAGATCAACACCTTTCTCCTTTCTTGGTGCTCAAGAATGGAGATCTAATGGAGGGGAGAATGAGGATTCAAGATGGGGAGAAAAAGAGAGGGAAATGGGGTCTTATAAAGGCCCTTTAAGTTTGAAAACGGGTATTTATAGACCCAAAGCGCGGGAGGGCTCGCGGGCTCCCTTGCGGGCGCAAGGGAGGCCGCGAGGCCTCAACCAGGAAGCCATGTGGCCTCCCATGCGCCCGCATGGGAGCCCGCATGCATTTCTGGCCGGGGTCCTTGCGGGCTCCCATGCGCCCGCATGGGAGGCCGCAAGGCCCCTAATTTTGCTCCTTGCGGGCACACTAAGTGCCCGCAAAGTCCCTTCCTTGCTAAAGCCTTTTAAAACACTTTTCCCCCATCTTTTAACCTCTCAAAAAGACCTTAACTAAGATCCCAACAAAAAAAAAACTCGACAAAAACCTAAACACACAACTTCTACACAAGAAACAAAGCACAAGAGAAGCGAAAAAGATCGAACTTCCACAAGAGGGCTGCTCCAGGCAGGTATGTGCTTGTTGTCCCTATCCCAGAGGAGTCGGAGGAGGAGAGTGAGGAGCATGAGGAGACCCCGGCAGGACCTTCATCGCAGCCCGCACCCGTAGAGACGGAGGACATCCCAGCAGCCGAGGAGGTGCCCCCAATGTCAGCACGAGCATCTCCTCCCACTTATGATCGTATGGACAGACTTGAGAGCGCTGTAGGAGTACTCCAGGCTAATCTGGCAGCTATGAGGGTGACCAGGCAGTGAACCACATGCAGGTGCTCTCTCACATGACCGAGTATCATGCAGAGATGATGGCGTGCCATACCTCGCTCCAAGCAGATGATGGCGAGAGACATCGACTCCACCGCTTCACCCGCACCTCGAGCACACCATGCATCACCCACATCACCCGCATAACCGGCGGCAAAGGAGAGATGACGACGCTTGCGGCGTCTTTAGCTTCTTTTTACTTTTATTTCTGTTATTTACTTTTGTCTTTGTTTCAGAACTTGTTCACTCGAGACAGAGTTTACCTTCTGAGATCTATCTTTTTGTTTTTAGTCGTGTTTAGGTTGTTTCGAGTTTAAGCTTTGATGTATGCTTATAAACTCGGTTTATCTTTTATTTTTGTTGAGCTCTACTGAACCACTTTTGTGACGTGCAGATGGTCTTGAGAGTCATGTTTTGAGGAATAGTCATAGGCATGGTCGTGTCCTTCATCCATACGGCCGTGTGAACTTCACAACCCTTCACAGCTTCAGTCCCCGCCACTTCAGCTCCACCACAATATACATATGGAGATCAGGGGAGTGTTGTTTTTATACCCACATTTTCATTTCAGTTCTTTGCAAATTTTTATTCTTTATGCATGCATTTGTACGTTGAGGGCAATGTACATCATATGGGGGGGGAGCTCACGTTACACACGTTCTATATTTTTTTGCGCATCACTTTCATGCTCATTTAGCCAATGATAGTTCACCTTAAGTGACAAGGATTGTCTTTTGAATTTAGGTGAAATTTAAACATCGTTTGTCACCATGCTCTAGTTTACTCAAAAAACTTAGAAAGTTTTTGTCTTATTGCATTTCTTACACCTTTCTTGCTCTGTTAACCCTGATAACTCTAGTTCATTGCTGAAAGGACCTTACTTTCATTCTTTTAGTTCAAAAAAATAAAAATAAAAAGAAAAAAAAAATGCTTTTATTTGTTTACTTGTTTTCGGGGTGGAAAGAGCTACCACCTATGTTGTATGCAGCTGATGCGTCTCCGCAACAACACAACAGGGTGATGTGTGTCAACCCCTTGCGTTACCGCAAGTGCACGGGTCGTCAAGTAATAAAAGTGGACCCAAAGGGTCGGGTTGTCGAACCACAGGGAACAGAAGTACTAGTAATAGCCCCTCTTTTGTTATCTAGCCTAATGAGTGTAGTATGTGATGATCTAATGGCCAACACTAAGAGTGTCACCACAAGTGCGCAGGAAATAAAAGAGGAAAAGAGTTCTCAATCAATAAAAGTGAGGTATCCGGACAATGCTCCCCCTAGGATTCGGGTGTTGGATGTAGATTACAAGTGTTTCTAAACGAAGACAATGAGTCGTGGGTATCCAAAGGTATAACGGCCCCTGCCTCCAGGTCACCGATAACTAGTCCCCTACGAGGTCCCGGCGGAGAATTCTCTAGACGCCTCACACCACATATGACTGCTTAAAACTCTAGGGATCCCAAAGATATGACCAATTCCTAAAAGTAGATCTAACCCTGCCTCCAGGTGGAAGATCCCTAACCCCCTACGAGGTCCCGGCGGAGAATTCTCTCGACGCCTCACACCACATATGGTTGCTTGACACTTAGGGAATATGGAGATAGGAAATATCCGTCGGAAGGGAAAGGGGACACTCCGCTATCTCACGGCTCACCCTCTCAACCCTCTTTACTCTCGGTAATTCTAAACCTAGCGGTGATCTCTCTCTTCACTAGATTGAATAAAACATGCGGGGCAATTAATAATGAAATCAAAAGCACAAACAAGCATTATGAACTCAAGAGTAAAACTCAATCTCGATAAATTCGAATAGAACACAATGTAAATCTAATGAAAATAAGAATCCTAGGGTTTACATGTCCGAATACCCTCTAGGGGTTTAGCTCTCCATGGAGCGAGTCACAAAACAAATAATAAATTCAGAAATAAGTTCCAAAGACATAAAGAATAACCCCCTTAAATCCGTGATGATAGTCTCGATGGGTAGTTTCCACGTCCGGATTGAATCCACTCCGAAGCTAGGTCGCCGATGGCTTCCTTGACGCTATGACGGAGGAGGAATCGATCCAAGTTGGTGAGGAAAGCTTCCCAAAACCGCAAAGAACTCCTTCCAAGCCCTAGCCGCCTTGTCTCTCGAAAGTGGCCAAAAAGATCCCTAAAAATTATCACAAGGCGGCTTTTATAATTTGAATTCGGGGCTTTACGCGGGCATCCACACGGCCATCCACACGCCCGTGTGGAAATTCCACACGGGCGTGTGAAGCACTCTGCTACGCATCTGCTACGGTAAATTGCTACAGGTGCTTCGCTACGGTAGATGCTACCGTGATTTTTTTCCCGAAGTCTTCCTTGGAGTCCACACGGTCGGGCACACGCTCGTGTGGTAGGGTGTGTGGCTTTCTATGCTTTGAAATCCTCAAGAACTTTCTTCGCTTTGTACGGAAAGCTGGGACATGGGCGTACTCTTGCCTTTGTGCCCTTTCGGTTTGTGTAATGACTTGTACTCCTCCGAAAGTTGGCAACACCCCCATGCATATGAACACGGCTTCGATTGTGGTCTTGAAACGTGTCATCACACCCTATCTTTGCTTCTTCCCGTATGTCATGTCTCCAAAGCCCTGTTTGCACAAAAGAACACAAAACACACCTTGTTAATGCTAAAATCTGATAGAAGTGATGCTCAATGCATATAAACCGATATTATAAAATATATATAATCAAGCACTTATCAAACTCCCCCACACTTAAGCTTTTGCTTGTCCTCAAGCAAACTAAACATTCATTACAAGGAAAGAAAGGATAAGTGCTTGGCCTCGGGTTCACTAGAAAGTATGAGAGTATGATTCTATAACAAAAGGGAAAAAACTATTTAACACCAAACGGCTCGAGTCAATGCTCTAGAAAACAATCCAATGACAAGAAAGAAAAAGAAATCCGAAAGCGTGTGTGTGTGGAAAAACTCATCTCAATTCGACTCTATGTCCACTACTTACAGTTTTTATTGCTCGAGACTCATATAATAGCAAAAAGAATGGTAGTAGCTGCACACAATCTCCAAGGTAGCCCTTTCTCGGGCGGCCTCCCGAGTGGCTTTCACACTTTAGAGATGGTAGCTCTTTCTACCGAGGGTGCTAGCTTTCACATATCCCTTGTGATAGCTCTTTCTCTCATTAGGGCATAACTAGTATCCGACTTATGAGAGTAGCCGCATACAATCAAAGGTAGTAGCTCTTTTCACCCCCTATATACACGAAATAATTCACAATTGCTAAGCTATACAAATATCTATATTTTTTTTCTTTTCTTTTTTCTTTTTTTTTTTTTTTTCGAATAAAACAACTACTAACAAGTCTCAAAACATTAAACTAGAGCTTCTATAGGTCTAATGAGTGAGTAGAGTGCATAAATGGCAATCGGATAAAAATTTCTCAAAAAATTGGATGACAACTAGAGCATGATGAAATCTAGTGTTCGAAGCTCCCCTATAGTCTAGAATCTAACTCTTAACCTTAAAGTGAACCTTCATAGGTTGCATGAGCATATATAATGAAAATCAGACAATAAAGTGGTGTATAAAGTGATCCCTCCCCCACACTTAAGATGTACATTGTCCCCAATGTACACATGCAAGCACAATAAAATTATAAATTCTGAAAACAAAGCATGTGAGGGTGTGCAAAAATCAAAATAATACTCCCCCGAATTCCAAGTGAAATAGTTGGTGGAATCTCGTACAAGGGTGTGTTTGGCTCAACGGGCATTTGGAGGTGAAACGGCCGTGTGACCTAGTCACACGGCCATGTGCATAACTTGATTTCCCTTTCCCAAGACTCTCAAGACTATCTGCATGGATTCGGGGGGTTCAATGAAGCTCAACAAGATTAGAAAATAAAACAACGGAAAACAACTAGAACCACAAAATAAAAATGACAGAAATAAAAGACAGAGTCTCAACTAGCATGCTGAAAATAAAACTACGTAAAATAAAAATACGTAAGATAAAATAAAATGACTCAAGGACGCCTCATGCGTCGGGAAACTCTTGGTGGTGGTGCTGGTGGTGCTGGTGGTACCGATGTCGTCGCCTCGGATGCTTTGTGTCGCTCTCCCGTAAGATGTCGAATGATGGACAAGCTGCGACATCATCATGGACCGGTTGGCGAGCACGGTCGCCATGTCCCCCGGGAGAGCTCCAAGCGCCACCTCGAGCCTCGCCAAACGGTCACGGGCTCGAGTGGAGGGGCTGCTCGGCTCGGCTCGGATGCGGGGGCCTCGGTGTCCATCGGCACAGACTGTGGGTGCCGGTGAATCAGGAGCGTCTGGCTGGGTCGGCCCTCCTCTTCGACTCCTCCTCCTCGGCCTCCACTGCGAGTATATAACGGCCGGTGCTCGTCTTCTTCACCATACGCATGGCTCGGAGAGATGCAAGCCCCAAGGGTGCCTGGTATGCCGATCCTCTCCATCCCTCGAAGTGCCTCGGACAACCCCATGCCACGAACGAGTCGGGTAATGTATACTCCTGAAAAGATCACACCGACCCGCACGTAATGGCATTAATGGCGGAGGTAATCCGCCACAACAAAGCCTAAATGCATGGGGATGTTCCGGACCATGGTGTATAGGTAAAGCAAGTCGAGGCGGCTCAAAACTCCGAGCTTTGTCGCCTCGTCCCGTCACGGTCCTGCTGAAAATAGAATGTATATACCGTAGGCCGGACGGCCGAGCATGGTGGCCTTGGAAGATCCCGGCTCGTCTCGGAAGCCTCCGCATATGGTCCCGTACGCACGACTCGGAGTGAGTCCAATAGGGTAATCGACGATGAGTTGCTCGTACTCCCTGTGTGAACATAGTCTCTCGTCATATAAACCGAGGAAAACAGAGAACTGCGTGAGGCTCATGGAGTGGTACTCGACCGAATAACCTGAAGCGGATCGTGTCCTCCCTCTCAAAATCATGGCGAGCGCGGTCGAAGTCGAACGAGGACAAGACCTCCAGGTGTGAGCTCACGATAAGTGGGATCACGAATAGTAAGGAGCCGGTCCCAGCCTCCCACGCGGTAAGCTCGCGCACCTCATCGGCCAAGTCAATCTCCTCGAGTGCCTTCCAATCGATCACGCGCGCCGTCCGAATTTGAGACGCCGTAAGCGCTCATATCGCCGCGATGCTCGGGGACGGCGAACTCCGGTTCCTCGGGAGGAGAAGGCTCCCGAGCGGCGCGAGAGCGCTTGTGGGCGACCTTCTTGGTCCTAGGGGCCATATCTCGTGAAAATCGGGGCAAGTTAGTGCAAAATTCCACTTTGTGCAGAAATCCACATGGGCGTGTGGATGATCCACACGCCCTTGTGGGTCATCATCCTCATCCACACGGGCGTGTGGAAGGGCCACACGCCCGTGTGGATGCCCGACCATGGCCAAAAAGCCATGGTTGGGTGGTTTCCACATCAAAAACTACCCCTAAATCGACAAGCATGCATATTATGATAGTACTCATGGAAAATTTATGCATAAAACATCAACAAATCACCAGATCTGAAATTCAAAATTCATGGCAAGAACTAGAAAAACTTGGAGCTTACCGGAGATTTTTGATGAAGAAGAAGATGGAAATCGCCGGAAAAACACCCAAGAACCCTTAAATAAGCTAAGGAGAGGCGTTAGGAACCCAAGAGGTACGTCTCTTCGCGTGTAGGCGTCGGAAGGAGAAAAGGCGCGAAGGTTTGAATGAAATGTTCAAGGCCTTCTCATCTCCTTTATAAGCCACATGGGCGTGTGAGGGTCTCACACGCCCTTGTGGATGGCCACATGGGCGTGTGGATGAGCCACACGCCCTTGTGCCTTCAAAAATCGACGCCAGAACGCCACAAGGGCACTCACACGGGCGTGTGAGTGCCGGTGTGGATTAAAAACTCGAGACGAAGGCCACGGGGGCACTCA
Organism: Dioscorea dumetorum; assembly: GCA_902712375.1. Classification (NCBI taxonomy): domain Eukaryota; kingdom Viridiplantae; phylum Streptophyta; class Magnoliopsida; order Dioscoreales; family Dioscoreaceae; genus Dioscorea; species Dioscorea dumetorum. Next base: position 189,516 of record CACTHL010000135.1, read on the forward strand.
CACGGGCGTGTGAGTGCCCTTGTGGACCCGGAAAATCCACGGGGGCAGCCACACGGGCGTGTGGCTGCCCTTGTGCCTCTCTCGGAAACCTGAAAAATGGGTTTTCGGGTCTCACACGCCCATGTGGATGAGCCACATGGGCGTGTGGCTCCTCAGGAAGGCCACGGGGGCACCCACACGCCCGTGTGGGTGCCCTTGTGCCCTTCGTTTCATGTTTTTTTTCAATTTTTCAGCAAGGCACGGGGGCACTCACACCCCCTTGTGCTCGCCCTTGTGGATTTTCAAAGCAAAACATGAAACACTTAAGCACAAGGCCAATTCCTTAACTTTAAATCTCTAAATCAATCTAGATCAAGCCACACATGTATAATTACCATGAAACACCAAGAATAAACAATAAAAACACAGCCACGACAGAATTAACGCAAAGTCGCCTACTCAAACTAGTTATTACTGCAGAATTAAAAAAAAACTAACTATGAAAGCAATAAAATAACTTGGGTTACCTCCCAAGAAGTGCTTGTTTTACGTCATTAGCTCGACGTACCTGTTCCTCTATGGGGGCTCATGCAAGTGAAATATGTTCTTGGCAGCCTTTACCTGACAATTCAGACAATATGGTTGCGTGGGAGGCAAGTGATGAGAAATCTTATTACCACTTGAAAAGCCATCACCTTCTTCTCGTGTATGTGCATCTTTTACACCCTTTTGGTGCTTCTTGCGGTGACGCCTTGATCTAGTCGGTCCACGGAAAATCCTCTTCAGAATTCCCGGTTGTGGTTGATCCTCTATCACTCGAACCTCCCGCAGACTTGATTCATCCTTTTCAAACTCAGGCCACCCCTCATATGGGTCGGGGTAGAACGTCTCCTGCACATACTCATCGACAAGCTCATCATCGGCATCAACAAAATAACATGTGTCATCAAATTCGTGAGGATGCTTCATAGCATCCTGTAAGGCGATAAGTGATCTTTTCGTCTCCAATGCGCAGCGTCAATTCGCCTCCCTCCATGTCTATCGGTGCCTTGGAGGTTCGAAGGAATGGTCTCCCCAAAATCAACGGGACTTCCACATCCTCATCGACATCAAGTACTACAAAATCTGCAGGAAAAATATATTTGTCAATCTTAATCAAAACATCTTCAATGATACCTCTAAGATGTCGAATTGAGCGATCGCCTAGCCGCAACGTCATTTGAGTTGGCCGTGGCTCTCCTAACCCCAATTTCTGGAAAAATTTGTACGGCATCACGTTGATGCTTGCTCCCGAATCGCCTAACGCTTTCTCTTGGCCTAAACCCCCAATAACACATGGGATGATGAAACTCCCGGGATCTTTCTTCTTGCTTGGGAGGTTCTTTTGGAGTATTGCTGAACAACTCCCATCCAATATCACAGCTGCACTTTCTTCAATTTTCCTTTTGTTAGTCAAAAGATCTTTCAAAAATTTTGCATACCCGGGCATTTGTGATAATGCCTCGACAAAAGGGATGTTGATGTGCAATTGTTTGAACAACTCCAGAAATTTCTTGTTCGCTCCTCCGTTTGATCCTTCTTCAGCCGTGAAGGGTATGGTACTCGAGGCACATAAGCGGGGAGGTGTTGCTGCAGCCCTCCTTCTCTTTTTCTTGGGCCTTAGGCTGCACTTGCTCTGGTTCTTGTGCAGTCTTCTTTTCTTGCACCTTATTCTCCACCTCTCGCCCGCTTCTCAACGTGATCGCCTTCACGTGCTCTCTTGGGTTTGTCTCTCGTGTTGCTCGGCAGGCTTCCTTGAGGTCTATCGGCCAAGGATTTTGCTATTTGGCCCACTTGCGTCTCCAAGTTGTGCAATGACGCAAGTGTGGTTGCGCGGCGTCGCCTCCACGTTCGAAACCCGGTGTCGGTAGATTGAATAAACTTAGAAAGTACCTTTTCAAGTTCGAAACTCTCTCTCGGAATAGAAGGCTGTTGTGGGAAACCCGGAGGAGCCGCTTGCTTCGCTGGCCCCGATTGCTCCATGAGAAGTTCGGATGGTTCCTCCATCCCCGATTGTAGGTATTTGAATAAGGGTTCCCTTGCCCCCTCACCGGATTTCCAACAAAATCCACTTGCTCCATTGGTGCCGACACCCCCACCGAGATAGGACAATCCGTAGAGCTATGCCCACCTCCACAACTATCGCAAGTGCCGATGGCGGCTACTCTTGAAGTTGTAATGGTGTCTAGCTTCTTGCTTAGTGCTTCAACTTGGGCTGCTAGTGATGTAACGGCATCAACATCATGTATTCCCGCAACCTTCTTCTTCTCCCTCGAGCTCCATTGGCAAATCTGTTGAGAGCCATGTCTTCAATGAGCTGTCTTGCATCTTCTCGGGGTCTTGTTACCCATAGTCCCACCTCGCGGCCGCATCTAGGAGTTGCCTAGTGCTTGGATTCAGCCCATTATAGAACGTGTGTATAATCATCCAATCCGGGAATCCATGTTGGGGACATCGCCGCAGAAGGTTCTTGAACCTTTCCCATGTCTCGAATAGAGACTCCAACTCATTCTCGAAAGAAGGAAGAGATCTCATTGCGGAGCTTCGCCGATTTCCCGGGAGGGAAATATCGTGCAAGAAAGGCTTCTACCATCTCGTCCCAAGTGGTGATGGACGCTCTTGGCAATGATTGGAGCCATTGTTTGGCTCGTCCCTTCAATGAGAATGGGAAGGTCCTCAATCGAATCGCATCATCCGATACCCCGTTGATCTTGAGCATATCACAAACCTCCAAGAAGTTTTCAACATGGGCATTGGGGTCTTCATCGAGCAGCCCATTAAACTGCGCGGACTGCTGAACCATCGGATGAATGCCGGCTTCGGCTCAAAATTGTTAGCTGCGATGGGCGGTCTAACAATGCTCGACTGTGTTCCTCGGGCTGAAGGTTTCGCAAAATCAGCAAGTGTCCTTGGTTCATCTTCGTGGTCCGCCATGGTCGCAGATCCTTCGGCTTCAACTTCAACTTGCTTGTTCTTGAACAACTTCAGGCTCCTTGCTTCTCTTGTGAAGTCTTCGCTCAATTTCGGGGTCTCCTTCAACTAATGTCGATGGGTTCCCTCTGGTCATAAGTCGGAGCTGCAATCAAATAAACAAAAGAAAATGAGAACAATGAAAGTAGAGAAGATGGAGTAGAAAAACAGTAAAAATAAATGTATGGCTAAAGTAACAAAATACTAGCGTTCCTAATATCCCCGTTCCCCGGCAACGGCGCCCAAAAACTTGATGCGTCTCCGCAACAACACAACAGGGTGATGTGTGTCAACCCCTTGCGTTACCGCAAGTGCACGGGTCGTCAAGTAATAAAAGTGGACCCAAAGGGTCGGGTTGTCGAACCACGGGGAACGAAGTACTAGTAATAGCCCCTCTTTTGTTATCTAGCCTAATGAGTGTAGTATGTGATGATCTAATGGCCAACACTAAGAGTGTCACCACAAGTGCGCAGGAAATAAAAGAGGAAAAGAGTTCTCAATCAATAAAAGTGAGGTATCCGGACAATGCTCCCCCTAGGATTCGGGTGTTGGATGTAGATTACAAGTGTTTCTAAACGAAGACAATGAGTCGTGGGTATCCAAAGGTATAACGGCCCCTGCCTCCCGGGCCACCGATAACTAGTCCCCTACGAGGTCCCGGCGGAGAATTCTCTCGACGCCTCACACCACATATGACTCGCTTAAAACTCTAGGGATCCCAAAGATATGACCAATTCCTAAAAGTAGATCTAACCCCGCCTCCGGGTGGAAGATCCCTAACCCCCTACGAGGTCCCGGCGGAGAATTCTCTCGACGCCTCACACCACATATGGTTGCTTGACACTTAGGGAATATGGAGATAGGAAATATCGTCGGAAGGGAAAGGGGACACTCCGCTATCTCACGGCTCACCCTCTCAACCCTCTTTACTCTCGGTAATTCTAAACCTAGCGGTGATCTCTCTCTTCACTAGATTGAATAAAACATGCAGGGCAATTAATAATGAAATCAAAAGCACAAACAAGCATTATGAACTCAAGAGTAAAACTCAATCTGATAAATTCGAATAGAACACAATGTAAATCTAATGAAAATAAGAATCCTAGGGTTTACATGTCCGAATACCCTCTAGGGGTTTAGCTCTCCATGGAGCGAGTCACAAAACAAATAATAAATTCAGAAATAAGTTCCAAAGACATAAAGAATAACCCCCTTAAATCCGTGATGATAGTCTCGATGGGTAGTTTCCACGTCCCGGATTGAATCCACTCCGAAGCTAGGTCGCCGATGGCTTCCTTGACGCTATGACGGAGGAGGAATCGATCCAAGTTGGTGAGGAAAGCTTCCCAAAACCGCAAAGAACTCCTTCCAAGCCCTAGCCGCCTTGTCTCTCGAAAGTGGCCAAAAAGATCCCTAAAAATTATCACAAGGCGGCTTTTATAATTTGAATTCGGGGCTTTACGCGGGCATCCACACGGCCATCCACACGCCCGTGTGGAAATTCCACACGGGCGTGTGAAGCACTCGCCACGCATCGCTGCTAAGAAATTGCTACAGGTGCTTCGCTACGGTAGATGCTACCGTGATTTTTTTCCCGAAGTCTTCCTTGGAGTCCACACGGTCGGGCACACGCTCGTGTGGTAGGGTGTGTGGCTTTCTATGCTTTGAAATCCTCAAGAACTTTCTTACGCTTTGTACGGAAGTCGGGACATGGGCGTACTATCGCCTTTGTGCCCTTTCGGTTTGTGTAATGACTTGTACTCCTCCGAAAGTTGGCAACACCCCCATGCATATGAACACAGCTTCTGATTGTGGTCTTGAAACGTGTCATCACACCCTATCTTTGCTTCTTCCTGTATGTCATGTCTCCAAAGCCCTGTTTGCACAAAAGAACACAAAACACACCTTGTTAATGCTAAAATCTGATAGAAGTGATGCTCAATGCATATAAACTGATATTATAAAATATATATAATCAAGCACTTATCAGCAGCTACTCTCATAAGTCGGATACTAGCTATGCCCTAATGAGAGAAAGAGCTATCTAATAAGCTGTGTGAAAGCTAACACTCCCAGGTGGAAAGAGCTACCACCTCAAAAGCGTGAAAGGTGCCCAGGAGGCATCTTGGGAAATGGCTACCTTCGAGGTTGTGTACAGCTACTACCTATTATTTGTCCTCAAATAAGTCCTTTTCAATAAAAACTCTTAAGAGTAAACTTGGGGTTGGCATGAGTAAGCATACACATACACACGCAAATGATTCTATTTTCTTTGTGATTTGAGTTTTTGCTAGAGCATTAGTTTTTACCTTTCTATGTTTTAAATTGTTCCTTTGTTTAAGAATGCTCTCCTTACATATTTTTTGGTAAACTTAAAGCTAAGCACTTCCATCACTCTACTTGTGAATTTTATTGTATAAATTTTGCTTGAGGACAAGCAAAAGCTTAAGTGTGGGGGAGTTTGATAAGTGCTTGCATGTATATATTATTTGAGATGTTTTCAATGCATAAGCATCACATTTTTCAGGTTATATCTCTCATTTCGTGTGTTTTTGTGTTCTTTTATGCAATTAGGATTGTGAAGAAGGTTTATGGGAATAAAAACAAAATAGGTCATGATGGTGCGAAGTGGAGTTCTTTTGTGCAAATACAAATTTCAAGATATGAATTGGGGTCAAACAAGAGAGTATGTGCCAACTTCTAAAGGGTTGAAGACAGTTTTTGTAGAAGGACACGAAGGCAGTAATGCTCGCTCATTCTGATTTGTTCGAAGAATTCTAAAGCTCTCATCAAGAAATGCCTCGTGACCTACCACACGATCGTGTGTCCGTCCGTGTGGCCTCAGAAGAAGAAACAAGCGAAATCGGGGGCCTATAGGTACAGTTTTTTACAGGCTGAAAATCCACATGGGCATGTGGATTTTCCACACGGCCGTGTGGATTTTCCACATGGCCGTGTGGATCCCCGACTTTTGCGTTTTAAAAAGCCGTTCTGAAGCGTTTTTGGGGGATCTTTTTCCTATCTTTTGGAGAGAGTTCGGCTAAGGTTTGGAAAGGTTTTACCTACGTTTTGGGGCCGTTTCTTCACCGATTTCAACACCGATTCCTTCCGATGAGACCTATTAGGGGAGCCTTCGACGACTTCGATTCGTCGAGGTGTGTCCTAGGCTAAAGGAGGGATTCGTGGAGAAGAAGGAGCAGCCCTCATAGACCATCAGCACGGAGCTTAAGGTGATTTTCTTTATGGATTATGTGCATTTATTTTCACTTGTATTGATGATTTTGTATTGCTCCATGGAGAGCTAAACCCCTAGTGGGTACTTGGACATGTAAACCCTAGGATTTCTATGTTTCATTGACTTTAATGCTTTTATTTAATTTGAGATTTAATTTGAGTTTCAAACTTATGTACTTCATTGATTGTCCCTTAGAGTGACACTAGGGTTGAGAATCCAACCTAATCATCCTTTTAACGAGTGATCATCACCATTAGGATTAGATTAACCAAGATTGAAGATGGTTGAGAGGATGAGTCGAGAGGTAGAGGCACGTCCCCTTTCCTCTCCGGTGTAATACACTTTACTCTTTATATTCCAAGAGTTAGTATCGATCTCAAAGAGAGTTAGGTGTTGAGAGAGGCCTTTCGGACGGGACTTATTTGTGATTAGTGATCTTTCACCTGGACCAAAAGGTCTGATCTATAGTTAGGAATAGGGTTTATCACTTGCAATCCCAAGAACTTAAGGCAGTTATACATGGTGTGAGGCGTCGAGAGTTTCTCTCCGCCGTGACCTCGTAGGGACTAGTCAAGGTTGACCTTAGGTTTGGGACCTTGTATCGTTGGATTTCCACGACTCGTTAAATCTCGATTGGGTAAGAGTAATTGAAGTCTTGCACTTGAAACTAGGATCCTAAAGAGAGCATTGTCCAAGTACTCCATCTTCACTTTGACATTTCCTACGCTCTAGTTTTTACTTTTAGCTCTTTAATTATGTGATTACTTACTTTTTAATCTCAACAACAATCGGTTTTCTTTGGCTACTTAGCGAAGTGTTTTTGTTTTTATCGTCTACTCCCTGTGGATTTGACTGCCCACCCGTTGGGTACTTTATTACTTCGACACCCGTGCACTTGCGGAACACACACGCAAGGGTGTGTCAGTATTCAACCAAATTCTACAGTCAAAATATTAGTCTTGATTCTATGGCCCAAGTCGTAAGAGCAAGGCCTGGGTTCTCTCTAACAATTGTTCCCGGTTGATAGGTCACAACTGAAAAATGTTGTTTTATATCGGAGTTCCAGAAAATGGAATTGAATCAAAGAAAACATGTCAAAAGATCCTTAGATTTCTCTACAAGCCATCAGTGGAATCCATCATTCTTATACCAAGCAGTTGCTACCGGGAGACTATAAAAACCCTAGAACCGATGAAATGATGCTTACCTCAAGAAGTAGGGAATAAAGTTTTGACGGTGAGATCCTCTCCTCCTCGTTGCTGCCGGCACTTCACGAAAAACAAGAACAAAGCGAGGCTAGGTCGGGTGAAATCCTCACATGGGTTCCAAGGTATTTCTCCCCACGATCTCTCTAATACGGGGACAAGATTGGGAGGTTTAAAATTAAAAAAAAAATAAAACAAACTTCTAAAAATGTCTGACGGTTGAGATTTAAAAGGGTGGGTTTTACAAACTGTTGATCTCAATCAGTGAAGAAAATTACAACCAATTCAATTTTGATCGATAGGCATTGGTTTTATTTTAGATTTCTTTTTTCTAATTAACTACCACATAAGGTTTTTGGTTTTGTGATTTGAACTGAAATTCAAAATGAATTTTGTTGTTATATAATAACAAATGGAATCAAAGACACCCTATGCTTGGAAGTTATTTGGATTAGAGTCTTTAATTTGGTTATGATCTTCAACTGCATGAAGTCATTATGTTTACCATTTTAATTGGTTATCTCTACTAAAACAGTCTTATGAGTTTTAGGTTATTTGGAGCCAAATAGCACTACTTAAGTTGGTGGCTATTAGCTAGGAAATAACATGTATACATAAATAATTCTTGAACGTCAACTTTACTTACATACTACTTTCCCATTCATTGAGAGCTTCAACATAGAAATGAGATTTAACATCCTTGAAATGTGACAAAATACTAAAAACTTGTACTACATTCTTTTAATTAATTGTAAAAAAAATATATTTTTGCATATCTTGTGCTTGCAAAAAGTGTGAGCAAACATTTCATTTAAGTCAGTTGTCATCATTAAACATTGAGATGCAAGTTTATATAGATGATTAGAAGTTGATTAAGTTCAATAACTAAACGCATGCTCTAGAGCTGGCGACTTCTTCAAAATCAACATGATGAGAAAAAAACAACATTCCTCAAGAGTTCGAGAAAAAGTTAAAACCTAAATAGACCCAAGGAGATAGATGGACAACTTACGCAGATAGCTAGGCAAACGAATTTAATGCAAGCCTTACATCCTTTTTAAGCCATTTTGAATTATTTTGAGTTATCTCAAATTTGTTTGATTTATTAAATTTATTTGTAATTATTTGATTTTTTAAATTAATTTCTTTTAAAAAACTCAATTTGAGGATTTCTTTTCATTTTTCAGCGCAAAAACAAAATGTAAGGTTGCTGGCCAAGGTGTTTGATTGGTGTTTTAGGGGTCCTTATTTCAATCCTCCTTCATTACGTTCAATTTACTTTTAACTTAATAATTTAAAGAATTGAAACTAATTAAAAAATTTAAAAATCCGCTAGAATTGGCAGACTGAGCCCAATCTTGATAGGTTTAAAGTCAGTTGTGCCTAGTCTAGGTCACTCTAAGGTGACTTGAGATTGGTTAAGTCATTTGAGTTAACTAACTTGGTGGGTCGGCCAAAGGCACGACAACTTAGGCCTGTTCGTCTGGCCTACTTAAATGGTATGTGCCCTTCTTAAGTCGAAATGACATCTTAGTAAAGTTGGCTCTCTTGTTGACCATAGGTTTCGTGCAAGTAGAAATTGGCCCAAAAGTAGATTCTCTTGCTTGGCTAAAACTTTTAGTTATGTGCCGTGGTAAGTGTCACGGCCTCAACCGATCACCTTCAGTCGTGCGGCACCTGACATGTACCATAGCGACAGATCAGCCTTCTTTGCAAGAACAGTTAGTGAATTCCTGTTTGAATTACAAGCACAGCGAAATAAAGTAAAGCGAGCAAAACCGAAAAACATCTATGGTACGAGAAACACAACACATGAAATCCATTTTGAGAGAGAAAAACATAAACTCTCTTAGATTGAGAAATGTTTACAACCATGGCCCAAAACCAACACCAAGTGGCCTTGTCTCCTCCCAAAGACACATTAAACATTATTACAAGAGCTACCCCAAATCCAAGGTTCATTGAGCCCCATACCCAATACAGGTCTGGCGTCAATTCCCTGACTTCACTTAGCTTGCAGTGTCCACTAACGAGAATGTAGCTTTAACCAGCCACCCTTGGTCAATGCGCTAAGCAGTACCTGTCACGCGCTGTAATACCGCGTGCCATCCTCTCCCCTGGCTCGGCTACGCTCCCAACCATGTGCCCACTTGCATACACCTGCGTAAAACCTTGTCAAATCCAGAATCAGCTCTCGGTCTCCCGGCCTGATCAAGTGTCCCACCCAGCCTAGACGTACTAGAGATCCAACGTTCTACATAATTAAGTCTTGCAACACTTGACTCTTGGTATGGGCGCGCATGTCCCACGCGCTCATCAATCACGTGCACGCCCACGGTCCAGCGTGCGTGCGCCTCACGGTCTCAACACATGATCGTGCGGGATATTCCACCCGTTCTTGGTCATGACACAACACACGCCTCGCGCTAACCGCGCGCTACCAAATCCACGCAGCTGTGCGCCCTCGTGGCTTGGCCTACGTTGAAATATATGCCCGCTGACCAAGTGTAAGGTCATCAACCCTTACAGTAAGCTCTAATGGTTAGTAGGCTCCATTGTGAGTGTGAAGCCATCCCAAAGGCAATGTTTGACTGAATCTTACCATTAGAGCTTGATCATTGAACAAGAATATCATTATATATTGATTCTATGTCCAAATACTAGACTGGATGTTATGCCAATATTCTTCTGATGGGAAGTCGTTATGAATTTTCTATTAATTATATGAATGTGGCATATGTCTCGATAGTTTACTAATTATTCTTTGTGTACAGCTTTTCCTATGACCCATGCTACTTTGACTTAGCACTAAGGGAGCTACACCTTAAGTTGTTAGATACTAGTTCTTCTGAGCATTGAAAGGATGTAGCGCAATGGGATAGCAAAATGGCTTAACTTTGATCATGAAAAGTGTAGTCCTTGAGGCAACGCAGCCAAGGGATTCACCGCGGGATTGCATCCCCCGGTGAATCCTCACCCCGTTGATAAAATGACTATTATGTCTTTTATGCAAATGAATATTATTATATATATGTATAATAATGAGTTGTGACAATTATATTTCTTAAAATATTTAATTATTAAAATAAATTAATTATTATAAATAAATATTAAACTTTAATATGTCACCAAATCTCCAAATTCCTCCTCATATCATTAATTAGAAATTAATTAACTATAATAATTAATGAATTACATGTTTAAAGATATTTTTAAATAAATAAATTGTGAACCATAATAATTATATTTTTAAGACGTTACTGTTGGTTAATGCCCAAAGTTAATTATTAATATCATAATTAGCAATTAATTACCAAATCTAAATAACTAATGACATTTTTAAATATACATATAAATAAATAAATTAGTAACCATAATAATTAAAATTTTAAAATTTTTATATTTTGATATAAAAAATAAAAAATTCAATAGCTGAAGAATTTAGAATCAATACTGTCATTAATGAAAAATAAGGATATCAATGGCCGGGGATTCATAGGGGGATTCAATCCCCAGTTCCGGCTCCAAATTTCTATTTCCATCCTCAAACCAGAATACAGAGACTTTTTCTTCCCGTCCTCGTCCCCGCAGTGTTTTTTGGGGTTAGGGGATCCTTTGGCCCCGATTACTAAATTAAAATATTAATTTATATGCTGTCTAACGGATTCTGCAACCAATTAAAATAAAACATTGTCAATATAAGTTGATAAATTGTGAATATAAGTTAATTTATCTCTAACTCTTTATTTAATGATTTAATAAATTATTTGAAAATTTGAAACAAATTTAAAAAATCCAATATAGTTAATATAAGTTTACAATTTTATATAATTTTTATACTAATTTTCATTTCATTATTAATAATTTACTAATTAAATAAATAAATGGGCTTTTGTTCTATTTTTATTTAGATATTTATAACATTATATATATATATATATATATATATATATTATTTATATTAGATATTTAATATTTCTAGGTAAGGGCTAGGCAGGGAGGATATTCTCCGGCCCTTGCCCTGACCCTGATTGGGACTTTTTTCCAGCACCTGCTCCAGCCTCGACATCCGAAAAAAATCCCCGATCCCGGCCCCGACAAGGCATGGAATTGGGTTCCTCGTCAAGGGCCGGGGCTCATTGACATATTTAATGAAGAAGCTTGGTGACAAAGGGTAATACTGGCATTTTATCATACAAGAATCCACAATCCCCCCAATTTTCTGGTAATTTTGAATCACCCCATACAAACCCCTCACTTCTTCCTCATACCTTTCCCACTGCCATTACTCCGCACCCAAACAAAGGCTTACATTATGTAAGAAATCACTCACATTCCACTCATACCAACTAAACAACCTTTACAAACCAACTAGCAGGCAATAATAAGAACTTTATTCTTTTTTTGTAAATGCATTTGACAAAATAAACTTGGCATTTAGATTTTAAAACAAAGTTTAGGACAAAAGTAGATAACATGATATAGATCTAGGCTTTAGCTTTTAAAGCCAATGCTAGATGATAAGCAGATGGCAAGATCGAGATCATGATGATAGACACAAAGCATCACATTTAAAACTTTCTACTCATAAACTAAGCCATAATTTTCTTAGAAGACATGGAAGCACGACATTAATGAAATAATAAAACTAAAAATATGATCATCAAAAACAAATTTTAAAATTATAAATCTCTATACATATAAGCTTTGATAGCTAGATTTTTTATGATAAGAAGACATTTAAAGAAAATTCACGAATCTTACTTGAGATGGAAACATTGAAAAGTGATCAATTGAAGAGATTGAAAGGTTGTGCCAGTTAAATCTACAAGGATCTCACGGATAACATCACAAATGCCACAAGAAAAAAAAAGATTTGAAAGCATCGAAAAAAAGATTAATTCGTTCTTGATAGTCATTCTCTTAATTTGTGAATAGGAGCATACTCTAGATTGGAATTGTGAGGGTGTACTGCTTGATCATTTCTACCAACTTAAAGCCCTTCTTATTACCACATCCTAGGGATAGAACTAAAGAGATAAAGGGAAAGGACGAAGTAATTTATTGCTTTGATGAACAGAGGAGAAGATGAAGATGGAGGATCTAGGGAATAAATGAGAAGGAAAAGGTCTGATACTAAAAGAAATGGAGATGTTGGGGGTTACCATACCTCGGAAAACATTACATTAAGACTTCATTTGATTATCACGAGACGCCTTTGTGTCTTTCAAGTTTTGGAATTTGTATTACACCAATTTGTACAAAACTCCTATTATACTAGATAAGAACTTTATGGTTCCTTGTGTTTATAGTATTCTTCATAGCATTTTGTATGATATTTGAGAATACTCATGAGTTTCGATGCTCAATCTTGTTATTTTTCATGTCTAGAATTCTTTATGGATGTTAGAGGAAAAGGAAGCAATCCAAACTAGTTTCGTGCTGCTTTGCTAGAAAAATGAACTGAGGTAAAGTCACCAAGGAACAAAGTTGTGCTCATTAACCCGACTGCTTAAAGACTTTTTTCTAAGTTCAGTATGGAAACACACTTATGAAAACACGCCCATGAATTTGTTTAGTGTGGTTGTGTGGGTACGTGTTTCCTAGCCATGTTTGAGCATGAAGTATTACTTGAAATATTACTTTTTCTAATTTACTTTTTGGCCTTTAGGAATATGATCCTTATGCTTGAGCATGAAGTATTACTTGACGACCTTGTACACTTGCTGGTGGCATATTAGTAGCAAGTTGTATTAAGAGCTTCACCTCGAAATGATTTAGGCAGATTAGCAATTTTCTGCATATGTCTGACCTTCTCTAGGATAATTCTGTTTGTTCTCTCAACTACACCATTGAGTTGTAGAGTACTAGGAACAGCCTTCTCATATTTGATTCCATGCTCTACCAGTAACTCTCAAATTCCTTTGAAGTGTATTCACCTCCATTGTCACTGCGAAGGCAATTCAAGGTTGCTTCCTTTTCTCTTTCCACCAAGACATGAAACTGCTCGAAATATTGAAACACCTTGCTTTTTGTTGTCAAAACAAACACCAAACCTTTCGTGAAGTATCATCAATAAAAGTAATAAAATATCTACTACCTCCTAGAGTTTCCACATCAATGGGACCAGAAATATCTTAATAAACTAACTCGAGAACATTCTTTTCTCTTTCAGAGGACTTACTAAAAAAACCTATGTTCCTTGCCAAATAAACAATAGCCACAAGTGTTTAAATTTATACCTTTGGCAAAGGAAATGAGAGACTTCTTTGCCAAAATTTGCAACCCTTTTTCACTCATATGTGCTAGCCTCTTATGCGATAAATCTGAAGAAGCGTCATCTTTGATTGCATTCAAATCACCTTTAATCATCTTTAGTTGAATCTTGTATAATGTATGACACGATCACCTCTGGCAACCATCATTGAACCTTTTGTAAGTTTTCTATTCTTGTTACCAAAGATAATAAGATAACCTTCTAAATCCAAAGCATGAGTAGAAATCAAATTCAGCCGCAACTCTGCAACATGCCGCCCATGTTTCAAGATCAATGTACAACCTCTATTCATCTCCACACAGCCATCACCAATACTCACTATATCTGCATAATTGCTATTGCCCATTTTCGCTCTGCCAAATTTTCTAATTTGTATATGGTAAAGACATCTTTCTTTGATGTAGCATGGTATGATGCTACTGAATTAATAACCCACTCAACACAAGAATTAGTGTCTTGGGTTTCATCCTCATTAAAGAAAAGTACAACCAGCTCTTCTTCATCAGTAGACATAGCTGTAATAGTATTTTGATCGACTGCCTTCTTTAGATTCTTCTCAGGACTTTGCTTTTTTTCCTAGATCTTTCAGTTTCTTCTCATATGGCCTTCCTTGCCACAATGATAGCATGTAAATTTTCCTTTTCGATGTGACTTGCCCCTTGACTTAAAGCTCCCTTTAGGGCCTCCACTCTTACTTCTTCCTTTATTCTCTGTGATAAGAACTTGTGAAGTATCGATGCACATATCTTTTCTTTTAGTCTCTTCATTGTATAAACTATCTTTTACCATAGATAAAGGTAAGACACCATTTGGAGCAGAATTACTAAGAGACACTACTAATGTCTTTCAACTATCTGGCAAGGAGCTCAAGAATAATAGTGCATGCAGTTCATTATCTAGTATTATTTTCATGGCACACAGCTGGTTTATCATACCCTGAAAGTCACTCAAGTGTTCTGCAATTGACCATCTCTAAGCTTCAAGTTTACATGTTTTCTGATAACAAAAGCTTTCATCTGAGCATTTTTTCTCTCATACATATTTTCTAATTTTCTCTATAGCACCTGTGCATCAACTTCTTTGCTTATATGACGATATACACTGATATCAACCCACTATTGAATTGTTCCAATAGTTTCTCAGTGCTTTTTCTCCCAATCATCGTAAGATTTCCCGCTTGGTTTCGTAAATCCTAAATTAATAGGATCATATAAATCCTTGCAATAAAGAACATCCTCCATCTCCCACTTCCAAATTGAATAATTTGAAGCAAACAATTTAATCATTGCACCTGTAAAATTCTCGGTTTCAATTTACACGGGAAAACTTCGAAGCTTACCAAACTTGGCTCTAATATCACTTGTAGAGATTTTGGATAGACAAAATTATCAGTACTATAAATTGAATAATTGGCGGGTACTAAACAGAATAATGAAAAAGAATAAATCAATCATCATGAACATGCGACAGAAGATTTACATGGAAACCCCTCCAATTAAAATGGAAAAAAACCACGGGCAAAACTCCGAATCAAATCCCTTATCAAGAATTACAAGTACAAAACTCCTCAAGCAAATCTACACTTGAGATCATCAATAATGAAGAAATACAATAATATCTCTAGAAAACAAATTTCTTGAATGATCTCACCAAGACAAAAACTTGAGAATTAGTCTCCAAGATTGCTTCCAAAACTAGCCAATTTGATTAGGATTTGATAAAAAAAAAAGACGTTTCAAATCGAGAGCCACATTATCTCACCTCCGGTGCACGCAGAGAAGAAAACCACGCTTATTTCTTTTTGCAATGGCTACCTTCTCAATGCATACTTGTTTAATTTTTAGGGTTTTTTTATTTCTACGTGTGTCTTTAATGATAATATAATATGGGTTGGATCAAAGGTTGGCCACCTAACTAACAAAAAGATTTAAAATGAAAATTTTCATAAAATTTAGTATTAAATTAATGTTTAATCTCAAAAATAGTCTTCCTATTTTTCTCTCGCTTCATCTGTAATTTATGTACTTCTGTTTTGCTACTTTGAATTTTTCCACTTTTGAAGCTCCATAGAAAGATATCAAAATTTTATGGGCAACAATTCTACATTTTGGTGTTTTCAAATTAAAATATTACTGAATAATTAAGAAATAAAAAAAAAGGAAATTCAACTAGTTGGAAAGAGTCAGGGGATGGGGAGCAGCAATTTGAGTATCTTTCCGGATGACAAATAGAAATATCAAAAAAAAGGAAACTAAATTTAAGTTACAGATGACACATGGCATCCAATGTTTTAATAACCAAATCGGTTGTCGACCAGGTTAAACAACTGGTTCACGGTCCAACCAGTTGAACCGGTTGAATCTGATTTAATATTTTTTCAAATAAATAAATTTTTAAAAATTATAAAATTTAAAAAATAAGCAAAAAATAATTAAAAAATAAAAAATATATAAAATTACATATTGCAAAGTTATATTGTGTCACAAAATGTCAACTCTACATAAAATTATATTTTTCAAAGTACAAATATACAAAGATATAACCATACAATAAATATTCAAAAATAAAAAATTAAATAAAATATAAATATACACTATACAACAACAAAAATTAAATGCAAGCATACAAATAAACAAACCGGGTTTTTTTATTAGGCTTTTTTAACTTTAATAATTTAATTTTAATCAATGTTTTTTTTTTGTTTTTAAACCGGTTTAAATGTTTAATTTTAAAATAAATAAATCGGTCTTGTCCAATCGGTTCACCGGTTCACCGTGGAATCAGTTGAACCGGTTGAATCAGCCGATTCCGTTTTTAACTATTTACAGCGACAAACCGATTTATTACCCGATTCCCTATTGAACCGATTGAACGGTCCGTACGGTTTTTGCAACATTGATGGCATCAGTGTGACACTCTTTGGCCTGGTCCACCCCTACCATACACATGGTCTGCTCGTCAATGACCCTCGCAAGCCTCATCAGCAGCAGTCACATCATTCTACTCCTTGGACCACAAGACAAAATGCGATGACGCAAGCAGTGACAAGGCGAGAAGAAATACCAAGAACTCTCCAGAATCACTTGTGAGCTTTATCTATAAATATGAACTAGTCCGAGAGGACACCAGCGCATCCAAGGAAAAACCAGCTAGCGGTCATCACGTACTGTCATCAATGGCCGGAGAGAAAGGAATCGTGCTGTTGGATGTCTGGGTGAGTCCTTTCGGACAAAGAGTGAGGATAGCTTTGGCGGAGAAAGGGGTGGATTATGAGTACGAGGAGCAGGATCTGATGAACAAGAGCGAGCTCTTGTTGAAGTCCAACCCTGTTTATAAAAAGATCCCGGTCTTGTTACACGATGGCAAACCCATTTGTGAGTCACTCATCATTGTTCAATATATTGACGAGGTTTGGTCCACCAATAAAGCTCCGTTGCTCCCTGCCGAGCCTTTGCCACGCGCCAACGCTCGTTTTTGGGCTGATTTCATCGACAAGAAGGTACACTGTCATATGTAGTAATTATTACCATTTGAGTAATGTTGCTATATTAATCGTTTTATTTTTGTTGATGTATTGTAGGTTTATGACTGTGGGACTAGATTGTGGAAGCTAAAGGGAGAGGAACAAGAGACAGCTAAGAAGGAGTTCATAGAGATCTTCAAATTACTGGGGGGTGAGCTTGGCGATAAGAAGTTCTTTGGAGGTGAGACTTTTGGGTTTGTTGATCTGGCTTTAGTGCCTTTTGTTGCATGGTTCTATGCCTATGAAACCTGTGCCAAGTTCAGCATGGAGGAGGAGTGTCCTAAGATTGTGGCATGGGGCAAGAGGTGCATGGAAAGGGAGAGCGTCTCTAAGACTCTTTCTGACCCTAATAAAGTTTATGAGTTTATTCTCTTTTTGAAGAAGAAATTCGGGGTGGAATAGGTACTTCCTAACCCCCTTTTATGATTAGTCTGTGTTTTTGGGTTGTGATGTGATCATGATATTGTGAGATGAGTGTTTGTTTAGGATGCTGTAGTTTCAGAATGAATAATCAGTTGGTTTAAACGGTGGTCGGTGGAGTTGGCAATTCATGTTGCTTCCTATCCATTTCTATCATGTATGTTGTGCTTTGATTTAACTTGAGAAAATAAAATTTTAGTTATTTTAGGTCCGTGGTCCATGAGAAATATTATTTAGATTTTGTATATCTATTATAAATAATAAACGAGAAGAAGAAGAAGAAGAAGAAGAAGAAGAAGAATTGGATGTTAATTTTCCAAATTTGAAAACACTAAGCTTTTAAAAAATAAAAATTCCATCGAAATGTTAAAATTTACTCTTTTTGGAAAAAAAGGGGGAAATCTCGATCATAAAAATGGTACAGTCATGAAATGGTTATAAAATATTCTATTTTACAATATTCTATTTCCTTCAGATAATTTCATATAAAATGGTCTTACATAAGCTTTATAAGTAAATTGAAATTTTATATATATTTTATTAATATTTGGTAAAAACCCCTCATAATATATGTCACTCTTGTTATTGCGCTGGACAGTGTGGCTCAAAAACATTTGAGGCTCAAGCTAAGAAGCCTATGTCCGGATATAACAGGCCTTGTGAACAATTTGGGCCTGGTTGAGCTCGTCTAATTTTACAATATCAAGTCGATGGCCCATTTTATAAACTTGGGTCTTTCGATTAATTATTAGATCTGGTTAGGATCAACCCGTTTAATTGGGCTTGGATCCACCCATTGTTATTTTCTTGTTTTACTTTATTTAATTAAATTTATGATTATTTAAAATTTTTATAATGGACTAGTATTATTACAATTTTAATTAAAAAAATATTGCATCACTACAATATACATGAGTACATCCTAACTAGAGTGGTAGCTACTCATTTGTTAATCACGTGCATTTTTCACATGTATTTTTCCAAAATGCGCGTGGCTTTGATTCCTTACCTGCCGATGCTTCAAATGTGTTCCCTTGAGATTCACCCTTTTTCTGATTTGATTCTAGCCCAGAAGGACCCTCTCCCAGTGAGTTTTAGTGAAATAGTGAGTGGAGTCAAATGGTGACCGAAGATCCCTTCAAAAACTCTAACTTCGTCTTTTTATAATCACCAAGTATGTGGACACATGTGCATGTGCATAGGGCCAATATAGGGTGAGAAACATAACATCTGAGCAAGCTTAGGGGTCATGTTGGCTCTATGCAGGGGCACAGGGGACATATGGCCCTAGTTTGTGGTATGCCGCCTTTATATAGCCGCAGGGGGGTTGATGAGGCCACCACTGAGATCAATGGTGGTGCACCGCAAGTGCACGGGTCTACAAATAATAATGTAGTGAGTGAAGGGTTGTTAGTATCCCATAAGGAACTACTAGTAATAGCTACTTCCTTGCTTTTTAGCTTCCGAATAATGGTTAAAAAAGAAAGCAACAAGAATTTAAGCTAGAAAAAAATGCCATAAAGCACTAAAATAGATGAAAAACATTATCGAACTTTAATCGAATGTATGCAATACAGATTAGAAAAATACATATCCTATGCACTTATTAACTAAGCATCCTCCTTATCCTTCTTCAGTATTGTCGGGTACAGAATTTTAGGTTGGTCTTCTCGTATTGGAGGTGGTTGGTCTTCTTGAGGTTCTTTTGCCTTGTTGTTGTTGTTGTTGTTGTTGTTGTTGTTGTTGTTGTTGTTGTTGTTGTTCTCAATGTCACTCTCATCTCCAGTGGTTGCATCTCTTACAATATTTTTTACTTTGTCCACCATGACCTAGCATTAGGCTGAATCTCAATTTCTTTATCACTGCTCAAAGTAATAGCCTTAAGTTGCTCTCTTGAAAGTGGTGTCCACTGCGTCAAATTTTGCATCAGTGCTCACCATGAATCTTGCCAATACTTCTTCAGTTGTGAACTTCCTTTCCTTCAGTGGTGAGGGTTAGTATTGAAAGTCGGGATGTTATGGTGGTCATTATTGTCCTTGTTGTCATTAACCTCCCTAAGAAAACTTTGGGTGATTTCTCCACCTCGGATTATATGTGGCACTATAGGGTTGATACACCCCTTGCATGTGTATCGCAAATGCAAAGATCATTCAAGTAATAAAGTGTATCTGAAGGTCGGGACGTCAAATCCATAGGGACCAGCACTACTAATACTATTTTTTCTTCTATTATCTAGTCGGAGAATTTGGGTGAATATGCTAACTTTAAATAACATAACTGAAAATACTAAAGAACAGGATGACGCTTGGAAAACTCAATGGATGAGGTGGTGCCCCAAACTCAATCCTTTCTAGACTAACTTGCAACAATTTACTAGACTATACTTGTTATTACTAGAATACTCTTGGAAAGTGGAGACTCCTCACATAATTGACCCTTTGGTCCAAGGGATCAATCCTAATCCCATACGGTAATGTAAATGACTATAACCCTACAATTACATAAAGTTCTCCGAGTCCTGCTATTAGGTTTTACCCTAATCCCGAGATATCGACACCATACACCCTATCTCTAGATGTGCACTTAACCCCTAATTCCTGTGTGTACCCTAACATATTAATTTTCTCAACCTTCATAACGCCAATATGATATGCAATCTATGCTCTTGTATAATAAAAATTATAAGTATGATAAAACATAGGAATCACAATAAACATTCTTAAAGCCAATACATGTTAAAAACTGGGAAATCAAGTACAAGTCTTCTAAAGATTCATGTTCCAAGGCACCGAAGAACTTGTTTAGCGTCTCATAGCTGAAATTAAACAATTATAATTCAAATTAGAAGGTACAAAGGAAAATATATTCGACTTCCTTCTACTCCGTCGATTGGATAGGACTGAAATGTGCTTGAAGACAACTAATCGGTCTAGTGGGGAGCTCCAGAGGTAATGGAATCCATGACAATCACCTCCTGAAGAGTTGGCTTGAGCTTTCTCTCTCAACCTTAAAAGTCCTTTTGTATTGTTTTCAAAACATACCCTCAAAATGCTAGTGCATGGGAGAGCTTATTGGAGAGCACGCCTGTGCACTTTTCGAGGTACTTCTAATTCAAAATCTGAAAAATTGCTAACTTGGACACTAGCATTGTGCTCTTTGGAGGACTATTCCTGATGTCCTACACACCTAAGCACGTTGATCAGTCACCCCGCAACACGGGGCAACTCGCACGCAAGCGTATGCTCGATCGTCGTAATACTCACACAAGACGAGAGCGAATCCACAGAGACTTAGTATATAATTACTTACTCTCTTTATACTATCTAGCTAAGAACAAAACTTGATTTCGGCTCAGAAAGGGAAAATAAAGTCAAGGTTGAAAACAGGAAGAAAGAGCGGAAATCAATAAGAATAAGTAGTGCCCGGATTAACTTTGTTGGGAAATAGAAATGGAGCACGATTGTAATTTAAGATAGACTGACCAAGGGTAAATAGAACTGAGGGAATCAAAGATGCAATAGGTGCTCTCTCCAGACCCCCTAATGCTATACAATAGAAACTAGGACTCCCATGTCAAGAAACGGCAATGAAATACCAAATACTAGCCGAAAGGTGTGTGACTCCTGTACTATCTCTAACAGGGTTCATCAACACCTATTCATTTATGGGTATTCTAATCACATGAATCTCTTGACATTCAAGTGATGACAAGATGGTGAGATATTTCTAGATACATCAAAACAACAAATAAAACATGAATGAATCCAAAACTGAAGGACAATCTATATTAAAAAGACAATCAACACATATAAAGTATTCCCAACTATATTAATCCGGGCACCCAAGGAAGTTAGACTTCCATGAGGCCTATGTTCATCGATACAAAATTCATCTCTATCCTAGAAAGCATAAACATTATTTGGAAAAACCCCCATTCGACTGCTGTGGTGATTTTGGAGCATATGTGAGTTGCTATTATCGCCAATAAATAATTCCCCCATGACTCGTTCGAGGTCTCCTCTCAATCTTACTCTAGAATCTCTTCAATCACCTCTAGCAATATCGCATTTTCTCTAGGCGCCTTTTCCCAAAAGAAAAAGACTAAAAAAAAAAAATCCCTTCTCTCCTTGAAACAGGCTATTTATACCTGGAGAAAATTGAATGGTACTTCAACTAGTCGGCCGCGTATCAGTGGTTGATTGATATGTCGGACATGTCACATTGGTCGAATTATCTCGTTAAAAGATGAACGGGGCGAACATGGAGTCCTATACAATTTTGTACTACCCATTCAAACAAAAACCAATAGCAATTACTTTCACTAAAAAGAGACATCGTTCTTCGAGGAGCTCCTACTGCCCCACGATACCTGTACTGTCAGCCCGACCTGCAAAAGATCGGCCATGACGGCATGCACATACCTGTGGGTTATGGGGCCCGCACACACGTGGGCGTTGGGATCACCTACAGTTCGTGCTCATAGTACTCAGACAGACTCCCTCTTGGTGAAGAATAGCGCGATGGATCGCCAGAAAACGCCGCCGAGGCCTAGCAAGAGTGAGTCCCTTACAACTGTTGGGTGCCTTGAAGACTGTCAAGGGTGACGGGGCTGTAAATACTCTGATAGGTTTAGAAAATAAATTTTAGGTTTTTTAGTTAATTGAAGCAATGGGTGAGAGTTTTGGGTTTCTTTTCGGGTGACAAGATGGAGGATCATGGAGAGTCTTACTTAACGTCCGGGAAACAGGGGCGACTGCGGGGGAATGGGACGGCGGGTCACGGCTTCTTCAAGATTTTATATAGTATGGCACTTTGCCCCTGTCTTACTGGATGAGAATGAGAATTAATTAATGTAACCTTCTTATTTATCAAATGTGTCAACTACCTCCCTTAATGAAAAAATTAACACAATGACTGTTGAAATCAACCTTTATTAGCCCTGTTTTCTTATCAAGCTCCTCTAGAACTTAGGGATTTTTAGAGACACTCCTCATAAGCTTGAGTATGGTGCATATTCGCCTTTCTGGACCCTCTTCCCACTTTCACCCCATGAACTAACCTTATTTACCAAGCATGCCATGACATTTTGTATAAATTTGCATTAATTTGGAATTGCTCTTAGGTGGAGCACCATCGACTAAGTGGAATGGTCAAAACATGCCTTTTTGCATGAATGATTGTCAATAAAGTGTATTCCACATGAATTGCAATATTTCATTATGAAGAGATAAAATTTGAAGTAAAATCCTTGATGTTTTAATCACCTCATTATCACTATTCTTGTTTTTCTCAAAGGAAAAATTCTTCATTCATCCTTGTTGGTATAAAATCCCTTGTTTGAAGGTGTCGTCGAGAGCGCACGGAAGAGGTTGGCATAGAATTTTTGAAAAGTGGAGCATTTTTCTTAAGGTAATCCTAAGAGAGCGAGATTCGGGCCGGAGAATGAACCCCCAAACACGAGGAGGCCAATTCGATGCGAGATCCACCTGGCCGGAGTCATAGCCACGGCCCGAAGTTACCCTAGCCGTTGCCGAAGAAATCAGGGATGTTGCCGAATTCGAAGCCGATTCCGCTGGGGTCGGCGAGGGATGAGGGGGGATTGAGTGGGCCCCTGGGGTTTGCTTCCATTTGCTCAGCCTGGAATTCATCTTCACCGTTTCACAAGGTCTGTTCCACTTACCTCTTTTGTTTTTGCTTTTTTTAATTTTTGATTGTATAGAATCCGGAGTTCCCTTTTACCTTTAAAAAGTTCCCGTTTAGAATCCTACGTTCCCGTTTACCTTTTAATCATTTATGTTTAGAATCTGGGGCGTTCCAGCTGTCACGCCCCGACCCGCAGGTCCCGGTCAATGACAATACCGCCACGACAACCAAGGAGAAGTCAGACACCTACCTCAACCCTAGATCGCCGTAAGACTAACCTGTTATCTGTACAATACCAATATCACAACAAGAATATTCTAAATCTGAAGGTGTTCACAACCCTTTACAAGATCAACACACTCATACCAGATATATGTCCCTAGAAATCACAACATCCACGATCATGAACACAATCATAGTCTTCCCCAAACACTGGGTGTAATGTTCATAGAACCTAAGATTCTGACTGAACTAGTCAAGATTTATCAAGACCAAAACGGAAATACGAAAACATAGGTCCTAGTGGATCCATCTTATGCATGATAACAATGTTTATGAATCATACACTACTCAAAGGCAATTGCCGGAATAGCTTTGCCAAGCACTATCACGTCTCACGCCTTGCTGCTGTGCTAACACCTATAATGAAGAGAAGAAGAATGGGTGAGTAACTAAGTTACTCAGTGAGGGGTTGAACATGGAGCTATAACTCATACAAGTGTAACAAATGATATGCCGAAAACATATGTAAATCTTTAACAACCAACAACTTACCAAAATGCTTTAAGTACACATTTCAATATACACATTTCAATATAAAGGGGTTGGTCCATATTTCGGAATAGGGTTTATCAATTGGATTTCCCACGAGCTTTTCGCAGTCATACGTGGTGTAAGGCGTCGAGAGTCTTTCTCTCCGCCGGGACCTCGTAGGGGACTAGTCAGGGTTGACCTTAGGTTTGGGACCCTGTATCCTTGGATTTCCTCGCCTCATTGACTTTCATTGTAAGAAGAGCAGCTTAAGTTTTGCACTAGAAACAAGGATTCTAGGGGGAGCATTGTCCGAGTACCCCATCTTCATATTGATCTTATTCTACACTCTAGCCTTTACTTTCAGAACTTTATTTCTGTTTCTTTCTTGTTTTATTTTCAATCACTTCAACAATTGATTTATCTTTGGCTACTTAGCAAAGTGTTATTGTTCTTATGTCTACTCCCTGTGGATTCGACTACCCACCCGTTTGGGTACTTTATTACTTCGACACCCGTGCACTTGCGGAGCACGTACGCAAGGGTGTGTCAAGTTTTTGGCGCCGTTGCCGGGGAGTTAGGCGTTTTAGGAATTGTTATACTTTGTTTTGCTAGTCATTTTTCGCACATTCTATCTCACACTTCTTTTAATTCCATTGTTCTGATTTTGCTTTCTTTTCCTGATTTCAGCTCCAGGTTATGACCCGTGGACATCCTTCGACATTAGTGGAAGGTGATCCGGAAATAGAGAGGAGATTGCACAGACGGGGAAGACAACCTGAACAAGAACAGTTTGATCAAGCTGAGATAGAGGTTTAAGAGTCCGCAACCATGGTGACACACCCTTGCGTGTGTACTCCGCAAGTGCACGGGTGTCGAAGTAATAAAGTACCCAAACGGGTGGGTAGTCGAATCCACAGGGAGTAGACGTAAGAACAATCACACTTTGTTAAGTAATCAAAGATAAACCAATTGTTGTTGTGAAAGAAATAGAAATAAAGTGATGAAAAGAAAAACTAGGGTATGGAAAAAGATCAATAAGAAGATGGGGTACTCGGACAATGTTCCCCCTAGAATCCTTATTTCAAGTGCAAGACTTCAAATACTCTTATTCAAAAGAGATTTCAAGAGTCGTGGAATCCAAAGATACAAGGTTCCAAATCTAAGGTCAACCTTGATTAGTCAACTACGAGGTCCCGGCGGAGAGAAAACCCTCGACACCTCACACCACGTATGATTGCGCTATTCTCTAGGGATTCCAAGTGGTAACCCCTATTCCCAACTCTAGATCGATCCCTTTGGTCCAGGTGAAAGATCCCTAATCACAAATAAGTCCCGGCGGAAAAACCTCTCTCAACGCCTAACTCTCTTTGAAATCGAAGGTAATACTTGGAATAAGAAGGTAGGGAAAACCACACCGGAGGGGAAAGGGGACGTGTCACTATGTCTCAACTCACCATCTCAACCCTCTTCAACCTTGGTTAATCTAACCCTAATGGTGATGGTCACTCGTCAAAAGGATGATTGGATTAGCCCTCAACCCTAGTGTCACTCTAAGGGAGAAACAATTAAGCATACAAGATTGAAACTCAAATTCAAACTCAAATTGAATAAAAGCATTAAAGTCAATGAAACATAGGAAATCTAGGGTTTACAAGTCCAAGTACCCACTAGGGGTTTAGCCCTCCATGGAGCAATACAAGTTCATCAAAATAAATGAAGATAAGTGCAAGAAATCCATAAAGAAAACCCCCTTAAGCTTCGTGTTGATAGACTATGGGAACTTCACCTTCTTCTTCAAAGAACCCCTTCCTCCAAGCCTAAGGCACACCTCGTCGAATCGAGTCATCGAAGGTTCGCCCAATAGCTCTCCTTGGAAGGGATTGATGATGAAATCGGTGGAGAAGCGCCCCCAAAGTGTAGCAAGAACCTCCTGAACCCTAGCCGTCACTCCCTCTCAAAGTTGGAAGATGATCCCCTAAATAACGCTTCAGAACGGCTTTATAATTGGCCATCTCGAGGATCCACACGGGCGTGTGGATAAGCCACACGGCCGTGTGGAAATTCCACACGCCCATGTGGATTTTCTGCCTTGTGGAAACTTCATACTAGTCCCCGATTTCGCCCGTTTCATCTCCTGAGGTCACATGGATGGACACACGCCCATGTGAAAGGTCAAGTGGCATTTCTTGATGATGGGAAAACCTTGGAGATCTTTTGAAATCTTTGAACAAATCGGAACAAGCGAGCATGACTACCTTCGTGTCCTTCTACAAGAGTTGTCTTGAAGTCTTTAGAAGTTGGCACATACCCCCTCGTTGGAACCCGATTTGTGTCTTGAACTTCGTAATTGCACAAAAGAGCTCCACTTGGTACCATTATGACCTAATCTTGCCTTTATTTACGTACCATGTCTCCACAACCCTAATTGCATGAAAGAACACCAAAACACACGAAATTAGCGATAAAGCCTGAAAAATGTGATGCTCATGCATGGAAAACATTTCCAAAATTATATACATGCAAGCACCTATTAAACTCCCCCACACTTAAGCTTTTGCTTGTCCTCAAGCAAAGTTCATACCGTGCGAATTAAAGGTTGAGTGATGAAAATGCTTGGCCTTAAGTTCACCAAAAGTGTACAACGATAGTATTCTCAAAAAGGGAGAATTTAAACATAGATAGATAAAAACCAAAACTCTAGTAAAAACTCAAATTACGAAGAAAATAAAATCTGAAAGCGTGTGTGTGTGTACACTTACTCATGCTAACCCCAAGTTTACGCTTGAACATTATTAAAACAAGGACTTATTTAGGGAAAAATAAATCGGTGGTAGCTGCACACAACCTCAACGGTAGCCATTTCCCAAGATGCCTCCTAGGCGGCTTTCACCCTTTCGAGGTGGTAGCTCTTTCCACCCGGGAGTGTTAGGCACACAGCCTATTAGATAGCTCTTTCTCTCATTAGGGCATAGCTAGTATCCGACTTATGAGAGTAGCTGCATACAGAATAGGTGGTAGCTCTTTCCACCCCAAGAACAAAGGAGCACCTTTTTTTTTTTTTTTTTTGAAACTCAAAGAAAATGAAACTAATGTTCTTTCAAACTGAACTAGCGTTATCAGGGTTAACAGAGCAAGTAAAGTGCAAGAAATGCAATTAGACAAAAAATTTCTAAGTTTTTCGAGTAAACTAGAGCATGGTAACAACCGAAGTTTAAATTTCACCTAAATTCGAAAATACACTCATGTTCCTTAGGGTGAACTGTCATTGGCTAGATGAGCATGAAAATGATGATCAAGAATAAAGAACGTGTGCAGTGTGAACTCCCCCCCACACTTGAGCTGTACATTGCCCTCAATGTACTCATACAAACATGCAACATAAAAACGCAAATAAAAAACATGAGGGCGTGGGTATTAAAAACAACACTCCCCTGATCTCCGAGTGTGGTATTTGAATGGAGGTGTGAGAGCGGGAAGTGGAGTTGCGTAGGGTTGTGAAGCTCACACGGCCGTGTGGAAATTCCACACGGCCGTGCCTATGACCATTTCTCAAAACCAAGTTGACAAGTCTATCTGCACATCACAAAAGGGGTTCAGTGGATCTCAACAAAAGCTAAGATTAAAAGAGTACAAAAGTAAACAAACCAAATACAAACTCAAACAAGAACATGAAAAGAAAACAGTAAGATAACTCTCAGAAGGTGTAACCTTTCTGAGTACACAAAGACTCAACACAAAAGAAAGTACAAGGGAATAAAAAGTCTGAAAAGAAGACGCATCAAGCGTCATCATCTGCTGGTGCTGCTGGGGATGCTGGTGATGCGTGGGGTGCTCTGGGTGTGGATGGCGAAGTGGAGTCGCTACCTCTCGCCATCAACTGGTGGAGTGAAGTGATGCGCGCCATCATCTCCGAGTGGTACTCAGCCATGCGAGCGAGAACCTCGGTGTGGTTCGCTGCCTGGGTCACCCGCATGGTGGCGAGATCAGTCTGGAGGGTCCCCACAGCAGCCTCAAGTCTGTCTATGCGCTCCTGTGCCGGAGGGGATGCAGGTGCTGACACCGGTGGCACCTCCTCGTCTGCTGGGGTGTCCTCCGCCTCCACGGGTGCGGGTTGTGATGATGGCCCTGCCCGGGTCTCCTCCGAGTCTTCATCTTCGTCCTCAGACTCCTCGGACTCATCTGGGAAGGGGGCAACAAGTACGTACCTACTGGGGGCGGCCCTCTTCACCATACCCATCATCCGCAAGGTGTCGAGGCCTAGTGAAGAGGGAATGATAACCTTATCAGCTCCCCGAATAGCATCAATCAGTCCCATTCCTCGGATGAGTCGAGTGATGTAGGGACCAAGAGAAAAGAACTCCTATCCGCGCGTCTTGTCCCTGGTGCCTCGGAAAATCAGCTACCACGTATCCCGAGTGCGGGGGTAGGCTGCGGACCATAGAGTGCAAGTAGAGGAGGTCCGGCCGCCCCAATACGCCGGTGTTGTCTCCTCGCCCGGTAATAGACCGGCTTAGGATGGCATGAATGTACTGTGGGCGGGGCGGAGGAGCAGAGAAGCCTTGGTCAACCCGGGCTCGTGCTGTATATCTCCACATAGCATCCGGCGGGACTCGGCTTGGAGTGACGCGGAAGGGGTAGTCGAATGGTAGGCTGCGCGTACTCCTCCGTGTGGATGAAGTCTCGATCGTACAGGCCAAGGGCGACAGCAAAATCTGTCAAGCTCATGCTGTGGTACTGCCCAAAGATGCGGAATGGAACTGTGTCCGGCCAGTGGTAGTCGGTGTGGGAGCTATCAAACTCGAATGTCGCGAGGACTTCGAGAGTGAGATCGCGAGTGGCTGGGTCTTTGACGCACAATAGTCGTTCCCACCCGCCCACAGCAATGAGCTCACAGACTTCATCCGCCAACTCGGTCGCACGCGCATGTTCTATTGCCTCCAAAGCTTGCAAGTCAGGGATTCGCGTCTGGCCAAACTTCAATTTTGAAAGTCGATCAAACCGTGCTTGATGTTCGGGCACGGCGAACTCGAATGGTGCGGGCGAAAGATCACGTGACTCACGGGCTTCACGGGCCTCACGGGGACGCTTATGAGCGAGTCTCTTCGTTCTTGGGGCCATTCCTGTGCATAAGAGAGGTAAACAAGTTAATTCGGAGCTTAGAATAGGTTCCCAGAATTCCACATGGCCGTGTGAAAATTCCACGCGGCCGTGTGTCTCCTCTGGGTTACCCAAAACAAACAAACAAGCAATACACACGGCCGTGTGGAATTTCCACACGGCCGTGTGTCTCCTCTGGAATTCAGAGGCGGCACCCCGACAATCCACACGGCCGTGTGGAATTTCAACACGGCCGTGTGGATCTTCGA
Organism: Dioscorea dumetorum; assembly: GCA_902712375.1. Lineage (NCBI taxonomy): Eukaryota > Viridiplantae > Streptophyta > Magnoliopsida > Dioscoreales > Dioscoreaceae > Dioscorea > Dioscorea dumetorum. Next base: position 218,926 of record CACTHL010000135.1, read on the forward strand.
CCATGGCCAAAGTGCCATGGTGAATCCACACCATTTCATACAATCATCCACACAGTTGAGCACAAGTGTTTTCAGCAATAATCTAAGTATTAATCATGAAAATAGCAGGCAAAAACACAAGATTCAACATCCACAACAAAAAATGAAGGTTTCATGGCAAGAAGAGGGGGAAGAAGGCTTACCGGAGAAGATGAATCCAATCTCACAATGTAGCAACGAGTAAGGCCTACAAATCCCTTAAATAAGCGAGAGAATGGAAGGGGAAGAGAAACCGTCGCGACCCTTGGAGAGGAGGCGTTTGAAGATGAAGGGTTGCAAGGTGAGGGAAGATGAAGATAAAGGCCCCTTTTCATGTTAAGTACCCCACACGGCCGTGTGGAAATTCCACACGGCCGTGTGGATTCTCTGTATGACCCTTATCAAACTCCCTGAAATTCCACACGGCCGTGGGTAATTTCCACGGCCGTGTGGATTCTCTGTATTGTGAAGGTTTGTACTAAGTAAATCCACATGGCCGTGTGGAATTTCCACATGGCTGTGTGGATTCTCTGGATGAGAAATTCTTTCACAAAGTCATCCACACGGCCATGCGGAAATTCCACATGGCCGTGTGTTTCCATCCTTCAACTCAAAAATAGTCTAAACTCTGCAGAAATCATTGGAAACACATGGAACGACTGCAGAAGTTGAAAGCTAACATGTTTACTACTAAAATCTCGCAAAATTTCACAGGACTATCACCTAACTTGCCAGAAACGGTGAAAACATAAAAATGCACTACCAGCAATGAATCCACACAAACTACAAACTAAACAAAACGAAAATGCAGAAATAAAAACTAACTACAACACAAGCAAAGCGTTTTAAAAAAAAAATTGGGTTGCCTCCCAATAAGCGCTTGTTTTACTCACTAGCTTGACGTACCTGCCTCTCTAGACTCAAGGGGGGTCATGGGTCGAAAGCACTTCGCTGCTTGGAAATGTGAAACATGAAGAGCATAAGTTATGGAATTTAAAAGATGAGTGATCGAATTTGTTACCAGATGGAGGGATATCATCCTTAGACCTTGAAGGAACGTCCGTAGGTTCATTCGTTTGCTTCTTGCGGCGATGTCTTACCCTCCTTAGCTTTTTCATTAGTTTGTTAACTGTACCCGTGGTAGGTGTATCCTTGTTCTCCAAGTCAACTGATGAAATGTGATCATCATCCATCTCTTGATCCAACAAATCAGCTAGTGGATCCGGGCAAAAGGTTTCCTGCACATAATTATCAATCAATGCATCAGTAGTGTCAAGAAAATACAAAGCATCATCAAAGTTAAGAGAATGTCTCATGGCCTCAGCAAGGCGGTAGGTCAGCTTCTCATCTCCTATCCTCAATGTCATCTCTCCGCCATCCATGTCTATAAGAGCCTTAGAAGTACGCAGAAAGGGTCTTCCAAGTATCAGCGGCACATCGACATGCTCATCTACATCCAGTACCACGAAATCTGCAGGAAATATATACTTATCCACTTTCACCAAGATGTCTTCGATGATGCCTCTCGGGTGACGAATGGAACGGTCAGCTAGTTGTAAGGTCATCCGAGTAGGCCTTGGCTCTCCCAGTCCCAGCTTCTTGAAGAAGGAGTAAGGCATGACATTGATACTGGCTCCTGAGTCTGCCAATGCCTTCTCTTCACCCAAATTCCCAATGTTACATGGGATGATGAAGCTTCCGGGTCTTTCATCTTGTTAGGTAAATTCTTCTGCAACACAGCTGAACAAGATGCATCCAAAATCACCGCTGCACCCTCTTCCAATTTCCTCTTGTTGGTTAAGAGGTCCTTCAAGAACTTTGCATACCGAGGCATTTGAGATAAAGCCTCCACAAAAGGAATATTGATGTGCAGCTGCTTGAAAACGCCCAGAAGGATAAGGAATCCTTGGTTTGTAGGGTGCGGGTGCGACCTCCTTTTCCTTAACCTTTTCCCGGTCTTTCTCCTTAGCAGGAATTTGAACAACATCTTCAGCGGGAAATATACCCTCAACCTCACGACCACTCCTCAGAGTGATTGCCTTCAGTTGCTCTCTTGGATTGGTCTCTGTATTTCCCGGGAGACTTCCTTGAGGTCGCTCAGATAAAGACTTCGCAATCTGCCCCACCTGATTTTCCAAGTTATGTAGTGAAGCGGTGTGATTGCGAAGTGTACTCTCCACGCCTTGGAAGCGCGTGTCTGAGGACTGAATGAACTTGGTCAATGCCTTTTCCAAGTCTGTCATTCGGTTCTCAAGCCCTGAAACTCGGCCCTCCATGTTTGGTTGTTGGGGTTGCTGAAATCCGGGGGGTGCAGAGGGCCTTTGTTGCCCTTGGTTGCTCCATGCAAAGTTCGGGTGGTTTCGCCACCCCGGATTGTAGGTGTTACTATAGGGATTTCCTTGACCTCGCCCAGCATTCCCCACAAAATCAACCTGCTCAACAGGTGCTGTTCCGACCGTAGAAATAGGGCAATCAGAAGAAACATGCCCTCCTCCACAACTATCACAATTCATCACTGCAGCCATTCTAGGGAAATTCCACACGGCCGTGTGTATTGGCTGTTTTTGTTCTGAGTAACCCAGAGGAGACACACGGCCGTGTGGAATTTCCACACGGCCATGTGGAATTCTGGGAACCTATTTCAAGCTCCGAATTAACTCGTTTACCTCTCTTATGCACAGGAATGGCTCCAAGAACAAAGATGCTCGCTCATAAGTGTCCTCGTGAGACCCGTGAGCTCTCGCCCCCACCATTAGAGTTCGCCGTGCCCGAACATCAAGCACGGTTTGATCGGCTCTCGAAGCTGAAATTTGGCCAAACGCGAACTCCTGATTTGCAAGCTCTGGAGGCGATAGAACACGCACGTGCGAACGAGTTGGCGGATGAAGTCCGAGAGCTGATCGCTGTGGGTGGGTGGAATCGACTATTGTGCATCAAAGACCCAGCCACTCGCGACATCACTCTCGAGGTCCTCGCGTCGTTCGAGTTTGATCGCTCTCACACCGACTACCACCGCGCGGACACAGTTCGGTTTCGCATTTTTGGGCAGTACCACAGCATGAGCCTGACAGATTTCGCTGTCGCCCTCGGCTTGTACGATCGAGATTTTATCTACACAGAGGAGTACGCGCAGCTACCATTTGATTACCCCTTCCGCGTCACTCCGAGCCGAGTTTGCCGGATGATCTGTGGAGATATACGATATGAGCCCGGGTTGACCAAGGCCTCTCTGCTCCTCCGCCCTGCCCAGAGGTACATTCATGCCATTCTAGGCAGGTCTATCAATGGGCGAGGAGACAGCACCGGCGTATTGGGGCGGCTGGACCTGCTTTACTTATATTCTATGGTCTAGAGCCTGCCCCTGCACCTGGGATACGTGGTGGCTGACTTCTTGAGGCATCAGGGACAGTACGCGCGGATAGGAGTCCTTTTCTTTGGTCCCTACATCACGCGACTCGTCAGAGGGATGGGACTGATTGATGCTGTCCGGGGAGCTGATAAGGTCATTGTTCCCTCTCCACTAGGCCTTGATACCTTGCGTATGATGGGCATGGTAAAGAGGGCCGCTCCCGGCAGGTATGTGCTTGTTGCCCCTTTCCCAGATGAGTCCGAGGAGTCCGAGGAGACCCGGGCAGGGCCGTCATCACAGCCCACACTGATGGCGGCAGAGGACACCCAGCAGACGAGGAGGTGCCACCGATGTCAGCACATGCATCTCCTCCGGCACAGGAGCGCATAGACAGACTTGAGATTGCTGTAGTGACACTCCAGACTGATCTCGCCACCATGCGGATGACCCAGGCAGCGAACCACACTGAGGTTCTCGCTTGCATGGCCGAGTACCACTCAGAGAGGTAGCGACTCCACTTCGCCGTCCACACCCAGAGCACCCCACGCATCTCCAGCATCCCCAGCCGCACCAGCAGATGACGACGCTTGATGCGTCTTTTATTCTTTTTTTTATCTCCTTGTACTTTCATTTTTGTTGAGTCTTTGTGTACTCAGAAAGGTTGCACCTTCTAAGAGTTATCTTACTGTTTTTATTTCTTATGCTTATGTTTGAGTTTGGTTTGTTTACTTTTGTACTCTTTTAATCTTAGTTTATGTTGAGATCCACTGAACTCCTTTTGTGATGTGCAGATAGGCTTGTCAACTTGGTTTTGAGAAATGGTCATAGGCACGGCCGTGTGGAATTTCCACACGGCCGTGTGAGCTTCACAACCCTACGCAACTTCACTTCCCACTTTCACACCTCCATTCAAATACTACACTCGGAGATCAGGGGAGTGTTGTTTTAATACCCACGCCCTCATGTTATTATTTGTGTTCTTATGTTGCATGTTTGTATGAGTACATTGAGGGTAATGTACAGCTCAAGTGTGGGGGGGAGTTCACACTGCACACGTTCTTTATTCTTGATCATCACTTTCATGCTCATCTAGCCAATGACAGTTCACCTTAAGGAAAAGGAGTGTATTTTCGAATTTAGGTGAAATTCAAACTTCGGTTGTTACCATGCTCTAGTTTACTCGAAAAACTTAGAAAATTTTTGTCTGATTGCATTTCTTGCACTTTACTTGCTCTGTTAACCCTGATAACGCTAGTTCAGTTTGAAAGGACATTAGTTTCATTTTCTTTGAGCTATAAAAAAAAAATTAGAAAATGGTGCTCCTTTGTTCTTGGGGTGGAAAGAGCTACCACCTATTCTGTATGCAGCTACTCTCATAAGTCGGATACTAACTATGCCTTAGTGAGAGAAATAGCTATCTAATAGGCTGTGTGAAAGCTAACACTCCCGGGTGGAAAGAGCTACCACCTTGAAAGGGTGAAAGCCGCCTAGGAGGCATCTTGGGAAATGGCTACCTTTGAGGTTGTGTGCAGCTACCACCGATTTCTTTTTCCCTAAATAAGTCCTTGTTTTAATAATGTTCAAGCGTAGACTTGGGGCTGGCATGAGTAAGTATACGCACACACAAGCTTTCAGATTTTATTTTCTTCGCAATTTGAGTTTTTGCTAGAGTTTTGGTTTTTATCTATCTATGTTTAAAATTTTCCCTTGTTGAGAATACTATCTTTGCACACTTTTGGTGAACTTAAGGCCAAGCATTTTCATCACTCAACCTTTAATTCTCATGGTATGAACTTTGCTTGAGGACAAGCAAAAGCTTAAGTGTGGGGGAGTTTGATAAGTGCTTGCATGTATATATTTTTGGAAATGTTTTCCACGCATGAGCATCACATTTCTCAGGTTTTATCGCTAATTTCGTGTCCTTTGGTGTTCTTTCATGCAATTAGGGTTGTGAAGACATGGTACGTGAATAAAGGCAAGATTAGGTCATAATGGTGCCAAGTGGAGCTCTTTTGTGCAAATACGAAGTTCAAGACACAAATCGGGTTCAAACGAGGGGGTATGTGCCAACTTCTAAAGACTTCAAGATAATTCTTGTAGAAGGACACGAAGGCAGTCATGCTCGCTTGTTCTGATTTGTTCGAAGATTTCAAAAGCTCTCCATGGTTTTCTCATCATCAAGAAATGCCACATGACCTTTCACATGGGCGTGTGTCCGTCCGTGTGACCTCAAGAGAAGAAACGGGCGAAATCGGGGACTAATACGAAGTTTTCCACAAGGCAGAAATTCCACATGGGCGTGTGGAATTTCCACACGGCCGTGTGGCTCATCCACACGCCCGTATGGATCCTCGAGATGGCCAACTATAAAGCCGTTCTGTAGCGTTATTTGGGGGATCTTTTTCCAAACTTGAGAGGGAGTGACGGCTAGGGTTCAGGAGGTTCTTGCTACACTTTGCGGGTGCTTCTTCATCGTTTTCAACATCAATCCCTTCCAAGGAGAGCTATTGGGGGAGCCTTCGACGACTCGATTCGACGTGGTGTGCCTTAGGCTTGGAGGAAGGAATTCTTTGGAGATGAAGGAGAAGCCCTCATAGACTATCGGCACGGAGCTTAAGGGGGTTTTATTTATGGATTGTTTGCATTTAATTTCCATTTCCTTCGTGATTTTGTATTGCTCCATGGAGAGCTAAAAACCCTAGTGGGTACTTGGACATGTAAACTCTAGAATTTCTATGTTTCTATGACTTTATTGCTGTTCTTTAATTTGGGTTTTAATTTGAGTTTCAATCTTGTATGTTTCTTGAATTCTCCCTTAGAGTGACGCTAGGGTTGAGAATTGCATTTAATCATCCTTTTGACGAGTGACCATCACCATTAGGATTAGATCAATCAAGATTGAAGAGGGTTGAGAGGTAGCAACACGTCCCCTTTCCCTTCCGGTGTGATTTACCCTACCTTCTCATTCCACGAGATAACTTCAATCTCAAAGAGAGTAAGGCGTTGAGAGAGAAGTCTTTCCACCGGGACTTATTTGTGATTAGGGATATTCCGCCTGGACTAAAGGGGTTGGTCCATATTTCGGAATAGGGTTTATCAATTGGATTTCCCACGAGCTTTTCGCAGTCATACGTGGTGTGAGGTGTCGAGAGTCTTTCTCTCCGCCGGGACCTCGTAGGGGACTAGTCAGGGTTGACCTTAGGTTTGGGACCTTGTATCCTTGGATTTCCTCGACTCATTGACTTTCATTGTAAGAAGAGCAGCTTAAGTTTTGCACTAAAAACTAGGATTCTAGGGGGAGCATTTTCCGAGTACCCCATCTTCATATTGATCTTATTCTACACTCTAGCCTTTACTTTCAGAACTTTATTTCCGTTTCTTTCTTGTTTTATTTTTAATCACTTCAACAATTGATTTATCTTTGGCTACTTAGCAAAGTGTTATTGTTCTTACGTCTACTCCCTGTGGATTCGACTACCCACCCGTTTGGGTACTTTATTACTTCGACACCCGTGCACTTGTGGAGCACGCACGCAAGGGTGTGTCAAAGGATCTCCTTCATTCTTCACCAAAACATGAGATCAAGACTCCTAAACCATCCACACATTAGATCTATGGTTTAAATCCAATTAAACATTAAATCCATACTAGATCCACTCTAATTCTTCATTGATCTATAGAGAATTGAATAAAATAACAAGAAATCGAAGAAGAGAAGAAAACCCACCTTAAACCTTGCTAGATCTAGAGAAGAATCATCACTAATGGAGGAGAGGGGAAGATCAACACCTTTCTTCTTTCTTGGAGCTCAAGAATGAAGGTCTAATAGAGGGGAGAATGAGGATTCAAGATGGGGAGAAAAAGAGAAGGAAATGGGGTCTTATGAAGGCCCTTTTAGTTTTAAATCGAGTATTTAAAGACCCAAAGCGCGGGAGGCCTCACGGGCTCCCTTGCGGGCGCAAGGGAGGCCTCAAACTGGAAGCCATGCGGCCTCCCATGCGCCCGCATGGGCTTCTGGCCGGTGGTCCTTGCGGGCTGCCATGCGGGCTCATGGGAGGCCGCAAGGCCCCTTTTTTGGCTCCTTGCGGGCACACTAAGTGCCCGCAAGATCCCTTCCTTGCTTACACATTTTAAAACATTTTTCCCCCATCTTTTAACCTCTCAAAAAGACCTTAACTAAGATCCCAACAAAAATAAAACTCGACGAAAACCTAAACACACAACTTCTACACAAGAAACAAAGCATAAGAGAAGTAAAGAGAGTCGAACTTCCACAACCTACCCCCCTTAAAGACATTTCGGCCTCGAAATTTTGGCATACCTCAAGATTCAAATAGAAGGGGATACTTGCTCTTCATCACTTCTTCGGGTTCCCAAGTTACCTCTTCTACCACATCATTTCTCCAAAGCACTTTAACCATAGAAATGATCTTTCGCCGAAAGGTTTTCACTTGAGAATCAAGGATCTCTACCGGTTGCACTTCAAATTTCAAATCTTCTCTCAACTCTACTGGCGGAGCTTCAAGACAATGAGAATTATCTGATAAGTACTTCTTCAACATGGAAACATGGAACACATTATGAATCTTCTCAAACTCAAGTGGTAATTCTAATCGATATGCCACCGGTCCAATCCTCTCTAGTATCACAAATGGATCTATATATCAGGGATTCAACTTTCCCTTCCACGAAACCGAATTACTCCTTTCCAAGGAGAGATCTTCAAGAATACTTTATCCCCAACCTGAAACTCCAAAAATCTTCTACAATTATCCGCATAGCTCTTTTGCATGTCTTGAGCCGCTTTCAATCTACCTCTAATCACCTTTACTTTTTCAACAGTTCGATCAATCAACTCCACACTTTGGAGTTTCCTTTCACCCACTTCATCCTAACAAAGAGGGGTTCTACACTTCCTTCCATACAAAGCCTCATATGGAGCCATACCAATGCTTGCTTGGAAACTATTATTATAGGCAAACTCCACTAATGCCAAATGTTGCTCCCAACTCCCTTGGAAATCTATCACACAAGCTGTCAACATGTCCTCGAGGGTCTGAATAGTCCTCTCGGGATCGACCATCTGTTTGAGAATGATAAGCGATCTTGAACTTCAAAGTCGTACCCAAGGCCTCCTGAAATCTAGGCCAAAAACGGGAAGTAAATCTGGGGTTTCGATCTGAAACTACCGAAGTTGGCACCCCATGCAACCTTACTATCTCATCAATGTACAACTTTGCCAATTTCTCCAAAGAGTACTTAGTATGTACTGCTAAGAAATGTGTCGACTTTGTAAGTCTATCCACAATCAAACACACTGCATCACAACCTCTAGGCGTTCGCGGTAAACCAACCACAAAATACATCGTTACATGATCCCACATCCATTCTGGTATAGGAAGAGGTTGTAAGAACCCAGATGGCCTTTGGTGTTTTGCCTTAACTTGCTGACACATCAAACACTTAGCCACAAACTCTGCTATCTCTCTCTTCATTCCTGACCACCAATAACTCTCCTTAATGGTTCTATACATCTTGCTACTCCCAGGATGAACCGCATAAGCTGAAGAATGAGCTTCCTCCAAAATAGCTTTCCTCAGCTCAGAATCTATTGGAACACAAACACGTCCTCGAAACTCCAAGATCCCATCATCTCTTAATCTGAACTCACTAGTCTCCCCGGCCTGCAACTTCTTCACTTCTTGCACAAACTTTTCATTAACACTCTGAAGCTCCTTAATACGTTCCAACAGCGAAAGGCTCACCACAAAACGGCCACTAAGGCTCCACTATCCTCGCGTCTCAAGCTCTAACCTCAAGCTTTTCATTGCCGACAAAATGTGTAAATAGGACACCCTCAAAGCAGCCACCGAAGTATATTTTCAACTCAAAGCATCAGCTACCACATTGGCCTTTCCTGGGTGATAATCGATTATCAAACCATAATCTTTTATCAATTCCAACCATCGCCTCTGCCTCAAATTTAAGTTCTTCTGAGTGAAAAGGTACTTCAAACTTTTATGGTCTGTGAAAATTTGACATCTTTCCCCATAAAGATAATGTCTCCAAATCTTCAAAGCAAACACTACCGCAGCCAACTCCAAATCATGACTAGGATAATTCAACTCATGTTGTTTCAACTGTCTAGAAGCATAGGCAACTACCTTTCCTTCTTGCATCAATGCACAACCAAAACCCTGTCGAGAGGCATCACTGAACACCACAAACTCTTTCTCATTTTCTGGCAAAGTAAGCACATGAGTTGATGTCAATCGATACTTCAAAGTCTGAAAACTCTTCTCACACTCATCATTCCAAGAGAACTTCACTTCCTTACGAGTTAACTTCGACAAAGGTAATGCAATCGCAGAAAACCCTTCTACAAACCTCCTATAATAGCCCGCAAGTCCAAGAAAACTTCGGACTTCAGTAACATTCTTTGGTTTTTTCCAATCAACAATGGCTTCCACCTTCTTTGGATCCACAGAGATCCCTTCTCCTGACACCACATGCCCAAGAAAACCCACTTCATAAAGCTAAAACTCACACTTAGCAAACTTAGCAAACAACCGACTCTCCCGAAGAGTTTGCAATACAATCCTCAAATGTTGCGCATGCTCCTCATTAGAATGTGAGTAAACCAAAATATCATCAATAAACACAATGACAAACTTGTCCAGATAAGGCCTAAACACCCTGTTCCTCAAATCCATAAAAGCTGCAGAAGCATTAGTCAAACCAAATGGCATTACCAAAAAATCATAATGTCCATAACGTGTTCGAAATGCCATCTTCGGTACATCTTCTGACCTAATCCTCAACTGATAATACCCAGACCTCAAATCAATCTTGGAGAACACCTTTACCCCTTTTAGTTGATCAAACAAATCATCAATCCTCGGCAATGGGTACTTGTTCTTGATGAGCACATTTCATATATATGTATTGCATGCTTTACTCTCATCATTATTGAATATTTTGGCTGTAATTCTCTAAGTACGGTGCTATTTGAGGTATTCGTTGTTTGTCATGCAGATATCAAAGTCCTGAAGTAAGAAGAAGTGTTTTGGAACAATTTTACAAGCTAAAGGACTCAGAAGAAACCTCATCAAGCTAAGCACGGCTTAAGCACGCCCGTGCTGTTCCCCGTGCAAATTGCAGGGGAATTCAGCCACAAATCAGCACAGCCTGAGTTCGCTGAGCACGGGTGTGAAAACCTCAGCACGATCGAAGTACGCCCGTGCTGTTCCCCGTGAAAATTGCAGGAGAATTCAGCCACAAATCAGCACAGCTTGAGTTCGCTGAGCACGGTCATGAAAACCTCAGCACGGTCTAAGCACGCCCGTGCTGTTCCCCATGCAGATTATAGGAATGTGAGTTTTCTGGTAATTTATTTGGCCGTAATCTGCACGGCTTGAAGCACGGCTTCAACACGCCCGTGCTCACATCGAGAAGACATTAAAACCCTAGAAACTCAGTTTCTAGAGGGACTTTTGGTGGGCGAACTTTGGGAGAAAGAAGGGGGGAGCTTTGGGAGTTCATCCTCCACTTCATCAAGGGAATGGAAAGCGTATGGTAGGCCGATCGGGAGGAGATTACACGGCATTGTAGATCCTTCGACAACCACAAGGATGCAAGAAATTAGGGAGTTTTCAACTTCTTGTCTCTCAATTTCTTTGGCATTGTATTTGTTGGTTGTTGTCATGAGGGGCTAAACTCTTAAGGGAGCCCCGGGGTTGTTTGGATGACGTTGTAGCTTGAACTCATTTTCTTTACTTGCAGTGTTTTTGAATGTCTTGTCATTTCAATAAATCAAGGTTATTGGCTATCTTGTATGTTGTTTAGTGCTTGATGCTTGGTAGTTAGGATCTCTTATCTAGGCTTGTGAATCGTTATTGATTGTTGCAAGCAGTGGGAGTTCAACTTAGGGCTCGGCACCACTAGAAACCACATGCTTATAGCACAACTAGGTTTAGAACTGAAGACATCTCTGATAAATACTGAGAAAGACCGAGTTAGTGAACGTCGGAAATCCAACCCCGGGGACCCATCTCCTCCATCGAGTCAAACCTTAAATCTTCCCTTGGTGAACTTCCCTTTCCCTTAACCTTCTTGAAGTCAATCCTAAGTCAATTCCATCACCTTCTGTCTGGTTAGATATTAAGCAGGATGTTAGTATTGGAAGCTATACCAGTCCCTGTGGATTCGACTACCCGACCTAAAGGGTACACTTTACTACTTGTGCGACCCGTGCACTTGCGGTTACGCAAGGGGCGTACCAAGTTTTTGGCGCCGTTGCCGGTTAACTGGTAACTTCTAAGAATTCGTACAGTCTTAGTAATCTAACCATTTTATTTTGCTTTTTATTTTCATTTCTTTGTTTTTGTTGTTACTTGTATTCTTTTATTTGTTCTTTTGTTTTTCTTTGTTTTTCTTAAGCTATTTATTCTTTCTCTTTTTGCATTGAGCCTGAAAGTTCATATCTCATCTTTTTCTTTTGGTGTTTGTGCAGGTGCAGTGCATGACCCGGGGGAATTCTTCCCATCTTGCGTCTCCAAATCCAAATATTGAGCGGACATTTCATCGGAGACAGCGACAGATTCACTTAAGAGAAACCGGGTCAGTGGAAGTTAGCATAGAAGTGGATCAAGAGGAAGGCATGGCTGGAAATCAGAGGAGCATTTCAGATTATGCCCGGCCTAATTTGGAGGGATATGGATCAAGCATTGTTCGGCCCCCAGTTGCGGCCAACAACTTCGAGCTGAAGCCCAATTTTATTCAAATGGTGCAACAGATGTGCCAATTTGATGGCTTCCAAGATGAGGACCCATATGCTCATCTTGCAACTTTCCTAGAAATCTGTGACACCTTCAAGGCGAATAATGTGTCCGACGATGCGGTTCGTCTTAGATTGTTCCCATTCTCTGTGCGAGGGAGGGCCAAGCAATGGCTAAGTTCCTTGCCAGCGGGTTCGATTACAAGCTGGGAACAGTTGGCCGAGAAATGTTTGACTAGATATTTTCCACCAGCCAAGATCACCTAGCTGAGAAGTGATATCTCCTTATTCCGGCAAGCAGAATCTGAGATACTGTATGATACCTGGAAGCGGTATAAAGAATTGTTGAGGAAGTGCCTGCAGCATGGAATAGTGGAATGGATGCAGATCCAAATATTCTACAATGGATTGAATGTGGCCACTAAGCAAATGTTGGATGCCGCAGCAGGAGGCTCCTTGTGTAGCAAAAGACCCGACGAGGCACAGAATTTGATTGAAAACATGGCCTCCAATGGCTACCAGTGGAGTTCTGAGAGGAATAAGCCGGGGAAGACAGCCGGACTTTATGAGGTTGATGTGCTCACTACTTTGGCAGCACAAGTGGAGGCAATCTCTAAAAGGTTGGACACAATGCAAGTCGAATCTTCAGCACTGAACATGAATACCGATAGTTGGGCGAACCAAGCAGGGCCCAGTTGTTCATTTGGGGGAGTTAGTGCCACCGAACAGGTGGATTTCATTGGTCAGAATCAGAGGTATTCAGGCAGTCCCTACAGTAGCACCTACAACCCAGGGTGGAGGAATCACCCTAACTTTTCCTGGAAAGACCAGAGTCAGGGGCAGCAGCGCCCCCCTCAGCAACAGCAGCAGCAGCAGCAACAACAACAGACACAGCCTCCATTTTCGAGGCCCCCACCACCAGAACAAAAGGGACCTTCTATTGAAGCTCTCCTTGTCCAATACATTCAAGCTAATGATGCCCGAATCGCAGGGCATGAAGAGATGATGAGGAATCAGCAAGCCTCTTTACAAAATCTTGAGCGTCAGGTTGCACAGATCGCCAAGACGCTTGTTGACCGACCCCCGGGTGCACTACCTAGCAATACTGAAGTCAATCCTCGGGAGTCCCTCAAGGCAGTCACTTTGAGAAGTGGCCAGGAACTTGAATCCCCACCTCCATAAGCACAGCAAGAGTCTCAACTTGAAGAAGAGGTGGAAGTTCAGGGGAAAGATTCAGGGTCAAGCTCGACTGTAAGGGAAAAGTTGAAGGCGAAAGGGAAAGACTTAGTAGCAGAATACAAACCTCCTTTGCCTTACCCTACGAAACTCAAGAAAGATCAACAAGAGGCACAATTTAAAAAGTTTCTTGAGATGTTCAAGACCTTACACATCAATGTCCCGTTCGTTGAGGCTCTGTCACAAATGCCGAAGTATGCTAAATTTCTTAAGGAGTTAGTGACTAACAAGAGGAAATTAGAGGCAGTTTCGACGGTGACATTAAGTGAAGAATGTTCAGCGATTATTTCAAACAAGATTCCCAAAAAGGAGAAAGATCCGGGAAGTTTCATCATTCCATTCACGATTGGGGGAATGATGGATGAAAAAGCGCTGGCTGATTTAGGAGCAAGCATCAATTTGATGCCATTAAAGATTTCGCTGCTACACCATCGAGCTTTGACCAATCAGAAATGAGGGCCAAAAGAAGGAAAGGCAGGGGGTCAAAGGCCCAAACATGGTAGCAGAAGGTAGAGGAAAGAAAGAAACAACAAGCCTCTACCCCGAAATGTAATCCTACTAATGACCTCAGCTTTGGTGAGGCATTTCTGATAAATTCTTTTTGTCCATTCATAGAATGTTGGGCTGCAGGTCACCAAGAGGAAAGGTATGTCTTTGAACCATCCTAAGATGAGGCTAGACCCGTCAAGCTAGTGACGTTAAAAGAGCACTTATCGGGAGGCAACCCGATTTGTTTCATTTCTTTGTTATTTCTTTGTTGTGGGTGTTGTTTTGTGTGTTTTTGGTGTTTTTGTTGCATTTTGTTTCGAATCCGGCGTGTTTTTCTTCATGAAGGAAGGTTCCAGGCCCAACATGGGCATAACACCCCCGTGCTGATGGGGGTGCAATTCACAGGTTTTCCAAAATTGATTATTTCTAATCAGCACGGGGAGAAGCACGGTCGTGCCGTGGCCGTGCTGAATCCCTGAGCACGCTGCCCGTGCACGCGTCACGGAGGTGTGGCGTTCTTCATTTTTATTGAATTTACTTAAGCACGGGCATAACACGCCCGTGGTGAGGCCGTGCTCAGCGCGACGGTCCCACTCCCTGCGATTTTCTTCTTTTTAAGCACGCCGTTCACCCTTCCTTTCTTCTTACCGGCGACTCTCTTCCTTTGTGCTTCCATTTTCTTGCGTTTTTCATGAGTTTCTGGTGGTTGTCGTGGTTTCTCGGAGTTTCATCGCTTCTACTCCGTCTTCAACACTTTCGGTAAGTCGACGAGCCCTAGATTTGTGTTTTATTTCTGAATCTTTGACTATATGCTATTATTCTTCTTGCAAACATCTAAATGCATCGTTAGAGACATCTAGGGTGCTTTCGATTGAGTTTAAACAAATTTGTTCCGTCGATTTTTGAGTTAAAGTCCGTCGGAGCCGAAGCTGGATTTTGGCAGCACGGCCGTGTTCACTCAAGCACGGCCGTGCTTTGATTTGAGATCTGGAATTACACGGAAGCACGGGCGTGCCTGTTAAGCACGCCCGTGCTCGTTGGAAACCCTTACTTTTTAAATTACATGGGCGTGCAGATTTGGAGCACGCCCGTGGTGCACTGTTGATCTTAACTGTTTTATATTTTTCTCTCAACAGATCATGCCGAGGAAGGCTATTACATCTGGCCCTCCTTCGAAGAGGGCTAGTGGGGAGTCGTCGACCCCAGCCGCTCCCCCTGCGCTTGCCTTTGGTGCCCCCATTCACCAGGAGCGCCATGACCGTTTGAGCGCGAAGCGGTTTGGCGAGATGCGAGCTATAGATTGGGAGGTCCTCCGCGAGGTGGGCTTGGACGTAGACGTGCGCCGCTACCTTGGCGGGGGCGCCTGGACGCGACTGCTTTCCATCACCGACCCCGCCTACCGGGAGCTGTCTTTGGAGGTCCTTGCGACCTTCGAGTTATCTCGAGGCCCAGTCAGCTACCACCGCGCCGGCACAGTACAGTTCCAAGCGCTAGGCGAGCTACATCGTATGAGTCTGACAGAGTTTTCTGTTAGACTGGGCTTGTACGATGAGGAGTTCAACAGGACTCCGGAGTACGACGCCCTCCTCGTAGCCCGACCACCCGGCGAGTCCCAGGAGGCTTGTTGGCAGCGACTGAGCACGGACCGGGAGTATAATCCTCGCCGGTCCAAGGCCTCATCTCTTCGTCTCCCAGCCCTCAGGTACATTCACTTTATTCTCAGTCACTCGATCACAGGGCGGGGAGACAGCACAGGAGTCGTTAGTCGCCGCGACTTCGACTTCCTGCTGAGCATGCTGGATGGATTCCAGATGTACCTCGGCTACGAGGTGGCTTTTAGCATCCAGCATCAGGGACAGGACTCCCGAGTTGGCGCCGTTTTCTGCGGGTCATACATCACCCGGCTGATTCGAGGGATGGGACTCCGGGCGGGCACACGTGCGATGCGGATGGTAGGTGGCGTACTTCCCGTCTCTGTGGACACGCTCGGGGCAATGGGGATGCTGCGATCCACGTCCACCTCCCAGGGCACCAGACATCAGGTCCCCCCTGCGGCCAGCGTTCCTGATTCTCCTCCTGACGCCGCCGGCCCATCGTCTCCTCGCACCCCACGCACTCGCGCTTCCACCCGCATTCCGGACTCTCCTCCAGCGGGTTCTCCTTCTTTCCGGCGATGGATGATCCGGAGCATGCAGCGGTTGGCCTCTTACCTCGACGTCACCCTGTCTCCACCTCCTCGTCGTGCCGCTGGACCTTCTACCTTCCATCGGAGTCTGACTCCGATTCTGAGAGCACCGGGTTTTGATGTTTTATTTTGTTGTTTTTGTTTTGTTCTGTGTTCTTTATTTTTACTTTTGTTGTCTTTTGTTTTCCTTGAGTCAGTTAGCAAGGGGAGTCCCCAACTAAACTGATCTCTTTTTAGTGTGATCTTTGTCTTTTTGTTTATTTTCTGTCTCTAATGCTTGCATGTGTCTCTCAGGATTTATTGACTGTCTATGTTGATGGTTGTCTCAAACGACTCCTCCCTAATCGGTGATCAACACCCGGCCTTGTGTGCCATGGAATTTTTCTTCGGCACCTCTCCCTTAATTTGGTGAAAATTTCCCAACCCTCACTTCTTCTTGAAATCATTTTTGTTGTTGTGCATGATTAAATATTTAAACATTGCGGACAATGTTTCATTCAAGTGTGGGGGAGGGTTGTATATTTGTGTTCTGATATGATTAGATGTTGTGCATGACTTAGGACGATCTATGAAATTTTTGGTTGAGAATTGCTAAGCTAGGAGTTTTTGAGCATATTAGTGCACTTTTGTTGAACTTAAAGATTTATTTTGCTCTTACTTTGGAAACCCAAATGCTAACACTTAGCCCTCTGTTGTGTTGTTACTCTGTTGGAGGAAGGGCTAGTTTATAAGGCTGAAAAATTAGATGTTGACTCTAAACTCAAATTAATAAAATGTAGAATTTTGCGACAAGTCGGATTCCATTTTGGATGCCCTGTCAATTTTTATGAAAAAGATGGTAGAAAGAGCTATCACTTTAGAAAAAGCGAAAGCCGCACTTGAGTCGTCGTATTTTAAGCATCACAAATGTCATTTTTGATGACCTACCAAGTGAAATGGCTGCCTCTAGGGTGTATGAAGCTACTACCCAATTTAGGAGTCAATAGTGAAAATATTGAGAAGAAAGAGCTTGTACTAGCCCCCTCAAGAACAGTTTTGACATGCTCCAGGAGGCGACACACACACACGTTAGTACGGAGTAAGAGTAAAATCTTTCACAAGCCTTCAATGGACTAAGTCACTAGTTCTAAGAAACTCCTTAAGCTTCAGTAACTCTTTTAATTTGTTGAGATCAGAGGTCATGCACTCATCACTTTATTAGGGGAATAAGGTTGCTTGAGGACAAGCAACAATTCAAGTTTGTGGGTATTTGATGAGCGCATTTCATATATATGTATTGCATGCTTTACTCTCATCATTATTGAATATTTTGGCTGTAATTCTCCAAGTACGGTGCTATTTGAGTTATTCGTTGTTTGTCATGCAAATATCAAAGTCCTGAAGTAAGAAGAAGTGTTTTGGAACAATTTTAGAAGCTAAAGGACTCAGAAGAAACCTCATCATGCTAAGCACGGCTTAAGCACGCCCGTGCTGTTCCCCGTGAAAATTGCAGGAGAATTCAGCCACAAATCAGCACAGCTTGAGTTCGCTGAGCACGGTCGTGAAAACCTCAGCACGGTCTAAGCACGCCCGTGCTGTTCCCCATGCAGATTACAGGAATGTGTGTTTTCTGGAAATTTATTTGGCCGTAATCTGCATAGCTTGAAGCACGGCTTGAACACGCCCGTGCTCACATCGAGAAGACATTAAAACCCTAGAAACTCAGTTTCTAGAGGGACTTTTGGTGGGCGAACTTTGGGAGAAAGAAGGGGAGAGCTTTGGGAGTTCATCCTCCACTTCATCAAGGGAATGGAAAGCGTATGGTAGGCCGATCGGGAGGAGATTACACGGCATTGTAGATCCTTCGACAACCACAAGGATGCAAGAAATTAGGGAGTTTTCAACTTCTTGTCTCTCAATTTCTTTGGCATTGTATTTGTTGGTTGTTGTCATGAGGGGCTAAACTCTTAAGGGAGCGCCTGGGTTGTTTGGATGACGTTGTAGCTTGAACTCATTTTCTTTACTTGCAGTGTTTTTGAATATCTTGTTCATTTCAATAAATCAAGGTTATTGGCTATCTTGTATGTTGTTTAGTGCTTGATGCTTGGTAGTTAGGATCTCTTATCTAGGCTTGTGAATCGTTATTGATTGTTGCAAGCAGTGGGAGTTCAACTTAGGGCTCGGCAGCACTAGAAACCATATGCTTATAGCATAACTAGGTTTAGAACTGAAGACATCTCTGATAAATACTGAGAAAGACCGAGTTAGTGAACGTCGGAAATCCAACCCCGGGGCCCCATCTCCTCCATCGAGTCAAACCTCAAATCTTCCCTTGGTGAACTTCCCTTTCCCTTAACCTCCTTGAAGTCAATCCTAAATCAATTCCATCACCTTCTGTCTGGTTAGATATTAAGCAGGACGTTAGTATTGGAAGCTATACCAGTCCCTGTGGATTCGACTACCCGACCTAAAGGGTACACTTTACTACTTGTGTGACCCGTGCACTTGCGGTTACGCAAGGGGCGTACCAGTTCTTAATTGTCACCTTGTTCAGTTGTCGATAATCAATACACAACCTCAAAGATCCGTCATTCTTCTTCACAAAGAGAACAAGCGCACCCCAAGGTGATATACTTGGTCGTATAAAACCCTTGTCTACCAGATCTTGCTATTGAGTTTTCAACTCCTTTAACTCCGCAGGCGCCATCCTGTAAGGTGGTATAGAAATGGGAGCCGTACCAGGCAACAAATCTATAACAAACTCCATGTCTCTGTCTGGGTGTAAACCTGGTAGTTCTGTAGGGAAAACATCCGGAAACTCCTTCACCACGGCCATCTCTTCCAACGATGGCTCCTTAACTCTTGTATCCACCACATGAGCTAAAAACACAGAACAACCCTTACTCACCAATCTTCTAGATTCAAAGGACGAAATCAAACATGAAGGTAAAGTCCTTTTCTTCCCCTTCAACACTACTGCAGGTCCTGAGGACCTAGGAAAAGTTACTTCCTTCTTGAAACAATCAATGGAAGCATGATGCCTATCCAACCAATCCATACCAAGAATGGCATCAAAATCCTTCATTTCTAAAGGAATCAAATCTGCCTCCAACACCTCTCCACAAACTATCACAGGACATTCTCTAAACACCAAACTCCGAACTACCTCCTCACCAAGAGGAGTTTGAATCACCAATTCATACCCTAAGCAGGAAGGGGGACTATCGGCATGGCATGCAAAAACTGTGCTAACAAAAGAACGTTCTGACCTAGAATCAATCAAAACATAAGCGTCATGCTGAAAGATAGAAAGTAAACCTGTGATCACATTAGGCCTACACTCGGCCTCTTCCTCAGTCATGGCAAAAACTCGGGTCTGGGATTTTGCCTGAGGTCGCTGAGAACCTGGCTGAGGGACACTACTACCAGCTCCATACTTGGCAATAGCTGGAATGGAAACTACCGACTGAGAACCCCTGGACTGAAAAGGACGACCCTGAGCTGATGGTGCAAAACCACCATGTCCTAGCTCTGGACAAGCAGATCTCAAGTGTACAGTCTGACCACACTGAAAGCACTTGCGGGGTAAATGTCTCTGCTGGTAACCACTCTGAGATGGTGGAGGTCTAGCAGGGCCTGACACGGAAGTGCCTCTAAAAGAACCTTCACTTTTACTCTTCTTTAAGGGCTGTCCCGACTCCATACTCCTTCTCTTAGCAATGCTCTCCCGAACTCTCTTGCCTTCTCTAACCAGCTGCTCTGCCCTCAAAGCCGACTGCACTAATTTCTGGAAACTCTGCTTACTGGAGACCGCCATCCTTTCCCTAATGCCAGATTCAACCCAACTTCAAATTTGGAAGAAAGAACCTCCCCAGTAGGTGCCAACTCTGGAACGAAACTAGCCAAATCCTTCAGCTCCGTCTCATACTCTGTCACTGTCTTACCTCCCTGAACAAGCCTCATAAACTCAAGCCTCTTCTGATCCCGATGGAACCGGGTATAGTACTCCTCATCAAACTCTCTCAGGAAATCAGACCAAGAAACCTTCCCAAAGGATCGGCTCTTCAGACTCTTCCACCAAATTCGAGCTCGACTTTCTAGTAGTCTGGTAGCCACCCTGAGTCTCATCTCAGCACCTAAACTCATGTCATCAAAAGTAGCAACTACCCTCTTGACCCACTCCTTACCAATCATGGCATCACTTGTGCCATCAAAAGAACCACAACCAACCTGCCGGGCTTCCGTCAGAAGTTTAGACAAAGCCAAGGCTTGACTAGATTCACTGGACTCTACTGGCGCATGCTGAACTACTGGTACTGGAGGTGCTGAGGTAGGCCTTGGGTCTCCCTGAGCCTGACCCCCAAACGCCCTCCAATACTCCAGAAAGTCCTGGTACTCCTGATAGGTAGGCTGCCTTCCCTTGGTAGCCCAGTGAGCCCTAAATCCTTCAAGTGCCTCAAGAGTTGGACCAGTACCCCGAACCTCTGGAGCATAAACAGAAGCTGCCACCTCAGGATCGTGCCCTGAACTACCCTCCTACCCAGGAGGCGATGGAGATGGGGGAAGAGTTGGTTCTCCTTGCCTTCCACCTCTCAAAACTCTTGGTGTAGTATCAGCAGGGGAATTAGCTCTCCCTTGGCGAACGCGTGAGCGCAGTGCTGGAATTTTAACTAAGACAGGCACATAAGACAACTCTTAGGAATGGTTCTATATGCATCAAATGCAATAAGTCAGACTCTATTTGGATCCACTAGATACAAAAATAAAAAGATCATCTTTTCGACCAAATCAGGGGACAGATGCAGAAAACAAAAGTTCACTTTCCGATCCAATCAGAAGACAGCGGTAAATAACAGAATGTCAACTTTCTGTCCCAATCAGAAGACTGACTTTAAATCAAGATTATATTAGCAGAATCCATTTATAAACTCCAAACTGGTTACTGACCCAATCCTGAAACCTTATACTGACCAAATCATGAAATCTCATACCAACCCAATCATGTAACTTTATACCGACCCAATCATGTAACCTAGGCTCTGATACCACTAAAGTAGTGTCACGCCCCGACCCGCAGGTCCCGGTCCATGACAATACCGCCACGACAACCCAGGAGAAGTCAGACACCTGCCTCAACCCTAGATCGCCGTAAGACTAACCTGTTATCTGTAAAATACCAATATCACAACAAGAATATTCTAAATCTGAAAGTATTCACAATCCTGTACAAGATCAACACACTCATACCAGATATATGTCCCTCGAAATCACAACATCCACGATCATGAACACAATCATAGACTTCCCCAAACACTGGGTGTAAAGTTCATACAACCTAAGATTCTGACTGAACTAATCAAGATTTATCAAGACCAAAAAGGAAATACGAAAACATAGGTGCTAGTGGATCCATCTTATGCATGATAACAATGTTTATGATTCATACACTACTCAAAGGTAAATGCAGGAATAGCTTTGCCAAGCACTATCACATCTCACGCCCTGCTGCTGTGCTAACACCTGTAATGAAGAGAAGATGAATGGGTGAGTAACTAAGTTACTCAGTGAGGGGCTGGACATGGAGCTATAACTCATACAAGTGTAACAAAATGATATGCCGAAAATAAAAGTATATCTTCAATAATCAACAATTTACAAAATACTTTAAACACACATTTCGATATAAGGAGCTTTCCAACTTTCTCAAAGAAAGGCATCAATTAAACTCTGAAAATCATTTATAAATTTATTCAAGTATGAAAATTTAAGTTAAAAATACTCTCTTCGAAATGCTCAACTTTTCACGGTTTCATAAAGTAATCAATGTCGTAAATTTTGTATCATGAAATCTAAATTCCGAAAACACTCTTTTCTTACTCAACGACCTAGGGATTTATAACATAATTACTGATAAGTGCTTGATTATATATATTTTATAATATCAGTTTACATGCATTGAGCATCACTTTTATCAGGTTTTAGCATTAACAAGGTGTGTTTTGTGTTCTTTTGTGCAAACAGGGCTTGGGAGACATGACGTACAGGAAGAAGCAAAGATAGGGTGTGATGACACGTTTCAAGGCCACAATTAGAAGCTGTGTTCATATGCATGGGGGTGTTGCCAACTTTCGGACGAGTACAAGTCATTACACCAACCGGAAGGGCACAAAGGCAGTAGTACGTCCATGTCCCAGCTTCCGTACAAAGCAGAAGAAGGTTCTTGAGGATTTCAAAGTATAGAAAGCCACACACCCTATCACTGTAGCAAGTACTGCAGCAAAAGTAATCTGCACGCTGTGTGGAATTTCCACACGGGCGTGTGGCTACAGTACACGGGCGTGTGGATGCCCGCGTAAAGCCCGAATTCAAATTATAAAAGCCGCCTTGTGATAATTTTTAGTTATCTTTTTCGGCCACTTTCCAGAGACAAGGCGGCTAGGGCTTGGGAGGAGTTCTTTGCGGCTTTGGGAAGCTTTCCTCACAAACTTGGATCGATTCCTCCTCCGTCATAGCATCAAGGAAGCCATTGGCGACCTAGCTTCGGAGTGGATTCAATCCAGACGTGGAAACTACCCATCAAGACCATCATCACGGATTTAGGGGGTTATTCTTTATGTCTTTGGAACTTTATTCTTAATTTATTATTTGTTTTGTGACACGCTCCATGGAGAGTTAAACCCCTAGAGGGTATTCGGACATGTAAACCCTAGGATTCTTATTTCCATTAGATTTACATTGTGTTTCTATTCGAATTTATCAGTTTGGGTTTTACTCTTGAGTTCTTAATGCTTGTTTGTGCTTTTGATTTCATTATTAATTGCCTTGAATGTTTTATTCAATCTAGTGAAGAGAGAGATCACCACTAGGTTTAGAATTACCAAGAGTAAAGAGGGTTGAGAGGGTGAGCCGTGAGATAGCGGAGTGTCCCCTTTCCCTTCCGACAGATATTTCCGATCTCCATATTCCCTAAGTGTCAAGCAACCATATGTGGTGTGAGGCGTCGAGAGAATTCTCCCCGGGACCTCGTAGGGGGTTAGGGATCTTTCACTTGGAGGCAGGGTTAGATCTACTTTTAGGAATTGGTTATATCTTTGGGATCCCTAGAGTTTTAAGCAGTCATATGTGGTGTGAGGCGTCGAGAGAATTCTCCGCTGGGACCTCGTAGGGGACTAGTTATCGGCGACCTGGAGGCAGGGGCCGTTATACCTTAGGATACCCACGACTCATTGTTTTCATTTAGAAACACTTGTAATCTACATCAAACACCCGTATCCTAGGGGGAGCATTGTCCGGATACCTCACTTTTATTGATTGAGAACTCTTTTCCTTTTTATTCCCTCCGCACTTGTAGTGACACTCTTAGTTTTGGCCATTAGATCATCACACACTACACTCATTAGGCTAGATAACAAAAGAGGGGGTATTACTAGTACTTCTGTTCCCTGTGGTTCGAGAACCCGACCCTTTGGGTCCACTTTTATTACTTGACGACCCGTGCACTTGCGGTAACGCAAAGGGTTGACACACATCACCCTGTTGTGTTGTTGCGGAGACGCATCAACTACAATAAAGTCCGTATCGCTAGTATCACCAGCATATGAAAACCCTCCATCACTAATCCGCGGCCGAGGTTAGGTCAGGAGCCACCAAGATGCGCGTATCTTGGCGTTGGCCGTTGGGAATCCCGTTAGGTGACACCGAGAACCCAACACGGCACCCTGAATGAGCGAGTCAGCCGAGAACTCCACGCCACCCCAACTAGGTCGGTCCGTAGAGACTCGCTTCTGCAGAAGATACCGGGGATCCTTCCCCTTCACAATCAACATTTGGGATATCCATCCCCCCGTAGGCTCATCAAAGATGTATCAACATAAAACGACATATCTCCTCAAGACATCATAAATTCACATAAGATGTAACTCTTAATCTAAGAGTACAAATTCGCATGAAAGCGTCGTCGATAAAGTTATTTTTATCAAGAATATCATCACAAAAGTATTGTTTCGAAAATTCATTTCAAATACGACATCATCGTAAAGAATAACATCTCAAACAGAGTTTTATCATCAAGAAATACATTTTGATTCACTTAGGCTCTTTCTTGGGTCCTTATGTCAACAACATTAACCCTTTTGCCAATACTTTTAAAATATGCATTTCCAAATATAGGGATTCCATCCCTTAAGAATAATAAAAGATCATTGATCATAATCGAAAAGTATATCAAATCATAAACCACGAAGTATAAATGATTAACAACCTTAATCAAAAGTACATCGGATCATAAATCAAGAAGTATAAATGATCAATGTTTTCAATCAAGAAATAAACCGAAACATAAATCATCATTATTCAAAGTTTTATGAAAAATCTCAAGAAACCTTTGAAACATGAAATTCACCATTCAAGAATGTAAATAAGTAGGTATTCAAACAAGCATGATCATAGCTCATGAATTAATTAATTTCCCACTCACAAACTTGACGAGATCGAACTTCTTGGATCATTCGCCTACTTGATCTTTACCCTTGCCTTTAGATTCACCTCCTTGAAGCCATTAACCATCCAAGAAAAACAAAAAATCACATAACCCAAACAATAAACAAAAGAGGGAAGAATGATCTAAAGTAGGTTTCATGGTTTCTAGGGTTCACTAGACATTCTAGATTCAAGAATTAATAATAATGGTATCCTCAAATCCTCAAGATCACAATAAAACAAAGAAAATCCTAATTGGTTTCGGATTTAAAAGAATCAAGGGTATAGAGATGAAGGATCTCCTTCATTCTTCACCAAAACATGAGATCAAGACTCCTAAACCATCCAAACATTAGATCTATGGCTTAAATCCAATTAAACATTAAATCCATACTAGATCCACTCTAATTCTTCATTGATCTATAGAGAATTGAATAAAATAACAAGAAATCGAAGAAGAGAAGAAAACCCACCTTAAACCTTGCTAGATCTAGAGGAGAATCATCACCAATGGAGGAGAGGGGAAGATCAACACCTTTCTTCTTTCTTGGAGCTCAAGAATAAAGATCTAATAGAGGGGAGAATGAGGATTCAAGATGGGGAGAAAAAGAGAGGGAAATGGGGTCTTATGAAGGCCCTTTGAGTTTTAAATCGAGTATTTAAAGACCCTAAGCGCGGGAAGGCTCACGGGCTCCCTCGCGGGCGTAAGGGAGGCCGCGAGGCCTCAACCTGGAAGCCATGCGGCCTCCCATGCGCCCGCATGGGAGCCCGCATGGTCTTCTGGCCGGTGGTCCTTGCGGGCTCCCATGCGGGCGCATGGGAGGCCGCAAGGCCCCTTTTTTGGCTCCTTGCGGGCACACTAAGTGCCCGCAAGGTCCCTTCCTTGCTTACACCTTTTAAAACACTTTTCCCTCATCTTTTAACCTCTCAAAAAGACCTTAACTAAGATCCCAACAAAAATAAAACTTGACGAAAACCTAAACACACAGCTTCTACACAAGAAACAAAGCATAAGAGAAGTAAAGAGAGTCGAACTTCCACACCTTGGGGGCGGGTATCGGGGCACAAGTAATGGGCCACGCCCTGTTTAGATTATGGACCCCAATTTTTAAATATAAACAGGGCGATTTTATATTTTTAAGGTTCCTTTGTGCTGAAGTTTAAAAGAATGATCATCTTGGTGAGACACACACACGTTGGACATGAGGAATTCACTTGATTGAAGAATATGTTACATGACCTCATGGTAAAATAAAATTAAAGTTTAATAATTAAGTGGTTTTGGGACCCGTGAGGTTGCTGATAAGTGTGTAAATGTATGTATTTATACGCTGTATTCTTGTTGTATTTTGCATGTATTTTGACGTACCGATGCCCGTTTTCAGCTACTTTGAGTATTATGCTTTTGTGAGTTCAGGAATATGAGCTGTATTCTGAGGATCATCTGAAATCTTTGTTTTTGGAATTTCACCATGTAAATCATTAGTTTGATCCGAGCGCGCTCGGGTGTGCCTTTTGATCGAGCGGCGGCGCCGGTGGCTGCCGGGGAGTCTTTTTTTTTTAATATTTTTTTAATTATTTACTAATAAGTTTCTTTATAATTATTTACCGTAAAATTACTGTGGATGTACTGTGCTAAGCTTTTTGTGTAGTCACTAGGTATAATGGAGAGAGACGCATCCTGCGATTTAGCGTGTTAATTTCTTAGGAGTTAGTCGTTCGCCTCTGAATTCTGCTTATGGTCTCGCTTACGGCCGTAGAGGCCAAGCATAAGCTCATGCTTATAACGGAAGAGCTATAAAAGTTGAAAACTCAAGCAAAAGAACAAGAACAACTCATCATCTCAGGGACAGAGTTACTATCTCAAGAACATTCAACCTTTACCAATTTCTTTGAAAACATGAAATTGAAATCATCAGGTTTCCAACCCACTAGATATATGAAAGAGCTTTGATCATAATCAAGAAGTAATTCAAGTCATATAGAATTATAATTTCAGGTTTCAAAAAACAATTCAAGAATCCATTGAAATCAAGAAATTCACATTTCAAAGCATGCATTATTGGGCATTCAAACAAGCATGATGATAGCTCTTTAATTAAACAATTCCCACTCACAAACTTGGCGAGATCGAACTCTTAAATCACTCGCCTACTTGCTCTTTAACCTTGCCTTTAGATCCTTCTCCTTGATGCCATTAGCCATCCAAGAAAAACAAGAATCAATCCCATAACCCAAACAATAAACAAGGAGTGAAAGAATGATCCAAAATTAGATCTCATGGCTTCTAGGGTTTACTAGATATTCTAGATTCAAGAATTAACAATAATAAGATCCTCAAACCCTCAAGATCACAATAAAATCAAGAAGATCCTAATTGGGTTCGGATCTACAAGAATCATGGGTTTAGAGATGAAGGATCTCCTTCATTCTTCACCAAAACATGAGATCAAGTCTTTTAAACCATCCAAACATTAGATCTATACTCTAATTCCATTCAAACATTGAATCTATACTAGATCCACACTTTTCCTTCAAAGATATATAAAGAATTGGATAAGAGAACATGAGATTGAAGAAGAGAAGAAAACTCACCTTTAACTTTGCAAGATCTAGAGGGGAATCATCATCAATGGAGGAAAGGGAGAGATCACCACCCTTCTTCTTTCTTGGAGCTCAAGAATGAAGATCTAATAGAGGAGAGAATGAGGATTCAAGATGGGGAGAAAAAGAGATCGAAATGTGGTTTTATGAAGGCCCTTTGAGTTTCAAATGGGTATTTATAGGCCACAAAGCGCGGGAGGGCTCGCGGGCTCCCTTGCGGCGCATAGGAGGCCGCGAGGCCCTTTTCCAGAAGGTCTTGCGGGCGGCTATGCGCCGCAAGGGGGGGCCGCATGGCCCTTTGATTGATTCCCCTCAAGTGTATGGGATCGTCAAGTAATAGCTCGTGTGGAAACACAAGGATCGTATTCCACGGGGCTAAGGATCTCCTATTACTAATTCGCTACCTATGATCTAACCTAAAATCTCGAGTGAGAAAATGTATTCTACAGGAAAGACTTGAAACTAAATACGAAAACAAAAACAAGTGCAAGAAAAGACTCGAATGAGGAAATCAGTGTAATGCGAAGGCCTATGGATGTGGATCCCCTTGGTGGGGGTTATCAATGTATATGGATGAAGAACAAAGGATGCTAGGGTAGTTGAGACCGAAGGATTTCTAAATTAGAACAACCCCAATTTCTCGGCGATTGAACCCGAATCCCATACAAACGCTAATAGGGATCTCTCCCAAACCAACATTCATACGATTAAAATGCAAACAAGGAAATCCCAAAACAAGAGTAAACTTATCCTAAGTTTACTCTTGTGATACGGAGGGCTACCAACACCCAATCTCTCGGCCTATTGAGACAAGAATCCCCTATTAATCCATTCATGATTTTAATACATGTGAGTAGGTCTCATCTACATGTACAACTCATAAAAGAACCACGGATTTCTCCTTGGAGTAGTTCTAAGCATGAAGAACAATCGATTAAATCTCAAACAACCCAAGTAATGAATTATAAATTAGTCATCCAAAATACATGATAAATCCCCCCCCAGGGTTCACCAACACCCGTTGGCCGTGGGGGTCTAGTGTGCCATCAACCTGAAATAAACAACAAGATTGAACAAAGCATAGATCAAACTCATGATTAAAAACTCCCTAGATAATGTGATGAGGAAGAAGATGAAGTCTAGGCCGAATGATGCTTTCACTCCCTCGGATCGCCTCCCACAAGGTTGATATCTTCAATCCAAGAGAGCTCAACCTCCTCGTTTCCTCGATCTCTTTCCTGGTGATGGTTGCTCTTCCTCTTTCCCCCGAAATGCTCTCCAATAGCCAACCTAAAAATCCCCCAAATTGGCTCAAAAAGAAAGCCCTAAAAACGCTCTTTTATACCCAGAAACCATACGATTCCGTATATGGGCCGTATGGGTGTCATATAGGGCACTACGTCCATAACTTCGTGATCCATACAGTCTGCATACGGCCTACATACTGCCTACATACTTCCTGTACAGTTCTCTAGATAGCAACATGAAACGGGTTCACTGCTACAGTGCATATGGACCGTTTTCTTCTTCTTTTCGCCCAACATTGTATACTCGTGTTCTCCATGACTTCCTTATAGCCTACAAATCAAATAGCACACAATTAAGTATAAAAAGGGCATAAATTCTTAATAAGCTACATGCTAGTTGTATGAAATACATATATGAAAATACTTACATTTAGACACTTATCATCCTTTGCGGCCTCCCATGCGGCACGCATAGGAGGCCATAAGGCCCCCTGTTTTTGGGGGGTTCTTGCGGCATTTTGATGCCTTACACCCTCTACTTAAAAGCTCTTTCCCCAATGGTTTTTCCTCCTCTGTTCTACAATAAAAAGAACCTTAACTAAGACCCTAAACACGAAAAACACCCGACGAAAATTTAAACACACAACTTCTACACAAAAAAACAAAACACAAAATAAGCGAAAAAGGTCGAACTTCCACAGCCAATATGGCTGGGGTATTGCTCCCATTCCTAAGCACAACAATTTAGGGTTTAAGTAGATAAGAATGGGGAGTATGAAAGGGTGGTTCACATGCTCCTGTGTATAAAAGATGGTTTAGTAGGAGTGAAGAAAAATTCAAAATCAACAACATTAAGAAAAACTAAAATACGAAAACTAAAATATAATAGAAATAAGTATAAGAATAGCAAGGATGTAATCCTTGCTAAATACAAATATGAAAAGTACAAAAATAGTATGAAAAGAAAGTGAATCATAGAAAGGGCGATGGGCTCGATGGACTGGAGGAGCTCTCGTGATCAGTCTGGGTCTCCTCTGAGTCGTCGTCGTCCTACCCCTTCTCTATTCTTGTTGTTGGTGAAGGCTCAGCTACGAATGATGGGACTTGAGGGGGAAAGCGTCACCCCCATGTGGGTTGCCATCAAAGTTATACACTCAATGACCCAACCCTCGAACGTTGTGGGTGGTGCATTAGGAGCTGCTGATGAGTGATTTTTATATATATATTTCATACGCATTACACCCGATATTTACTTGTTCTTTTGCTATTACTTGTATAGTTCGGTGCTATTTAAGGTATGTTGAGTTTATTGTGCAAATATTTAGGTCATGGAGCAATTAGAAGTGACTTAAAGCAATTAGAGGAGAATTCACATCAAAAGGACTTAAAGGAAAGTTCGTCAAGGCAAGCACGGCATAAGCACTGGCCTGCTTTTGGCCGTGCAGTTCACAGGAATTAGCAAGCACGAGGAAGCACGGTCAGAGTGCCCTGAGCACGGGCATGTAGACTGGAGCACTGCTTCAACACGGGCGTGTTCCAGCCCGTGCACTTTACGACCTGCAAATTTTTGTGAAAAAACACTGCAGGAAAGAAATGCAGCAAAGTAATGTAGCAAAAATACTGTAGCACCGAAAACTCAGAAACCCAAAATTTGCACGGGATGAAGCACGGGCTAGAGCATGTTCGTGCAGAATTAAGCACGGTTATGCTTGCATTAGGAAGTGACTTTTTAAGCCCAAAAGTTAGGGTTTCAAGGGGCTTTTTCTCCGATCTTTCTTCCCCTTTGGGGGAGGCGACGCGAGGGGAAAGCGGCGCATCTTTGGGGGCTGGATCTGGACCGAGGGATCGTTGTGGAAGTGGAGGAACGTTGGGAAGATCATCATCGGATGCCCTCCGATGAAGATTACGAAGCAACAAGGGAGTTTATGATTTTCATCTTATTCTCTTGTTATTTACCTTATGTTTCTGGTAGAACCATGAGGGCCTAACCGTTATCCGGTGCATCAGATTAAGAACTTGGTTGTTGAATGTACTTGGATTCATTTATTACAGCATTTATGGAAGTCTTTATTGTCTCATTGTTAAATCTTTGGTTGTTAGCTTGAATGTTGGTTGTTGAGTGGTTTGAATGCTTGAGTTACTTGATTTTCACTTAACTTGTATATCTTGATGATTGATACGTGATGTTGGAAATAGGCTCATGTTGTCAATCCCACTAAATGTATCTTCCACATTAGTGCAACAAGATTCTAGAACATAGGTTGATTGAGGCATCTCCTGATAAACCCTGCAAGAATTAGAGTACGATTCACCAAGGGATTGATCCGGGATTCTATTTCCTAGCATTGATCTCTCATTACCTAACCCCATTCTTTCTCTCGTTATCCTCACTTTCTTCACTTTTATTTGCAAATAGCTTTTAAACCAAATTATTGAGCCGGTTAGATATTACAAATAATACGAGTATCAAAAGCTATACCAGTCCCTATGGAGAAAGTGAAAATCAAGTTTTTACAAATAATACGAATACGACTACTGATGAGCGTCCCGCAAGTGCACGGGGTCGTCAAGTAATACCCTGTGTGTGACACAGGGGTCGTATTCCACGAGGCCAAGGAGCTACTATTACTTCCCCTTCATCTATTTCCTAGCCTAACAATATGAGAAAATAGTACATCTACTAAAATCTATAAATAAAATAATAAAGCTACCACTACGTGCCAAATAAGCATTCAAGGGACGGACAAGCAGGAGAAGGCGTGATTTGGGCAGAGAATCCCCCCAGGGTTGTCATTAAGGCCCGAATTAAGGGTGATGTGTTGTGATGGTGGTTTGGACTGAGAGATTCCTAAGTTAAGCTAATCCCGAATCCCTCGGTGATTAGCCCTAATCCCATACGAGTATTGACCGGAATCCCTTCCGCTCAATTCCTCCTACGATTGCAGTGCACTCAGGGAACCCCTTATCAGGAGTAGACACCCTTATGGGTCTAAGCCTAACATTCAGAGGGGTACCTAATACCCGAATCCCTCGGCGTATTGGTACATGAATCCCTTTCAGTCTATGTGAGTCTAGTACAAGGGCGATGGTCACGCTCCAAGTACAACCTAGACATTGAACAGCAGAGTTCTCATGCGGTCCAAGACAGTAAAGAACACATAGAAAGAATCACAAACCATAGAAATTCTTATAAAAGAAATTCAACATACAACACTAAATCACAAAGGATTATCACCCATAATTACAACAAATCAACCCTAGGGTTCATCATGCCCAAATCACATACAAGTTAGTTCCTCATGAAAGAGGAACACTCATACAAATCCAAGGAACAAATAAACATTAAGAGAAGTAATAAAAACTCCCTCAAGCTTTGGATCGCCTTGGACGGATGAAGATCGCCGGAATCGCCGAGATTTCTTCTCAAATGAGGCTTTGAAGCTCTAGATCTTCCCCCTAATTCCTCCTCTAGTGTTTGCCTCCCTCTTGGTGAAGATAGACGTGGTGGATCGCCGGAAAATGCCGCCGGAGAAGGTGGGGTGGCGGCCCAAGAAGTGGAGAAGAAGAAGATGTGAAAAGATCCCCCAAAAATGCCCTAATTTTGGCTTTTAAAACTCTTTGTCGGGCATCCATACGGGCAGCCTTGCGGGCGCATGCTTGCCCGCAAGGCTCCCAGCCTTTTTCCAAGAAAAACCCCGTTTCGTGCTACAGTGCCATGATACAGTACTGCTACAGTAATCCTTCTACAGTACTGCTACAGTGATGAAAAGCTCGAAAACGCCGTATTTGATACGGATTTCTTCCCTTATACGTTCTTGAGCTCATTTTGGCTTCTTCAAGGCCTGTAACACAAATAAAACCAATTTAAACACGAAACGGGGATCAACTCATCAAAATACATGCAAAATAGTGCAAGAATAAAACGTATAAATACATACATTTAGACACTTATCATAACATCCCCACACCTAAGCGTTTGCTTGTCCTCAAGCAAACAAAAACATAAAGAACAAGGGAAAGATGATAAGTGGCTAAATGTAAAACCTCAAGCTCAGAGTGTGGAGAATCTCACAAGCATAGAGCGAAAAGAATTCAAGACAATGAGTTGTATTAAAAGAAACCAAATAAAGATAGTCCTGTTGCATCTAGAGTGCTCCCGTGAGTGTGTGAACCTCCTATCTCGCCCTCTTTACCCTAGATCAGTCTTGGGGTCCATTCACCCCACACACAATGATTACCGGTCTTAGAAATGCTAAGAACACCCTCAATGGTCAACTAAGATCCTTTTGATTCCTATATTCAATTCTAGCCTCATTCTAAATGTTGTAGACAATCTTGGAGATCAATAGGATTTTTTTTTTTTTATATATTAAATAGACTAACGTAGACTGTACATTATCTTTCGACTGGGTGCACATGCTGTTTAGGCACCAGAACACCCATCTACTCGATTTATTACATATCCACATAAATGCATTCATGCTTCATTAGCCGTTGGCTTAAGGTGCACTACGGTTAGGAGCCCGTACCCTGAGCTACTTAGCCAATGAGAGCGGCGGAATACTTGTCTTTCGACTTATTTCTATCTACGGCCTATATCATGTCTCCTGGTCTAGTCTACATGTCAAGATGTTACTAAGACTAGTGTCATAAGAATCAAAAGTTCTTAAAGGCCCATTGAAAGTAGCCCTTGACAAACTAAGACTGGTATCAAAATGATGGGTTGGTCAGAGTGTGCGAGAAGTAAATCTAGTGATAAAGTGTGTGGGCTGCACTAAAGATAAAACAGGACTTCCAAGTAAGTATAAAAGTAAATTACAACTCATATCTATCATTCTTTCATGCTAAGAGATTCTCAACAAGATGATCATAGCTATCATAGGTAAATTTTGCATACAAATGTATGAAATACCCCATCCCCACACCTAAAGTCGTGCATTGTCCTCAATGCACATAAATCAGCAGCCCATGGTGAAAAGATAAACAAGAAATTCATGGGAAGGGATAAAGAAACTTCCCTAGCTCAGAACTTGAACTCGGGATGTGGCCGGTACTATGTGGTGAAGCCGGCCTCGGGGAGGATGATGGGGGTGCATATCATGCCCTAGAATCGCTGCAAAAATAATAGGGCTCATCACATCACAAAATTTTAATAAAAGAGGGAGAATTCACTAAAAGAAACAAACGAAACAAAAATACGAAAACGAAAATCCACGCAAGTCATTAAGACAATGAAGAAGCTATTCGTCTATACGCCTTGTCGGTGTCATGGATGCGGTGGACACTAAGGCTCTTGTTCGGCATGCCTATAAATACAAAATACAAGATTAATCCGAACAAAATGAAAACAAGGGCTTTGGGGCTCTCATTATGTCATAAAACCAAAGAAAATTAGATGCCCCAAAAAACATTTTGCAAGAGTTCCCCTTGTATTCGGAGCTTTAAAAATTTTACAAACATAGGTCAACGCTCATAAAATTCACAAAATCCACATCCATTCATTTAACCAATAAGTTTGCATCTCATAAGCATGAAGAATCAAGAAGAAAAATGAAGTTTAGAGCAAACCTTAAGTTAGGGCTTCAAAGTCCAAGTCTAAGAAATCCGGCGAAAAAGGCGGTGAAAGTTCGAAAAAATTACAAAATTGAAGTTGCTAAAGGTAGGAGAGGGGATTAGAGGAAGAAAACCGAAGAAAAACAGCGGAAAAACAAAGAAGAAATGGGCAGAAATCGAGAGGGAGAAAGGGGAGAAGAAGGGAAACAAGAGGGGAGAGAAGGGAGGGCAGCCACTTAAGTGGCTGCCCAGGCTTGCGGGTGCCCATGCGGGCGCATGGGCGCCCGCAAGCGTCCCAGCCCGTAGGGCAGGCAGCCTTGCGGGCGCAAGGCTGCCAGCAAGGGGCTCTGCCCCCTTGCGGCCCGCGAGGCTGGGGCTCTCGTGGCCTTCCTCGCGGGAGCAAAGGCGCCCACGAGGCTTCCCAAGTGTTAAATCATGCCATTTGTGGGCGTTTAGACGCCCGTAAGGTCCCGAAAATTCAAAATTTCGGCATGGTCTCCCCTGCAACTTCAAGAAAAAACGGATATACAACGTCGACTCGCCAAAATATATAATTAAACGCACTTGAACTACACCGAATAAATGAACGAACACTAAGAATTTAAGACAAGCATGGATTCAAATAAACAACACAAATACGAAAAGAAAAGTCACAAACACAACAAACAACACACAACAAACAACACGAATACGAAAAATTGAAACACGAAGAATTTAAAACTTGGGTTGCCTCGCAAGAAGCGCTTGTTTAACGTCATTAGCTCGACGAACCTTTTTATTACCTCAGGGAGGCTTGAAAATGGTGTGTTCCTCCCGACTACCTGTAGCATAACTACTTCCAAGGAAAAAGAAAATTACCTGCCGGGAGGGTGCCGATGTGGAGGATATGCACGAAGTACCTTTTGGCCTCCACGGGAAAAGCTTCAGTCGGACATTATGCAATTTCAACTTGGGAGGATTTTTAGATGGCTTCAGTCTCCTCCCCTCTTCTTCCTTAGCCCGGACCAATTTCCTAACAAGAGACCGAGAAAAATATTTAGGCCTCCATGGAAACAACTTGGGTTGAGAACTGTTCAAGCATGGCGTGTGTGGATCATTAAATGGCTTTAATTTCTTGCACATGTATTCTCGCTCAACCCCCACTGGAAATTCCTGAAATGCCCACCAAAGTCGTTTGGGCCTCCAGGGAAACATTTTTGGCTGGGAATGGTCGACACGGAATGTGTCAACACCCGCAAGCGCACGGGTCGTCAAGTAATAAACCACTCGTGCAAGCACGAGTGGGTCGTATTCCCAAGGGGCCCGAGGAGCTACCTTACTCACTTTTCACTTGTTGTTTAGCTCACCGATTCCATTTTTTAAGAGAATAGCTAAGAAAGAAAACGAATAGCAACAAGAGAAATTTTCTTAATAAATACAATTGAATCAAAACTCGGGAGATGCTCAGGGATGGAAAACGGTCACGGATGAGGATCCCCGAGGGGGCTAATCAAGTGAGTATGATAAATGAGGAATTAAGTATGTGGCTAGTTGGACCGAGAAAACCTAAGCTTAGGCCAACCCGATGGTCACGGCAATTGACCCCTAACCCGGTACAAGTGTTGAATAAGGAATTTCTTCCACTCAACCTCTCACACGGTTGCAAGGAGAATGATGGTTTTCTCAAGTTAGGGTGTAAACACTAGTTAGTTTTCAACCCTAGAAATGGAGGGGTACAAATACCCGATGGTCACGATGTATTTATACATTGATCCCTTCCAAGTTTGGTAGAGTCTAGCACTAAGGCAATGATCATGCTACAAAGTGCTACCAAGCATTTGATACAACAATTAAGCATATGTACCAAAACAATCAAGAATACCAAACAAGGATCACAACAAGCCAATCATACAATAAATAGCTCAAATAATCCAAAACATCACAAGTTTTGCCCCCAAGGTTCACCTACATCCGGTGACCTTGGGGTTTAGTTGTTCATGTCCAATAAATCCACCACACAAACCATGCAAATAACCAAAATAAACATGAGGAACACTCCCTCAAATGGTGAAGGTCGAATGCCGCTTGGATCCCCGGAGAAAACCTTCCGAAGACGCCACTCGAAGGGGTGGCTTCCCGTTGTCTTCAACCTCCAAACAATGAAGTTTTTGAAGTAGATCCTCCAAGATCTTGCTCTCCTCTCCTTAGAAAACCCGAATTTCCTCTCCTTTTACCCTCCAAAATGGTCTAGAAATGATGCTCAAACCCTAGCCTTCTTTTCCCCCAAAAGCTCTCTCCAAGAAGATGCAAAAGTTCCCCTCAAAATGCCCTAGATCGGCCTTTAAACCCCAAATCCCGATGGGTAAACGGGTCAGCATACTGCCGGTATGCTGACCCCTCGGGATTTCTACTTTTCTGCCAAGAAGTCCGCGATGAGCTACAAGAATCGCTACGGTGGCTCGCTACAGTACCGTGCTACGGTGTCCCCGTCTCGAAAACGCTGTTTTGATGTCGAAATCGCTCCCCATCTCGTCGTCGAGTCCCCAGGGCTTCTGGCTGGCCTGAAATACAAAAATAAAGCAATTTAGATCTAAAAGGGCATAGATTCAACAAAAAGATATGAAAATAATACACAACAAATACATGTAAAATACGTACTTTTAGACGTTTATCAAACATCCCCACACCTAAGCGTTTGCTTGTCCCCAAGCAAACAAACATGAAGAACAAGGGAAAGAAGATAAACGGCTAAAAATACGACCTCGAGCTCAAAAGTAAAGAACTCCACAAGCACAATTGGACAGAAATCAAGAAGTGAGCTGCTCAAAACTAATAGCTCTGGTTCATCCCACGGTGCCCTATGTGTGTGTGTGCCGACTCTCACCTTGACCTCCACACCCCGGATTACCCCGGGATGACCATTCACCCCACACAAAATGAAGATGGCATTAGAGTGCTAAAGACTTCCTCAATGCCCAGTTAAAGTCCTTTGGTTTCTAAATACAACTCCAACTCTTAAGTGACCATAAAACAGGCTCTAGGGATCAAAATGGAAACTTCATTTATTTCACTCACAAAAATATACAAATTCTCTTTTTTCGGGTCCGCCTAACATAGATCGCACAAAAATCTTTCGGATGGATGCACATGCCGGCCGTGCACAAGAGTCACCCTCTTAATCAATTACAATCTACATATACGCATTCATGCTTAAAAGCGAGAGGAATACCGACATAGACCCCAAAAATTTTTTTTTTTTTTTTTTTTTTTTTTTTTTTTTTCGATCCCCGATAAACCGCCTCGCTAAAAACTTCACTTAGGTTGGAGAAAACAATAAAGGAACTTAAAAGCTTTTAAAAGTGCATTGAAGAAAGAATTTAACAAATTAATGCCAAAGTCACTAAGATGGGTTGGATAGAGTGTACAAGGTGAGAGTGATCGTGAGTATGTATATAGGTGCACTAAAGATGAAACAGAGCTACATTAAAGTACAAGTCTTGTACTGACTCACTACTATCATCCTACCAAGCTAGGAAATCCTTTAACAACACAATCATAGCCATCATAGGTAACAAGCATGCATAAATGCAAAATACCCTAAGTAAATAACCATCCCCACACCTAAAGTTGTACATTGTCCTCAATGTACCTAAGTCAGCAGACTAATGTGGGGGATGAAAATGAAAACCAAAAAAAATGGGGGTGAAGGAACTTCCCTGATTCCTTGGTGTGGTTCTCAGTTGTTCCACTTGGATCAGGGGTATATCACCTAAGGAGGGTGACACAAGTAAAGCTCCCAAAATTAATAATCCTGAAAAGAACAAGGAGCTTATCATCATTCAAAGTTTTTCAGGAGGAAAAAGAAATAAAGTAAGGAAAAGAGAGCTCCAACATAAAAAACACAAGAGTTTAGTAGGGAGTGAGCCCTAGCTAACTCAAAAGTACAAGTTTTAACAACAAACAACAAAGCACAATAGAAGGAAAATAAACAAGGTCTTGTCATGGGTCTAAAGTGATGATGCGGCGCAAGTAGTGGCAGCAGAGGTCGATGAGGATGAGCTGCGAACAATGGTAAGGAGCTCGGACAGGTCGCGCTCAATCCGCTGCTGTGCTGTGAGGATCTCCCTCTGTGCTCGCTCAAGGCTCTGAATCTGCTGCTGAACCTCTGTGCGGAATGACTCAAACCTGGCTGTCAATGATGGTGAACTCTCCCCAGTATCCTGGTCAGGCTCTGACTCAGTCTCAGTGTCATGTGAGGTGCCTGGGTCCTGTGAATGTGATCCTTGCCGCTGGGCCAGGCGATAACTGCTTCCCCGCTTCTCAACAATCCCAATGGAGACGAGTGTTTGCATCCCTAAGGAGGCAATAGATCCTACCACTGTCATGCCTCTGGTGAGCTCAATAAATCCCATGCCCCGGATGAGTCGAGTGATGTAGGGTCCGGCAAAGATAGCGCCCAAACGAACAAACTTGCCCTGATGGGAAAGGGTCTCTGCTACTAGGTGTCCCATATGGATAGGCTGACGCTCAATGATGCTGTAAAGCATAGTCAGATCGTGGCGCGTCACTACCCCAGTAGAGTCAACTCTGCCCCCAATACTTCTAGTCAGAAGAGCATGGATAATTCGGTGAGCAGGGTTTGTGAGTTGGGATGCCTTCCGTGTTCTAGAATTAGCAGAGATGGAATGCCAATAAGCTGTGTTCGCTTTCAGCTGTGGGACTTCATCAATGGACTGCTTGAATGCGGATGATCGTAGTTGAGCCTCTGTATATAGTCCCAAATACATACCAATATTGTCCTCTGAAACACGGTGTTTCTTTCCAAAAGCCCGAAAAGTGACATGGTTCGATTGGTGGGTGAAAGGATATGCTTTGACCATCTCGATGGAGCTAAGGACTTCCAAGGTAAGCTCCTTGAATGTGGCTTCTTCAATAGAAAACAACCTATCCCAACTGCCATGGGACATAAGCTCCAACACCGTGCCGTCTACTCCCAAAGTACTCAAAGCTTCCCAATCAATTTTTCTCACCGTGCCGAACCCTTTTCGTGACAAGAGCGCGTAGCGCGTCTTGTGTTCTTCCTTCGAAAATTGAGGTTCATGGACGGGAGGCGAAGGTTCCCGCCTAGGTCTCTTGGAAGCTAGTTTCTTGATTGGCATCCTATAAAAATAAAATAGAGATTAACCAACTAAATTACAAGCAAAATAAGCACCAAAAAATGAGGAAATCCAAGAAAATGTGCATTGCTACAGTAATTCCGGAAAAATTTTTCAAGAATTTTGCTTGTAGGAGTAGCCAAAAAAAAAATTTTACAAACTATGAAAAATGCCTTGATAAATCTTAAACATTCACCCAACAACAATATTCCAACAATTTCCAACAAATTTCAGCCATAAAAGTAAGGAAAAATCAAAGTTTTGAGTGAAATGCCTTACTTGTGCCCTAGAGTAAAATGAGTAGATCCAAATGGTAAATCCGGCCAAAAGCTTGCTCAAACTCCAAATTTTTGTCACCAAGATGGAAAAGAGGAGGAGGAGAGCAAACTAGAGCAAAAAAAATGAGTAAAAACGGTGGAGAAATGAGGGAGAAAAGGTTGGAAGAATGGGGAAGAGAATGAATAGTGTGAAGAACCAAAAGCCCCTTTTTAAACCTAAGTTCGGGTGGTCTTGCCGACCATCCTTACGGCCGTAAGGATGGTCGGCAAGAACCTCGGGATGGTTCTTGCCGGCCATCCTTACGGCCGTAAGGATGGTCGGCAAGACCCAATTTTTGCACCGGTTCTTTCTCCACACTTCGTACGCGTCAACCCTCGACGAAACCTTGAAAAATATGGCCGGAAACAACATTTAAACACTCAAAACATCAACATGAATGCATCTAGAGCAAGAATTCTTCAAAAACCTCATGACAAACAAGCTAACAAAAAGGCGAAAGAAACAAGAAAAACGACGAAAAGCAAAACAACACACGAACTACTACTAAAAACATAAGCAAAACAAGACAATACGAATAATAAAAAGAAATACGGGAATGAAATGAACTTGGGTTGCCTCCCAAGGAGCGCTTCTTTAACGTCATTAGCTTGACTTGCATTACCTCAACATCTCATGGTGGGACAAATGGAGGGAAGTTACCTCCAACCTTTGGAACCGGGTTGCCACTCGGAAAATTTAATGAAAGACATGAAAAGATTTTGAATTTACCGACATTTCCGAAGAATAAACGATCAACCTCATCCGGAGGTAGTGTGGATACCTCTCTATTCTCTTTTTGTTTCTTCTTCGATTTCCTCCACATCTTCTCAACACCCTTAATTTTCTTGCCATCATTGGATGAATTACCCTCCACTTGATTAATTTGTTGTGTTGGTGGAGGAGAGAGTTTTTCCTTGACATCTTGGCATGTTAACTCATCCAAGTACTCATCCAAAGGGTTTAAGGCAAGTACCTCCTGCACACAGTCAGAAATAATTATATCAGTATTATCAGTGAAATATAATTTGTCATCATGATCAAGTGTGTGTTTCATTGCTTCCGGGAGGGTAAAGACCACTTGCTCATCTCCAACCCTCAAGGTCATCTTGCCTTCTTTAACATCAATTAGAGCACCCGAAGTGTTCAGGAATGGGCACCCTAGAATTAGAGGTACCTCGACATCATCATCCACATCTAGAATCACGAAATCTACGGGAATGATAAGTTTGTCGACTCTAACAAGGACATCTTCAACTACTCCCCGAGGTCTTCGCACCGACCTATCTGCAAGCTGTAATGTCATTCGTGTAGGTCGTAGGTCTTCCAATCCCAGCTTTAAGAACAAGTTGTATGGCATTACATTTATGCTAGCCCCAGAATCGGCTAGAGCATGCTCAGTCACTCCTTCACCAATTACACACGGGATCACAAAACTACCTGGATCTTTTAACTTTTTTGGAAGTTTCTTCTCTAGAATTGCTGAGCAATTACCAGTAAGTGCAACAGTGCCTTGTTCTTCTAACTTCCTCTTATTGGTGAGAAGCTCTTTTAAAAATTTGGCATACTTGGGCATTTGAGCTAGTGCCTCAATGATTGGAATATTTATGTGGAGTTGTTTGAATACATTGAGGAACTTCTTGAACTGGGCTTCATCTCTATCTGGTTTGAGTCTCGAGGGGTAAGGTACCACTGGCTTGTATGTGTGCTCCTTTGAAATGTCAGAATTGGGAGAGTCTTCACCAGTTTTCCTCCCATCATCCTTGGTTGCATCTTTACTCAAATTAGGGTCTTCCCGGACGGCTACCCCATCATTGGAAGCACTTGGGATTCCTTTTTCCCTTGCTTCCAACTGTTTACCACTTCTCAAAGTAATAGCTTTTAATTGCTCCCTCGGGTTGCTTTCAGTATTGCTTGGCAGACTCCCAGAGGGTCGTTCAGACTGTCCACGAGCAAGCTGTCCCACTTGATTCTCCAGAGATTGGATGGATGCTTGAACATTTCTCAATATAGTACCAAATTCATCCATTTTCTTTTCATTATTCACGAAGCGTGCCTCCGTGCTAATCATGAATCTGGCTAACACATCCTCTGTAGAATATTTCTTCCCTTGTGGGGGAGGAGCTTGGTATTGGCTTCCCTGAGATGGTGGAGGTCTGTATTGAGATTGGCTTTGAGTCCAAGAAGGATTTGAAGGGCCCCTCCATCCGTAACTGTAAGTATTGCCAAACTGATTCCCTGGTCCTCTTGGTCCACCCCCAACATAATCGACTGTTTCCATCGGCGGTGATGGGGCAACAACAATAGGGCATTGTGATGTTGCATGCCCTGCCCCACAAGTATCACAAGACATAACGGCCTTTGACCCTGAACTAGACCCTATCATAAGTTGATCAACTTTTTGTGCTAGGGCGTCATACTTTGAACTATTATCCATGACATGTTTCGTCAGGGCATCAATCTTCGCAGCCAAAGCCGTGGATTCGATCACCTCGTACAGCCCCCGCAGCCCTTGGAGGCTTCGTCGAGTGCTCCAATGGCACTCATTACGGCCATGTTCTCAATTAACTCCTCGGCCTCTTCGGGAAGCTTGTTGCTCAAAGAACCGCCCGCTTCGTTGCATCGATGAGCTGCCTAGTAGCATAATTCAGCCCATTGCAAAATGTCCGCACCCTCATCCATGAAGGGAAGCCATGATGAGGACACTTGCGAAGGAGGTCCTTAAATCGTTCATGGGCTTCAAAAAGTGTCTCGGTGTCACCCCTGCTCGAAGGATGATATTTCCTGTCTCGGTCTTGCGGCTTTGCTTGGGGGAAAATATCGGGCCAGGAACTTCTCAACCATTTCCTTCCAAGTGGTGATGGACCCGGGAGCTAAGGATGTGAGCCATCGTATCTTTGTTCCTCTCAAACCGAACGGGAATAATCTCGGTCGATGGCATCGTCCGATACCGAGTTGATCTTAAAAGTGGAGCAAATCCGAAGAAATTTAGACAAGTGAGCATGCGGGTCTTCATCGGCCTAGACCATCAAACTGGACTGAATTCTGAATCATTCCTATGGTGCTGGCCTTGATTTCAAAATTATTGGCCGGAACAGTTGGCACTTGGACACTAAATTCTTCTCCCGTGAATTGTGGCCTTTCATAATCTGATAGCGTTCTTCTTGGCTCGGCCATGACTGTAGGCTCACTGGATTCTACCTGAACTTCTTGTTGACTTGAACCCTCGATACCTTCTCTCAAACGACGGTGAAGTGTTCTTTCTATCTCGTTATCGGGTTCAATCAAATTTGCTTGACTCGCTCGTGTCATAAGATGGGTACCTTCACAGATTGAGGAGCCACAACGTTAGCTAACAACAAGAAGCGCAAAGGAGCTACAATAAAATAAAAGGCTAGAATAATTACAAAAGCTCCACAACCAAAAACAAGAAGACACAAAAAAAAAAAAACAAAATAAAACACACAACAAAAGAAAGAAAAATAAAAGAAAAATAAAAGAAAAAGAAAAGGCTAAATCAACAAGCTTATAGCTTTCCAGATATCCCTCGGTGAAGTCCCCGGCAACGGCGCCAAAAACTTGGTCGACACGGAATGTGTCAACACCCGCAAGCGCACGGGTCGTCAAGTAATAAACCACTCGTGCAAGCACGAGTGGGTCGTATTCCCAAGGGGCCCGAGGAGCTACCTTACTCACTTTTCACTTGTTGTTTAGCTCACCGATTCCATTTTTTAAGAGAATAGCTAAGAAAGAAAACGAATAGCAACAAGAGAAATTTTCTTAATAAATACAATTGAATCAAAACTCGGGAGATGCTCAGGGATGGAAAACGGTCACGGATGAGGATCCCCGAGGGGGCTAATCAAGTGAGTATGATAAATGAGGAATTAAGTATGTGGCTAGTTGGACCGAGAAAACCTAAGCTTAGGCCAACCCGATGGTCACGGCAATTGACCCCTAACCCGGTACAAGTGTTGAATAAGGAATTTCTTCCACTCAACCTCTCACACGGTTGCAAGGAGAATGATGGTTTTCTCAAGTTAGGGTGTAAACACTAGTTAGTTTTCAACCCTAGAAATGGAGGGGTACAAATACCCGATGGTCACGATGTATTTATACATTGATCCCTTCCAAGTTTGGTAGAGTCTAGCACTAAGGCAATGATCATGCTACAAAGTGCTACCAAGCATTTGATACAACAATTAAGCATATGTACCAAAACAATCAAGAATACCAAACAAGGATCACAACAAGCCAATCATACAATAAATAGCTCAAATAATCCAAAACATCACAAGTTTTGCCCCCAAGGTTCACCTACATCCGGTGACCTTGGGGTTTAGTTGTTCATGTCCAATAAATCCACCACACAAACCATGCAAATAACCAAAATAAACATGAGGAACACTCCCTCAAATGGTGAAGGTCGAATGCCGCTTGGATCCCCGGAGAAAACCTTCCGAAGACGCCACTCGAAGGGGTGGCTTCCCGTTGTCTTCAACCTCCAAACAATGAAGTTTTTGAAGTAGATCCTCCAAGATCTTGCTCTCCTCTCCTTAGAAAACCCGAATTTCCTCTCCTTTTACCCTCCAAAATGGTCTAGAAATGATGCTCAAACCCTAGCCTTCTTTTCCCCCAAAAGCTCTCTCCAAGAAGATGCAAAAGTTCCCCTCAAAATGCCCTAGAT
Source organism: Dioscorea dumetorum (assembly GCA_902712375.1). NCBI lineage: Eukaryota > Viridiplantae > Streptophyta > Magnoliopsida > Dioscoreales > Dioscoreaceae > Dioscorea > Dioscorea dumetorum. Next base: position 262,977 of record CACTHL010000135.1, read on the forward strand.
CGGCCTTTAAACCCCAAATCCCGATGGGTAAACGGGTCAGCATACTGCCGGTATGCTGACCCCTCGGGATTTCTACTTTTCTGCCAAGAAGTCCGCGATGAGCTACAGCAACTGCTACAGTGACTGCTACAGTACCGTGCTACAGTGTCCCCGTCTCGAAAACGCTGTTTTGATGTCGAAATCGCTCCCCATCTCGTCGTCGAGTCCCCAGGGCTTCTGGCTGGCCTGAAATACAAAAATAAAGCAATTTAGATCTAAAAGGGCATAGATTCAACAAAAAGATATGAAAATAATACACAACAAATACATGTAAAATACGTACTTTTAGACGTTTATCAATTACCTAGGCTGGGTACAGGTGGGTTTTTAGATGGCATTAATTCCTTACCCACATCTTCAGCGATCCTAGAGACTTCCCGCCCATGCTCAGCATGAAGAACACTTTTTATGCAAAGGGCTCGCTCAGGTGATGGTGGTGTTACTTCTTCTACCTTTTGGTCATCCAATACATCACACTCATATTCCATCTCTTTTCCAGCATTGCACTCTCCCTTATCACAATTATCTCCAAGATGGACTTCTCTTCTTGGCTCATGATTACTGGCATTCTTGAGAAGCTCCTCAACCTGGTTCTCTAGCTTGTGGAGAGATGCTTGTATATTCACAACTGTGGCATTAAGGCTTGCAATTTGAGCATAAACGGCTTCAAATCGATTTTCCGTATGCACCATGAATCTTGCCAATACATCCTCTGTAGTAAAATGCTGCAGTTGCGGCTGAGAACTTGAAGGACGTTGGTGCCACGGCTGTTGAGATGGGGGCGAACTACAAGCTCCTTGCATTTTCTTTGAAAATTATGCCTCGCACAAAATGAAAACAAAATAACAAAGTCAAATAAATAAATAAGAGGAAAACAAGAAAATAAAGTAGAATGTACAAAAATAAGGAAAATGGCTAGAGCAATAGACTACAGGTTTTCCTAGTATCCCTTGTGTCCCCAGCAACGGCGCCAAAAACTTGATGAGCGTCCCGCAAGTGCACGGGGTCATCAAGTAATACCCTGTGTGTGACACAGGGGTCGTATTCCACGGGGCCAAGGAGCTACTATTACTTCCCCTTCATCTATTTCCTAGCCTAACAATACGAGAAAATAGTACATCTACTAAAATCTATAAATAAAATAATAAAGCTACCACTACGTGCCAAATAAGCATTCAAGGGACGGACAAGCAGGAGAAGGCGTGATTTGGGCAGAGAATCCCCCCAGGGTTGTCATTAAGGCCCGAATTAAGGGTGATGTGTTGTGATGGTGGTTTGGATTGAGAGATTCCTAAGTTAAGCTAATCCTGAATCCCTCGGTGATTAGCCCTAATCCCATACGAGTATTGACCGGAATCCCTTCCGGTCAATTCCTCCTACGATTGCAGTGCACTCAGGGAACCCCTTATCAAGAGTAGACACCCTTATGTGTCTAAGCCTAACATTCAGAGGGGTACCTAATACCCGAATCCCTCGGCGTATTGGTACATGAATCACTTTCAGTCTATGTGAGTCTAGTACAAGGGCGATGGTCACGCTCCAAGTACAACCTAGACATTGAACAGCAGAGTTCTCATGCGGTCCAAGACAGTAAAGCACACATAGAAAGAATCACAAACCATAGAAATTCTTATAAAAGAAATTCAACATACAACACTAAATCACAAAGGATTATCACCCATAATTACAACAAATCAACCCTAGGGTTCATCATGCCCAAATCACATACAAGTTAGTTCCTCATGAAAGAGGAACACTCATACAAATCCAAGGAACAAATAAACATTAAGAGAAGTAATAAAAACTCCCTCAAGTTTTGGATCGCCTTGGACGGATGAAGATCGCCGGAATCGCCGAGATTTCTTCTCAAACGAGGCTTTGAAGCTCTAGATCTTCCCCCTAATTCCTCCTCTAGTGTTTGCCTCCCTCTTGGTGAAGATAGACGTGGTGGATCGCCGGAAAATGCCGCCGGAGAAGGTGGGGCGGCGGCCCAAGAAGTGGAGAAGAAGAAGATGTGAAAAGATCCCCCAAAAATGCCCTAATTTTGGCTTTTAAAACTCTTTGTCGGGCATCCATACGGGCAGCCTTGCGGGCGAATGCTTGCCCGCAAGGCTCCCAGCCTTTTTCCAAGAAAAACCCCGTTTCGTGCTACAGTGCCATGATACAGTACTGCTACAGTAATCCTTCTACAGTACTGCTACAGTGATGAAAAGCTCGAAAACGCCGTATTTGATACGGATTTCTTCCCTTATACGTTCTTGAGCTCATTTTGGCTTCTTCAAGGCCTGTAACATAAATAAAACCAATTTAAACGCGAAACGGGGATCAACTCATCAAAATACATGCAAAATAGTGCAAGAATAAAACGTATAAATACATACATTTAGACACTTATCAACTACCCGACCTTCAGATACATTGTACTACTTATATGACCCGTGCACTTTCGGATATGCAAGGGGTGTATCAAGTTTTTGGCGCCATTGCCGGGGACTGGCAACTTTTGAGAAAGTTTACATTTCTAGTAATCTACCCATTTTTCTTTACTTCTGTATCTATTTCTTTAGGTTATTTTTTTCTTTTGTTTTATTTTGATGCGCCTTCATTTGTTTTGCAGGTACCATTGTAAAGGCTGCTTATTTCGAGGGAGATGGTTGATCCGATTGTAGCCTTATCTGGGTGGTAATTCAAGTAAACAGGTATGTCAAGCTCGTGACGTTAAACAAGCACTTCTTGGCTGGTAATTCAAGTAATTCTGGCTTTTGTGTTTTCTTGTTTTCTTTTAGTTTGTTCATTATTTTTCCTTGAGTTGGTTGTTGGCTGGTGATAGTTTCATTTTATTTTGAGATTCTTGGTTTTCAAAGACTTTCCTGGGCTGAACACAGGCAAAGCACGCCTATGCTTATGGGGGTGCTTATTTGTACATGGGTGCGTACATGCTCGTATAGTTTCCGTTCTTGTCATCTACTTCAAGAACACAAGAGGAAACATGGCCGTGAACCTATAAACTCTAACTTCAATCTAAGCGATTTCTGGGTAAAAACTCTATATGTAAGTTCCAATCTACTCTAGATGACTCATACAACATATTATAGCAAGAAAGAAACAAAACCAGCTAGAAATCGCAAGGATTAAATTAAATGTATCTCACCGATAGGCATGGTGAAGAAAGGGAGTTAGAGAGGAGAGATGGCGAGGAAAAAAACTACTCCGATGTCCAGGAACTGCTCCGACAAGGTCTAAAAGGTGACTGATGAGTGTTATTTTATACATATTTTACGGATCATTTATAGCACTTATTGAACTCTAAATTGTAGATTATGGTGATATTGGTACTTAATTGCTCCATTGTACACCACAGGTGAAAACAAGCACAATAATGGCCAGAGTAATAAAATCGGGAACAAATTAGCGCAAAAATGCAAGATACAGAGTCACATGCGTAAAGTACACGCTGGTGTACTTGTCGGTGTAATCTTCAGGAGAATTTCAGGGAAAAAGGCATGTCACGTGCCATCAGCACAACCCCCATTTTCTATCTCTCATTCAGAAGTTACACGGCCGTGTAATGGAAGTACACGCGCATGTATATTTGATAGGCAGTGGAGCGTGTGCCAGACAGCTACACAGGTGAAGGAAAATTACATGATCATGTAAATCATGAGCAGGAACCAAGGGAACAACCTGAGATTTACACGGTCAGGAGAATCAAGGAATGCCTCATGACCTACCACACGATCGTGTGTCTGTTCGTGTGGCCTCAGAAGAAAAAACGGGCAAAATCGGGGACCTATAGATGCAGTTTTATAGAGGCTGAATTTCTACACGGCCGTGTGGAATTTCCACATGGCCGTCTGGATCCTCGATGTTTGCCATTTTAAAGGCCGTTCTGAAGCGTTTTAAGGGTATCTTTTTCCTAACTTTGGGGGAGAGTTCGCCTAGGGTTTGAGAAGGTTTTTGCTAAGTTTTGGGGGCGTTTCTACACCGATTTCAACATCGACTCCTTCCAAGGAGAGCTATTGGAGAAGCCTTCGGCGACTTCGATTCGGCGAGGTGTGCCCTAGGCTTGGAGCAAGGATCCATGGAGAAGAAGGAGCAGCCTTGATAGGCCATCATCACGAAGCTTAAGGGGGTTTTCTTTATGGATTACTTGCATTTATCTTCATTTATTTTGATGAACTTGTATTGCTCCATGGAGAGCTAAACCCCTAGTGGGTACTTGGACATGTAAACTCTAGAATTCCTTTGTTTCAATGACTCTATTGCTTTTATTTTAAATTGAGATTTATTTGAGTTTCAATCTTGTGTGCTTAATTGTTTCTCCCTTAGAGTGACACTAAGGTTGAGGGCTAATCTAATCATCCTTTTGACGAGTGACCATCACCATTAGGGTTAGATTAACCAAGATTGAAGAGGGTCGAGAGGGTGAGTTGAGAGGTAGCGACACGTCCCATTTCCCTTCCGGTGTGATTTACCCTACCTTCTTATTCCAAGCATTATTTTTTATCTCAAAGAGAGTTAGGCGTTGAGAGAGGCCTTTCCGCCGGGACTTATTTGTGATTAGGGATCTTTCTCCTGGACCAAAGGGATTGATCTATAGTTGGGAATAGGGTTTATCATTTGGAATCCCTAGAGCTTAGCGCAGTCATACGTGGTGTGAGGCGTCGAGAGTTTTCTCTCCGCCGGGACCTCGTCGGGGACTAGTCAGGGTTAAGCTTAGGTTTGGGACCTTGTGTCTTTGGATTCCACGACTCCTCAAATCTCGTTTAAGTAAAGGTAATTAGAGTTTTCACTTGAAACAAGGAATCTAGGGGGAGCATTGTCCGAGTACCCCATTCTTATCTTGATATTTTTTGTACCTCTAGTCATCGTTTTTAATCCTTATTTTCTATCTATTTACTTTTAATTCAATCTTTTCGCACATTGAGTTTTCATTGACTACTTGGCAAAGTCTATTTGTTTCTAACGTCTACTCCCTGTGGATTCGACTACCCACCCGTTGGGTATTTTATTACTTCGACACCAGTGCACTTGCGGAACACACACGCAATGGTGTATCAGAGTCAATCCTCAAACCTTCCTTTGGTGAACTTCCCTTTCCTTAACCTCCTTGAAGTTAACCCAGAGTCAATTCCATCTTTTTCTGTTGGTTAGATATTAAGCAGAACGTTAGTATTAGAAGCTACACCAGTCCCTGTGGATTCGACTACCCGACCTAAAGGGTACACTTTACTACTTGTGCGACCCGTGCACTTGCGGATATGCAAGGGGCGTGCCAAGTTTTTGGAGCCGTTGCCGGGGACTGGCAACTTCTGAGAATTCGGATAGTCTTAGTACTCTAACCGTTTTCTTTTGTTATCAGTTTCATTTATTTCGTTCTTTGTTTTTGCTCGCATTCTTTTATTTGCTTTCGTTAGTATTTGTGTTTTATTTAGACTGTTTTTGTCTTTTTTTGCTTCAAGCTTAAAAGTTCATATCTCAGTCTCTCTTTTTGTTAGTGCGCAGGCGTAGTGTATGACCCGGGGGAATTCTTCCCAGCTAGCATCTTTAGATCCAGACATCGAACGGACATTTCATCGGAGACAGCGACAGATTAATTTAAGAGAAACCGGGTCAGTGGAAGTGAGCATAGAAGTGGACCAAGAAGAAAGCATGGCAGGAAATCAGAGGAGTATCTCAGACTATGCATGCCCTAGTTTGGAGGGATCTGGATCAAGCATTGTTCGGCCCCCTATTGCAGCGAACAATTTCGAGCTGAAGCCAAATTTTATCCAGATGGTGCAGCAGATGTGCCAGTTCGACGGTGGCCAGGATGAGGACCCATATGCACATCTCGCAAGTTTTCTGGAAATTTGTGACACTTTCAAGGCGAATAATGTGTCCGAGGACGCGATTCGCCTCCGACTGTTCCCGTTTTCAGTGCGAGGAAGGGCCAAGGAATGGCTAAGTTCCTTGCCGGCGGGATCTATCACAAGTTGGGCACAGCTGACCGAGAAATTCTTGACTTGATACTTCCCACCGGCCAAGATCACCAAACTCAGAAGTGATATTTCCTCTTACCGACAAGCAGAATCAGAAACCTTGTACGACACTTGGGAAAGGTACAAGGAATTACTGAGGAAGTGTCCACAACACGGGATAGTGGAATGGATGCAAATCCAGATTTTTTATAATGGGCTTAATGTGGCGACCAAACAAATGCTGGATGCCGCAGCTGAAGGTTCTTTGTGCAGCAAGAGACCAGAAGAAGCACAAAACCTCATCGAAGACATGGCATCCAATGGTTACCAATGGAGTTCTGAGAGAAACAAACCTGTGAAGACAGCCGGTCTTTATGAAGTTGATGTACTCACTATCTTGGCGGCATGATAAACGTCTAAAAGTACGTATTTTACATGTATGTGTTGTATTTTATTTTTACATTTTATTGTTAGATCTATGCCCTTTTAGGTCTAAATTGCTTTATCTTTGTATTTCAGGCCAGCCAGAAGCCCTGGGGACTCGACGACGAGATGGGGAGCAAATTCGACACCAAAACAGCGTTTTCGAGACAGGATACTGTAGCACAGTAATGTAGCATTCACTGTAGCAGTTACTGTAGCTCATCGCGGACTTCTCGGCAGAAAAGTAGAAATCCCGAGGGGTCAGCATACCGGCTGTATGCTGACCCGTTTACCCATCGGGATTTGGGGTTTTAAGGGCGATCAAGGGCATTTATTTGGGGGACTTTTGCATCTTCTTAGAGAGAGTTTTGGGGGAGAAAGGAGGCTAGGGTTTGGACATCACTTCCACACTATTTAGGAGGGCAAAAGGAGAGTAAATCCGAGTTTTCTTAGGTGGGGAAAGCAAGATCTTGGAGGATCCACTTCAAGGATTTCATTGTTTGGAGGTTGAAGACAACGGGAAGCCACCCCTTCGAGTGGCGTCTTCGGAAGGTTTTCTCCGGCGATTCAAGCGTCATTCGGCCTTCACCATTTGAGGGAGTGTTACTCATGTTTATTTTAGTTATTTGCATGGTTTGTTTTGTGGATTTGTTGAACATGAACAACTAAACCCCAAGGTCACCGGATGTAGGTGAACCTTGGGGGCAAAACTTGTGATGTTTTGGATTATTTGAGTTATCTATTGTATGATAGGCTTGTTGGGATCCTTGTTTGGTATTCTTAATCGTTTTTGTACATGTGCTTAATTGTTGTATCAAATTCTTGGTAGCACTTTGTAGAATGACCATTGCCTTAGTGCTAGACTCCACCAAACTTGGAAGGGATTATTGTATAAATACGCCGTGACCATCGGGTATTTGTACCGCTCCATTTCTAGTGTTGAAAACTAACTAGTGTTTCCGCCCTAACTTGAGGAAACCATCATTCGCCGTGCAACCGTGTGAGAGGTTAAGTGGAAGAAATTCCTTATTCAACACTTGTACCGGGTTAGGGGTCAATTGCCGTGACCATCGGGTTGACCTAACTTAAGGTTTTCTCGGTCCAACTAGCCACATTCTTAATTTCTCAATTATCCTACTCACTTGAATAGCCCCCTTGGGGATCCTCATCCATGACCGTTTTCCATCCCTGAGCATCTCCCGTGTTTTACTTGTGTCGCATTTATTTAGACAATTTCTCTTGTTGTTATTTCTTTACTTTCTTATTTATTCTCTGGAAATTGAATCGGTGAGCTAAACAACAAGTAAGAAGTGAGTAAAGTAGCTCCTCGGGCCCCTTGGGAATACGACCCACTCGTGCGTGCACGAGTGGTTTATTACTTGACGACCCTGTGCGCTTGCGGGTGTTCACACTTTCCGTCGATCAAGTTTTTGGCGCTGTTGCCGGGGATTTCACCGAGGGATATTTGGAAAGCTTTAAGCTTGTTGATTTAGCCTTTTCTTTTTCTTTTGTTTTTCTTTCTTTTTGTTGTGTGTTTTGTTTTGTTTTTGTGTTTTCTTGTTTTTGGTTGTTGAGATTTTGTAATTATTCCAGCTTTGTATTTTATTGTTGCTCTTTTGTATTTCTTGTTGTTAGCTAACGTCATGACTCCTCAATCCGTGTAGGTACCCATCTTATGACACGAGCGAGTCAAGCAAACTTGGCTGAACCCGATAACGAGATAGAGAGAACTTTGCATCAGCGATTGAAGGAAGTGGCAGAAAGCTTGAGACAGCAAGAGATTCGGGTTGAGTCGAGTGAACCATCAGTCATGGCGGAGCCTAGGAAGACCCTATCTGAATATGAGAGGCCACAATTCACCGGAGAAGAATGAAGAGATGATGAGGAACCAACAAGCCTCTTTACAAAATCTTGAGCGTCAGGTCGCACAGATTGCCAAGACGCTTGCTGAACGACCCCCGGGTGCTCTACCTAGTAACACAGAAATCAATCCCAGGGAATCTCTCAAGGCAATCACTTTAAGAAGTTGAAAGGAAATCGAGTCTCCACCTCCTCAAGTGCGACAGGATACTCAAATTGAACCAGAGGTGGAAATCCTAGAGAGAGATTCAAGGTCAAGCTTAGGAATGAAAGTTAAGGGTAAAGAGAAAGACCCGGTGGCAGAATAAAAGCCTCCTTTGCCTTATCCTGCGAAGCTCAAGAAAGACCAACAAGAGGCGCAGTTCAAAAAGTTTCTAGAAACGTTCAAGACCTTACATATAAATGTCCCGTTTGTAGAAGCTCTTTCACAAATGCCCAAGTACGCCAAATTTCTTAAAGAGCTTCTAACAAACAAAAGGAAGTTAGAAGCAGTCTCGACGGTGACATTAAGCCAAGAATGTTCAGCGATCATCTCCAACAAAATCCCCAAGAAAGAGAAAGATTCAAGAGGGTTCATCATCCCATGTACAATTGGGGGGATGAATGATGAGAAAGCCTTGGTTGACTTAGGGGCGAGTATCAATCTGATGCCTTTGAAAATTTTTCAGAAGTTGGGACTGAGGGAACTCAAGCCAACTCAGATGACGGTCCAACTTGCTGATCGCTCCACTCGCCGACCTCTGGGAATTGTGGAGGACGTCTTGGTTAAAATGGACAAGTTTATATTCCCGGTGGACTTTGTTATTCTAGACTTGGATGAACAGGCTGAGGTACCTCTGATTTTTGGGCGGCCATTCCTTGCTACTTCGAAAGCAATAATTGATGTGAAGGATGGTCGATTGACTCTTCGAGTTGGGGATGAAGAAGTGGTATTCAGACTAAAGGATGTGATGAGACACCCCATGGCATTTGATGATTCTTGCTATTTTTCAGATACTAATGATGATATTATTGGTAATTGTGTGCAGGAGGCTCTGTGGAAGGACGACCTCACGGACTTGTTAGGGGAGGAACCACCAGATGACGATCCCATAGCAAGGGATGAAGAAGTTGATGTTGTACCACCGAGCACTGATAATCCAGTTTTATTTGTCAAGGGAAAGAAACCATCTAAGGCTCAGACTTGGTGGAAGAAGGTGGTTGATAGGAAGAAACAGCAAGCCCTTGCCCCGAAACACATCCCTTTTAATATACTAAGCAGTGGTGAGGCATTTTTGATTGACTTATTGACCCCCTATTTGGGTTGTTCTTTTGCAGGCTGCCAGGAGAGAATGTATGTTTTTGAGCCTTCATGAGGTGAGAACATGTACGTCAAGCTAGTGACGTTAAACAAGCGCTTCTCGGGAGGCAACCCGAGTAGTTTCATGTTTATTTTGTCTTTATTTGTGTTGTTTGTGTGTTTGTGTGTGCTACTAAACTAATCTCCTTTCAGTTGAGTTTTCTTTTGTTTGTTTTAATTATCCATTTCTAATGCTTTCATGCTTACTTCAGGATGCATGGATATTTCTCTTGCTGCTTGTATCAAATGGCTTCCCTTTGATGGTAGTCAACACACGCCCTTGTTTGTCATGGAATTTGTCACGGGCACCTCTCCTTCAATTTGGTGAAAATTCCCCAACTCTACCTTCCTTTCACTTGATTAAGTGTGCTATGATGCATGTGCTATTTTTAACATTGAGGACAATGTTTCATTCAAGTGTGGGGGAGGGTTGTATACTTGTGTATTAATATGTTTAGATGTTGTGCATGACTTAGGACGATCAATGAAATTTTTGGTTGAGAATTGCTAAGCTAGGAGTTTTTGAGCATACTAGTGCACTTTTGTTGAACTTAAAGTTTTATTTTGCTCTTACTTTGGAAACCTTAATCTGAACACTTAGCCTTTGTTGTTTTGTCACTCTGTTAGAGGAAGGGCTAGTTGCAAGGCTTTTAAACAGTTAGTTTTTGACTCCAAACTCAAGGAATAAAATGAGAAAAAAATAAAAGAATATTGTGACAAGTCGGATTCCTTTCAGGGATGCCCTGTCAAAATTTTATGAGAAAGATGGTAGAAAGAGCTATCACTTTAGAAAAAGCGAAAGCCGCACTTGAGTAGTCTGATCTTAGGCATCACAAATGTCATTTTTGATGACTAACAGGTGAAATGGCTGCCTCTAGGGTGTATGAAGCTACTACCCAGTTTAGGAGTCAGCAGTGAACACAGTGAAAAGTAAGAGCTTGTACTAGACCCCCTCATGAGCAGTTTTGACATACTCCAGAAGGCGACACACACACACGGTAGTACGGAGTAAGAGTAAAATCTTTCATAAGCTTTTAATTGACTAAGACACTAGTTCTTAGAGACCCTTTAAGCTTCAGTAACTCTCTTAATTCGTTGAGATCAGCGGTCATGCGCTCATCACTGTATTAGGGGATTAAGGTTGCTTGAGGACAAGCAACAATTCAAGTTTGGGGGTATTTGATGAGTGCATTTCATATATATATATATTGCATGCTTTACCCTCATCATTATTGAATATTTTGGCTTTAATTCTCCAAGTACGGTGCTATTTGAGGTATTCTTCGTTTGTCACGTAGATATCAAAAGCATGAAGCAAGAAGAGGTGGTTTGGAATAAATTTAGAAGCTAAAGGACTTAGAAGAAATCTCATCAAGCTCAACACGGCTTGAGCACACCCATGCTGTACCCCGTGCAGATTACAGGAGAATTCAGCCAAAGTCAGCATAGCCTGAGTTCGCTAAGCACGCTCGTGCAAACCTCAGCACGGCCTAAGCACGGCCGTGTTGTTCCCCGTGCAGATTACAGGAATGTGAGTTTTCTGGAGTTTTTTTTTGCCGTAATCTGCACAGCTTCAACACACCCGTGCTCACATCGAGAAGATATTAAAACCCTAGAAACTTAGTTTCTAAAGGGACTTTTGGTGGGCGAACTAAGGGAGAAAGAAGGAGAGAGCTTTGGGGGTTCATCCTCCTCTTCATCAAGGGAATGGCAAGCTTATGGTAGGCCGATCGGGAGGAGATCTTACAACATTGTAGATCCTCAGGCAACCACAAGGATGCAAGAAATTAGGGAGTTTTCAACTTCTTGTCTTTCAATTTCTTTGGCATTGTACTTGTTGTTTGTTATCATGAGGGCTAAACTCTTAAGGGAGCCCCGGGGTTGTTTGTATGACGTTCTAGCTTGAACTCTTTATCTTTACTTGCGGCATTTATGAGTATCTTGTTCCTTTCATTAAATCTGAGCTATTGGTTATTTTGTGTGTTGTTTAGTTCTTGATTGCTTGGAAGTTAGGTTCTCTTATCTAGGCTTGTGAATCGTAATCGATAGTTACAAGCAGTAAGATTGCAATTTAGAGCATCGGCAGTGCTAGAAGCAACACCCTTATAGCATAGCTAGGTTTAGAACTGAAGATACCTGGGATAAGCGCCGAAAAAGCCGAGTTAGTGAACGTCGGAAATCCAACCCCGGGGCATCATCTCCTCCATCAAGTCAATCCTCAAACCTTCCCTTGGTGAACTTCCCTTTCCTTAACCTCCTTGAAGTTAACCCAGAGTCAATTCCATCTTTTTCTGTTGGTTAAATATTAAGCAGAACGTTAGTATTAGAAGCTACACCAGTCCCTGTGGATTCGACTACCGACCTAAAGGGTACACTTTACTACTTGTGCGACCCGTGCACTTGCGGATACGCAAGAGGCGTACCAACAAGTGATGAGCATACATACATAAAGAACGTGTGCAGCATGAACTCTCCCCCCCCCCACACTTAAGATGTACAATGGCCTCATTGTACTCATGCAAGCATACAAAATACAAAATAAATAAAACAAGAGGGCGTCGGTATTAAAAACGACACTCCCCTAGTCTCCGAATGTAGAATTTGAGTGGAGGTGCAAAAGTGGGAAGTGAAGCTGCGAAGGGTTGTGAAGCTCACACGGCCATGTGGAGTATCCTCATGGCCGTCCCTATGACTATCCCTCAACACATGACTGACATGACCATCTGCACGTCACAAAAGATGTTCAGTAAAGCTCAACACAAAAAAAAAATAACAAGTGTTTATAAGCATGACATCATCTGAGTAACAAAGACCCAACAACAAGAAAATAAACAGGAACAAGGAAAAACAGCTAAAAGAAAGACGCCTCAAGCGTCATCATCTGCTGGTGCTGCTGGTGATGCGGGGGATGTATGGGGTGCTCGGGCTGCGGGCGACGCAGTGGAGTCGGAGTCTCTCGCCATCATATGCTGGAGTGCGGTGAAGCGCGCCATCATCTCTACTTGATACTCGGAGATGCGAGAGAGCACCTCAGTATGGTTCGATGCCTGTGTCATCCTCAATCCTGCAATATCAGTCTAGAGGACCCTCACAGCACTCTCCAGTCTGTCTATGCGATCATAAGATGGACGAGATGCGCGTGCTTACATCGGGGGCACCTCCTCTGCTGCTGGGGTGTCCTCTACCTCCATAGGTGGGGCCTGCGATGAAGGTCCAGCCCCGGTGTCTTCTTCCTCTTCACTTTCCGCCTCGGACACGTCTGGGAAAGGGACAACAAGTACATACCTGCTCGGAGCTGCCCTCTTCACCATGCCCATCATGCGCAAAGTCTCAAGGCCTAGTGGAGAGGGAACGATCACCTTGTTGCGCTCCGCGGGCAGCATCAATCGGGCCCATCCCCCGATAAGACGAGTAATGTAAGGGCCGGAAAATAGAACTCCGACCCGTGTGTACTGTCCCTGGTGCCTCAAGTAATCTGCTACCACATATCCCAGGTGCAGGGGCAAGCTGTGGACCATGGAATATAAGTATAGAAGGTCCAGCCGCCCTAGTATGCCAGTGTTGTCGCCCCGCCCATTGATCCACTTGCTAAGAACAACGTGAATATACCTGTGGGTCTGGCGAAAGAGCAAGGAGGCCTTTGTCAAACCGGGCTCATACTGAATATCACCGCATAACATCTTGCAAACCCGGCTAGGAGTGACACGAAGTGGAAAATCAACAGGTAGTTGTGTGTACTCCTCTGTATGGGTGAAATCTCTATCGTACAGGCCGAGGGCAATGGAGAAGTCCGTCATGCTTATGCTATGGTACTGATCAAAGGCGCGAAAACGGATGGTGTCGACCCGGTGGTAGTCCATGTGTGAGCGATCGAACTCGAAGGACGCGAGAACTTCAAGAGTGATGTCGCGAGTGGCCGGGTCTTTGATGCACAACAGTTTATTCCAACCTCCCACGGCAATCAACTCTCGAACTTCATTCGCCAACTCTTCAGCTTGGGCATGCTCTATCACCGCTAATACTTGTAAATCCGAGGTTCACGTCTGGCCGAAGTTGAGCTTTGAGAGATGCTCAAGCTGGACTTGATGTTCGAGCACGGCAAACTCCAAAACTTCGGGGGAAAAGTCACGAAGCTCACGAGGACGTTTATGTGCGACTTTCTTTGTCCTTTGAGCCATTCCTTCGTATGAGAGAAGCAAACGAGTCATTTTGGGGCTCAAAATAACCTTCCAGAGGTTCACACGGCCGTGTGTTTTCTCTGGACACAAGCTAAGGCAACCCGAAAATCCACACGGCCGTGTGGATCTTCGACCATGGCCAAAAAGCCATGGTTGATCCACATCGAGCCGTACAAACACACGAAACTTCGACCACAAGTGTTTAAACCACGAAAATAAATATTCTCTATGAAAACCACATGCTAAAACACAAGATTCATCAGCCAAATCGAAGAATGAACATTCATGGCAAGAAGAGAGAAAAGAGGGTTTACTGGAGAGGATGATGATGACTTACGCAATATAACGATGGGTAAAGCCCACAAATCCTATGAATAGGCGAGGAAATGGAAGGAGAAGCTATTTGGTCGCGATCTTTGGAGTGGAGGCGTTTGGAGATGAAAGGGCGCGAAGTGGAATATGAAGAGAAGCAAGCTCTTCATGTTTAAGTAACCCACATGGCCATGTGGAAATTCCACATAGCCATGTGAATTCTTTGGATCACCTGAAAAATTCAGAACAAATCCACATGTCCATGTGTCTTCTCTGGATTGAAATTTCACAGCTCATGAATAGTACTCACATGCCCATGTGGAATTTCCACATGGGCATGTGGAAATTCAATCTTTGCCAAATGAGCTCCAAATGTTCCACATGGCCATGTGGAAATAATTCCACATGGCCATGTGGATTCTCTGGATGACAGAAAACCCAAAAAAAATCCATCCACATGGCCATGTGGAAATTCCACATGGTCATGTGTTTCCATTTTTCGGCCCAAAAATGTTCAAACTCTGCCAAATTCATCGAAAACACATGAAAAGCTGCAGAAATTGAAATCAAACAAGAACATGGCTCAAATCTCACCAAATTCACAAGAAAAGTTCTCAAACTTACCAGAAATGATGAAAACACGATTTTTGCATCTGAAAATGACAAAAAATGCACTACACCGGAGATGAATCAAAAGAAAATAAAAACAAACCAAAACTCAACTGCAGAAATTAAAAACTAACTAAAACAGGTGCCAAGAAATTAAAAATTGGGTTGCCTCCCAATAAGCACTTGTTTTACATCACTAGCTTGACATACCTGTCCCTCAAATCAAGGGGGGTCATGGAGCGGGAATCCTCCATTGCCTGCATTCTTCAAGCATGATGGGCCAAACCTTTTTAAATTAGAGGGTGAGTAATAGGAATTGTTACCAACAGAAGAGGCATCACTCTTAATCTTCGAATGTCCGTCCGAAAATTTTTTCAGTTGTCTCTTGCGGCGATGTCTCACCCTCTTCAGCTTTTTGATGAATTTATTTACTATGCCCGTTGGAGGTTCCTCCTCATGCAATAGATCAAGTGATGAAACCTCCTCTTCATCGATCTCTTGTCCTAGCAGCTCCTCCAATGGATCCGGACATAACGAAGTCATCAGTGGTGTCAAGAAAATACAAAGTATCATCAAAATCAAGAGAATGTCTCATGGCTTCAGCAAGGCGGTAGGTTAGCTTCTTATCTCCAATCCTCAGCGTCATCTCTCGGCCATCCATGTCTATAAGAGCCTTGGAAGTACACAGAAAAGGTCTTCCAAGTATTAGTGGCACATCGACATTCTCATCCACATCAAGAACTACAAAATCTGCCGAAAAAATATATTTGTCCACTTTCACCAGGACATCTTCAATAATGCTTCTTGGATGATGAACTGAATGATCAGCTAGCTGAAGGGTCATCCGAGTAGGCCTTGGCTCTCCCAATCCCAATTTCTTAAAGAATGCATAAGGCATCACATTGATGCTAGCACCTGAATCTGCAAATGCCTTTTCTTCACCTAAATCACCAATATTACAAGGGATGATAAAACTTCCCGAGTCTTTCATCTTGTTCGGTAAATTTCTCTGCGGCACCGCCGAGCAAGATGCATCTAATACCACAGCTGCACTCTCTTCCAATTTCCTCTTGTTGGTCAAGAGATCTTTTAAGAACTTCGCATAACGAGGCATTCGTGATAATGCCTCCACAAATGGGATGTTGATGTGCAACTGCTTGAATAGGCCCAGAAATTTCTTGTACTGCTCATCATGTTGGTCACTTTTCAGCCTTGAAGGGTAAGGAATTCTTGGCTTGTATGGTGCGGGCGTTACTTCTTGTTCCTTACCCTTCTCCTTAACATCCTTCTTTTTATCGTTCTCCTTAGTGGGAACATGGATAACCTCTTCAGCGGGAAGTCTACCCTCAATCTCACGACCACTACTCAACGTGATCGCCTTCAGCTACTCTCTTGGGTTTGTCTCTGTATTCCCTGGGAGACTTCCTTGAGGTCGCTCAGACAGTGACTTTGCAATCTGTCCCACCTGATTTTCTAAGTTATGTAATGAGGCCGTGTGGTTGCGAAGTGTACTTTCCACTCCTTGGAAGCGTGTGTCTGAAGACTGAATGAACTTGGTCAATGCTTTCTCCAAGTACGTCATTCGGCTCTCTAGCCCTGAAACTTGGCCCTCCATGTTTGGTTGCTGGGGTTGCTGAAATCCGGGGGGTGCAGAGGGCCTTTGCCGCCCTTGGTTGCTCCATTTAAAGTTTGGGTGATTTCGCCACCTCTGATTGTATGTGTTTCTATAGGGGTTCCCTTGTCCTCGTCCTGCATTCCCCACAAAGGCCACCTGCTCAACAGGTGCAGTACCAACAACGGAGATAGGGCAATGACATGAAGCATGCCCTCCTCCACAACCATCACAACTCAAAACTGCTACCACTCGAGAAGAAGAAGTCAAATTGTCGAGTTTCTTACTTAAAGCTTCAACTTGGGTAGTGATGCGTCTCCGCAACAACACAACAGGGTGATGTGTGTCAACCCCTTGCGTTACCGCAAGTGCACGGGTCGTCAAGTAATAAAAGTGGACCCAAAGGGTCGGGTTGTCGAACCACAGGGAACAGAAGTACTAGTAATAGCCCCTCTTTTGTTATTTAGCCTAATGAATGTAGTATGCCATGATCTAATGGCCAACACTAAGAGTGTCACCACAAGTGCGCAGGAAATAAAAAGGAAAAGAGTTCTCAATCAATAAAAGTGAGGTATCCGGACAATGCTCCCCCTAGGATTCGGGTGTTTGATGTAGATTACAAGTGTTTCTAAACGAAGACAATGAGTCGTGGGTATCCAAAGGTATAACGGCCCCTGCCTCCAGGTCACCGATAACTAGTCCCCTACGAGGTCCCGGCGGAGAATTCTCTCGACGCCTCACACCACATATGACTGCTTAAAACTCTAGGGATCCCAAAGATATGACCAATTCCTAAAAGTAGATCTAACCCTGCCTCCAGGTGGAAGATCCCTAACCCCCTACGAGGTCCCGGCGGAGAATTCTCTCGACGCCTCACACCACATATGGTTGCTTGACACTTAGGGAATATGGAGATAGGAAATATCTGTCGGAAGGGAAAGGGGACGCTCCGCTATCTCACGGCTCACCCTCTCAACCCTCTTTACTCTTGGTAATTCTAAACCTAGCGGTGATCTCTCTCTTCACTAGATTGAATAAAACATGCAAGGCAATTAATAATGAAATCAAAAGCACAAACAAGCATTAAGAACTCAAGAGTAAAACTCAAACTGATAAATTCGAATAGAAGCACAATGTAAATCTAATGAAAATAAGAATCCTAGGGTTTACATGTCCGAGTACCCTCTAGGGGTTTAGCTCTCCATGGAGCGAGTCACAAAACAAATAATAAATTCAGAAATAAGTTCCAAAGACATAAAGAATAACCCCCTTAAATCCGTGATGATAGTCTTGATGGGTAGTTTCCACGTCTGGATTGAATCCACTCCGAAGCTAGGTCGCCGATGGCTTCCTTGACGCTATGACGGAGGAGGAATCGATCTAAGTTGGTGAGGAAAGCTTCCCAAAGCCGCAAAGAACTCCTTCCAAGCCCTAGCCGCCTTGTCTCTCGAAAGTGGCCAAAAAGATCCCTCAAAATTATCACAAGGCGGCTTTTATAATTTGAATTCGGGGCTTTACGCGGGCATCCACACGGCCATCCACACGCCCGTGTGGAAATTCCACACGGGCGTGTGAAGCACTCTGCTACGCATCGCTACTATAGAATTGCTACATTGCTTCGCTACGGTAGATGCTACGGTGATTTTTTTCCCGAAGTCTTCCTTGGAGTCCACACGGTCGGGCACACGCTCGTGTGGTAGGGTGTGTGGCTTTCTATGCTTTGAAATCCTCAAGAACTTTCTTCTGCTTTGTACGGAAGCTGGGACATGGGCGTACTACTGCCTTTGTGCCCTTTCGGTTTGTGTAATGACTTGTACTCCTCGGAAAGTTGGCAACACCCCCATGCATATGAACACAGCTTCTGATTGTGGTCTTGAAACGTGTCATCACACCCTATCTTTGCTTCTTCCTGTATGTCATGTCTCCAAAGCCCTGTTTGCACAAAAGAACACAAAACACACCTTGTTAATGCTAAAATCTGATAGAAGTGATGCTCAATGCATATAAACTGATATTATAAAATATATATAATCAAGCACTTATCAGGTAGCCAATGATGTCATTGCGTCCACTTCATGAATACCCGCCACTTTTCCCTTGTCACGAGCATTCCACTGATAGCTATTCATGGCCATTTCCTCTATCAGTTGGCGGGCAGCCTCGGGGGTCTTACTTCCTAAGGTACCTCCTGCTGCAGCATTATAAACTGTCTCGTGCTAGGGTTCAACACATTATAAAATGTGTGGATGATCATCCATTCGGGGAACCCATTTTGAGGACACTTGTGCAGAAGATCCTTGAACTTTTCCCGTTTCTCAAAAAAAGACTCCAATTCTGACTGCATGAATGAGGAAATTTCATTTCTCAATTTTGCTGAGTTCCCGGGGGGGAAATATCGAGCAAGAAGGCTTCAACCATCTCTTCCCAAGTGGTGATCGCCGCTCTAGGTAGAGATTGGAACAACTGTTTTGCTTTCCCCTTCAAGGAAAATGGGAAGGCTCGCAATCTGATGGCATCATCTGTGACTCCATTTATCTTCAACATGTCGCACACTTCCAAAAAGTTCTCTATATGAGTGTTCGGGTCGTCATCTGCCAACCCGTTGAACTGTGCGGACTGCTGTTCCGTCTGAATAAACCATGGCTTAAGCTCAAAATTGTGGACTGCAATTGGTGGCCTAACTATGCTTGATTGTGTGCCACGGATAGTGGGCCTGGCAAAATCTGAAAGTGTCCGCTGTTGCTCATTCTGTTCGGCTATAGTTGCTGTACATGCAAGCACTTATCAGTAATAATGGAGGAAGAGTTGGGGAACATCATGAAACAAAGGGGGCGAGACTGCCTTTAACGTACACGGGCGTGCAATGTTCATAATTGATACACCCCTTGCATAACCGCAAGTGTACGGGTCGTACAAGAAGTATAATGTACCCGAGGATCGGGTAGTCGAATCCACAGGGACTGGTATATCTCCTAATACTATCTTCCTATTTAGTATCTAATCAACCGAAATTAGAGTGAATTGATTCTGACTTGAGAAAGAGAGAATGTAACGGAGGAGGAATCACACTAAAGGGAAAGATTGGGATTTCGAAATGGAGGAGATGGGGTTACGGGTTAATCACTTGGTGCCACCTAACCTGAATTCTCATAGCATTTATCGGAAGTGTCACTCACAAACCCTAATTCTAGAACCTTGTTGTGCTATGTGGAGGAAATCAACACAACCAACAACCACCATCAATGAAGTCAACAACCAAAGATTTAACGAGGGAAATAAAGAGATTCATAAATACTGAAATAGAAGAATCCAAATTCAAGGCATACACACAAGTTTCCAACCCGGGGCTCCCAAGAAGGGTTTAGCCCCTCATAGATTCAAACAACAAAGAAATAACTGAAGAAACAAATATAAGAAAAATCAAAATCTCCCTATTTGCTTCCATCCTTATTGCTGTCTGAGGTTCCGATGTCGATAGATCTTCTCCTTCCAATTGGCCTACAATTCGCGCTTGGTTCCCTCTCCATTGGTTCCCCTTTTCTTTGCCTGTCTTTCTCTCACCCCAAAGTCCCCGAAACCCTAAGTTTCGGGGTGTTTTAATGCTCTCCCGATGTCAACACGACCGTGCGTAGGCCGTGCTCTAAGCCGTGCAGATTACTGCCAAATAAAAACTCTGAAACTCTAGTTGCTTGTAATCTGCACAGGGTTCAACACGGGCGTGTTGCGGCCGTGTTGCGAGTTGTACGACCGCGCTTAGAGACCTGAAGCAGTGCTAACTTTGGCTGAATTCTCCTATGGATTGCAGGCCTTGGGACACGGGCATGTTGAGACCGCACTTAGCTTGGTGAGGTTTCTTCTAAGTCCCTTAACTACCAAAATCACTCGAAATTGTTTCTTCTTTCTTCGGGGCTTCGATGTCTGCATAGAAAACTAGAAATACCTCAAATAGCATTGAAATGGGAGAATTAATACTAAAATACTTATGAAACACTGGTATACAGTGGAAAATATATCTATATAAAATGCACTCATCAATCATCAAGTGAAACATTGATAAAGTCAACAAAAGAGATATCCATACATCCTGAAATGAAGCATACAAGCATTAGAGAGATAATAAATCAAATAGTAAGGAAATCATAAAACCGAAAGAGATCATTTTAGTAGGGGACACCCCTTGCTAACTGACTCCAATACAAACACAAACAAAAAGGACGAAAAACAAAATACAAGAGGAAAACCAAAACAACTACAAAAAGCAAGAGAAAAGATCAGAAATCTGCGGTAGCAGACGGAATCGGAGGCCAGCTCTGCGGTGTCAACTCCGACGCTCCTAGAAGTTGAAACCGCAGCAACAGAAGGAGGAGGTGGTGAGAGGGTGACATCCAGCCGTACAGCGAGGCGCTGCAAATTGTGGGTCATCCATCGCCGGAAGGAAGGGGATCCAACTGGTGGAGCAGTTTGACTGGAAGATGCCCCAGCTCGTGGAGTGCGGGGCGATAAAGGACCGGCGGTAGCAGACGGAGAGTCTGGTACACCGGCTGCAACGGATACACGGTAGTCAACGCCATGGGAGGTGTGGGTGGCCCGCAGCATGCCCATCGCGCGGAGTGTGTCCACAGAGATAGGTAACACTCCATCCACCATCCTCACTCCCCGTATGCCGGACTGGAGGAACATCCCTCTGATCAACCGCATAATGTATGGTCCGGCGAAGAGCGCGCCAACACGGCCGCCCGACCCCTGGTGCTAGATGCTGAAAGCAACCTCGTAGCTGAGGTGTGATGCGTCTCCACAACAACACAACAGGGTGATGTGTGTCAACCCCTTGCGTTACCGCAAATGCAAGGGTCGTCAAGTAATAAAAGTGGACCCAAAGGGTCGGGTTGTCGAACCACAGGGAACAGAAGTACTAGTAATAGCCCGTCTTTTGTTATCTAGCCTAATGAGTGTAGTGTGTGATGATCTAATGGCCAAAACTAAGAGTGTCACTACAAGTACGCAGGGAATAAAAAGGAAAAGAGTTCTCAATCAGTAAAAGTGAGGTATCCGGACAATACTCCCCTAGGATTCGCATGTTAGATGTAGATTACAACTGTTTGTAAACGAAACTATGAGTCCTGGGTATCCTAAAGTATAACGGCCCCTGCCTCCAGGTCACCGATAACTAGTCCCCTACGAGGTCCCGGCGGAGAATTCTCTCGACGCCTCACACCACATATGACTGCTTAAAACTCTAGGGATCCCAAAGATATAACCAATTCCTAAAAGTAGATCTAACCCTGCCTCCAGGTGAAAGATCCCTAACCCCCTACGTGGTCCCGGCGGAGAATTCTCTCGACGCCTCACACCACATATGGTTGCTTGACACTTAGGGAATATGGAGATAGGAAATATCTGTCGGAAGAGAAAGGGGACACTCCGCTATCTCACGGCTCACCCTCTCAACCCTCTTTACTCTTGGTAATTCTAAACCTAGCGGTGATCTCTCTCTTCACTAGATTGAATAAAACATGCAAGGCAATTAATAATGAAATCAAACGCACAAACAAGCATTAAGAACTCAAGAGTAAAACTCAAATTGATAAATTCGAATAGAAACACAATATAAATCTAATGAAAATAAGAATCCTAGGGTTTACATATCCGAATACCCTCTAGGGGTTTAGCTCTCCATGGAGTGAGTCACAAAACAAATAATGAATTGAGAAATAAGTTCCAAAGACATAAAGAATAACCCCCCTAAATCCGTGATGACGGTCTTGATGGGTAGTTTCCACGTCTGGATTGAATCCACTCCGAAGCTAGGTCGCCGATGGCTTCCTTGATGCTATGACGGAGGAGGAATCGATCCAAATTGGTGAGGAAAGCTTTCCAAAGCCACAAAGAACTCATTCCAAGCCCTAGCCGCCTTGTCTCTCGAAAGTGGCCAAAAAGATCCCTAAAAACTATCACAATGCGGCTTTTATAATTTGAATTCGTGGATTTACACGGGCATCCACACGGGCATCCACACGCCCGTGTGAAAATTCCCCCGAAGTCTTCCTTGGAGTCCACACGCTCGTGTGGTAGGGTGTGTGGCTTTCTATGTTTTGAAATCCTCAAGAACCTTCTTCTGCTTTGTACGGAAGCTGGACATGGACGTACTACTGCCTTTGTGCCCTTTCGATTAATGTAATGACTTGTACTCCTCCGAACGTTGGCAACACCCCCATGCATATGAACACAGCTTCTCATTGTGGCCTTGAAACGTGTCATCACACCCTATCTTTGCTTCTTCCTGTACGTCATGTCTCCAAAACCCTGTTTGCACAAAAGAACACAAAACACACTTTGTTAATGCTAAAAACTGATAAAAGTGATGCTCAATGCATGTAAACTGATATTATAAAATATATATAATCAAGCACTTATCAAGGTGCAAGTGAAATCCATCCAGCATGCTCAGTAGGAAGTCGAAGTCACGGCGACTAACGACTCCAGTGCTATCTCTCCAGCCTGTAATAGAGTGGCTCAAGAGAAAATGTATGTACCTGAGGGCGGGGAAACGTAAGAAGGAGGCCTTGGACCGGGGGGATCGTATGCCTGGTCCGTGCTCAGACACTGCCAACAAACCTCCTGCGCCTCACCAGGTGGTCGAGCAACTAGAAGCGCGTCATAAGCAGGAGTTCTGGTGAACTCCTCATCGTAAAGTCCCAACCTGACAGAGAACTCTGTCATAATCATGTGCTGTAGCTTCCTGAACACCTGAAACTGTATAGTGCCAGTACGGTGGTAGCTCATGGGTCCCCTGGGCATCTAGAAAGGTGGCTAGTACCTCTAATGCCAGCTCCCGGTAAGAAGGATCGGTGATGGCGAAAAACTGTGTCCATGCGCCAACCCCCAGATAGCGGCGCACCTCATCCTCCAACCCGACCTAGCGCGAGACATCCCAGTCGATGGCCCGCATCTCGCCAAACCGCTTGGCACTCAAACGCATGTATCTCTCCGGGTGGACAAGAGTGCCAAACGTCGGCTCTATGGGGGCAAGTGGAGCGGATAACTCCCCTCGAGCCCTCTTCGATGAAGGGCCAGTAGTGGTAGCCTTCCTAGGCATAATCTGCAAGGAAAATAAGAGGAAACTCATAGAAATAGTACAAGCACGGCGTGCTTATGGCAGCTTGCTCGTGTTGACAAGTGGAAAGGCTTCGCATAAGAACATGGCCATGCTACCGATAGCACGCCCGTGATGACAGGAAAATTAGGGATCTACTAAGAACACGACCGTGCTTATGCAAGCACGCCCATGTTTTTAGCTTGAGTGTCATCCCCAGGTGAACCCTAGCTCACAAATCGACGGTAACAACGATGTAAAGCTAAGTAAACATGCTCTAAATCTGTTCTATTATGCATAGGTAACATCTACAGCAAGTTTGACAAGTATTCAAATGAAGATTTGAGCAATTTTGCATAAAAAAAACCATCGACATACCAAAATATCGAGGAAGAGGTGTAAAAGAGGAAAACTCCAAATATGATCCCGAAAACACAGCAAGGAGCGAGCGATTGTGAAGGAACTCGAGCGAAAAGGGAAGAGCGCACGAAGAAATGTGAGGAAAGAATGCGACACGGCCGATTAAATAGAAAAACTCGTTCGGAATATGAAAAGCCGCGCTAAACACGCCCTTAACACGGTCGTGTTCCGCCCGTGTTGAACAAAGTTTAGAGAAAAATTAGGCAACACGGCCGTGCTCTCCCCAGAATTGCGACCGTGCTGTTCATAAGTGTCTAAACTCTGAAGAACACAACACGACAGTGCTAGGGGCACGATCAACGTGCTTAAGAAGAACACGGCTGAAACACGGCTTTGCTTCAGCCGTGTTGCCTGGAGAAACTAAAGCATTTACCGTCCTGTAAACTGCACGGCCAAGAACACGGCCGTGTTGGGCCCGTATTGGGCTTGGAAAATTCTCCAGGTCTCAAATTCCCTAACGCAAATACTAAAAACAAACTCGCCAAAATTGCTTGTGCACAAGAAAATTTCCAGCCACCCGAAAACGCAGAAATGCTAAAGCTACGAACAAAAAGACACCAACCACGAACAAAACAACCACACACGACACACAAACGATAGAAAAAGAAACTGCTCGGGTTGCTTCCCGAGAAGCGCTTGTTTAACGTCACTAGTTTAACGTAACTATGCTTACCTCACGAGGGCTCAAACACATACCTCTTCTCGTGACAACCTACAGCAGAAATTGTGTTGTAAGGGGTTAATGAATTAATTAAGAATGCTTCACCCATACCAAACCAGTCATTAGGGACATGAGCAGCCTTGGTCGATTTATTTTTCTTTCTTTTCGCAACCTTCTTCCACCACCTCCGTGCTGGAGACAGCTTTTCCTCTTGTGGTGATTGGAGTAACTCCCTTATCGTACGTGCTGCAGTAACAGCTTGCTCACTCCTTGAAACGACAGATTCATCAGGAGGTTCCTCCCCAGTATCTCAATTAGTTCATCTTTCCACAAACTTTCCTGCACAAAATCATCAACAACATTATCAATAACGTCCAAGGCATTGCATGTATCATCACAGCTCATTGGGTGTCTCATGGCGTCCTCCAGCTGAAACACAACCTCTTCATCCCATACTCTCAATACCATCCGACCATCCTTAACATCAATGAGTGCTTGTGAAGTTGCAAGGAATGGCCTGCCCAAGATTAAGGCACCTCTGCTCGATCGTCTAAATCTAGGATCACAAAATCCAATGGGAAGATAAACTTGTCCATTTTCACCAGTATATCTTCGACAATTCCCAATGGCTGACAAGTAAAACGATCAGCAAGTTGGAGAGTCATCTGAATGGGTTTTAGCTCCCTTAGGCCCAATTTCTGAAAGATTTTGTAGGGCATTAAATTTATGCTGGCCACCAAATCAGCCAATGCTTTCTCATCCATCATTCCCCCAATGGTGCAATTGATGATAAAACCACCAAGGTCCTCCTTCTTGGGGATCTTGTTACAAATGATGGCTGAGCCCTGTTCACTCAAAGTTACTATTGAGACCGCTTCCAACTTCCTCTTATTCGTCAACAACTCCTTGAGGAACTTGGCATACTTAGGCATTTGCGATAGAGCTTCCACAAAAAGGACGTTGATGTGCAGTGTCTTGAACATTTCCAGAAATTTCTTGAACTGAGCATCTTGTTGATCTTTTTTCAACTTGGCAGGATAGGGCAAGGTGGGATTATACTTTGTCACTGGCTCTTTTCCTTGCCGTTTAATTTCTCCCTTGACACTATATCAGAATTTTTTCTCCACAACTTCCACCTCAGGCTCATCATGAATAACGGGTTGCACTAGAGTGGGTAGTGACTCGAGTTCTCTCCCACTTCTCAAAGTCAAGGCCTTAAGAGATTCCCAGGGATTGACTTCCGTGTTGCTTGGTAGAGAACCCGGGGGCCGTTCAGTAAGAGTCTTGGCAATCTGTGCTACCTGATGCTCAAAATTATGTAATGAAGCCTGTTGATTCCTCATAATTTCTTCATGCCCTGTAAGTCGGGCGTCATTTGACTGAATATATTTCACCAAGAGGGCTTCTAAAGTTGAGCCTTTCTGTTCTTGAGATGGAGCCCTCGGGAAGTGAGACTGTGACTGTTGCTGCTGCTGCTGCGGCGGAAGCCGCTGCTGCCCATGAGTATGCTGACACCATGAAAAATTTGGGTGATTCCTCGACCGAGGATTGTAGGTGCTGCTGTAGGGGTTGTTCTGATACCTCTGATTCTGTCTAATAAAGCCCACATGTTCGGTATTCTGACCCCCTTCAGGAGAACAAGTAGGCCCGTCTTGGCCTCCCCAACTGTCACTACTCAAAACAGAAGAAGATGATTGTACTTGCATTATATCCAATCTTTTAGATAGAGCTTCTACTTGTGCTGCCAGAGTAGTGCGTGCATCCACCTCATAAATACCTACAGCCTTTACTGGCTTGTTTCTTTCTGAGCTCCATTGGTACCCATTAGAGGCCATGTCTTCAATCAAATTTTGTGCCTCCTTGGGTCTTTTGCTACACAAAGAACCTTCAGCTGCTCCATCTAACATCGGTTTAGTTGCCACATTCAGACCATTATAAAAGACTTGGATTTGTATCCACTCCACTATTCCGTGTTGCGGGCATTTCCTCAACAGGTCCTTGTATCTTTCCCATGTGTCATACAGAGTTTCCGACTCCAATTGATGAAATAATGAGATGTCACTCCGAAGCTTTGTATTTTTGCTGGAGGAAAATAACGGGTCAGAAATTTCTCAGCTAACTGAGCCCAACTTGTGATTGATCCTGCTGGCAGGGAACTTAGCCATTGTTTGGCCCTTCCCCGCACAGAAAAAGGAAATAACCTAAGAAGCACCGCATTTGCCAAATGAGCATACGGATCCTCATCTTTGAATCCGTCGAACTAGCACATTTGCTGCACCATCTAATTAAAATTTGGTTTCAGCTCAAAATTGTTCACTGCGACTGGCGGTCAAACAATTCTGCACCCTGGCCCCTCTAAATTCGGTCGTGCATAATCTGAAATACTGGGCTGATTTCTGGCCATGTCTAGTTCTTGATCAACCTCAATGCTAACCGCAACTGCCCTGGATTCCCTTAGACTAACTTGTCTCAACCTTCGATGAAATGTACGATCGATATCGTGGTCGGGGCTGGCCAGTGGTGACGAACTGCTTCGGGCCATACACTACACCTGCGTACAATAAAGAGAAAGGGATGAGAATTGAATCAAGGTGAAATTATGCATATCAAAGCCACAACAATCACTTAAATAAACAAACAACCAAAACAACCAAAAAAAAATGAAAAGCAGAAAACAGAAAAACAAAGAAAATAAACGCCTAGATTACTAAGACTGTAAGAATTCTTAGAAGTTGTCAGTCCCCGGCAACAGCGCCAAAAACTTGATACGCCTCTTGCGTATCCACAAGTGCACGGGCCGTATAAGTAGTAAGTGTACCCTCAGGTCAAGTAGTCGAATCCACAGGGACTGATATATCTCCTAGTACTATCTCGCTGCTTAATATCTAACCAGAAGAAGAATGGTTGAAAGACTCTCGCTTAAGGACAAAGGTGAAGTAGGGAAAGAGAGATGGAGGAAGAACTTAGGAGTTCTCGATAGGAAGGCCGGGGTCCCGGTCGGTGTCTTGGCAATGTTCAAAACTATGATTCTGCAGGATCTATCAGCCGTATTCAATCGATCTATGTTCAAGAATCTTGTTGCCCTAATGAGGTTAACGCACTAGTTGAGAAGAGGTAAAAGCCTATTCCCAACTTCTTGTATTAATCGAGAAGGATATACAAGCTAAGTAGAAATCAAGAACTCAACCAATCAATCACTCATCAATCAGCATTCAAGTAAACAACCAAAGATCTAACAATTAGATATTGAAACAACCATAAATGCTGCATTACATGAATATAGTTTAACATGCCAAAACACCAACCTGGGGCACCCTAGAAGGTTTAGCCCCTCATTAGTTCAACAACCAAACAAGTAGCAAAAAGGACAACTACAATCAAAGACAAGGACTCCCTCTTCGCTTGCATTCTCCTTGCAATCTGAGGTACCGATGTTGATAAGCTTCGCCTCCGATTTGGCCTACAATTCATGCATTCCTCCCTTCTGATGATGGAAACGGCTATACAAACTTCTCTCTTCGCTTCCCTTCTTTACTTCCCGGCTAAAAACTCCCCAAACCCTAACTTTCAGGGCTTTTTAACATTCTCCCGATGTGAACACGACCGTGCTTAGGCCGTGTTCCAAACCGTACAGATTGCTGCCAAATAAAAACTCTAAAACCAGCAACCTAGAATCTGCACGGGGTTCAACACGAGCGTGTTGCGGCCGTGTTGCAAGTTGCACGACCGTTCTTAGAGACCCGAAGACGTGCTGACTCTGGCTGAATTCTTCTGTGAATTGCACTCCTTGGGAGCATGGGCGTGTTGAGGCCGTGTTTGGCTTGATGAGATTTCTTCTAAGTCCCTTAGCTACCAAAATCGCTCGAAATTATTTGTTATTGCTTCAGGACCTCGATATTTGCACAGAAAACTAGAAATAACTCAAATAGCACTGAAATGGGAGAATTAATATCAACTTACCAACAAAACGATGGGTATAAAATGGGAAATATATCTATATGAAATGCACTCAGTGGGATTTCTAAGTTTTTTAAGTGCGAGTTTTGGCTTTCCGAAGTGAGATTTCTTGGACATGTGGTGTCAGGAGAAGGGATATTTGTGGATCCAAAGAAGGTGGAAGCCATTGTTTATTGGGAGAGACCAAAGAATGTTACCAAAGTTCGAAGCTTTCTTGGACTTGCAGGCTATTATAGGAGTTTTGTGGAAGGGTTTTCTTCTATTGCGTTGCCATTATCAAAGTTAACTCGTAAGGAAGTGAAGTTTTTTTGGAATGATGAGTGTGAGAAAAGTTTCAGACTTTGAAAGATCACTTAACTTCAACTCCAGTGCTTACCTTGCCAGAGAATGGCAAAGATTTTGTGATCTTCAGTGATGCTTCTCGGCAGGGCTTGGGTTGTGTGTTGATGCAAAAAGGGAAGGTGGTGGCTTATGCTTCTAGGCAGTTGAAGCAGCATGAGTTGCATTATCCCACCCATGATTTAGAGTTGGCAGCGATGGTATGTTCTTTAAAGATTTAGAGGCATTATCTCTTTGGGGAAAAGTGTCGGATTTTCATAGACCATAAAAGTTGAAGTACCTTTTCATTCAGAAGGATTTGAATTTGAGGTTGAGGCGATGGTTGGAATTGATAAAGGACTATGATCTAATCATAGATTATCATCTAGGAAAGGCCAATGTGGTGGCTAATGCTTTGAGTAGGAAGTCTACTTCTGTGTCTACTTTGAGGGTGTCCTACTTGAAATTACTTTTAGCAATGAAGAGTTTGAGATTAGGACTTGAGACTAAAGATAGTGGAGCATTAGTGGTACGCCCCTTGCGTATCCGCAAGTGCATGGGTCGCATAAGTAGTAAAGTGTACCATTTAGCTCGGGTAGTCGAATCCACAGGGATTGGTGTAGCTTCTAATACTAACGTTCTGCTTAATATCTAACCAAAAGAAAAAGATGGAATTGACTCTGAGTTAACTTCAAGGAGGTTAAGGAAAGGGAATTTCACCAAGGGAAGGTTTGAGGATTGACTCGATGGAGGAGATGGGGCCCCGGGGTTGGATTTTCGACGTTCACTAACTCGGCTTTCTTGGCGCTTATCCGAGGTATCTTCAGTTCTAAACCTAGCTATGCTATAAGGGTGTTGCTTCTAGCGCTGCCGATGCTCTAAATTGCAATCTTACTGCTTGTAACTATCGATTGCGATTTTCAAGCCTAGATAAGAGAACCTAACTTCCAAGCAATCAAGCACTAAACAACGCACAAGATAACCAATAGCTCAGATTTAATGAAAGGAACAAGATACTCATAAATGCCGCAAGTAAAGATAAAGAGTTCAAGCTACAATGTCATACAAACAACCCCGGAGCTCCCTTAAGAGTTTAGCCCCTTATGATAACAAACAACAAGTACAATGCCAAAGAAATTGAAAGACAAGAAGGTGAAAACTCCCTAATTTCTTGCATCCTTGTGGTTGCCTGAGGATCTACAATGTTGTAAGATCTCCTCCCGATCGGCCTACCATAAGCTTTCCATTCCCTTGATGAAGAGGAGGATGAACCCCCAAAGCTCTCTCCTTCTTTCTCCCTTAGTTCGCCCACCAAAAGTCCCTTTAGAAACTAAGTTTCTAGGGTTTTAATGTCTTCTCGATGTGAGCACGGGCGTGTTGAAGCCGTGCAGATTACGACAAATAAAACTCCAGAAAACTCATATTCCTATAATCTGCACGGGGAACAGCACGGGCGTGCTTAGGCCGTGCTGAGGTTTGCACGAGCGTGCTCAGCGAACTCAGGCATTGCTGCCTTTGGCTGAATTCTCCTGTAATCTGCACGGGGTACAGCACGGGCGTGCTCAAGCCGTGTTGAGCTTGATGAGATTTCTTCTAAGTCCTTTAGCTTCTAAAATTATTCCAAAACACCTCTTCTTGCTTCAGGACTTTGATATCTACATGACAAACGAAAAATACCTCAAATAGCACCGTACTTGGAGAATTAAAGCCAAAATATTCAATAATGATGAGGGTAAAGCATGCAATATATATATATATATATATATATATATATATATGAAATGCACTCATCAATTAGTGGCCAGTTTTGTAGTGAGACCTTTACTGTTGGACCATATTAAGGAGCTTCAGAGTGTTAATAAAGAGTTGGTGCAAGAGGTGAAGAAGTTGTAAGCAGGGAAGACTAGTGAGTTCTGGTTAAGAGAAGATGGAATCCTAGAGTTTCGAGGATGTATTTTTGTTCTAACAGATTCTGAGCTGAGGAAAGCTATTTTGGAATAAGCTCATTCTTCAGCTTACGCAGTTCATCCTGGAAGTACCAAGATGTACAGAATGATTAAAGAGAGTTATTGGTGGCTAGGAATGAAAAGGGAGATAGCAGAGTTTGTGGCTAAGTGCCTAGTGTGTCAGCAAGTCAAAGAGAGCATCAAAGGCCATCAGGGTTTCTACAACCTCTTCCAATCCCATAATGGAAGTTGGATCATGTGACGATGGACTTTGTGGTTGGTTTACAGCGAACATCTCGAGGTTTGATGCGGTGTGGGTGATAGTGGATAGACTGACAAAGTTCGCACATTTATTGGCAGTGCATACTCAGTACTCTTTGGAGAAATTGGCAAAGTTGTACATTGATGAGATAGTAAGGTTGCATGTAGTGCCAACTTCGATAGTTTCAGATTGAGACCCCAGATTCACTTCCCGTTTTTGGCCTAGGTTGCAGGAGGCCCTGGATACAACGTTGAAGTTCAGCACTGCTTACCATCCTCAGACAGATGGCCAGTCAGAAAGAACTATTCAAACCCTCCAGGGCATGTTACGAGCTTGTGTGATAGATTTCCAAGAAAGTTGGGATCAACATCTAGCTTTGGTAGAGTTTGCTTATAACAATAGCTTTCAAGCAAGCATTGGTATGCCTCCATATGAAGCCTTGTATGGAAGGAAGTGTAGAACCCCTCTTTGTTGGGATGAAGTGGGAGAAAGGAAACTTCAAAGTGTGGAGTTGATTGATCAAACTATTGAGAAGGTGAAAGTGATTAGAGGAAGATTGAAAACAGCTCAAGACAGGTAGAAGAGCTATGCAGATAATCGTAGGAGATTTTTGGAGTTTGAGGTTGGGGATAAAGTATTCTTCAAAATCTCTCCTTGGAAAGGGGTAATTCGGTTTCGTGGAAGGGGAAAGTTGAACCCCCGATATATAGGTCCATTTGTGATTCTAGAGATGATTGGACCAGTGGCATATCAGTTGAAATTACTACCTAACTTGGAGAAGATTCATAATGTGTTTCATGTTTCTATGTTGAAGAAGTATATTCCCGACCCTTCTCATTGTCTTGAAGCTCCGCCGGTAAAGTTAAGAGAAGATTTGAAGTTTGAAGTGCAGCCAGTAGAGATTCTCGATTCTCAAGTGAAAACACTTCCGAGAAAGATCATTCCTATGGTTAAAGTGCTCTGGAGGAATGATGTGGTAGAAGAGGTAACTTGGGAACTAGATGAAGTCCCTTTTGTTTGAATCTAGAGGTATGCCAAAATTTCGAGTTCGAAATTTCTTTAAGGGGGGTAGGTTGTGGAAGCTCGACTTTTTCTACTTCTCTTGTGCTTTGTTTCTTGGGTTAAATTTTGTGTGTTTAAGTTTTTGTCGAGTGTTTTTCGTGTTAGGGTCTTACTTAAGGTCCTTTTTATAGTGAAAAAAGATGGGGAAAAACCTTTGGAAATGTGCATTCAAAATAAGGGATTGCGGCCTCCATTGCGGCCCCCCTTACGCCCGCAAGGGAGCCCGCAAGGACCCCCGCGAATCCCGACCTATAAATACCCCTTGGGCCTTCTAGGGGCTTCATAAGACCTCTTTCCCTCCCTTTTTCCCCCCATTTTGAATCCTTATTCCCTCCTCTCTTAGATCTCCATCCTTGGGCTTCAAGAAAGAAGAGAAACATTGATCTCTTCTCCTTCTCCATTAGTGAAGGTTCCCTCTAGGTTTGGGTGATCCTTGAAGGTGAGTTCTCTCCTCCTCTTGAACCTCTTGTTCTTGATGCCATTTCCTCTTAGATTTGTGAATGAAAAACATGGATCTAGTATAGATCTAAAGGTTAGATTGAATTAGAGTCTTGATTTCATGTTTTGGTGAAGAATGAGGGAGATCCTTCATCTCTAAGCCTTTGATCCTTGTAGATCATAACCCAATTGGATTATTCTTGATTTTATTATGATCTTGAGGGTTGTGAGAATTTTATTTTGTTAATTTCTCCTATTAGAGTGTTTATCAAACATTAGAAGCAATGATATCCCATTTTGATCACTTTCTGCTCATGATTCTTGATTTGGGATTATTGTGATTGATTCTTGATTTTCTTGGATGATTGAATGCTTCAAAGCGGTGGATCCTCGAGCAAGGGTTAAGAACAAGTTAACATTTAACCCGGAGGGTTTGATCTCGCCATGTTCCATCAATAGCACCTAACCTATGCCGTTTTGGCGGACCGCGCTCCAGCCCGGTGAACTCAAGTTTGTGAGTGGGAATTTATTTTTTAATGAGCTATGATCATGCTTGTTTGAATATACAATATTGCATGTTTTCAAATGGTGATTCCCTTGATTTCAAAGGACTCTTGAGATGTTTTCTTGAAACCTAGAATCATAATGATTTATGATTTGGTTTATTTCTTGATTATGGCTAAATATCATTCATATTTAGTGTGGGTTGGAAATCCTATGGTTTGAAATATATGCTTTTCAATATTTGTGTCAATTGAGGCTTGATGTTCTTGATATGATGACCCAGGAAATGGCGATGTGAATCCAAATGAATTTCAATGTGATAATTCTTTATTTGAAACATATTTTCAAAGAATTGTTCTTGTTACAAAAGCCTTGAATATTTGAAACGTATTCTTTTTGGAGAATTTTTCTTGTTATGAAAGCCATGAAGGGCCTATTTGAACCAAAAATAGATTTCTTTGTGATATTGCCATTTTTGAATCATATATTCAAAGAATGTTCTCATATGAAGTTCTTGATGAAAACCGTATTCATTGATGATGATTTACTTGAGTATACACTCCTGGATGGAGAATTTCATTTTTGAGAACTTGTGATCTCTTGATGAGATATATGTTATCATATTGATGTTTACATGTGAACCTACGGGGCTGGATTGATATCCGAATGTTTGATGGTGACATAGGGGGATCTCCGGTATCTACTGTAGTAGCAAGTTTCCACGAACCTACCTAGTTGGGGTGGCGTGGAGTTCTCGACTGATTTCGCCCTTTCAAGGGGTGCGTAGAGAGCCTGAAAGGTGCGGTGTTGGGTACCCGGAGTCACCATATGGGACTCCCAATGGCCAACACCAAGATACGCGCATCTTGGTGGCTACTGACCTAACCGCGGCCACGGTTAGTGATGTAGTGTTTCAGGAGGCTGGTGGCACTAACGATACGGGATTTATTGTGATTATCTTATATATCCTTAGATTGTTGAGTATGAAAAAGTGTATTTTAAAACTTGGATTTCGTGATACGAGATTTACTACATTGATTACTTTATGAAACCCCGAAAGGTTGAGCATTCCAAAAAGATTATTCAACTTGAATTTTCAGACTAGTACCATTTTATGAATGATTTCCAAGGCTTATTGATGCATTTCATTGAGAAAGTTGAAAAGTTTCTTATATGTTGAATCGTGTATTCAAAGTATCTTTCTTGTTTAAAAATTATTATAGATGCATTATTGGTATTGTATTCTATTTATGCATGTGTGAAGTATAGCTCCATGTTCAGCCCCTCACTGAGTAATCTAGTTACTCATCCTCTCTTCTTATTTTCTTCTCTTTCCAGGTGTTAGCACAACAACAGGGTGAAACGTGAAGTGCTTGGCAAAACTTTTCTTGTATTTTCATTTAAGTTGTGTATGATTCTTCAACATTGTGGACATATACTAGATGGATCCACTAGGACGTATATTTTTGTATTTTACTTTGTTTCCATGATTGTTTCCTAATTGGGTCAGTCAGGACCTTCTGATTGTATGAGTTTTATACCCAAATGTTTGGGGGAGACTATTTGGTAGTTTTGCCTTACATGTTGTGATTTTTCAAGATTATACACCCGATGTGAGTATGTTGACCTTGTGTAGGGATGTGGTCGTCTATTTTCAGATTTTGATTGTTTCTTGTTATTATATTAATATTATACAGGAAATAGGTTAGCCTTACGGTGATCTAGGGTTGAGGCAGGTGCTTGACCTTCCCTGGTTTGTCATGGCGGTATGTCATGAACCAAGATCCGTGGGTCAGGGCGTGACAATGAAGCACAATTAACACATAACACGGATAAAATTGGCTTTAGCACATCAAAATTGTGCGAAAAATGCATAAATATAAACAAGAAAATTAGTGTATTTAGATACCTATCAAATGTTCTTGGACAAAGCAACATACTCTAAGTGGTCTTGCTTGGACATAAGAAGCGCTAGTAGCAGAGTGATTATGGTTGGCCTGGTGTAGGGATGGGGATTTGTTTCTAGAGTCATGGACAATCATGATAAACACATCCATGAAATCTTTAGGAAGCATCGTCTTCCCCTCAAGCAAAGTGAATAGATGATCATAGGTGGTGAATGACCAATGTGATAGGCAGGTAGAAAATGGAAACATAAGTAATTAAGAGGAAGCGTGTAGTAATAAGCACGATGGTGTACAATGATAAGAGAGTACAACAAATCCATTCTCAAAAAATAAATGACAAAGTTTGAAGCTCATGAAAATGCAATGGGGAGTTATGCTTCTTCTTGTAATATACAAATATGTGATGAGTGCTTGCTTATGCATATTTCATGTTATCATTTTATATGGATTAAGCATGTTTTTCCTAGGTTACATACCCTCATTTAGGGGCCGTTTGGTTCCCTGAAGTGTGGCCCGAAGTGGCTGAAGTGGGGACTTCAGCACCACTTCAGTATGTTTGGTTCCCTGAAAAGTGACCAAAAATCCGGAAGTGCTGAGTTCCAAGCCCCTTCACTTCAGTGCTAGACTTCAGGCTGAAAAACCCTGAAGCACAGACTTCAGGGTTTCAGTTCAGCCCATGTGCGCGCCACGTGATGGTTTAAGGTCACCCTTCCGGAAAAGCCCGACCCTCCACCCCTCTAGGGTATTCTCCGGCCTCTATCTCGCCCGACCCCTCGCCTCTTCAAGCCGCTTTCCCATCCGTAGTTGAAGATCGTCGTCGGAAAACACCGGCCGTCGAGGCTCCGACCAGCTCGATCGGAGATTTTCCCGTACTCTTTTTTGCGAAAATACATTACTTCGATCTTCTACGTTTCCTGTGCATCGGATCTAAAGTGAGGTTGTTGATCCGTTGAATTTTACCTCTCGTTCTAATTTCTTTTATTTTTCCTTTCTTTGATTTGTATTTTTGGTTTGTTTGCAGATCTGTTCTTCTCGTCGATCAGCGCGTGTGGTTTGTTATGCTCTTGGTTGTCTGTGAAATAGTTCTTCGGTTTTAGAACTGTTTGCAGATCCGAATTTGCAGATCTGTTTGGTGATTTTTTTTTTTTTTGCAGATCCGCTCTTCCGGTAACTTATTAGAACTTGTCTGCCATTACCCTTTCTTTGTGAGTTCCATGATCTGTTCTAATTGACATCCGATTCCAATGTATTTCACTTATTTCTTACATTTGATTATTTTTTTTGTTTTTCAGCTTTGCTCCTCAGACCAATTAGATCTTGTGCTCCGTTATACCCTCCTCTGTAAGTTTCATGATCTATTGTAATTTCTTCTTGATTCTATTGTGTTTCACTCATTTTGTTATTTCTGTTTTTTCCTTTGCGGTTTCCACATCTGTTCCTCTGATCATTTATTAGGTTTTGTGGTTTGTTATCCTCACATACTCTGTGAGTTTCCTGCACCCATTAACACATCTACTGCAGTATGCTTGGCTTCCATTTGGTTTTATGAGTGTTTTTATATATTTTCTGTTGATTTCTTGCTTCTGGCTGCGTTTCATCTGTTCAGTTTTAATAGACAAAACTTTTGTTCCATAAATACCCGTGTGCTCCTATAACTATCTAACTTTTCTTAGTTCCTCAAAATTTTGGTCTTTGTTCCCAAATTACACCTCTTCAAGATCCCTCCCAGGTATTATATCTCCTGAATTTATAAATCCCTAATCCAAAAACCCCTATTTTTATTTTATTTTATTTTCTCAAAACCCTCGCTTTCGATCTCTCCCCTCTCTGTTAGGTCAGCTTCCCCTCTTTGATCAATGCGTCTTTCGTTTCTGATTGGTGTATGATCGCATTTTTAGTATCCATTAGCTGCAATTACGATGTCTTGCACCAAATTGCATTTGTTGTCGTTGTTGTTGTGGTAATAACGAGTGTTTTCTTTGTCTTTTTATTTTTTTGGGAATTTTTTTGGATTAACTGTGTGGCTTTCTCAGCTTTGATCTGTTGTTTATGCGGTTGGTTGAAGAGTATCGTTTCACAACTGCTTGCGAGTTTGATTATGCTTCTATTCTTGATTTTTTGGTTTTGAATCTTGTTTATTGCTCGCTTTCAATTCCATGTGATTGTGATCATTGAATGCGGTTGTATTATAAACTAGTAGGGTTGTGATTTTGGTTGGAGATGTTGAATATAACTTCTTTCCTGATATATGATCAGTTTGATTTGGGATTTGCTGTGAATTAGCTTGGTTAGATAGTTGTGGGGTTTGTTTTCTGTTTTCTGGTCATTGTTTGAATGACAGAATGTTATTTCGGAGTGAGAAGTGTCAATTGCTTCTGTTTTGCTTTCCTGGTTTGTAAGGATGTTTGTGAAAAGTTTCACCTTTCTTCCACCATTTTTGGGAATAAACTCTCATATGGAGATTGAGTAAGGCGGCTTCCTTCCATGGGATTTGATCATGGGTCAGAAATGAAAATTTCTTGCAGATTAAATTGTTGCCTTTTTAACTACCTGCCTACGAATCTTCTCAGTATTTTGGTAAGATTTTAAGACAAAAGTTCATGTTCATGTTATGTTTACTCTTCAAGCTCAGTGATTGATGCAAGTTTTGCCTAATGCTGTGATAGTCTTACTGCCATGCATCATGTTACTATTCTTTTCACTTGATTAAAGGCCATAGACATAAATGTTGTGAGTTACCTGATTAAAGGCCATAGACATTCTACGATTTATAACTCTTATGGTGGCATCTCGCAATTTCAAAACTCTTTCCCTTTTTTTTTTCGCATCTTGTATGACCTAATGCTCGGTTTGTTGACCTCATTAGATGCTTTACATGCTCTTTTAATTTTTCATGCCTTCATACTGGTATAAATGATGCGGCAATGCAGCTATATCTTTTTATTTTGTGATTCATGCTATTTTTATTAATTTATCTCGTTGTGGTGGGCATGTTGAAATTCCTCAAGTTTTTCCATGCTTGTCATTATTTCTGTGACCTAATTCATGCCAGCCTTGTGGTATTATATGATCCACCTACTAGTAATGTTGGTGCTTGATGCGTCTCCGCAACAACACAACAGGGTGATGTGTGCCAACCCCTTGCGTTACCGCAAGTGCACGGGTCGTCAAGTAATAAAAGTGGACCCAAAGGGTCGGGTTGTCGAACCACAGGGAACAGAAGTACTAGTAATAGCCCCTCTTTTGTTATCTAGCCGAATGAATGTAGTGTGTGATGATCTAATGGCCAACACTAAGGGTGTCACCACAAGTGCGCAGGAAATAAAAGGAAAAGAGTTCTCAATCAATAAAAGTGAGGTATCCGGACAATGCTCCCCCTAGGATTCGGGTGTTGGATGTAGATTACAAGTGTTTCTAAACGAAAACAATGAGTCGTGGGTATCCAAAGGTATAACGGCCCCTACCTCCAGGTCGCCGATAACTAGTCCCCTACAAGGTCCCGGCGGAGAATTCTCTCGACGCCTCACACCACATATGACTGCTTAAAACTCTAGGGATCCCAAAGATATAACCAATTCCTAAAAGTAGATCTAACCCTGCCTCCAGGTGAAAGATCCCTAACCCCCTACGAGGTCCCAGCGGAGAATTCTCTCGACGCCTCACACCACATATGGTTGCTTGACACTTAGGGAATATGGAGATTGGAAATATCTGTCGGAAGGGAAAGGGGACACTCCGCTATCTCACGGCTCACCCTCTCGACCCTCTTTACTCTTGGTAATTCTAACCCTAGCGGTGATCTCTCTCTTCACTAGATTGAATAAAACATGCGAGGCGATTAATAATGAAATTAAAAGCACAAACAAGCATTAAGAACTCAAGAGTAAAACTCAAACCGATAAATTCGAATAGAAACACAATGTAAATCTAATGAAAATAATAATCCTAGGGTTTACATGTCCGAATACCCTCTAGGGGTTTAGCTCTCCATGGAGCGAGTCACAAAACAAATAATAAATTGAGAATAAAGTTCCAAAGACATAAAGAATAACCCCCTTGAATCCGTGATGATGGTCTTGATGGGTACTTTCCACGTCTGGATTGAATCCACTCCGAAGCTAGGTCGCCGATGGCTTCCTTGATGCTATGACGGAGGAGGAATCGATCCAAGTTGGTGAGGAAAGCTTCCCAAAGCCACAAAGAACTCCTTCCAAGCCCTAGCCGCCTTGTCCCTCGAAAGTGGCCGAAAAAGATCCCTAAAAATTATCACAAGGCGGCTTTTATAATTTGAATTCGGGGCTTTACCCGGGCATCCACACGGGCATCCACACGCCCGTGTGGAAATTCCACACGGGCGTGTGAAGTACTCTGCTACAGTACTGCTACAGTACTTTGCTACAGTAAATGCTGCAATGATTTCCCCCCGAAGTCTTCCTTCGAGTCCACACGGTCGGGTTCACGCTCGTGTGGTAGGGTGTGTGGCTTTCTATGCTTTGAAATCCTCAAGAACCTTCTTCTGCTTTGTACGGAAGCTGGGACATGGGCGTACTACTGCCTTTGTGCCCTTTCGGTTTGTGTAATGACTTGTACTCCTCCGAAAGTTGGCAACACCCCCATGCATATGAACACAGCTTCTGATTGTGGCCTTGAAACGTGTCATCACACCCTATCTTTGCTTCTTCCTGTACGTCATGTCTCCAAAGCCCTGTTTGCACAAAAGAACACAAAACACACCTTGTTAATGCTAAAACCTGATAAAAGTGATGCTCAATGCATATAACCTGATATTATAAAGTATATATAATCAAGCACTTATCAGTGCTTTGTCATTACTCCGTCCTAGAATATGCAAATGTGTGTCTGTTCCTTTTCTTATTCATCATTAAGCTGTTCTCACTCATTTTAGGATTATGATGGCATCCTGCAATTTTATAACTCTTTCCCTTTTTTTTTGCAACTTATATGAACTAATTCTCGGTTTGTTGACCTCATTATATGCTTTACATGCTCCTTTTATTTTTCCTGCCTTCATACTGGTTTAAATTATGCAGTAATGCAGCTATCACTTTCTCATTTTGTGATTCATGATGTTTTTATTAATTTATCTTGTTGTGATGGGCATGTTGAAATCCCTTTTAATTTTTCCTGCTGTCGTATTTGTTTAAATGGTGCAGTAATGCATCCATCCCTTTTTCATTTTGTGATTCACGCTGTTATTATTAATTTATCTCGCTGTGATTCAAGCCCTGCAATTACGCTGAAGTTTTTTTTTTTTGTTTGCTGCTGCTTTCCCTTAATTAGCAGTTATGTTTATTCATATGAGATTACATGCTCTTCCTTGTGATTTCCCTTATGATGTACATGTTGCAATCTTTATGTTGTTTCTGCTTCCCTACCCGGTATTCTGCTATCCCTGTTTTCCTCTTCGTTACGTAACTGCTGCAACTATGCAGCACTTGTTTTGGCTTTCTCATGTTATTGTGACAAACTTCGCATTTTCTTTTATGATATACGATTTTCATGTGATTTATGCCGCTGATTTTTTCTTCGTTATGATGCAATTTCTGCAGTTATGCAGCCATTATAAATTTATGTTTTTTGCTGCTGCCGTGCCCTAATCCACACTTACTTATTTGCCCCGTCATTTATATGATGCTCTACATACTTTTCACCAACCTTATCTGAATTATATGATGCACTTGTTGCAGTCCTGTAGATCCTGTCTGCCTTTCATTTTTACATTGACCTAATTCCATGCTGTTATTTGATTGTGGTACCTATATGCCGTTGGGGCATTTTTTTGGGTCGTTACGAAAATTATTTTTTCCCGTTTTTAATGCTTTCACCGAGTGTTTCTACATTTCACTGGTTTTGCTTCTCTGAATATTGCGATCTACTTCACTTTTTTTTTTTTTTGGGCTATGACGATTGCGCGTTGCAATTATTCTCACCCTCGGCCAAACATCACAAAATCCAGCGCATATCTCCACAGCCTCCCACTTGAGACTACGCACAATGGCGAGGCAGCATGGCTGCCCGGTAGCATCGTACGTACGAATAAATTTTTCCCTTTGTAGACCCCCCATTGCGTAGTACCCTCATGAACGAAATAAAATAATTACGCAGTACACATGTATGTATGCTAGGGGTAACCGCTGCAGCCTTGTGTGCGTCTCGTGGTAGGTTTTTATTATTTTTGCAACGCGCACGCAATGTGATTGTAGGCGCTGGTTCTGAGCCCAAATAGATTATTTTCTTAAGTGTTTTTTATTTCCCAACTGCATGTTTCTATTATTGCCCCATAAGTACCATTTCTTATTTCTTATACCCATGTTCTTATGACATTTGCAAAAATGTGAATTTTTTCATTGCGTAACTCTCCTGAAACCAAGTTACTTTTTTCCCTGCACAAAATGCACGTTAACTAGGATGATGGACTCCTCCGTAACGGAAGCGATTTCATTGCCATTGGTGGCCGCGTTCACGACCATGGTTGTCGTCGTCGCGGTTTTGCTCGAGCATGAAGATGAGAACAGGCCCGCTAGGTATAGGGAGCAGTCAATGTTCCGAGACTTGACCCGGATAAAACACATGGAGCGTATATTACGGAGTGGGCCAGATTATTGTGTCAGTTACCATAGGATGGACGTTGGCCCATTTCTGCACCTGGCGTCAATTATGCGAGACAAGCACCTTCTTGTAGACACCCGGCATACATCGGTAGAGGAGCAACTTGCAATGTTCCTACACGTGGTAGGCCATAACACCAAAAATCGCACAATGCGAGTGGAGTTCCTCCGCTCAGGAGAGACAATAAGTCGTTATTTCAATATGGTGCTACGGGCATTGGGTTCAATCCGTGACGACTTCGTCCACCCGCCCAGCGCCACATGCCACACAGAAATTGAGAACAGTCGACATTGGTACCCTTATTTCAAAGTAAGAACACCTATATTTAGCTGTCAAATTTTTTTTCATTACGCAACATTAATGACGATTGACTTAGTGGTTAAATCATGTAGGATTGCGTAGGCTTGTTGGATGGGACACACATTGCTGTCTCGGTGCCTTCACAAGACATGCCACGCTTCCGGGTCATAAAGGACTCACCCAAAATGTGCTTGTTGTGGTTAACCTAGACTTGAAATTCACATACGTATTGGCCGGTTGGGAAGGATCGGCAAATGATTTCACAGTCCTTAGGGATGCGATATCACGGCCACCCCCTGAGGGTCTTAAAATATTAGAAGGTTTGTGTTACATGCCTGGTTGATTATTAATAAGCTAGATTGTTTACAAACTAACATACAATTGCACCATGTATGGAAGCATTACCTTGTCGACGCTAGGTACACGACAATGCCCGGTTTCATAGCACCCTATCGGGGTGTTAGATATCATCTAAAGGAACATAGTGGTAGACCGCCTACAAACCCTAGGGAACTTTTTAATCTTAGGCATTCTTTGTCGCGGTCGCGGGTGGAGCGCGCGTTCGCTATTTTGAAGAACCGGTTCAAAATCCTTACATCCCATCCTTTTTCCCATTTCGGACGCAGGTGAGATTAGTACTTGTCTGTTGCATTGTCCACAACTACATTGCAGGGGTTGACCCGAACGACCAGATTTTGAATGATGCCACGGCACACCTGGAGGACGTACCCACGTTATCGCAGAGCTGCTCTCGGCGTGAACAATGGCGGGAGAACCGAGAATGGGCGGATATTAGGGAAGCGATAGCGAACGACATGTGGAGTAGTTACAGTGCGGACGCGTGATTCGAAATGGCAATATATGATTTTTAAGTATCATGTACTTCTCACAAACTATGTGTTAAAACCAACTTCGTGGTCTTTTTTTCTTTTTTGCGTTGCTTATGTGTAATTACTTGCATGATCCGTTCACGATAATGTGTTAGCTAATTACTGGTTGGACCGACATGTTTGTTTGCATTCCAGATCATGTGATGAATCGAAATAATTAAAGCTTGAATTTATTTCATGCAATGCAAATTTTATGCAACGGGTTTTGAAGTTATGTTATGCAGCACGGTGCCAAATCTAACTTATTCGGTGGTTGTTTGTTGAAGACCTTGAAATGGAAGGCCCTAGCAACGCTACTAACGGTGCACATGGAAAGGGTGTGCCAACGAAGGGTAGCGCAAACAAACGAGGAACACCAAACAAAAGATGGAAGAATGAGTATGATGCATTCCTCATTCCGTTGCTTGTTGAACAAGCTAAGAAGGGTCTAAAGTGCGACAAGTCATTCAAAAGGGTGGCGTTCGCATTTGCTGCCGTGTCCATCAACAACCAGTTTGGGACTGATTTCACCCCTGAGAATGTTGAAAATCACTACCGTACTTTGAAGGCCCGATTCGTCGAGATTAAGAAGGTTCGTGATCTCAGTGGCGTAGGATGGGACAAGGACACGAAGACGATCACCTTGGACCCATTAGTGGCGTTAGCGTACATTCAGGTTTGAATCAACACTTTCTTAACTCAAATTTTACATAAGTACTTGTGCATAAATACTGTTTTGTACAGGCGCATCCTGGAGCGCGTCCGTTCATCAATAGACCCATCGAGCACTACGAAGGGTTGAGGATTATACGCGGCGAGGATAACGCCACAGGCCAGTACGCGACGTCACTATTCTTTGATTTGGGGGAGACGTCAGACAATGAAGATGACGTCGACATGGTTAAATCCATCCCAACCGAACAACAGAGTGAGGAAGATGGTGATGCTGATTCAGTTCCACATGTTGCCAGTAGTCGGGTGACATCGTCCACATCTACACAACGACGCGCAGGTAAGGGTAGCCGGAAAGGCGTGGCTATCAGTGAACTTGTCGATGCCGTGGGTGAAATGGCTGCTGCTATCAGAAAGACAACTTGTCACTGGACCGAGAGCCTGTACACGAAAGTCATGGAGTTGGAAGGTTTCGACGAGCACGTGTTGCATGATGTTTTCGATTACCTTCTGCAACGTGAGGCTGAGGTGAGGGGGTTCATGGCGAGGAAGACAGAGTTTCGAACAATCTGGGTTCGAAGGTTCATCGGTGGGGGGACCTAAGGATTGGTCATTGCCCTGCTAGGCCTGAAACAACTTAATCAACAGACTTTGTTGTTCTGCATGTTTTTCTTTCTTGTCTGTATGCTCTTTTTATGTATGTTGTGTGTGTGTGCAGTCGTGGCATGCATGTATTTGGACGGTGCGCTAGCATTCGCGGATTCATGCCGGTCACTTATGTGGGATGCATGTTTCATCTGTGCTCTGGACCGGATTATACTGTGCTAATGTATTATTTGTGGTTTGGTATTCTTGTTGACGTGTTTGAATTGCAGGCTATGATGTCTTGAATGCAGGTGAACATGTCATACTTTTCGTACTAGGGAATTGCAAAGAGGGAGTAAATTTCAATCTTTGTTAAATTCTCTTGCCTTTGTTACTTATTAGCTAGATTTTCTACCAATTCGATTTTGTTAAATTCTTTTGGTCCAATTTATAAACTCCTTGGTTTATTGATAGGTTTTGGAGGTTTTAGCATTGCATGGTACATTGATTCTTTCTGAGCTGGATCACCACTGGTTACTCATGTTTTTCACTTGTTTACATATGCATGCTGGGTCTCACATAATAGATTCTTGTTAGGTGGTTATAAAACACAATCTAACTTGGTATGTTTTTTGGGTTCTCTTATTTTGGTTGGGAATATAACCTTCTAGTTTTTGTGTTGCAGATGCTTATCGGCAAGATGGTGGAGATTA
The DNA here is from genome assembly GCA_902712375.1 of Dioscorea dumetorum. Lineage (NCBI taxonomy): Eukaryota > Viridiplantae > Streptophyta > Magnoliopsida > Dioscoreales > Dioscoreaceae > Dioscorea > Dioscorea dumetorum. The sequence goes on from CACTHL010000135.1 coordinate 307,646, forward strand.
ATTTCTACTCTTTAATTCTTTTATTTTCTTTCTCTTTTTTTTCCCCACCTGATATTATTTCATCTTTTACTGAAATTTTCCTGTCAAGAACTTCATTTACAGTTCCTTAAATTTTCTCTTCTCCCTTTTAATCTCAGTATCAAGTGCTATCAGAACAAATTGAGAAACTGAAAGAAAAGGTAAACCAATGAATTAATCATCAGCATATGATCATTTGTTATCACATTGCATTTATTCATATGTTCAATTTATTAATTTTTCCTTTCCAAATAATTTGATGATTTTCAGGAGAAGACCCTTAGGGAGCTCAATGAAGCATGGATCATGATTGTTTTCCCTTTTCATTTCTTGTCAGAAGAATGTTCAAATTCAGTTGAATGTGATTAATTTGATTGTCATGGTTGTTTTCTTCCGCCTCATGGGTTACGTTTGTGTTTTTGCACAATAACAGAAATCAGAAGCATTGGAGTTGGAGTTTAAACACACGCGCATCACACATACGGGTTGCATGAAGAATGTCATTCAAAGGAGAATTGAGTTTTGTTTTATTTTTTTAATTTTTTCCTTATAAAAATGTCAAAAAACCAGGATCATGAGTATTGTGGCTCTCTTGCTAATGGGAGGATGTGTGATTGAAAAAAATAATGTTATAAACAAATAATATTTATTACATATTTTATTAGATGAAAAAATAATATTCGACATCTTTATTGAAGGAAAAAGCATTATACCAACGTTTTTTTGGGGAGCTAATCCGAGCTAGGATAATTTATGAAACTTCAACGCTAATTGCTTTCCAACTTAAAAAAATAATTATCAAATAATTTGAAGACCGAATATGTATAAGAAAAGAGAATTTAGTAATAAGTTCATATGCTGCCCTAATTTGTTACAACCAAAGAGGAGAAATTTTTTCCCACTTTCAAGTATTTGGAACATGGTAATAAATTATATTAGGGTGTGCAATATTGTTCAAAGATTAAAATGGTTGTTACCATGGTAATGAAATAATAAACTCACTCCTCTCGCTAATTAATATTTAAGCGTGACATATTAACGGTTTAACTTAATTTAATCGAAAAAATTAGAATATATGTTGTGCAAAGGTTTTACTGTAATAAATAAATTATTGTCCTATAAGTAATAAATTAATATTCGATGTGCAATAGTTTTTTATAAATAATAAATTATTTTTTATAATGGTAATAAATTAATTAATTCACTTACGCATTCCTCAATATCATAAGTAAATATCATAATTTATTACCATGATAATAAATTGATATTGGATGTGCAATATTTTCCTATGAACAATAAATTATGTAGGTAAATCTCATAATTTATTAGTATGGAAATAAGTTAATATTCCATGCACAATATTTTTTTTTAAATAATAAGTTATTTATCACTATGGTAATAAATTAGGTAAACCACTTAAGTAAATATCATAATGTAATTAACATATAAACTACAAAAGGTATGGGGGTAACCTTACCCCTTCACCGAAGTGGTGATTATATCCCCACTTCGGTGTTATCAAACACCAAAAAGTGACTGAAGTGGGATTTTCCATATATCTACTTCAACCATCCAAACATAGGAAGTGGTCCCGGAAGTTCAGTTTTCAGCTTCAACCAAACACACGGAAGTGGACACTTCCAGCTGAACTGCTCACTTCCACCGAAGTAAGCACTTCCAGACTTCCACCACTTCGGCAATACACTTCCGAACCAAACGGCCCCTTAGAGTGCAATTCATTCTTTCATGTAGATAGGGCATGATAGGGGCGTTTGGAGAAAAAGAAAGAAAAAGATGATGTTATGAAGCCTTTTTGGAGGATTTCTCTAAGCCATACAACTATACACATGGCTTGGGATTTTCCAGATGGGTGTATGTGCCACTTCTGGAAGTTTGTTTTTTAAGATTTTAAATCACTAGAATGACATAGGGGTAGTGACACACTCGTGTGCCAAGCCATATACAGTTTTTACAACAATTCTTCATGTTTCAAAAGGTAGAGTGCCACACCACTAACCGGACGGCCATGTGCTTGGCTATGTAGATCCACACTAGCAAACATATGGCTGTGTGGTGTACTATAGCAAAAGCACTGTAGTATGGTACTATAACAATTACGAAAAGTACACTGGGTGATCCAGGCCCATGTGAGTAGGCCATGTGTCCACCTGATTTCTGACTATAAAAGCTCGATACTAAGGTTTTGAAGAGGCACTTCTCTGGGCTTTTTGCGGTGGCGATTTTAGAACTCTATTGCTCAACTTCATGAAGAGGGAGGCAAGCAAAAGCGATAGAGCATAGCCGGAGATCCAAGGCATCAAAGGAGTCATTTGTGGAGAAATCCTAGTGACATCATTGGTGAACCTTCAAAGACATCATCCATCTAAAGAGATTGGGAGTTTAGAGGGAGTTTTCATACTTCTTTTTATGCATTTATATTCCTTGTTGTTGTAAAAGCATTCTTCCTCTATGAAGAACTGACTTATTTTTGGTATTTGGACTTGGTTGAACCCTAGAACTATTTGTTTGTATGATTTAAATTTTGTCTTTTAATTTGAGATTCATTTTGAGTTTCAATCTTATGTTCTCATTGTCGTGCAATCAATTATAATGAGATCTCGATTGGGCATTTAATCAATATAGTGATGAGTTAAGAAACCTACTAGAGTTAGATTTACCATGGTGGAATGAAGTAGATGAGGCTTGAGATAAACAATTTGTCCCCTTTTCTCTCTAATTCCATTAACACTGCTGCCAAATTTTATTGAGCGTGATGCAATCATAGAACCCTTAGTAAAGAGATAGATCACAACCAAGGTCTCTATGGGATTAAGGGTTGATTGCCTTGAGAAAAGGGTCAGCCTATTCTAGAGAATTAGATTAATCTATATTGGTCCCCAAAGTGTTCATGCAGTCAAATGTGGCTATAGTAACAAGAGAGATTACCTTCTACGCCTTGTATAGGACTAATTGTGAGTTACTTTGGGAAAGGGAGTGACATGTTCTATGATACCCATGACTCAAACCATCCGATGAGTGCATTTTATATAGATATATTTTCCATTGTATACCCATGTTTCATAAGTATTTTTAGTAGTAATTCTACCATTTCAGTGCTATTTAAGTTATTTCTAGTTTTCTATGCAGATATCAAAGCCCCGAAGTAAGAAGAAATAATTTCGAGTAATTTTGGTAGCTAAGGGACTTAGAAGAAACCTCACCAAGCTACGTACGGCCTCAACACGCTCGTGTCCCAAGGCGTGCAATTCACAGGAGAATTCAGCCAAAGTCAGCACAGCTTCGGGTCTCTAAGCACGGTCGTGCAACTCACAACACGGCCACAACACGCCCGTGTTGAACCCCGTGCAGATTACAGGCAACTAGAGTTTCAGAGTTTTCATTTGGCAGTAATCTGCACTGCTTGGAGTACGGCCTAAGCACGACCGTGTTGACATCGGGAGAGCATTAAAACACCCCGAAACTTAGGGTTTAGGGGACTTTTCGGCGAGGGAAAAAGAGGCAAAGAAAGGAGAAGCCAGGGGAGCATTCGGAACCATTGAAGAGGGAGCTTAGTGCGAATTGTAGGCCAATCGGTAGGAGAAGATCTGTCGGCAACGAGGATGGAATCAAATAGGGAGTCTTTGATTTCTGTTGTATTTGTTTTTTCAGTCATTACTTCGTTGTTTGAATCTATGAGGGGCTAGACCCTTCTAGGGAGCCCCGGCTTGAGAACTTGTGTGTATGCTTTGAACTTTGATTCTTCTATTCAAGCATTTATGAATATCTTTGTTTCCCTTATTAAATCTTTGGTTGTTGGCTTCATTGATGGTTATTGAGTGCATTGATTACTTTGAGAACTTGATTTTGGCTAGGCTTGCATGTCTTCTCGACTGATGGGAGTAGTTAGAATTCAACCTAGGGTTTCAATTGCACTACAGGTATCTTCTAAGTAGCACAACAAGATTCTAGAATTAGGGTTTGTGAGAGACACTTCAGATAAATGCTGTGAGAATCTAAGTTAGGTAGCACCAAGTGATTAACCCGAGGCCCCATCTCCTTCATTGAGCAATCCTAACTCTCTCCCTCTAGTGCGTTCCTCTTTCCCTTCATTCTCGATTTCTCAAGTCAGAGTCAATTCACTCTAATTCTGGTTAATTAGATACTAAGTATGAAGATAGTATTAGGAGATATACCAGTCCTTGTGGAATCGACTACCTGACCATTGGGTACATTATACTACTTGTACGACCCGTGCACTTGCGGTTGCGCAAGGGCGTATCACCATCTCTTCTCATATGCCAATCTCCCTTGTGTGCCAATTGTGTGCAATAGTAGTATAGGCCTTATTTGATTTAGTTTATCTTCATTTTTTTCACAATGCATTATTATTATTTGGCTAAATGGTAGAAGAATAGCTAGTAATAGTACTCCTAGTCCTTGGGGGATCAACAATCTTACTGTGATGGCACATTTATTACTTGTGTGACGCATGCACTAGTACTAGTAGGCTCACGCCTCACATCAATATGGTGGGTAAAAAACATAGAGCACATCCATATGAAATTACATACGAAAGCACATAAACACAACAGGAATATGTGATATTATGCCAAGAAATCCAAATAAGCCAAACATCTCAAATCACTCATAAATTTGTAAAATCCTCCATCTCAAATGCATATACCACATAGAAAACTAGGAAGTAAAAGGAATAACCATCAACATTGCAAACCCCAATCTTCTTCTAGGGCTTCCAAACATGCGTTCCTATCTTAGGCCTTGATTCGATGAGGTGTTAATAAGTGTTTGAGCATGCACATTTCATGGACATTAATTACTACATACGAGCATACTTTATTGCAGTTTTATGGGCTCAAGTTTTTGTTTTATGCTTTCTTGCACAGATTCCATGAAGAAGTCTTGGGAGAAAGAAATGGAGGAGAAAAAAACACATTCTGAGGAGTTCAGAGGGATCCACGTCGGTGGTGATATTCTCCACTTCCATGGGAGCAATTTAGAGCAACCAAGTACCCAAGACAGAGAAATGCACAGCCATGGCAAGGGGATCCACGGCTGTGGAAGATTTTCTCCATGAAAAGACAGAAAGATACACGGGTGTGGGAAACTTTTCCACCCCTGTGGTTGGCAATTTGCAAAGAGAGCCCACGGTCGTGGGTGGCATGTCCACGACCGTGGGAATTTGTTGCTAGGAGAAAATTTCAAGAGCATGATGTCCATAGCCGTAGAAAGACCTGTACACAGCCGTGGAATTATTCGGGCTAGGGTTATAAAACCCTTTATTTCAAGGAGAAGAAGTATCTTTGGGAGGGGAGAACGGCAGGTGCAATCCTATGAAAGGAGGAGGATCTCATCAGTGCAAACAGGGTAGTTCAGTGTCATCGAATAAGTTAGGGAAGAATTCAATTGGCATTAGACATTTGCTTGTAGGCCTTGGATAAGGGAGTTTCTTATGTTTAGTGATTTCAACATGTTTTGTAAAATCTTTATTCATAATTTATATTGCTCCATGAGGAGCTAAACTCCCTTTGTGGGCACTTAAACATGTGAACTTTAGGATACATTACTTTTATTTAGATTTGTTTACTCAATCTTTCTTGCTTGAATGTTTTTGTTTAAGTTCATCTCTCATGAGTTTCATGTGCTAAATCTATATATGTGACAACTTAGGTTCCGCTTCTAAATGTTCTAGGAGGGATTTCCCACTAGGATAGGTCTAGCGAGGGTTGAGAGGGTGAAGGAGTGAGCCTTAGGTAGATGATTGTCCACTTCCCCTTCGAGGTGATCCACACCTACCTTAGAGTCCCGAATGAATAATGCAATCATGTAGACTCTTGGATGTGACAAATCCTATTAAAGTGTATTATGAATTAGAGACTAATGGTCTTGCAAAAGAGCAAGTTTACTGTGAGTACCTAGTGGATCTAAATAGGAATCCCTAGAGCCTTATTCTCTTATATAATCTCCTGTAATGTGACAGGTTACGAATAGGGGGATTATTTTGAAGAAGACTCCAATTGTCGTGCAAATGGGATTGGGGGAATTTAGTATTTCTTCATCTTAACTTTTGTGTTCAAGAGAGAAGAGATAGAGAAAAGTTAGAACTCCATAATGCTTGTCTGGTCAGCGTCCTAAGGGGATCATCATTTGAGTGCCCACACTTTTCCTACTGATAATTCATTCCTTCTTGTACTTTCGGTGTTCACACTGCTTTTACCCTCGCCACAAATGAATATTTTGAGAATAAGGCTAAATAATCAAACTAAGGTAGTAGCTAGTACTTGTGAGCTCCCTGTGGATACGATAACCAGACCATTGGGTTATTTACTACTTTGACACTCGTGCATTTGCGGATTCTATATACGCATAGGGGCATGTCAAGTTTTTGGCGCCATTGCCCAAGAGTTTACAATATTAGCGAATCTAAGAGTTTGGTTAATCTAGTTATTTCTGTTTTTCATTTTCTTTCCTTTTCTTTATTTCCATGTTTTATTTTTCTTACATCTTTGTTTTTTTCGAGTTTTGTTCTTACTTTATCCCTTGACATTTCAGGATCAGCATATGACCAAAGGGAACCCGCCTTTACTCGTTGAGGCAGATCCCGAACTCGAACGCAATTTGCAGAGAAGAGCTCAAAATAATCTACAAGCACCAGTGATTGAGCAAGTTTTTGTTGGAGACGAGTTGGTCCCAGAGCAAGCGCAGTTTACTATTGTTTTAAATTTTTTTTTTAAAAAAAAATTTCATGTTTTGGAAAATTTGAAGAAAAAAAAATTGTATATAATTAGTACCAATAGAAGGTTTCCTGAAGTACAAAAAAAAAATCAAGAAAGGGCTTGTTGCTAAGCATCAATGTGACTCTACAAGAGAGGAGTTGCCCCAACATGCACATTAGTACGTTTCTGGAAGATGTGACATATTGAAGATCAATGGAGTTTGGAATTATTCAATCCAATTGAGGGTCTTCCCGTTTTCATTGAAAGCAAGAACCAAGGAGTGGCTTCAATCGTTACCTCATACATCTGTGACAACTTGGGATTAGTTGGCCAAGTTATTCTCGACAAGTTATTTTCCATCGGGGCGAACCACCAAGCTTCGGCATGATATTGCTTCCTTCACTCAACAGGTCAATGAGACTCTTTATGAAGCATGGGAGTGCTATAAGGATCTGTTGAGATGCTGTCCATAGCATGGTCTGCCTGGTAGGATGGAAGTCCAGACATTTTATCAGGGTTTGACTATGAGCCTACGTTAGACTATAGATGCCGCAGTAGGTGGAGCGGTAGGGAATAAGACTCCGGAAGAAGCACGAAAACTATTTGTGGATATAACTATGAACACCTACCAATAAAGCTCTAGAGGAAAGTCGGTGAAATCTGCAAGACTATTTGAGGTAGATGCAGTGACAGCTTTGGCAGTTCAAGTGGAATTATTGAGCAAAAAGATTGACGCCATGATTACACCAAGACCGATTCTTGTCATGATGTGCGAGACTTGTAGTGGTGGCCATCCCACCAATGATTGTCCAGCTGTGAGCATGTCAACGAGGTAACATGGGTAGGTCTTTATTAGTGGTGCAAATAGGCCGCAAGGAAATCTGAATAGCAACACATAAAATCCGGGGTGGAGGAATCATTCGAATTTTAGATGGAGTGAAAAAGGGCAACCAAGGTCGACTCAACCCCTGGGTTCTCCAAGAGAAAGCCAAGCTTGGACGAATTAGTGATGAAATTTGTCTAGTCTACTGAAGTGAAGTTCTAAAGCCACAACAACCGTCTCACATCTATTGAGGTGACTTTAAGGAACCAACATATTTTCTCTCCAAAATTTGGAGAACCAAGTGGGACAAATCGCCAAAATGCTATTAGAATGGCCTAAAGGAAGCTTGCTAAGTAACACTGAAGTAAATCCGATGGAGCATATCAAAGTCATCACATTGAGGACTGGTCGAGATGCGGACTGAAAAGAATCAACTTTTGGAGAAAGAGAAGCTAAGGGAAGTGAGAAAAGAAGCATGCAAGGATAAGGTTGTGGAAAAGCCCATTGTTAGAGAGTACCAACCAAGGATACTGTACCCTTCCCGGTTCAAGCAAGGAGAAAGGATGACCTCTTTAAGCGAATGCCCACGTAAGCCAAGTTCTTGAAAGATTTACTAACAGACAAGAAAAAGCTAGGAAAATTGTCAACAACGACACTAAGGGAAAAATGCTAGGTGATTTTGCAAAACAAGTTGCCAAGAAAGTTAAAAGATCCGGCTAGCTTCACAATTCCTTGTGTGATCAGAAATTTTGTTGAGGAAAGAGCATTGGTGGACTTAGGGGCAAGTATCAATGTGATGCCCTACAAAATATTCATGAACTTGGGGTTAGGGAAGCTGACTCCAACAAAGATAAGCATCCAGTTGGTCGACCAATCGATTTGACACCCAAGAGATGTAGTGGAAAATATGCATGTAAATGTTGACAAGTTAATTTTTCCAGTGGATTTCATCATTTTGAATGTAGATGAAGATGTGGAGGTGCCACTGATATTAGGACAGTCCATTTCTCGTAACGTCCAAAGCTTTGATCGATGTAAATAATGAACAGTTGACATTGTGAGTGGGTGAAGAACACGTTATATTCACACTTCACCGAGCAATTAAGCAAGCATCAACTGAGGATGATACATGTTTTTCTATTGACATTGTTGATAATATAGTTTCCGAATGTGTGCAGAAATTTTTCGATAGAGATCGGCTAGATGGCATGTTTGAAGAGGATGAGGAGTATATTGAAGCCAAGAATGTGATGGCAATCTTTAAGCATAGGCCATCTATGAAACCTCCATTGTGGAGACAAACAAAGACGAGTCACAATCGAATGCGGCCACTCGTAGGGGACACCCAAGCATCGAGTGTACATGAGCTCCATAAACTTTATCCTCTCGGTGAGATCTTTCCATATCCATACTTTGATGTGAATTGTGTTAATGAGTTTCTGGACAGTAAGGAAGTGCTCTATGTTTATGAGCCACCTTGATTTTGCAAGTACGCCAAGCTAGAGACGTGAAATAAGTGCTTCTTGGGAGGCAACCCAAGTTTCATACTTTCGTTTTCATAGTTTAACTTGTTTTTTGTGATTTTTGAATAAATCATGATTTGAATTGTTTCTTGTCACAATTTGTATACTATTAGGTCCATTTTCATAGCACATTCTTGTTCAAATTATTTTAGAATAGTTGTCCTTTGAGATTTGAGAGAATTAGATTGAATTGAGTTGAAAAATAGAAGAAGCTATGTTCTGAGAAGTACACTGGCAATTGAAGAGATACACACCCGTGTATCTACCCGTGTAACTATCTGTCTGGCTTATGATCATGCAAAATTTTCATTCAGAGAGATATACGAGCATACGAGGAGTTACACGGCTGTGTACATGGCCCCGTATCTCTCGAGTTTAGCGACTCTGTTCTCAAAGTAAGTACACGGGCACGGGGAGAGATACACGCATGTGTACTTTTGCCCTTATATCTGAAAAATGAAGGGTTTTGTTCTTTCTTTCTCCGCGCTGCTGGTTGTTCACTTCCACTTTTTTCTCATTTGTTCCCAATTCCTTTGCCTTTTTTTCACTCTAGAATCGTTGATCCTAGGACCTTTTAGCCTTTTTTGGTTGGTTAGTCTCACCTGCATCCTTCTTCTCAAGGTTTACTCATGCCCTATTTTTCGGTTAGTTTTCTCGAATTTATTTGAGCATTTTACTCTGTTTTAGCTTTAAATCTTTTGGTAAAATTGCTCCATGTGACATCTAGAATAGTTGGCAACATAGATTTCTATGTTGCATGTAGATAATTAACCATTTTGACATCTAGGGCTAGATACACAGGCATAGAAGGATGATACACGTCCCGAGGGTATTAACTATTAAGTGCACGTTCTATGATAGCTTTACTAGTACTTGTGAAAGTCTCTTTGTATATAAGTTCAACAACTTGTTTAGTGCTACATTTTGCATGCTTAACCATTAAATCACCCTATTTGTTTGTGGAAGTTCGACTCTCTTTACTTCTCTTATGCTTTATTTCTTGTGTAGAAGTTGTGTGTTTAAGTTTTCGTCGAGTTTTATTTTTGTTGGGATCTTAGTTAAGGTCTTTTTGATAGGTTAAAAGATGGGGAAAAAGTGTTTTAAAAGGTGTAAGCAAGGAAGGGACCTTGTGCCCGCAAGGAGCCAAAAAAGATTGCTTGCAGCCTCCCATGCGCCCTCATAGGAACCCGCAAGGACCACCAGCCAGAAGACCATGAGGGCTCCCATGCGGGCGCATGGGAGGCCGCATGGCTTCCAGGTTGAGGCCTCGCGGCCTCCCTTGTGCCCGCAAGCCCTCCCGCTCTTTGGGGCCTATATATACCGATTTGAAACTCAAAGGGCCTTCATAAGACCCCATTTTCCTCTCTTTTTCTCCCCATCTTGAATCCTCATTCTCCGCTCTGTTAGATTTTCATTCTTGAGCTCCAAGAAAGAAGAAAGGTGTTGATCTCCCCCTCTTCTCCATTGGTGATGATTCTCCTCTAGTTCTAGCAAGATTTAAGGTGGGTTTTCTTCTTTTCTTCAATTTCTTTTGCTTTTATTCAATTCTCTATAGATCCATGAATAATTAGAGTGGATCTAGTATGGATTTAATGTTTAATTAGAATTAAGCCATAGATCTAATGTTTAGATCTAATGTTTGGATGGTTTAGGAGTCTTGATCTCATGTTTTGGTGAAGAATGAAGAAGATCCTTCATCTCTAAACCCTTGATTCTTTTAGATCTGAACCCAATTAGGATTTTCTTGGTTTTATTGTGATCCGGAGGATTTGAGGATACCATTATGATTAATTCTTGAATCTAGAATATCTAGTGAACCCTACAAGTCATGAGATCTAAATTTCGATCATTCTTTTCTCTTTTGTTTATTGTTTGGGGTTGTGATTGATTCTTGTTTTTCTTGGATGGTTAATGGCTTCAAGGAGGTGGATCTAAAAGCAAGGGTAAAGATCAAGTAGGCGAGTGATCCAAGAAGTTCGATCTCGCCAAGTTTGTGAGTGGAAAATTGTTTAATTCATGAGCTATGGTCAGGCTTGTTTGAATACCTAATTATATACATTCTTGAATAGTGAATTTCATGTTTTAAAGGTTTCTTGAGATGTTTTCATAAAACTTTGAATAATGATGATTTATGTTTTGGTTTCTTTCTTAATTGAAGACATTAATCATCTATACTTCTTGATTTATGATCCGATGTACTTTTGATTAAGGTTGTTAATCATTTATACTTATGGTTCATGATTTGATTTACTTTTTTGATTATGATCAATGATCTTTTATTATTCTTAAGGGATGAAATCCCTATGTCTTGAAATGCATATTTTCAAAGTAATGTTAAAGGGGTTAATATTCTTGACATAAGGACCCAAGAAAGGGCCTAAGAGAATCAAAATGGATTTCTTGGTGATGAAACTCTATTTGAAAGGTTATTCTTTGCGATGATGTAGTATTTGAAATGTGTTTTCAAAGAATACTTTTATGATGATTTTTTTGATGAATCCAATATCATTGCCGATGTTTACTCAAGAATTCACTTTCGAATTGAGAGTTGTATCTATGAGAATTTGTGATCTCTTGACGAGATTTATGATATTATATTGATGTGTTCATATTATTATCGTGATGTATTCATGATGAGCCTACGGGTGGGATGGATATCCCAAATGTTTCGATGGTGACATTGGGGGGATCCCCGTCTTCTGCAGAAGCGAGTCTCCACGGACCGACCTTGTTGGGGTGGCGTGGGGTTCTCTGCTGACTAGCCCTTACAGGGAGGCGCGTAGAGAACCTGAAGGTGCCGTGTGTTGGGTTCCCGGAGTCACCACACGGGATTCCCAACAGCCAACACCAAGATACACGCATCTTGGTGGCTCTTGACCTAGCCACGGCCATGGTTAGTGATGGAGAGTTTTCATAGGCTATTGATGATGCTATCGATAAAGGATTTCCGCATGTGTTGCACTATAAATCCTTACTTCGATGGTTTTGATCTTTTAACTAGTATTCTTAACTTGAATTTTCAGTATTGAATCTCTTTATAAATGATTTCCAGAGTTTTAGTTATCTCTTTCTTTGAGGAAGTTGGGAAGCTTCTTATATTGAAATGTGTACTTAAAGCATTTTGTAAGTTGTTGGTTGTTAAAGATTTGCATATGTTTTCGGCATATCATTTGTTACACTTGTATGAGTTATAGCTCCATGTTCAACCCCTCACTGAGTAACTTAGTTACTCACCCATTGTTCTTCTCTTCTTTTCAGGTGTTAGCACGGCAGCAGAGCGTGAGACGTGATAGTGCTTGGCAGATTTATTCTTACATTTACCTTTAAGTAGTGTATGATTCATAAACATTGTTGTCATGCATAAGATGGATCCACTAGAACCTATGTTTTCGTATTTCCATTTTGGTCTTGGATAATCTTGATTGGTTAAGTTAGAACCTTAGGTTGTATGAGCTTTACACCCAGTGTTTGGGGAGACTATAATTGTGTTCATGATCATTGATATTGTAATATCCAGGGATATATATACCTTGTGTGAGTATGTTGATCTTGTACAGGGTTATGGTTGAATGCCTCAGATTTAGAGTATTATTGTTGTGATGTTAATATTTTACAGGTAACAGGTTAGCCTTGCGGCAATCTAGGGTTGAGGCAGGTGCCTGACCTCCCCTGGGTTGTCGCGGCGGTAGTGTCATGAGTCGGGACCCGAGGGTTGGGCGTGACATTGCTAGTTAGTACAAACCAAAAATTGTACATGATTCTCCTTGCTCGGCATCCTGAACACTTAGAGAGGTGTAGCTTAGTTTACTTTGTTAAATGTTCATTTTGTTTGTTAAAAAGGATTTGAAAAAGCTACCACTATTGAAGTGTGAAGCTACTCTAAAAAAATTGAATAGTAATATGCCCTAATGAGAGAAAGAACTACCTTTTAAGGATGTGCAAAAGCTACTATTTTATATAGTTTAGCGCTGACCTAAGTAGTAAAACCACATCTGTAAAATGTTTGAGTTTGAGAATAACTAATTCTTTGTTAGTAGGGAAGCTTTGTAAGTGGGATCATACACACACATGGAACACTTCGAATATGGCGTATTTATAATTGTTGCTACAACTATGAAAGCACTTTACATGTTGTCACACTTTATATGCAATTGAGACTTAAAGCTTTTGAGAAACTTGAGAATGAGCACTTATCTTTGTTTTTCACCTTTTTGCTTAATGACAAGCAAAAGCTTAAGTGGGGGTTTATTTGATAAGTGCTTAATTATATACTTTCCCAAATGCAATTTCGTGTAATTATGTTTATCTTCAAGTTGATTTTTGGATAATTTGGTACTCAGTTATTCTACTTATACTTTTAGAAGAGAAAAGGCCCAAGGAATGAATTCGGGATCAAAACGGAGCCAAAAGCAACAACTCGCTCTACACAGGTAAAGTACACTCTCGTGTATTTTGTCGTGTAGTTTCGATCACTAGCGGGCGAGGCATCCGGAGTGTGTGCGAGCTGTCTCGCACATGATCCGAGAGAGAAGAACACCACTTGTGTAAGAGATGTACACACCCATGTACATCTAGCTTTCAAGGAATATGGTCCCATGTAGAACACGGGTTGAACGTGAGCATACGATTATATAACTCACAGTTTGAAGAGGGGTCCGAGCAGAGATATACATGGCCAGCCAAAGAGACATACGGCCAAGGATACACGGTCGCGTACGAAAGGAGCCCAGATCTGGAGCAATCTCGATGACTACACGAGCAAAATACATGCCAGTGTTCTTACCCGTGTTCTTGCCCATGTATTTTGCAAATTTGTGGGGGTTATAAATAGAAAGCTGAATAGTTATTCTGAAGGCTAGATTTTGAGGGTAAGGAAAAGTACGACAGTTAAGGTCTAGAGGCAAATCTAGAGAATGAGGAGCTTGAAGGAGTTGCTCAAGTGACGATCCGAGGCGATAATATCGGCTCTCATCCATTCGTGTTGAGAAGACATTGAGAGGGGGTTTTCTTCTTCCATGATTAGGGTTTTAGAGTTTATTTTACACTGCTTTGCGATGAACATGAACTCCATGGAGGGGTAAGCGTTATTCGGTGTTCGGATTGATGTAGCTTGGGATATCTTTATCTTGTGATTGCTTTTGTGATAGAATTTCCTTTGTTTTGTTGAATTAATCTATGTTTTATAATTGTTGAATTAGTGCATAAAAGTGACTTTGTTCTTTTTTATTGCATGATTGAGATCGAGAGATAAAATTGCGTGAGATCACACATAGATTAAAGGATATGAAAGCGGGTGCTAGAGATAGGATGCTTGATATCCTCCAATATAGGATTGTGTAGCGAGAGCTCTAATTCTTAGGGATTTCCTAGAGCTCTACTCAATCGTGTGAAAGTAGGAGAAAAAGAGATTCAATCCTACCAAGTATGGGATTTGGTATTAGGGTGACTTGAGAAAGCACTTAGTATACTTTTGATTTTCCTTGGTCCAACAAGGCTTAGGTATTTTATTTTATATTGTAATCGATTTTATTCTTAAAATCCCAAGTGAAATTGATCCGGATATCGTCTTCTTATTCAGATTTTTTTATCCTTAGTTCCGAGCTCCTTAACCTTTCTAGGCATTTTATTTAATTGTCTTTTACACCATTGAGTTTTGTTCTGAGTTAGATAGCGAGAGTATAGTTATTACTTGTATTTTCTAGTCCCTGTAGATATGAACTTTGTTTCTAAAAGCACCATATTATGCGATACGGCATGTACGCTGGCATGCGACTCACTGAGCCCTCATCATATGCCAATATAGTGTTAAGGAAATGTAAAACTCTTAGTTTAGTATTTTTACACATGTTCGTATACTCATACATCGTTCGAAGTCACTAAAGTTAATTTTATGTAGATCGAGTTACTTCTCATTCACCATTTTTCTTAATTGAACGTTCTTATGATATCATCCGAGGTAATTTCCATCAAAGGCTTGCCATTAATGGAAGTTATAAACTCACACTCACCTAAAAATCTAAACAATTAAAATTTAATTTGTGATATATTTTCTTTTTAATTAGTCAATGCAAATAAAAGCCAGTTGTGAGAAAATGTCCCACAATGAGAATAGTTAGAAAAATTATACAAAAATTGGTTTTAGTTATTTATTTATAATTCATGAAAAATTCTACTTTATTTTCATGTTGTAATGAAGGGGAGATGACTTGATCCCTGATAATTACAAGCCACAATGAAAAACGGGAAGTCATGAACTCACGCTCACCTAAAAGGCTAAAGCAATTAAAATTTGACATGATTACTAGTCAACCTTAATAAAAGCTAGTTGTGAGTGAAGGATCCGCAATGAGCATATTTAAAAGATATATATACTAAAATTGGTTCTAGTTGCTTATCAATTCATGACAAATTCTACTTTGTTGTCAAGTTGTAATTAAAGAGAGACGGCTTCATCAACATTACGAGCTACAATGAAAAATTGAAAGTTATGACCTCACACTCACCGAAAAAGCTAAACAATTAAAATTTAATTTGTGATCTATTTATTTTTGCCTAGTCAATTCTATAAGAAGCCGACTGTGAGTGAGGACCCACATTGAGCATAGTTAAAAAAAGTATTTGTAGTTCAGTGAAAATTTTCACTTATTTTCAAGTTGTACTTTGGGAGAGATGGCCAGATCCCCGATCACTATAAGCCACAATGAAAAGTTGGAATTTATGAACTCACACTCACCTAAAAATTAAAACAATTAAAATTTAATTTGTAATATATGTATTTATGACTAGTCAACCCTAATAAAAGCCGGTTGTAAGTGAAGGACCCACAATGAGCATAGTTCAAAACAATATATACAAAAATTGCTTTTAGTGGTTTGTTTATACTTCATGAAAAAATTCTTCTTTATTTTCAAGTTTTAATTAAGGAGAGATGGCCTAATCTCTGATCATTACAAGCCACACTGAAAATATTCAATTTATGAACTCGCACTCACCTTAAAAGCTAAACAATTAAAATTTAGTTTATGATCTATTTATTTTTGACTAGTTAATCATAATAAAAGCCGGTTTTGAATAAAGACCCACAATGAGCATAATTAGAAAAAAAATATATACAAAAATTGGTTTAAGTTGCTTATTAATTAATAAGTATACAATTATACCATATTTTACATATCAATTTGTATACTTATCGAGTTAGTATTGGAGTAGTTTGGTGGAATACGGGGCTAAATCGGTTGAAATTATCTTCACAGGCACCAAGTGGAGATTAAAGACAAATGAGAGCCAAAGGGAGTGATTAGGAATCGAAATGTAGAAGATGGCACTCTCCTGACTTAGAAACTTGGGAAGCAGAGCCATTTACAGGCTCCTTATGGCCTAGCTTAAGGCCGGAAGGCTTATTCAGAAGACCTTGCGGGCATCCTTATGCCCGTAAGGAAAGAAGCCATTCCAAACAGAGAGCCTTACGGTTGGACTTGCGGCCATAAGTGAAACCGTAAGTGGAAGACATAAGTATTTACGGGTATTCCTTATGCCCGTAAGGAGTAGGACAAGAATTGTAAGATGAGGTTTACGGTCACGAGACTTACGGTCGTGACGGGGACCGAAACCCGAAGACAGAGATCCTTATGGGCACGACTTATGGCTGTAATCGGGGGCATAAGGTACAAGAAAAGTTGAAACCCCGACGCTTACCTCCGGGCTTACGCCCGTAAGCAGCCCGTAAACTAACAAGTATAAAAGACTTTATTGATTTTGAAGAAAGGAGGAAATCTAGGTTTACATACCAACGGGGAAAATAGAGGCTGGAGAAGGAGGGAGAGAGACTGCGGGGCCTAGGGCTAATTGATACAATCCAAAGCTAGGAATCTGCGTGGGTGTTCATCATCATCATCATCCATTAGGGCATCATCGCGGTCAAGGGTCGTGTTTCTCCCAATGTCGAGGGGAACTTCACGCCGATTCTTTTCTTCCTGTTTTTTTTAGGGAGTTCATATTTGTATTCTCATTATGAAGATGAATATGTGCTATCTTGTGATGTTTTGTTATTGCATAATGAGCAAAAGTCCCTTTAGAGTGCTTGGACTTGAAACCTTAGGGATTTTGTGAATTCTATTTGTATCTCTTAAGTTAAATTAATTCTGAAGTTCGATTATGAAATGCATGTGTAGTTGGATCTAATTCTTATTGCATGATTACGTGGTTGTTGATGTGCGGTGAAAACCCGTTGGTTCTTAAGAACCAGCGTGATGTGAAAACCTGTTGAATCTTGGCAGGTAGCGTGGGGTGAAAACCCGTCAAAATACCACATCCCTATCCGATTTCGATTCTAATTATTCAATGAATATTTGTAGAATACTGGTCTTCATTGTTTAAACTCTAACGGAGTATTGTCCAAGTATTCCCGTTGATATCGATAGTGTTAATCTCTTGTTTGAGATTCTTGCCCCTGTTTAATTCTAGTTAATTACAATTGTTAGATTCATCATTTATCATATTATTCAGGCTACATTTCATAAACTAAAGTTAGTACTAGCGATTTTGCTTCCTGTGGTTCAATAACCTGACCCTTTATTGGGTCCACTATATTATTTGACAACCCGTGCACTTGCGGCGACGCAAATGGGTGTGTCATTAATTCATGAAAAATTCTACTTTATTTTCAAGTTGTTTTTAAAGAAAGATGGCCTGATCCGTGATCATTACAAGCCACAATGAAAAATTGGAAGTTATGAACTCACACTCACTTAAGAAACTAAAACAATAAGAATTTAACTTGTGGTGCATTTATTTTTGATTGGTCGACCCTAATAAAAGCCAGTTGTAAGTGAAGGATCCACAATGAGCATCATTAAAAAATATATATATATACAAAAATTCATTTTAGTTGTTTATTTATAATTCATGGAAAAGTTGCACTTTATTTTCAAGGGGATATGGCCTGATAAGTCATCATTACAAGCCACAACTAAAAATTGGAAGTTATGAACTCACACTCACCTAAAAAGTTAAAACAATTAAAATTTAATTATTTGTGATCTATTTTTTTTTACTAGTCAACCCTAATAAAAGCTTGTTGTGAGTAAAGGACTACAATGAGCCTTGTTAAAATAAATATATACAAAAATTGGTTTTAGTTGCTTATTTATAATTCATGAAAAATTCTACTTTATTTCCAAGTTTTAATGAGAGAGAGATGGCATGATACTTGATTGTTACAAGCCACAATGAAAAAATATAAGTTATGAACCCACGCCAGTTAAAATGTTGAAACAACTAAATTTAATTTGCGATATATTTGTTATTGACATGTCAACTCTAATAAAAGCTAAGTTAAGGACCCACAATATATATATATATTAGTTTCAATTGTTTATTTATATTTAATAAAAAATTTTATTTTATTTTCAAGTTGTAATTAAGGAGAGATTGCCTGATGCCTGATCATTACAAACCAAAACAAAAAATTGGAAGTTAGGAATTCACTCACCAAAAAAGCTAAAACAATTGAAATTTAATTTGTGGTCTAGTTTTTTTTTTTTTTTTTGGACTTGTCAATTCTAATAAAAGCTAGTGGCGAGTGAAGGACCCACAGTGAGCATAGTTAGAAACATATCTACAAAAGTTGGTTTCAGTTTATTTATAATTCAAGGAAAAAATTCTACTTTATTTAAAAAAATATACTAAAAAAATTGGTTTCAGTTGTTTATTTATAATTCATGAAAATTTCTAATTGGTCAACACTAATAAAAGCCAATTATGTGTAAAGTACCCACAATGAGCATAATTAAAAAAATATATTAAAAAAAGGAAGAGAACTGAGGGATGAACTGATCCCTGATCATTACAAGAACTGAGAGAGGCAACCGGTCACCAGCAATCCAGAGCCAAAAAGGAAGCAAAGCAAAGTTTAGCCCTTTGGGTTCTTTGCTTCAAAAAAAAAAAGGAAGCAAAGCACATGCCAATGATGCCGCCAAACAGCCTTGCCAATAAAACAAAAGACCTGCCTCCTCTCTGATGGTCCCATTCCTCCAAAATATCTGACAAAGTGGCTTATAAGAGCTCCAACAACTTCCTTTTCATCTTTATTGTTTTTCTCTTTGCGTGTTTCTTTGTGTTTATTATTGTGGCATTCAAGGACCAAATTATCACCCTGGACCACATTTCCGTTGGAGCGCAACTTATTTTTAGATTTGTCACTTTTTTTGCTGTGAAATTAATACTCATTTCTACAGTTCTATGGAATTTACAAACGTTTCGTTTTAAAGAATAATAGGGGACTGTTCCTTGTATTAATTGAAAACTATTATATTTTATTTGAATACAATTTATATATATTACTATTATGTAATAATAATAATAATAATAATAATAATAATAATAATAATAATCATAGTTGAGGGGAGCTGTTGGTCTAACTTATTATAAAAAAATCATTATAAATTCTTCATTAAAAATTAAAAGTTATTTTTTCTAACGCAATTACCAAATATAGCTAATATTGATACTTGAGTTTGTTAAAACTCAAAAAATGATTAGATTTCCCTTTTTATATTATTAAATTTTTTTTTATAGTAACATCTATCTTTAAGCATAATTACATTATCATGAATTAATCATGTTTGACAATTAAATTCAAAAATTATTAACGTTAATAAGAATCTACTAAAACTACTTTTAAAATGAAATTTTAAAGCTAAAAAAAAATGAAATTTGGTTAGCATAATTTAACCCTTAATAAAAGTGTTTTGGTCATTTTATCCCCCACACAAACATTTCTCTCATATACTATTTATTTTTAATATTTTACAAATAATAATGAAAATATCTTCACCGGCTGAATTACTCTTTAGGAAAAAAAAACAGTGCAAATTTTGTTTTATACTCTCTCATCCACCACCTGTATAAAATTAATAAAAGTTATAGCTTATTAGTAAAATTAAAAATATTATAACACTATTTAAGACATCATTATTTTTATCTTAAAAATAGATTAAGATTTTTTTAAATGATTTTATGTGTTAAAATTAATTACATCACGGGCGAATGGAATGAGATAGCAAAGATAGGCGGCAAGAATCTCAAAGCTCAGGATACGCAAACGTCGACGATTAATCCGTCGGGAAAACGGAAGTTGCAGTGGGAACTGGGAACAAAGCCGACGATAAATAAAGGTTGACATGTGGTGCTACAATGACATGCCACGTGTCCGTAACAGCACAATTCACGGCGCTTAATTTGTCGTTTCCTATTTAAATTGAAAGGACAAGGGAGCCGTTACTCCCGGGAAGTTCGTGCACCGGATCAACCGCGCAGAAGCCGTCGATTTCTCCGCGTTGACACCGAGATGGTGACCAGACCTTATCCCGAGACAGATTTGCCGCCGGATAAGATTGCAGCCAGGGAGGTCACGTGACATCCGAAGTACACTCTCGGTCAGAGAGCGTGTGTCGGCAGCGCAGGGTGACGTCACGCAATTTACGAGAAGGCGACGCGCCATCAATCTCTGGGCCCACATGCAAGGCCATCCAAGAGCCCTCCTTCCGCAGATTCACGAAATACCTATTCGACCCTCACTCCTCTTATAGTGTGGGATTATACGTATATATGGATGTATATGTTTCTTACTATGTAAATATTTAAAAGTTTTACTCTTATACACTTTTGTTAGACCTATAATTATAGATATATAGATAAGTACGTTTTTAAAATATGAGTTTATTAATAGACTACATATTATTTTAAAAATATAAATTAAAACTAATATCAAAGTTAAATGCATAAATAAAATACGTTAATAACTTCTGGTTTATTACCATGGAGTCATTTGCGTAAAATATAATATTTTTCTATTAAATAGATTTGAATATTAATTTATATATAAATGATGACACATATGTATTGAGGAACTTAATTCCATACCTACACACAATTTTGACATGATTTATTCACTTTGTAAAACAAATACCACTTTTGTTATAAAGGAGCTAGAATTTCTTTAATTCTAAAATAAAAAATGTAATGGTTTGAATTTTGGTTTTTTCCCATTTCTAAAAATAAAGAATTTTAAAAGTAGATGATAAAAAAATATTTTAGTTATTTCTCCTCTTATTAATGAAAATAAAAATTAGACCACACATATATAAATAAGAATTTCAACTGTTTATAATATATATACATATATATGTGTGTGTATTATTTTCTTATTTTTAAAATTAAGAAAATAAGAAAATAAGAAAACCATATATCCTTAATAAAATTATAGTTAATAAAATACTCGAATGTTAAAAAATATATATAGTTAATAAAATTATAATTAATAATTATGTTAAAAAATAAAAACCTTAATTTTAAAAATAATTTATTTTAGTTACTATTATTAAGTCAAAATGTATTTAAAAAAGTCCTTATTGAATTGATCCCATATTTGTTTTGTGTTTATGTTAGGGGGAATGAATGATTATTAATAAAACAATTAATACATTCGCTAGTCACCCACGTTTAATTGTATTTATTTAATATTATAAATCCTGTTTTCGCAACGTGCCTGCACTCTATACCAAATACCTCACCTTAAATCAGAAGGCCTATATTTGCATATCTTGTATATAAATAATTTGCTGCTACTATATAATAATAAAAGTTAAACTTATTGATTACTAAAGGAATATTTACCAGACCAATACGCTGGACAAAGCTGTGTCCATGCAACTTAATCAAGAACATATTCTTTTCCATTTTCTGCATAAAAAAAATGCATAAAACTAGGTATATTCTTACCCCCCGTTAAGATTTCCTTTTTGTTCCTCCAAAAAATGGTTAAGACACAGCTGAATAAGACGCACACCCCACACTTCATCTGATATGACTAAAATAATCAGTTTTTGTTATTGCTTAGCTTTTTTGAGAGGGGAAAAAAAGTAAAAAATGGACTTTATAAAAAGCAAAGGCTAAAATGTTTCTCAGACTAATAACTAAACAAACATTAAAAATATAAGTTCAAAATTTTACTTTTTAAAAATGTTTTAAGAAATATTTTTATTAATTATTTCAAATTATCATGATAGTAATAATCGGATTAAATTATTCAATTATTATATGAAGTAATCATTTTTAGTAATAAATTAGCAAAAATCATAGAGACTTGAGTCTTTTAATTAATTAGTTTTAATCGAATGATTTCAAGTCCAAATATGTTTTTACAGTGATGATGTAAATAATTTTGAATTGAAATCTTTTTCTCTAGAGTGAATACTCCCAGAGCTAGCTATGTAAGTGACTTCCAATATATATATATATATATATATATATATATATTTTAAATAATTAGATTTAAAAAATGCATTTTCTTGTCTTAATAAAATAATGAATACAAAATTCAAAGACGGTTAGGGGCATTGATGTAATTTCGATGCAACACTGCCCACATCCTCTCGCCATCTTATATAGCCCACATTAAAAGCTTCCATTATGCCACCACACTTCATCCCCACAGGACAACTCATACCTTGTTCACTCTCGATCAAAGCAACGCAAAATCACCGGAGAAAAAAACAAAAGAAAAAGAAAATCTCATTCCTCCTCCCCCTCCGCAGTACTAGCAGCAGCGGTGGAGAAGATCAAGCATGGAGTTTGCTTCGTTCTTGACGTCTCTCGGCACGTCATTCGTCATCTTCGTTGTGTTGATGCTGCTTTTTACCTGGCTCTCGAGAAAGCCAGGGAATGAAGTGGTGTACTACCCCAACAGGGTCTGCAGGGGTTTGGACCCTTGGGAGGGCCGCCGGATGACTAGGAATCCTGTCGCTTGGATCGGAGAGGCCCTTCGAGCGTCTGAAGCTGATGTTATCGCTACTGCCGGTGTTGATGCTGCTGTTTACTTGGTCTTCCTCTGCTCTGGTATTACCGCCTCTCTTTCGCCCTTTTCTCCGAATTTGTTTCCTGATTTGTTGTTGTATCTGAAATCAATGCCCTTGTTTTCTTTGTTTCCTTAATTTGTTTCTTTGTCTCAATTTTTTATTTCTAAATTTCTTGTTTTTTTGTTTCATTTGGTGAATTTTGGCTTGTTATCTTTGAATTGTCCCATAATTAGTTGCCTTTATAAGAACATTTAATGGATCTGTACCCAATTCTGCAGAAGAAACCACGAGAATTTTAAGGTTTTGCTGAAGATTTGTTTTCCTCTTTGAATTTCACTTTGGCAAATGGATTGTGGCTTCACAGATTCACTTGGCTTTTGGGTGGATTTCCAAATCTTCAGATAAATAAATAACTAAATAAATGAATAAAAAAAATTCAATTGTCAATCTTTCCAATTGTCGAAAGTATTCTGGAAAATAATATGAATGTAATGTGATGTCATTTTTGATTGTTGATTGTCCCTTTCTTTGTTCCTTGATTTTTTTTTATGGGGCTCAGCATATATAACCCTTTACGAAAAGAAAATTGCAGAAGCACCCTTGCTCATGTGAATTATATATTTACACTAATACCCCTATGGTAGTGTTTCATGTATTTGAGTATTTATTGGTGGTTTATTTATTAAGTTATTAACATAGGCTGATATGTTTTGGGCTATAAGGGTCATAACCTTGGACGCACACGTGAATGTTTTAAAGATCGCACATTGGAAACTTAACACCAGATGTATGCGCGGGCATATATGTTTTCTGCAGGCATAGATGAGATTTTTGTCTATAGAATATCTATTGATTAAAGTATCGTTTTTATTTTACCTGCAGTTCTCATCTTGTTTATCCATCTACGTAAGACTGTGTTTTGGCTACAATATGTGCTTGAAAAATTTATAAATTAAAGAGTATTAGTTCTTTATTATAACTTATATTATTATGGCTTTTGGACTGCATTGTTGATTAAAGTGGCTTAATTTGATCGTATTGTATTCATTTGGTGGTTCAGTTCTGGAAATATTGGTATTATCTGGCATTCTGCTACTTCCTGCTCTTCTTCCAGTTGCTGCAACTGATCATAATTTGAAGTTATCTGCTCAAAGTAATAGCAAGGGGACCTTCACAAATCTTGACAAATTAGCTATGGGAAATATTCAAGTAAGCCATGCATGCTTTCTTCTTTTTATGCTGAAGAGTTAGCGCAGGCAAGGGAACTTGCATGTGTTTATTGCCAGCTTCATTTAAATGCTTAACAGGTTTTGTACAAAATTGAAGTATGCATGATCTCCAAAACCTATATATAATTTGTCCAATTCCTTAATGGTTCTGCTGTGACTTTTTTTATGAATTTTGTATATCTGTGTTTCCTGTTTTGTTGCAACCTTGATTAGTAACTACAAACTTATCTTGGCTGACGGCTTCCAACTTTTACATCATCCTTACTGGTTCTTAACCAACTTTGCATTCAAATTTGTATCACATGTTATGTCTGGTCTGTGGAATATTCATTCTAGCACATAATGCGCTTTCTTTTATATGCCCTGAGCCTCTAGTCGGCCTATGAAAATTTAAATCATCAAATTAAATAAGAGCAACTCATAGATATGCGAAATTAGGTTGGTACATAAATTCCAAAGCAATAAGTTCATATTTTAGTAGCACTTATTGGGTACTATTTCTTATTATCTCTCCTTTGTTTGGTCTTTCTTCTATCTATTTTCTAGGAGCAAAGTCCAAGACTGTGGGCATGCATTCTAGGAACTTATTGGGTGTCTTTTGTTACCTTCTTTGTTCTTTGGAAGGCCTACAAGCATGTTAACACAATAAGGTCTGCAGCTAAAGGCAACTCACAGAGAACACCCGAAGACTTTGCTGTATTGGTTAGAGACATTCCGCGTGCTCCCAAAGGTCAAACTGTCAAAGATCATGTGGATTCGTATTTTAGGTCACTCCATCCAGACACATTCTATAGGTCAATGGTGATTACTGACAACAAGAAGGTAGTATCATCTTCTAACTTTATTCAGTAGAGTATCCATCAAGATCAGGATTTTTGGAGTTTGAAGCCTAACCTTGGTGCTGCATGAAAATGACCATGGTTGCAATCTAATGTTAGTTACAGAATTTACTCTTATCATTTTAACTGTCTGGCGTAGTCTGAACAGTTTATGAAAATGAAAACATCTTATACCTAAAATTTTATAAAAGTCATTTTGTCATTGCCAGATGATTAGTCCTTAAAGTTATGTAAACTCTTATCTAAAATAGAGTTAATCATTTTATGGCATTTCTTGCATAATTACTCAAAGATTGAGTAAAGAATAATCTCTTCTTTTTATGCTTTAGGTCAATAAAATTTGGGAAGAGTTGGAAGGCTACAGAAAGAAACTTGCTCGTGCTGAAGTGGTATATGAAGAATCTAAAACTGCAAGCAAACCTGATGGTACAAGACCAACCAATAGAACAGGCTTCCTTGGTCTTGTAGGTTCAAAAGTGGACACTATTGATCACTGTAATGAGAAAATTAAGGAATTGCTCCCGAAGTTAGAAGCTGAGCAAAAGATTACACTTGAAGAGAAACAACAATATGCTGCTTTGATCTTTTTTAACAGCAGGACGGCTGCAGTTTCTGCTGCTCAGACCCTCCATGCTCAAATGGTTGACACATGGAGTGTGATGGAAGCTCCTGAGCCTTGCCAATTAATTTGGATGAATTTGCCAAAGAAATTTTACGGGAGGCAAATCAGGCAGTATGTTATTTATGGTATCGTTTTTCTGACTGTATTTTTCTACATGATTCCGATTGTGTTCATTTCTTCTCTCACAACTTTGGCAAACTTAAGGAAGCTTTTGCCATTTCTGAAGCACATAGTAGACAAGCCGGCAATTAAAACAATATTAGAAGCATATCTTCCCCAAATTGCACTAATAGTGTTTATGGCATTGCTACCAGCTCTCCTTATGTTTCTCTCTAAAGCAGAGGGAATCCCTTCTCAAAGCCAAGTTGTGCGAGCAACCTCTGGGAAGTACTTTTATTTCATTATATTCAATGTTTTCCTAGGTGTTACAATTAGTGGGTCATTGATCAATTCTCTTAAGACTGTTCTGGACCATCCAAAGCAGCTTGTGTCATTGCTTGGTGCAAGCCTGCCTGGAAGTGCAACCTTCTTCCTCACATTTGTTGCTTTGAAGTACGTTTCTTGCACTTTTCCTGTTTGCTGCTTTTCTAAATTTTGCATTTACATCATATTTTTTATAATCATCGTAATTTTCAGAAATATATATTCTATTTTTAGAAGTATAACATCGGGCAACTTTAAAATGTGAGAATGTCCTTTGTTGTTGCCTTGTAGTATAAATGCTTCTCCTCTCCATCTTCCACTTTCTTTTTCTTCTTTCTCTTTGCTGTTAATCTGTACCTTAAGTAGATGGTGTATCATAATCTTGAATGTCTTTTATCCTTCTATACTCTTAAGAAAATGATAGATAAGTGAAAACTTGAATTTTACTTTCTGTTGCATCTTATAAAGAACAAATGATCCAGTACTTATTTGTCTGGCGTTTGGAGCTTAGAAATAGATAGTAATTTTACTGAATTAGATCTTGCTTCATTTCAAGTAAAAAATTCTCATTTCTTTTAGTGTTGCTTTTGTAGAACTATTATGAGTGTCATCATACCATAAACCTATGTATGTTTCAGTTGTTTCATCTAAAATTAAGTGTCTTGAATATTTTTAACATATTCAGTAGAACTGTTGAAGCCACTTCTCCTCATACAATGTTCCAATATGATGTAATTGTTTTTTAATCAGAAAGTTTAGATAACTTTTGACAATGCTCAGTGCATGATTATTATTATGTTTATTTGAACAGATTTCTTAGACTGAATTTTTTGATGTACTGCCTTTGTCAATGTCATATTTGTTTCTTTATTTTCATGACAATCTATGCTCTCGTATTTTTAGTTGAGACACCCTTTTTTTCAACATAGAAAATAAATACATACTAAAACTTCAGGTATTGCTTATGATGTTTGGGCATAAAAAATCAAATGAAAAATTGGGCGTCATAAAATGTTATGATCGGGTTCAACTTGTGAATGTATGAAACATGGAAGGAAACAAATAACAATAATAAGAAAACGAACAGGTCATACCATATTACCCTTAAAAGTGATTGCTTTTTTAAGGTCAAACCAACTATTAAAATAGTTTGGGATTAAAGCACATCAGTGCTAGAGTGATGATATCAGGCCATATCTGAATCAATGAAACCCTTTATTGAAATCAGTTTATATAATGCAATCATCAGAAATAAGCCACTAATTTCCAAACTAATTCTAGTTGATGACTTCAACAGAGCTGGCTATTGAGGAATCATTTTTAGTTTAAGGACTTGTGCACAACTAAGGCTACTCACAAAGGACTTATGGGGTAATGCAGACATTTAACCTTCTAAAGGCCCATGCTTGGAGATTAGTTATGTTCTCAACCGAATTTAAGATATCCCATTTTCTGCTGCACATCATACCATTATTAGCAATCAGTAAATTATCTAGCATGATCCATCAGTTTTTTTTCTCAATAGGTCTATTTTGTGCTAACATTTGTCTTTGGGATTGTGTACAATAATATTTCTGAAATACTTGAAACTACAAAAAGCATTTACTCTTGCAATCTCCAACTGGTGGTCACATTTTCAGTAGACTACAGAAAAGTTTCCATTCGGTTGTTGAAAGATTTTAGTCATTGAATTTGTTTCATACATATGTATCTAGCATCATCATATAAGTAAAAATGGTTCTGGATTTTGCTGATATTAAGGAGCTTTTGTCATATGTCCCATAGTGGGGATAGACATGGGGAAGGCAAATATTGGATATGAGTACTAATCAAATATTTTTACAGAAACATGGATAAAATTGATAGTCATTCTTTGTGAAATCATGTATAGCCAATATTTTCTGTATTCTGGATCAGACCATTAGCATCCAATACGGTATTCCTTTACATTTTTTAAATCTGGTTATGGTTTGGAAGTGTTTTCTGCATATCCTTTAGGATAATCATATTTGAACATCTTCACAATTCTGTCTTTTTTTACAAAATTATGTTTCCTTTTTATGTATATTAGTTTCTATATATGCTTAATTATAATTCTAACCAAGTTCTGATAACTCCATTTTATCTCAGATTCTTTGTTGGCTATGGCCTTGAGCTCTCCCGTCTAGTTCCTTTGATCATTTTTCATCTGAAAAAGAAGTTTCTGTGTAAGACTGAAGCTGAGGTGAAAGAGGCCTGGGCACCTGGAGACTTTGGTTATGGTACTAGAGTTCCGAATGACATGCTTATCATGACAATTGTCCTTTGCTACTCTGTTATTGCCCCGTTAATAATTCCTTTTGGTGTTGTATACTTCAGCCTGGGCTGGCTTATTGCCCGCAATCAGGTATTTTATGCCATCCTTATCTTTTTAACATGAAACAACACATGCTTTGCTTATGTAAGTTGTCAAACCACCTATCGAGCTCTGAGGCATATTTATATACCTTTATATTGCAATTTTTGAGAGTCTATATGTTGATTTGATGCTTCTTGCAAACAAAACAGCTTGATAAGTTTTTCTTTGCCCTTTTGTGTAGGCCTTGAAAGTGTATATTCCATCATATGAGAGTTTTGGCCGGATGTGGCCTCACATGCATGTACGGGTACTTGCAGCCTTGGTTATCTACCAGATCACCATGCTTGGCTACATTTTGTTGAAGAAGTTCTTATATGCACCTTTCATTATCCCTCTTCCAATATTATCGGTTGTCTTTGCTTACATATGCAATAAGCGCTTTTACCGTGCCTTTGCCAACACACCTCTGGAAGTTGCTTGTCAGAATTTGAAGGAAACCCCAAATCTGGAGTCTGTTTACACTGCATTCATTCCTCCCAGCTTGAGGCCAGAGAAGCTTGATGACGGCAATCAGTTTGAAGGCGCCCAATCACAATCATCAAGATCAACAGTAGTTTAATGTCGATATTCCTTTTATGTCTCAATTCTTCAATAAATTATTAGATTCCAAATTAACTGATGTAAATTTCTTTCTCATACTTGCAGGGATATCATACAAGTAACACTATTTCCGTCATGCTTTATGGGCCAAAAACTCTGAAAATGCCGATCAATTTTTAGACTCCCTGTGTAGCTTGTTGATGTACATAATATGTCAATTCTGCGTTAGATGATGCAAGAGTTTGTTTGTTTGTTTGTTTGCACTGAATGTATCATTGACTGTGGTTTGTCTTTTTGGTGCTTAGGTCATACAAGCTTGTATTCAACGAGAAAACTTTCATGTGATCTAATGTATTTCGTGTGTTTTGTTAAATTGATGCTTCAGCTGCACAAAAATATACAAGTTGTCTGATTGCCATCTAGTTACAAGTTTTCAGGTTAAACTGCAAGTCAACAATCCTTGTGTGGTGATGGAATATCTTCTGGCGCCCTCTCCAGCTTTACCCACCGGCCATAAGCATTGCACACCATCCCCTTATTTGCCGACTGATTCCAGCACACAGGTATCTTAAGCTCGCTGCGCAACATCCCGCTGTACTTATTCACCAAAGCAGCATCCCGGCGAGCATTAAGCCTGAATCCTGCCTGCTCACTTACGTAACCATCTATAAGATGCAGGTATGTCTCCAAACTATGAAATCCAGCTAGATCAAATCCATGTTTTAGATAGGGAGATGCTTTAACGTTCAGGCTCAGCTCCAAACCAACATGCCTGTAAACCCATTCAAGCTCGCCGGTGACAGCTTCCAGCTTTTCTATCCTTTCATTGAGAAAAATTCCAGGTAACTTGGGAACCATGTCCTGCTTCACTACCACTCTCAGCACCTTCACTCCCAGATCTCTGACCTCGTCTCCAAATGCTTCATTCCCCACTCTCGGCGCACCGAAGGAGATAACGCTGACCGGAAGCCCTGGGATGGTCCTTGCCACCTCGTGTGCGTTCAACAGTGCCAGAGCTCCTCCCAGGCTGTGACCAGTGACAGTGAGACTCACTTCCTCTCCATTGCTACGGTAATAAGCTACCAGGCTCTTGATCTCCTCCATTACTTGTTCAGAAGCACTAAACTTGCTATACCTTGTAGTATCACTCTTGGAAGTGTATATACTGAGAAAACCATGCTCAACTCTAGCATCAGTTTCACCATGCTCTCCTAATGGTTCTAGTTTTCCTTGAAGATCCTCCAACCATTCACTAGGTGAGACAGTGCCACGCCATGCAACAACTATATCACGGCAACCAATCCGGCGAGTCTCAGCGTCGTCACTGACAGCTACGTAGCCCATCCAGTTAGAGTCTTTGCTCCATTTATCTGCATGCAATGAACGTTCAAGCCACTTTGGGAGTTCAACGGGGGACATGGCGTAGATGTATTTTGCGACATTATAGCCGTGTCGGGCTAAACCGAGGATTTCAAAAAGACGAGACTGGTGGTATAAGCAGCTCCCACAGTATTCCGAGAAAGGGTTGAAGTCGAAAGCGTCATAGGTGGCTTGAGAGAACTCGCCGTATTTGAGGATCTCACGGCGGAGCCAAGGGTGGAGAGGGTTGACAAGGGAGGACCAGTCGGCGCTGCCATGGAGCTGGGGTTGTAGAGAAGAGATGTTTTCTTTTGGAGATGAGGTAGGGGTTTGTCTGTTGGTGGAGTTGGTGAGGAGGAGTTCGGGGATGGAGTTGCGGGTGGTGCCAATGTGGAGGAGGTTGGAGATGGTGCTGGGGATGTTGAGACTAATGCCGGAATGCCGGTGGTGTCGGGGTGGTGTTTGGGTGGTGGAATGGAGATGGAGAGTGGATTTTGTGGTGTTTGGAGGAAGAGGGTGGTGGTAATTGTTGTTGGTGGAGCAGAAGGTTAGGGCCATGAAAGCACCAGTGTATTATTTTTGATGGTAGAGAGATGAGGGAAAATGATGTTTATTAGTTGATCAGCTGTTGCATTGGATATGTATGTCCTAACTGTACACATATAAATAAATATTTGTGTTGGGGGATCAAGTGTTCAGTAATGCCATAAAAGTCTTGGTCAACTGAGAATAGTTCAAAGGTATATTAGGGACAGGTGTGGAAGGTTTCACATGCAGCGCTGGGTCTTCATCAACTCTCTCTCTCTCTCTCTCTCTCTCTCTCTCTGTGTGCTTACCTGAGGGGGTGAAAAGACAATTCTAAGAGAGCTTGTTTTAGAAAAAGGCAATCTTGCCTATGATTCTATATGCGCATCGCGTTCTGATTAATATTAATGTATTGTCAGAGAATGATAAAAAAAAAAATGCATAATTAATATTACAATTTATTATTGATAGAAAATTTTCAAAAATAATAAAATTTGTGAGATATTGAGGATGTGATAACTTCATAAAAGTAAAAAAAATTATGATAAGCTGAACGTTAAATGAGAGCAATGCCACTTTCCAAGGATAAAAATTAATCAGATATAAAGCTTATATTCAATAAGGGCATATTCATTTCAACAGAAGTGGAAGGAAGTGGACTGATTTCCTCCACTTCTCATATTTTTTTTCTCTGGAGTGGGGAAGTGTCCACTTCCCCACTTCAGACTGAAGTGTGTTTCGGTATTTTTTACACTGAAGTTGGGGAAGTGGGTCTCACTTCCTCCACTTCCAAAGACCATTCAGAAGTGACATTACTTACATCAAAATAAACACCATAAGTGAGAAAATGTGCACTTCATGGAAGAGACACTTCCGGCAAAATGAACACAAAAAGTAAAGGAAGTCATATTATTTATCACTTTCTCTAATTTCAGAGAAGTGACACTTTCATCATTTATGGACTCTCTCATTTACACCAAAATGAACTTCCGTAACTTAAGAAAAGAAACTTTCAAAGTGGCATCAAAGCATAGATATAGACAAATCCCTCCTACAAAGAAGCAGCTAATGAAATATTTTTTCATTGAGTTGACATGGATAAAGTGTTTCTGTGAGGAACGTGTTGGAAGGTTCTGACTTTCAACGCGCCTAAAAAATGGTTTGATTTCATGGGTTTCTGTCTTCAAGCTGCGCGTGCCATGGAAGTCATGGTACAAGTTGGAAAGGAAATGGTCAATTTTCTACTTGGTCACACTTGCATGAGGCTTTCTACTTGGTCACACTTGCATGAGGCCAACCAGAAAAGGACATGCCAAAATAATGTTATATTATATTATTTATTTACTTTTAAAGTGGTTTATGATGCAAAACTATGTCTTGTCAGTGAGTCGACTAGTGGATCGTAAGCCATTTCTAAAAATAAATACAATTAGAAAAATCAGGGCATTTGGTAATATTTTAAAACATTTTTATATTTCTGATCTTTCTAAAGAACATAAACTGTTTTTTCTCTTACTTTTATTTTTTATTTTTACAAGCTGTTTAAAAAATTAGCTATCCATCCAACAACTTACATAATTTTATTGTAACAGCCTTGCTTAGCCC
The DNA here is from genome assembly GCA_902712375.1 of Dioscorea dumetorum. Classification (NCBI taxonomy): domain Eukaryota; kingdom Viridiplantae; phylum Streptophyta; class Magnoliopsida; order Dioscoreales; family Dioscoreaceae; genus Dioscorea; species Dioscorea dumetorum. The sequence continues at coordinate 340,140 of CACTHL010000135.1, forward strand.
AGATGAGGAAATTATCCTTTGTGGCTCATCTTATAACATCTCGCCTACCAATTTACTTTATATAAAAGATCTCCTCACATATTAAAATCAAAATCATACATATTATCAAAACTGGAAATGAATAAAACATCCCTGATAAGATCATGTATTTACAGAAAATTCATGTTATTTTGGATATCCACACGAAGTCTTTCTTTTTTAGGTTTACTTCCATCTGGGTCCTTGAGTGAGATAACACCGTTAAAACCGGAGTGGAGTAACGGTTATGCTCCTCTACTGACATGGGAACTGGCGATTGGGACGGTGCTTGTTCCGAGGTTTAAATCGTCGAGCGCATTGATTACACCGAAAGCAGCAGTCTTCGCCCTCCATTGCACTGTCAGTGGAGTACATTTTCCTTTACCCGGACAAGAAAACACGAGTGAAAAACCCTAATTCCCACATCGACGGCGTAACAAACCTCCGATTCCGAGCTCAATTCGACCGAAATTACATGGGTAAGTAAGCGGTCTTCTAGAATAGTACTTCTCTAGAGTTGATTATGCTGTGTTTGTTGTTTATGAGTTTGAAATCTCGAGCAATCCAGTTTAGGTTTTAGCAATAATCGGGCTTTGCTTTGATGATTCTGTTTAGAATGTGTGGTTTCCGTCTATTAAACTAGTTTATGTTTAGACTGTGAGTTTCCGTGTAGAGTACTTCCTTTTGGTTAATTATGCCGTGTTTGTGGTTTATGATTTTGAAATTTTGAGCACTGCAGTTTAGGTTTTAGCAATAATCGGGCTTTGTACTGACGGTTCTATTTAGGATGTGCGTTTTCGTTTATTGAACTAGTTTATGTTTAAACTGCAGAGTTTTCGTACAGTATTGTTTGTTTCCATTTAGACTTCGTCCACTAATATGTGAGTAATGTTGTATGTAACGCAGACATACCCTCCAACCTAGTGAATGACAGATGCTATTTGGTGCTCGTCGTGGAGACGTTGGCCGAATTGAAACAACAAATGACTGCAAGGCAACTAGAGATGGTGAGGACACCGTTCGATCATCTCATGGACATTGAGGGGATGCTGCAAGAGAGGGGTCTGCTTGATGCCATAATGCAGCGCTACGACTACCAGAGCCAAAAGTTCAGGATCAAGGCGAGCTTGGTGAGCTTCAGACCCGAGGATGTGGCCATAATCATGGGTCTCCGTTACGATTGGGATATAGTGATGTTCAAAAAGGTGAAAACACCCTCAGATTTTGAAGTGAAATTCATGTCCAAAGCTTTGAAAGAAGCCGGGATACTATGAAAAGATTCCTTCAAGAAATTGTCCGGAGAAAAGGGGAGGAGGAGAACTTCGTGAGGTTGCTGGTGTTGTATCTCATGGGAACATCATTGTTCCCAAACACAACATGTTCGGTGCCTAGCTGGGTGGTCGACTACATTGTGGACCTCCCCGTACAAGGAAGGTATGCATGGACGGAGACCACGAATAAGTGAATCATGGAAGACGTCCCACAAAAGGCTGCGTGCGTGCATTCAAGAACCAGTAGGGAGAAGCTAGACACAGGCTACCTGCACGGATGCGCTATAGCCCTGAACCTATGGTTCTACGAAGTGACTGGCACAGGAAAGAAGGTGCGCATTGGTAGGACTCCCCGGATATTCTGTTACGGGGAGAACAATTTTAGGAAACAAGCTTCGCTCAGACCGTTACTGTCATCCCTCGATGGCAAGTAGGTATGAAGTTACATTTTCCATTTAGTATTGTTTGTTTTCACTTATACTAGATAGTTTCGGTTTAATATTGGTTATTTTCACCTATATTAGAGAGTTCCCATTCAGTACTATATGTTTCCACTTACACCGGAGCTTTTCGGTTTAGTATTAAACGTTTCCGCTTACACTAGAGAGTTTCCGTTTAGTATTGGTCGTTTCTGCTTAGAATGAAGAGCTTCCGTTTAGTATTGGTCATTTCCGCTCAGAATGGAGAGTTCATGTTTACTATTACTAGTTTTTCCTTATATTGGAGAGATCCCATTTAGTATGCGTTGTTTATAGTTACATCTGTATGTTGTCATTTACTAACATCTGTTACCATTTACGTTTGAATATTGTCGTCCTTCTTTCACAGTATTCCGAGTTGGCTACCGACTTTGGCGATACCCAAACCCTAGGTTAGGCGACACGGCGACCATCACGTATGGACCTTGCCCCGAAGGTGCAACCCGACGCAGAGAAGCAGCGTTCGACCAAACATGGTCTGTCCCCGGCCCCACGCACTAGCCCCCCACCCGCCGCGCTTGGCGCGAGCCATAGTCGGCCTCGTCACGGGGCATAGGGACCCTGCTAGGAAGAAATTGGCGAGGATGTTTCCACCAGGCTGCTGAGGGGGTTTGAAACACTTATGCAGGAGTTCCAAGATTTGGTGTCTCGTGTGGACGCCATCGAACGACGGGTTCGCATGTCCGCCCCATCATTGACAGGAGGCACACCGAAATCACCCTCGGTGTCATCTCCGATGGCCAGGCGTAATGTGAAGAAGGTCACCACTCGGCGCTGTCCCATGGCTGTTCGCCCCAAGAATGAAGCAAAAAACCCCCTCGACGTTCTCGAGCGACCTTCACGGGCCTCAAGTTAGTCGGAGACTCCCTCAGTGAGCACCGGTCCAAGGATGAAAAGAGTCACCCGTAAGGGCAGGGAAAAGAAGGACGTTTCCCTAGGTCATTTAATAATCTTATTCGGCAATGATGGCTCCAACGTCGACGGCGTTATAGCATCTCTGACTGTGATAAAAGAGATCATTATTCCGACCTTCGATTTTGAGGCCTTCCATGCATCGAAGGAAACCTCTGACATGCAAACCACCGACAATGGCGAGGAACTCATACTTGCTCCAACACCGATACAGGAGAAAGTTGCGAGCCCAACCCCTTTTGTGGAACACATGGACGAAGAGGTTCCACGGCAAGACTCCTCCGTAGATAAAGCAACTAGTCCAGCCGCCTTCATGGACGAATTTGTTCCATTTGAGCCTCCTCAGGCAGAGAAAGCTGCCACCCCAATCCCTTCACCACATGATGAGGCTCCTTCCCAGCTCTCCCTAGCAAACGAAGATGCCAGTAGGGCCCCAGCTGTACATATGGAAATTGCAATCCCATTCCCACTACTTGTGGGTAACGAAGCGGCACATGTGGAAGAAACATCTGAGCACACTTCCAGTAAACAACCAACAGAGCTCCTTGTCGATGTTGATACCATAACCGTCATTGAAAAGCAATCGGCCATTGTCAAGATGACATTCATCCACAAAAAGAAAAGCCCTGCTGGATTCCAGCGTTTAGACCAACTTTAGTAAGCTGCTATGGGGATGTTTTTCAACTGTGTAATTGATAGGTAAGCTTCCTATTTTGTTTTAATTAACTATTCCCTTTTTGTTTTGACAATGGCGTTTCCACTTAGATGGTTGTGTTTCCGTTTACATTTGTGGGTTACCGCTTACATTTTTTGTTTCCGTTTAGCGTATAACGTTCCGCTTATATTTGTGGGTTTTCGCTTACATTTGTGCGTTTCCGTTTAGCGTACAACGTTCCCACTTACATTTTTGTGTTTCCGCTTACGTTTTTGTGTTTCCCTTTAACGTAGAACGTTCCCACTTACATTTGTGAGTTTCCACTTACATTTTGCTGTTTTTGTTTAGCGTAGAACGTTTTTCGCTTATATTATTAGGTTTCCGTTTAGTGTTGTCATTTAGTGATGATTTTAATTTCCGGCGTTTAGGACAGTCATGTGGAAGAGCGATCTATCAATCACGACCAGAAACCACTTGGTCACTTTAGTGGAAGGGTGCGTTCTCCCGGAAGATGTTCTCGACGTCTTCGTTGTCATCATCATGGAGTCACTCAAGAAGACCCCCTACCCTTATAAGAAGCGCGCTGCAATCACACATCTGCTGGTGCTTCTGATTTCGCAGGAAAGCACAGTGCAGAAGTGGCGCTGACGTTAGTCGAGGATGCCACCAGTAATTTCAACGAAGTTGAACTTGTTCTTCTAACTGATAATCTTCAACACACACTTTCATCTCCTCGTCCTAGACAAACAATTGAAGCAGTACCTGCATTACTCTTTGAAGCAGAGCCACACGTATGACACCGATGCGATGAAGATGGTAGGGATTTATGCTATTAGTTCCTTTTCTTTTGTTTTTGGTCATTTCTCCGTTGCTGACAACTTCTTATATGCTCACAACAACGGGAGCTTTTTGATTGTTGTTTTGTCGTTGTGGTCGGCGATGTAGGAACGGGGAATCTTCCTCTTGGTGCATGTCCGTAATTGTTCAATAAAATGTATTCACCATGCGTTTAATTGAACAATTACGCAATGGAGAGAAACTTCATGTGCCTTAGTCGGACGTGCCACTATTGCGTCTGCGGTATGAAGCACGTATACTGATGGACTGGATTACAAGGGGTAAAAAGGATGGCAAAGACGGCGGCGAGGGGAGCAATACCGAGAACCCTAACCTTTGGGTGGTCCATATTTAAGATTTCTTTTCCCTATTGCGAAATTATAATTACTTATCTTGGGCTTACATTTTTGTGTTTCGAGTAAATGATCCAGTTTTCACTTACATTTGAGTGTTTTCCGCTTAAATTGAATACTTATGCTTAGATTTAATAGTTTCTGCTTACATACTTGTGTCTCCGCGTAGATTTAATAGTTTTTACTTACGCACTGGTGTTTCCGCTTAGATTTAATTTTTTCTGCTTACACGCTCGTTAGTCCATAATGGGTGTATTGCATGACCTTTGGTTGTGGCCAACCTCTCTACACCTGCTTCGCACCTCAAGTCACGCACAACGGACGACCGTGACTCAATTCTTTTCGTTTCGGTGGTCTGGTTGCCTCTTAGTCATAGGTGGCCGGACGACCAACAGCCGACAGATCATCCGTTGGTTTGCTATTATCAGGGATAGGGAAAATGGCTTCGGCGTATGACGTACAGTATGTATCCGTGGTGAAGTACTCGTCAACATAGCGGTAGATGTTTCCATCAGTTTGCATTATAGCTGCGCATGCGTGCTTACATGGGATGCCGTAAACTTGCTACTATCGGCACGAGCACATCCTTTGATAGCAGACTGACGGAGAAGATGTTCCGATCAACAACCTCAAAACAGTCACCAGTTGATTCTTCGAGAAGATCCTCGACTTTTTGTGTATGTCTGGACACAAGTGGGTCTCCCATTGGCAAGATTGTTCACGATGACTGCACAACATATTCATGAGCTTAAACCTGCATCTATAAGTAAACGGAAACATATAGATCTAAGTGGGAAGTGATCATTCTAAACGAAAACACGTAAACATAAGTGGAAAATCCATAAGTAAACGGAAATACATAGATCTTAGTAGGAAATGAGCATACTAAATGAAAACATATGATCGTAGGCGGAAACATCCATAAGTAAACGGGAACACATAGTTTTAAAGGGAAAGTGAGCATGCTGAATGAAAATGAGTAAACATAACCGGAAACGTCCATAAGTAAACGGGAACACATATATCTAAGTGGGAAGTGACCATACTAAACGAAAATGCATAAATGTACGCGAAAACATCCTGCCCTATACTATATATAAAAATATAAAAACTATAAAATAAGAAAAAATAATTTATTGAACTTATTAAACTAACATCTCATTGATATATTGTTTCATCACGATTTAAATCAGAATGTCATTTTCTTGTTCCTTAATGGACCTTTTCAATTCTTTTAGGTTTTCCATAAGTAAACGGGAACACATAGTTTTAAATGGGAACAGAGCATGCTGAATGAAAACACGTAAACATCCAAAAACATTACCCTATCGAGTCCACTATGTTCGTCACAGGGAGGTGCCGTGCCTCTTTAATCCATGCATTGAATGATTCCGCAACGTTGGAATACATATCGCCTCATCTTTTGCCTTTGAACATATAGTTTGCCCAGTGCGCGAGGTCGGATTTTTGGAGTAACTAAAGATGTGCGTGCGAAGATGCATTCAACAGGTCGTTCGTTGCATCATTGAACTCCTTCTCCGTGCACGCAAATGCAATCCTAACAATTATGGACCAACATAGCTCCTTCAATGCCTTTCCACTCCCAACGTTTACTTTCATAAATTTGCCTTCAGGTGCCTAAGACAGTACGCATGCGGGGATGAGGGGAAAACCTTCTCGATTGCGTTGATGAGACCCTTTGACTTGTTAGACATAAATGTTATAATCTTCATATAATCATCTTCGCCATATAACGCATCACCAAGCTTAGAAATGAATCACATCCAATTGGCATCCATTTCGTTGTCAATAATGGTAAATGCGGCATGAAAAAAACCGTCATTGTTATCCTTCCCCATTACACCCAGTAAGGTGCCCCCATATTTCCTTAGCAAGTGATTCCCGTCAATGAATAGCAAGGGCCTGTAACCTCGTTTGTAGTGGTGGTAGTGTAGACCTTATTTTAGTTAGTTTATCTTCATTTGTTTTCACCACTATTATGATTATTTGACTAGATAATAGACCAATAACTAGTATTAGTACTCCCCAATCCTAAGTGAGATCGACAACCTTACTACTATAGCACACTTTATTACTTAACACTTTATTACTTGTATGGCGTATGCGCTTGCATAAGTAGGCTTACGCCTAACATCAATTTTAGAAAAATTTTATAAATATGTGCTAAATTCAAAATCCTCATGTGTTGTACTCTCATTCTATTTACGAATCAAATAAGGTGTTAGTGTCTATATTTGGTCTCTTTGATTTATTCAATCTTGGATATTTGTCATATTTATATTTGGTCACTTGTATATTTAGTATAATTATATTTAGCCAACTATACACATAAGGATCTAGGAATATGCTTAGGCGTATACAATCTTGTATTCTTATATATATGTTCTCAATATACATGTAGGCTCATCAAGCCTTATTCCTCTTCATGGTACCAGAGCCTGGTTTTTAAATTTTTACTCTCTTGTTTTTTTTTGTCTTGTCCTCTTTCTTCTCCAATGTCAACTGTTGGTTCTTCTTCACCCTCTGCCATTACTTTTATGTCCACAAGAGCCATGCCATCTTCTCATCATCCTGCTTTCTCTTTATCAAATATTCGTCAACATATTCCAGAAACACTCGCTTTTTCTAATTATTTAGTTTGGCGTGAACTATTTATTCCTGTCTTGAAAGGTTATCAAGTTTATGATCATGTTGATGATTCTATCACTGCTCTTTCCATCGATGATCTAGGGTATGCACAATGGTTGCAAATTGATAATCTTGTTCTTTCTTGGATTCAGTCCACTATTTCTCATGATATTTTACGATCTATCATTACTCCTGGTAAGCCTCTTACTGCTCAAAATGCTTGGTTGAAAATTGAAAAATTATTTAGAGACCATGTTGAGTCTCGCATTGTGTCTCTTCGTCAAGAGTTCTATCATTTAGAAAAACAAACTTTACCCATGAATGCTTTTCTTAATAAACTCAAAGAGTTGTTTGATTGTCGTACTTCTCTTGGAGATGATGTTTCTAATTGTGATCTTATCATGCAAATTGTCATGGGCCTTGGTTCAGAATATAACCCTATCACATCTGTCTTTATCACTCGACAACCATTACCTACTTTTGAGGAATGTCGGTCTCTCTTACTTATGGAAGAATCCAAACTTCAAAAACAACAATCTCCTTCTGTTTCTCAACAAGCCTTCCTTGCTCAGGCTCGATCCCTCCCTAATGGTGGTGGACGTATTAGCAATCGCAATGAACGCGGTGGTCGTGTTGGCTATAGAGGTGGACGTGGTAACTTTCAACCATTCAAACCAAGGACTAATAATACTTCTCCAAGTTTTTCTCCTACAGGCATTCTTGGTCCTCCGCCTCCTACTTCAAATACTTTAGGAGCTCAACATTTTTAGCATCGCGTTCAATGTTACACCTGTGGAGATTTTGGACATGTGGCTCGACTTTGTCCTTCGGTCCCAAAAGTTGATGCTAGTCCACAGGCATTCACTGTATTTCCTACTGATGCATCCATAAATGATAGTTGGGTCTTTGATTCTGGCACTTCTACTCATATGACGAATGATCCTGGTAAGCTTTGCTCTCTTTCTCCATACTATGGTCTTGACAAGATTTGTGTTGGATGGTGCCGCGTTACCGATTAAATTCTTTGGGTCTTCTGTTATCCCGATTGGTTCTCGTAATCTAGTTTTGAATGATGTACTTGTTTCTCCTGCTCTTACTAAAAATTTAGTTTCGATTCGAAAACTTACACTGATAACAATTGTGTTGTGGAATTTACTCCTTCTGGTTTTTGTGTTAAGGACCTGAAAACGAAGCACAACATTCTCAGCTCCTCTAGCCAAGATGGCCTGTATCCTCTTCGCAATTCCATCAACCCACTAAACGCATTTGGTCTTGCTACTATACATGTCACTGGTTCCACTTGGCACCGTCGCTTAGGACGTGCGAATTCTAAAGTGCTTTCTCATCTTTTTCAAAACTCTTTAATTTCTTGTAATAAATCTGAAACTTCAGATACATGTGTTTGTCATGCTTGTCAATTAGGAAAGCATGTTCGCCTACCATTTGATCAATCTAAGTCTCACACTTCTTCTCCTTTTGAATTAATACATTCTGATATGGGTCTCACCAGTTTCTTCACATAGTGGTTATCGTTATTTTCTCACTTTTTTGGATGATTTTTCTCATTATTCTTGGGTCTATCCTATCAAACACAAACATGAGGTTTTCACCCACTTTCTCCAGTTTCATGCTCTCATTAAAAATCAATTTCATGCCACCATAAAAATGTTTCAATGTGATAATGGTACTGAATATTCTAATTCTTCCTTTTGGGATTTTTTCTAAACTAATGGTATTCATTTTCGTTTCTCTTGTCTATACACTTCACAACAGAATGGGAAAGCTGAACGCCTTAGTCGTACCATTGGTAATATGATTCGTACTCTCCTCATACAAGCCTCTATGTCTCCTTCATTTTGGGTAGAAGCACTCTGGTGATCGTCCCGCAAGCGCACGGGGTCGTCAAGTAATAAACCACTCGCGCAAGCACGAGTGGGTCGTATTCCCAAGGGCCCGAGAATCTATCCTTACTTCCTTTTTGCTATGTTGTCTAGCCGATCAGACTTGAGATTTGGAAAGTGAAAGTAAAGAAGTAAAAACAAAGCAACTAAAATGCTAAATACGAAGGGCGATAAACGGGAGAAAAATCAGGATGAGAAGATGGTCACGGATGAGGATCCCCTCGGGGTTACTAAAGTGCGAAAGATGTTGGATTAACATGCAAGTGGCTTAAAGGACCGAGAAAACCCTAGATTAGGTCAACCCGATGGTCACGGCAATTGACCCCTAATCAGGTACGAGTATTGAATACGGGTTATACCCGTACAATTCCTCCTACGATTGCAAAGGGCAAGATGGTTTTCTCAAGCTAAGGTTGAATCACACATGAGTAATTAACCCTAGAATTGGAGGGGTACAAATACCCGATGGTCACGGCGTATTTGTACGTATTTCCCTTCCAAGCTTGGTGAGTCTAATACTAGGGCAATGGTCATGCAACCTAGTATTGGCTAAGTATGGATACACAGAGTTCTCATGCATACCCAAGCATTCAAAAACACCAAACATGAATCACAAACAAGCTAACAAGCATGAATTAAACCAAAACATCCAAACATCACAAGTTCACCCCAAGGTTCACCCACATCCGGTGACCTTGGGGTTTTAGCTGCTCATAGTCTCCAAATACATGAATAAAAGCATGAAAATAACTAAACCCAACATAAAAGACCTCCCTCCAAAGATTAGAGTCGAAGAAGCTTCCAAAGACGCCACTCGAAGGGGTGGCTTCCCGTCGTCTTCAACCTCAAGATTTGAAGCCCTAGAGGTAGATCCCGCACAAGAACGCGCTCTCCTCGCCGATTCTACCGTGGAAATGCCCTCCAAGCTCTCCTTCTTGGTCGGATTTGGAAGAGGTGGTGTGGAGCTCCAAGAAGAGGCAAAAAGTCCCCTTCTTTCATGCCCTAAAAGCCCTTAAAAGGGTGAAAATCGCGACTTCTCACGGGCTGCCTCACGGCCGTGAGGTTGCCCGTGAGGCATCCAGAAAGTTCTGCACGAAATTTCACCACGGTGCTACAGTACCCCTGCTACAGTATTTCCTACAGTGATTCCGCTACAGTATTTCTGCTACAGTATTTCTGCTACAGTGAAGAACCCAAAAACGTCGTATTTGGTGTCGAATTCTTCCTAAATACGTTCTTGAGCTCATTTAGGGTCTGCAACACAAAATAAAGGGGTTTAGACTATAAAAAGGGCATCGACTTATCAAAAAGATAATAAAATAATACAAATAAATACGTATAAAATACGTATATTTAGACGTTTATCAAACATCCCCACACCTAAGCGTTTGCTTGTCCCCAAGCAAACAAACATGAAGAACAGGGGCAAGAAGATAAATGGCTAAATATACGACCTCAAGCTCAACTGTACAGGACTCCACAAGCACAAATGGACAGAAATCAAGAAGTGAGTTGTTCAATTTATAGTCAAGTAATATTAGCTCTGTTTCATCCAAAGTGTTCCTGTGTGTGTGTGCTGACTCCCACCTTGACCTCCACACCCTGGATTACCCAGGATGCTTGTTCACCTCACTCAAATTGAAATTAGTGCTAGGAGTGCCAAACAAAAATCCTCTCAATAGCCAGTTAAAAATCTTTTGGTCCCCAAACGAAACTTTAACATCAAGTGAAGATAAGACAGGTTTCAGGCGCCCAAAGGTTTGTTTTTTTTTTTTTTTTTTTTTTTTTTTTTTGGAGTCCGCCTAACGTAGACTGCACAAAAATCTTTCAGCAGGATGCACATGCTGGCCAGGCACAAGAGCCACCCGACTTACTTGATTACAGATCTACATATACGCATTCATGCTTTTAGAAGCAGAGGAATACTGACATAGACTCAATTTTTTTTTTTTTTTTTTTTTTTTCACTTTTTTTTTTTTTTTTTTTTTTTTTTTTTTTTTTCTCTACACAACCTAACTCAGGACGCCTGATCAACCACCTGCTAAAAACCTCACTTAAAAACCTTACTTAGGGTTAAAGCAAAAATAGGGGACTCAAAAATTTTTTAAAGGACTATTGAAAGAGAAATTTGACATCCTAACACAAAATCAAAAAGATGGGTTAGAGTGTCAGAAGTGGAAGTTAGAGTGAGCAGGTATCAATGTACACTAAAGATGAGACAGAACTACATTCAAGTACATGTAAAGTACAACTCACTACTATCATTCTACCAAGCTAGGAAGTCCTTAACAATAAAATCATAGCTATCATAGGTGAGTCAAGCATGCATTAAAATAAAATACTCCATCCCCACACCTAAAGCTGTACATTGTCCCCAATGTACATAAGTCAGCAGCACAGGGTGGGAAATAAATATAAACCAAAAATTGAGAGATGGAGTAAGAAACTTCCCCAATCCGTTGATGAAGTGTGGAACATGTGCATGTGGACTTGGGGTAAACTAAGTGGTGAGGGCCTGGAGTGTGGAACAATTTGTATCATCATCCCGAAAGCACAACAAAACTGATCACAACTCCGAGAGACAAAAAATAATAAAGGAGGAGCGCGCACAAAAATAGTTCACAAACACCCAAAATAAAGTTTAGCAGAGCGAGAGCCCCGACTAACTTAAAAGTACAACAGACGGCAAAAGAAAAGAACAACAAACAAGCTCGAAGAAAAGAACAAAAGAAACAAGGTGGTGGTAATGTTAGGCCCAAGCTCTTGAGCACAACCCAAACTATCCTTCTAATGATGCCGAAGCCCTTTTGTGAAAGAAGCGCGGCACGAGATTCGTGATGTTCAATTTTAAACTTTGGTTCGTCGCGGGGTGGAGTACGGTGATTTCGGGCTCTCTTGTGTGCTACTTTCTTTACCGGCATCCTACAAAACCAAAGGGTCATCAATTCAACTAGTTACAAGAAAAGAACTAGCAAAATAATGAAGCTTTCATGGAAAATGCTCATTGCTACAGTAAATCCGAGAAAATTTTGCAAGAGTTTTTCTTGAAAAAGTATCCAAAAAATTTTTACAATCATGCCAAATCATACTTAATATACTCTTGCAACAAAGGAGAGCAAAATCCAAACAATAAACATCCCACAAATCCAAAAGAAATCAAACCCTTGAGTGAAAGAGCCTTTACCTAACCCTAGAATATGTAGGGCAAACCCTTTGCAAAATCCGGCCAAAGGAGTGTTTTTTCTTTAAAATCTCTTCACCAAATTAGTTGAGGGGAGGAGGAGGGGGATTTAGAGCAACAAAAATGAAGAAAATCGGTGGAGAATGGAGGGGGAAATGAGAGAAAGTTTTGGAGAAGAAGAGTGAGCAAGAGGAGCTTGAAAAGGGCCTCTTTAAAGACCCAACCCGTGAAGCCTCACGGGTGGGCTCACGGCCGTGAGCCCACCCGTGAGAAATCCCTGGATGGCTCACGGGTGAGCTCACGCCCGTGAGCTCACCCGTGAGCTTTCCCTGAATTCCTCAGGGGCAAGTTTCACGGGCCATAAACGGCCAAAATCTGAAATTTTCTCAACTTAACCTCTTCCAAACCCTCAAAAACGTTTAAAACAATGACAAATTAAGCATGGAAACACTCAAAACATGATTTTCATGGCATCTAATTTACAAATCACTCAAGGAAACACATGATCATGCAAAGGGATTTGGACAAAAATGATGAACAAAACCACCACAACAAGAAGAGTAACTTGAAAACTAACACACCAAAAATACGGAAAAAGAGCACACCAAGCAAACACACAACAAGAAAGAAGAAATGCAACAAATTTAAGAGCTTGGGTTGCCTCCCAAGGAGCGCTTGTTTAAAGTCGTTAGCTCGACTCTTCTTACCTCGAATCAGGGTGGGACAAAGGGTGGAGAGTTACCTCCATTTCTCGACGCGATGTTGTGACCTGGAAAGTAATGCTTGAGACGGTGACCATTGATCTTGAATGTTCCATCTTGAGGGTGAGTTATTTCGATGGCACCATGAGGGAAAACTTGTGTGACAGTGTATGGTCCATGCCATCTTGATTTCAATTTCCCTGGGAACAATCTCAATCTAGCATTGAACAATAAAACTTGATCCCCTTTTTGAAAATATTTAGCTCGTTTAATGTGGCGATCATGATACTCCTTCGTTTTCTCCTTGTATCGCACCGAGGTTTCATATGCCAATGTTCGCCATTCGTCTAATTCATTTAGTTGAAACTTCCTCTTGTGGCCCCTAAGGTGCGGATCGAAGTTGAGTTGTTTAATGGCCCAGTAAGCTCTGTGCTCCAATTCAACTAGTAAGTGGCAAGCTTTTCCATAGACCAATCTGTAGGGTGTTGATCCGATAGGTGTCTTGTATGCCGTCCTATATGCCCACAGCGCATCGTCTAGCTGTTCTGCCCAATCTCTTCGGTGCTGGTTGACGGTTTTCTCTAAGATCCGCTTTAACTCCCTATTTGATACCTCAACCTGCCCACTGGTTTGAGGATGATACGCAGTCGACATGCTATGAGATACCCCGTACCGTTTTAGAACTTTCTCAAATTGAGAGTTGCAGAAATGGGTGCCTCGATCACTTATGATCACCCTGGGTGTACCAAACCGGGAGAATAATTTCTTTAGAAATTTCACCACCACCCTAGCGTCACAAGACGGAAGAGCCTGTGCTTCCACCCATTTTGAGACATAATCTACTGACCACCAAAATGTACTTGTTACTATGGGAACTAGGGAATGGGCCCATGAAATCGATTCCCCAGACATCAAACACCTCACAAGCTTGATTCCATGATTGCGGCATTTCTTCTCTTTTTGAAATATTGCCGGTTCTTTGACACCTGTCACACTGTTGTACCAGTGCTTGTGCATCCTGAAACATAGTGGGCCAGTAGAATCCCGAGTCAAGAACCTTCTTCGCTGTTCTGCTCCCGCTATAGTGGCCTCCTGTAGGCCCTGAGTGGCAATGTATCAAGATATCGTGCCCTTCTTTACGTTGAAACACATCTCCTGACGATTTGATCGGCACACATCCCGAATAGGTACGGGTCTTCCCATATGTAGTGCTTTAGATCGGCAAAGAATTTTTTTCTCTCGTCGATATGTGAGCGCTTTGGGAAAATTTTTGCTTGCCAAGTAATTTGCTATATCTGCAAACCACGGAGTCTCATCTTCTTCAATCACCTGAATCTTGCACAACTGTTCTCCGGGGAATGAATCATTAATCTCATCCTTTTGCAAAGTATTTTCCATAGGTTCCTCAAGGCGCGAGAGATGATCGGCGGCTAAGTTCTCGCCCCCTTTTTATCCTTTATTTCTAGATCAAACTCTTGCAGCGGTAAGACCCATCGGATTAGACGAGGCTTTGCATCGACTTGTTAAGTAAATATTTTAGGGCGGGAATGATCTCGTGTACACAATCACCTTTGATAACACCAAATATGAGCGAAATTTGTCAAATGCAAAGACAACAACGAGCATTTCTTTTCGGTGGTGGTGTAGTTTTCTTGAGCATCGTTCGGGGTTTTGCTTGCATAGTAGATGGGGTGGAAGTGATTGTTTCGCCGCGGCCAAGCACGGCTCCCACAAAGCATAGTCACTCGCATCACACATTAATTCAAATGGCAGATTCCGGTCTGGAGAAACCATAATCGGTGCTTCTATAAGCTTTCTCTTCAAGGAAAGGAAGGCTTTCATACGGTCTTCATCGAACTCAAAAGGGGCATCCTTCTCGAGTAGCTTCGTCAATGGTCGGGCAATCGAAGAGAAATCTTTCACAAACCTCCTGTAAAACCCCGCATGGCCCGAGAAACTTCGATTGCTTTTGCGAAGTTGGAGGAGGAAGTTTCTCAATAGTGGCGACTTTTGCCCGATCCACTTCTATTCCCTTTTTAGAGATTTTATGTCCAAGTACTATACCCTCCTTGACCATAAAATGACATTTCTCCCGACTAAGCACCAAATTCGTTTCTTCACACCTTTTTAAGACTCGCTCCAAGTTTTTGAGACAGAAATCAAACGAGTCACCAAAGACTGAAAAGTCATCCATAAACACTTCCATAATGTTCTCCACCATACCTTCAAAAATGGCCAACATGCATCTCTGGAACGTGGCAGGTGCATTGCAAAGCCCGAAGGGCATACGGCGGTAGGCAAATGTTCCATACGGACAAGTGAAAGTGGTCTTCTCTTGGTCCTCAGGAGCAATCGGTATCTGAAAATATCCAGAGAGGCCATCCAAGAAGCAGTAATAAGCATGTCCCGCCAATCGTTCGAGCATCTGGTCTATGAAAGGCAAAGGGAAGTGATCCTTCCTTGTGGCATCGTTCAGCTTCCTGTAATCAATACAGACCCTCCAACCTGTGACTGTTCTCGTCGGGATAAGCTCGTTCCTCTCATTGGTAATAACTGTCATTCCTCCCTTTTTGGGTACTACTTGCACAGGACTCACCCAGGCACTGTCAGATATAGGGTATATAATGCCGGCGTCGAGAAGCTTGATAACCTCATTCTTCACTACTTCCTTCATATTAGGATTCAACCTTCGTTGGGGTATTGCCATGGGTTTGTGATTGTCTTCCATAAGAATTTTGTGCGTGCAAAATGATGGACTGATCCCTTTGATATCAGCTATTTTCCAAGCAATTGCCTTTTTATACTTTTTGAGTACCTCAAGGAGTTTGCCCTTTTGTTCCTCTCGTCAAATCTCGACGCGATGATGACTGGAAGTTTGGAACCCTCACCCGAAATGCGTATTCCAAGTGCACCGGTAACGGTTTTAGTTCCAGTTCAGGCGGTTCCTCCAATGACGACTTCAATTTCCCGAAACTGCCCATATCGCATTTTTCAGTCCTCACCTCTTCTGCCTCTGATGCACTGTCACTATAACAACTTTCTTCCCTTGCTTGTGCCTCTGTTTCTCCATGAATTGGGTTTTCATCCATTCTAAATTCCCCTTCTTTTAAACTGTCTCTCACTGCGTGCTTTGTGCCCTGTTCCATTGGAAAATGCTCTACGAGGTTCAATTTTTCTGTTTGCATGTACTGGTTGAAGAATGACTGAGTATTGAAATCTCCCTAGGTACTATTAATCGAACCCCCACAATACTGCTTCTTCCATTTATCATCATAAAAGTTTGGAGTGTTTGACCCAATCCCAGTGCTAGAGTAGTAAGAGCACGGCACCTGCGAGTGATGATAGTTAACCCAATCATTAGCTGCATACATAATTAAATAATAGAAGAAAGATATTTACAAAGTTAGAATAAAAAGAATGGAAGCAAAACAAGATAAGGAAAGACAAAAGAAGAAAAAAAAAAAAACAGAATAAATACAAGAATGGAAAAAATGGCAAAACAAAAGCCAAATCAATACGCTCAAAGTTTTCCGAATATTTCTCGTGGTTCCCCGGCAACGGCGCCAAAAACTTGGTGATCGTCCCGCAAGCGCACGGGGTCGTCAAGTAATAAACCACTCGCGCAAGCACGAGTGGGTCGTATTCCCAAGGGCCCGAGAATCTATCCTTACTTCCTTTTTGCTATGTTGTCTAGCCGATCAGACTTGAGATTTGGAAAGTGAAAGTAAAGAAGTAAAAACAAAGCAACTAAAATGCTAAATACGAAGGGCGATAAACGGGAGAAAAATCAGGATGAGAAGATGGTCACGGATGAGGATCCCCTCGGGGTTACTAAAGTGCGAAAGATGTTGGATTAACATGCAAGTGGCTTAAAGGACCGAGAAAACCCTAGATTAGGTCAACCCGATGGTCACGGCAATTGACCCCTAATCCGGTACGAGTATTGAATACGGGTTATACCCGTACAATTCCTCCTACGATTGCAAAGGGCAAGATGGTTTTCTCAAGCTAAGGTTGAATCACACATGAGTAATTAACCCTAGAATTGGAGGGGTACAAATACCCGATGGTCACGGCGTATTTGTACGTATTTCCCTTCCAAGCTTGGTGAGTCTAATACTAGGGCAATGGTCATGCAACCTAGTATTGGCTAAGTATGGATACACAGAGTTCTCATGCATACCCAAGCATTCAAAAACACCAAACATGAATCACAAACAAGCTAACAAGCATGAATTAAACCAAAACATCCAAACATCACAAGTTCACCCCAAGGTTCACCCACATCCGGTGACCTTGGGGTTTTAGTTGCTCATAGTCTCCAAATACATGAATAAAAGCATGAAAATAACTAAACCCAACATAAAAGACCTCCCTCCAAAGATTAGAGTCGAAGAAGCTTCCAAAGACGCCACTCGAAGGGGTGGCTTCCCGTCGTCTTCAACCTCAAGATTTGAAGCCCTAGAGGTAGATCCCGCACAAGAACGCGCTCTCCTCGCCGATTCTACCGTGGAAATGCCCTCCAAGCTCTCCTTCTTGGTCGGATTTGGAAGAGGTGGTGTGGAGCTCCAAGAAGAGGCAAAAAGTCCCCTTCTTTCATGCCCTAAAAGCCCTTAAAAGGGTGAAAATCGCGACTTCTCACGGGCTGCCTCACGGCCGTGAGGTTGCCCGTGAGGCATCCAGAAAGTTCTGCACGAAATTTCACCACGGTGCTACAGTACCCCTGCTACAGTATTTCCTACAGTGATTCCGCTACAGTATTTCTGCTACAGTATTTCTGCTACAGTGAAGAACCCAAAAACGTCGTATTTGGTGTCGAATTCTTCCTAAATACGTTCTTGAGCTCATTTAGGGTCTGCAACACAAAATAAAGGGGTTTAGACTATAAAAAGGGCATCGACTTATCAAAAAGATAATAAAATAATACAAATAAATACGTATAAAATACGTATATTTAGACGTTTATCACACTCCTCACAACTAACCATATTCTTAATCTCTTGCCTAGTTCTTTACTCAATTATGAAACTCCATATGAAACTCTTTACCATAAAGAACCTTCCTATAATCATCTTCGGGTATTTGGTTGTGCTTGTTATCCTAACCTTCTCTCTCAAGCATCACATAAATTATCTCCTCGATCCACTTTATGTGTCTTTTTGGGATATCCACAACATCATAAGGGATATAGGTGTTATGATCTACATTCTCGCAAAGTTATTGTGTCCTGACATGTGGTTTTTGATGAAAACTATTTTCCATTGCCTAATTCTTCATCATCTTTTTCTTTTTCAGGGTTTTCATTAACTCCTTTTCATACAAATCCACAAGATTTTATTCCTTCTGTTATTCGAGATCGCCCTTCTTCTTGCATAACCTTACCTTCTAAAGATAGTGGTATCACAGCGGTAGGTCCAAATGTCTGTCCCTCATCTAATGACCAACCCACAAATTCACCATCCTTTTCTACACATGTACCTAATCCTAATCCCACTGTTTTACCCGTGTCCCAAACAAATAACACCCAATCCTTATCCATACGTCATCCCTTGATTATACAAACTCAAGATGGAACTAGAAAGCCCAAAGTTATTTTTTCTTTACATGGCATTGTTTCTAATACTATTCCTCAGGAACCTAAGTCTGTACGCGAAGCATGTCAGGATCCATATTGGCTAGCAACCATGCAAGAGGAGCTTACTGCCTTGGACAGAAATCAGACGTGGACTTTGGTTCCTAGACCACCTAATATTAATGTCATTGGTTCTCGTTGGGTTTTCAAAGTTAAACAACGGGCTGATGGTTTATTAGAAAGGTATAAGGCTCGCCTTGTTGCTCAAGGTTTCAATCAGAGACCTGGCCTTGATTGTGGTGACACTTACAGTCCTGTGGTGAAGCCTGCCACTATTCGTACTGTTCTTACATATGCTCTTTCGAAAAATTGGCATATTCATCAATTAGATGTTAAAAACGCATTTCTCCATGGTTTTCTTACAAAAACTGTCTTTATGAAGCAACCTCCAGGTTTCATCAGTGCTACCTATCCAGACTATGTTTGTAAGCTCAATCGTGCTTTATATGGTCTCAAACAAGCTCCGCGTGCTTGGTACCAACGATTTACCTCTTTTATATTCTTCAAGGGCTTCATTAATAGTAAATCAAATTCATCTATGTTTGTGTATCGCCGAGGCGACGATATGGCTGTTCTTCTTCTCTATGTGGATGATATTATTCTCACGGCTTCTTCTACATCTTTATTATCATCCATCATTACTTATCTACAACAAGAATTTTCTATTTCAGATTTGGGTGACCTGCATTACTTTCTGGGCATATCTGTTACTTGTTCTTCTTCGGGTATATTTCTTTCTCAATGTAAATATGCTCAGGATCTTCTTTATTGGTGTCACATGTCTACTGCCAACTCTGTTTCCACACCAGTTGATTCAAAGTGTAAACTATCATTAACTGAAGGTGATCTCCTATCTGATGCTACAGAGTATCGCAGCATCGTTGGTGCACTTCAATATCTTACTTTCACGCGTCCTGAGCTAGCATTTGCTGTTCAGCAAGTTTGTTTGTTCATGCATGCTCCACGGACGAGTCATATAAAGGCTGTTAAGCGGATTTTGCGGTATCTTAATGGTACTATTGATCATGGCCTTTTACTTTCCCCAGGATCTTTAGATAAAATGGTCGTTTATTCTGAAGCTGATTGGGCTGGTTGCCCTGACACTCGTCGCTCTACTTCTGGTTATTGTGTGTTTTTTGGTCCGAATCTCATCTCTTGGTCTTCCAAACGGCAGCCTATTGTTTCTCGATCAAGTGCTGAAGCTGAATATCGGGCTGTTGCTAATGCTGTGACTGAAATTTCATGGCTTCATTCTTTGTTGTCTGAGCTTGGTCATAAACTACCATCTGCAACTTTGGTTTTTTGTGACAATGTTAGTGCGATTTTTCTTGCATCCAATCCAGTTCAAAATACGCGCACAAAACATGTTGAAATTGACCTTCATTTTGTGCGTGAAAAGTAGCTGCTAGGGCTATTCGAGTTCTTCATGTTCCTTCATCCCTTCAATTTGCAGATATTATGACTAAGGGTTTACCAAATATCTTATTCTCTGAATTTCGCTTCAATCTGAACCTTCAATCTGCTCCCGTTCAGATTACGGGGGGATGGTAGTGTCTATATTTGGTCTCTTTGATTTATTCAATCTTGTATATTTGTCATATTTATATTTGGTCACTTGTATATTTGGTATAATAGTATTTAGCCACCTATACACATAAGGATCTAGGAATATGCTTAGGCATATACAATCTTGTATTCTTATATATATGTTCTCAATATACATGTAGGCTCATCAAGCCTTATTTCTCTTCATAAGGAACAAAAAAACGTTGTCTTTGTGTTGTACTCAAAATTTTTGTATAAAATGGATCCTAAAAGTTGTGAATGTTGTATTCATTGGGACAACAAGTTAGGGTTGTGATGTTGCAGGCTTGCTTTAGATGAGGAAGATGAGAAAGGAAGAGATCTAAGAAGACATGAGAGGAGAATATGAAGATGTTAAGGCTTTGGAATGGTGTTCGGATATAGTGGTGGAGTTGTTGCCTTAAAGTTTGAGGACGAGGAACAATCGGATATATACTAAAATTATCTATTCTATTTGAAACAGAAACTTACAAACAAAATTATTTTGCTTCTAATTAGTAACTGACTAGAAATTAATTGTATTGGTTTTCTAAATTACAAACAAAACTACAATCCTTTTTTAATTTAGAATCTAAACTAGTTTCCATCTCTAATATGGTTTTAAATTTAACAACAAATTTCATATCCGTTTCCGATTGGAAACAAACATAAAATTCATTTCTGAATTTCATTCATTTTCCAAAAGTCCATGTTATGTAAAAATAATTTAAAAAATGAAAAATTGTGTAAATCTATAAAAATTTAAAATAATTTCTTAAAAGATATCATAGATTTATGGGATTGACATTATATAAGTATTGGATAAATATTTATAAAATTTTAAATATAAATTTTGTGAAATAAATTATAATTTGAAATAGACCAAAGTATTTATGTTTTGCTAATTATATATTTAAAAAAATAATATTTTAAATATGTATATATGTATATTATACAAATATACAAATTTCTATTGAGCCATAGTATATTTAAAAAGAAAAACAAATATTTGTTTTTGATACATATAAAAATATGAAAATTATAAACAGATTTCAAAATATATTCCTTATTTTTAAAACCAATTTCGAGTCCATTTCTAAATTTAGAAACAAATTCATTTCTAAATTTGGAAACAAATTTGAAATCCATTTCATAAATAAATATGGATTTTGAGTCCATTCCTAAATGTGGAAACTTACTAATCCATGTCTATGTTCATACATTCTTAAAAAATATATCAAACTCTAAAACAATTTGGAAAATTATAGATTGCGTAAATCTATATATATGAATAATACTTGTTTAAAAAGTATGGTAAATTTTATGGGATTCAAATTTCAAGTTTGAACATAATTTTAAGAAAGTATTTATTAAATTTTTACATATATTTAAAATTAAATATTATTTTAAATATGAATAGAGGTAATTTTACAAATATACGATTTTCTTTTGAGCTATGGTTAATGATAAGTGCCTAAATGTAGTTATTTACTTGTATATTTTGTATATAATTAGTATGCAATTTTGTTTTTAGAGAATTGATACCCGTTTCATGCTTAATCTTGTATTAGTTGCTTTGTAGGGCATGAAGAATCTATATTGAACTCGAAGACATGATTTGGGCGAAAAAGAAGTGAGTTTTGAGGTGCAACATTGTAGTGCTACTGTAGCACTTTATTGTAGCACCAGCAAGAAATCCTCACATCCATAAGAAAATTGCAAGAAAAAGCCTAAATTTTTCAGCCAATGAAAAATCAACCCCCTTGCGGCCGACAAAGCACCCACAAGGCACGGGTTTGACTTCGAAACAAGCCCAATTGAACTCTTTGCGGGCTCTTTGAGGCTCGCAAGGCTTTTGGGGGGGAGGGGTATAAAAGGCACTTTTAGGGCTTGAAAAAGGGGACTTTTGGATTGTCGGAGGAGATAACTCGCGATAATAGTGTGATTTGGAGGCGATTTCTTGGGTTTTTAGGGCTCAAAGGCTTCCAACTTCGAGGAGGAAGCATCATTTGAAAGATCCTTCACCGAACAACGCTGGCGACCTTCGAAGGACTTGAGCATTGTCAAGGAGTGATCAAAAGCTCAATAGGAGGATCCTTACCCATCATCATCATCGTTCGACAAGGGAGTTTCATTATGGTTTATTTGTGTTGTTTTATGCACATTTATTGTGATTTGAACTTGATGGCACACGAAACCCTCAAGGCCACCGGATGTAGGTGAACCTTGGGGGGGATGCATGTATCTTGGACGATTTATTTTATTTTAATGTATTTGGTTGATTTGTGATCTAATCTATGTTGCCTTGATGTCGTCAATTACTTATAGAGACCTTTGTAATTCTTGTATGAGCTATACTTGTAGATGCGAGATCTTGGATTCGGGTATTCAGTAGCCTCGGGCATTTAGCTGTAAACCTATAATTAGGTTCCTACCTAGTTAGAGACTTCTTTGAGTGTAGTGTAATCGTAGAAGGAGTTGACCTGGAAGGGATTCCGATCAACACTCGCATGTGATTAAGGATTAATCACCAATGGATTTGGAGTTAATCTAATTAAGAAGTCTCTCGGTCTAAACCATCATTTCAATCATCTATTATCATCCTAGTGGCATGACTACCCCAAGGGGATCCACATCCGTGGGCTCTATCACCCAATTATTTCCTACCCTGTCTCTCTGTTATCGATTAGTACTTCTTCCCTTATTGTTTTCTTTAGTTAGTAGTTAAGCTCCTCTCCAACAGCTTGTTAGGTTAGAAAATAAGTGATAAAAGAGTAATAGTAGCTTCTTGGCCCGAGGAATACGATTACACTTGCGGGTGGCCCATCAGTTAATTTAAACAAAAAAATTCAAAACCTTTATATTTATATATGTATATATATATATAACAAAAGGATGCATTCAAATTTAAAAAAAAAATATGAAAATCATGATATTATAATAATCAATATTTTAAAAATAAAAAATATACATACATCTACGAATTTTGGTTTAGGTGTAAAAAACCTTATGTTATGTACATAATTAGAAAGAACTAAAGTAAAAAAAAAATACCACTAAAAACAACCTAACAAAAATCACAATCTAATTCAATTATTGGATGCAACAATTATTCAAAAATCACAATCTAATTCAATTATTGGATGAAACAATTATTCAACAAATAATCCAATGAATAATTAAAATTTTCACAACAGTTGACATAACAAATAGGTAACAATTTTTCACAACAATTTTCACCGCAAATATTTCATAATAAATCTTCATAGATAAATTATCAAACAAATATTTAATAAATATCTATCAATTACTCAACAAATATGAAATACTTTTTCGCAATAATTAATAGCTTCCAAGTTTAAGTTTTACCTTTCATTATAAGGATTTGTTATTTTTTTTCTATTTTGTTTTATACTTGATTTACTTTTTTCCTTGATCTTGGTGAAATACGTCCTAGTCTTTACATTTGTATTCTCTACTCTGTAATACACTCTCCATGGTATTGGATCATGAACAGAAAAATATGTGTTAGAGTAATAATGTAAATCTATGTGGCAGTCAATTGGAAAACAGAACTCCGCTTGCAGTGTCTGGCCTTCTTCCATACGATCATGATGTACTTCAACCATGACGACGCCGGAGGCGTTGAACGGCACCTGTGGATTGTATTCTATCTTGCAGTGGTCTATCTTCAGACTCTGTCTCGAAATCTTAACCCATGCTATCTCTAATAACTTCGGAAACTCTAACTGAACCAGACACAATTCAGGAGAAAGATGGTATTCATACCTTTTGGATGTATGATACTCAGAGGTTATGGATAGCAACTGGTTATCCATTGTAATGATAAATAACGAGTGGTGATAGTATCTATTAATAATGGTTAGGAATTCCTTAAGAGTGGTACTTTTGTAAATAACTTAATCATTATTTACGATCATGCCATTCTCCAATTATAATAATTGAGGAGTGAGTCCATTCAAATGTGAAGGGGTTTTTGAAAACTAGTCTAGGATGCCCGATTGCCTTGGTGCCACACGTCGCCCGTCCGCGGAGTCCCACGCATCACAACGAACGGAGCGGCGTCCGATGTCGCGGAATGAGCATCCCGAGGAGCCCCCCTTTCGTCCATTCACACGTGGTGGAACCCATTCCCTCAATATTTTATTACAAGAATGGCATTCTTGTAAATAAAGTGTCAACCTTTGCAATAGTAAAACGCTGACGTGTCCCCATATCCACCATGTACCCCATCTCGAGGAAGGGCAAAGTGGGAATTCTGAAAGAATCTCCCACCTTTGCAATAGTAATGGTGGGTGACCGTCGATTCCCTCTGGAGCTCCACGTGGCGTCCATCCATCGTGGGTGGAATCTTTTCGGCATCTTTAATGCCACCTGTTGATTGATCTTCAATTAACACGTGTCATTCATCCGTCAGGATGCAACGACATCCGCAGATCTCATTATACCAACCATGTGTCATGCATCAGACAGGATGTACTCGTACAATACATTATCATGAATCACCACGTATCATGCATCCGAAGGATGCATCTGTATAATACAATACAATACACATTTATTAAATAATATCCGTTGATTGATCATCAATCAACCCACGTGTCCTGCATCCGAAGGATGCACTCGTCAAAATACATTACATCCTCTGTTTATACATACTTCTATCTATAATACAGCCCGATTAAACAAATCATTATGTTAATAATTAATTAATGGCGTCATCCATGACGCCTTCGGATAAGTATCGTCAATTGCTTCGATCCGAATTAATTGACCTTCATGATGAGGCTACCTGGTTAGGTTCCCTAACCCTATGGTTCAAGTTGGTGTACTCGGTTAATTATTGGGCATGTGAATACCCATTGATTAATAATAACATATTCGGGTTAGGTTTCAATCCCATCATTATTGGGCATGTGAATGCCCATCCACCCTAACATTATCCGAAAATGGGATTTTGTTAAAGGCATAAACACCCTTCATAACAGTTGAGGATGTGTGTTATAAATAGAACCTCTTATTTATACTAATATTAATAGGATGCCCTTACAATGTCATGGTTATTTTGTACATGGGTGTTGTTAAAATAACGTAATGTGTATTTCTCTGTGTCCATGTATTGAGTGATGCATTCTCCGGCTTCTGTAAGAAATAATGAAAACTGTATTCCGGGCCAGGATTACACAATAGGATAGACGATATGCCACCAGTAATTTGTACTAGTTTCCCATATTTACAATTGGACTGCCAATCACGCTATGACCCGAGTAATTCCTTCCAGTGTTTCAACCGTAAATACATAGGTGTAATGTCATCCAATACGTTATACATGGCGTCGTTATGGAATGTACGAGGAATGAGTTCCATGTGTCCACATATGTAGTTATGAAAGCCCAATGATCTGGCCTATGCAGTCTTCCCAAACCGACTTGAGCCTTCTATTATCAGTCTCATGAGCCGATCCACATCAGTTCTGCACATCAACTGTCTTTGCCCATTAACATCATTATCTGGGCCGAATGTGAAGTTATCCTCAACCCATTTCTGTACTTTATGAGGTATCATGAATGTAGAATATGCCCATGTAGGTTTAAATGGAGGTATTAGTTTTTGGAAAATACGATCAGCATTTGATCTTAGATTAGGATACTGCAAGTAATACGTCCCCGGATCATTTGCACGTATGAGTCTAAAATCCCTGTGGCAAAGGTGGGAAAACTTTCGTTAATGCCATCTTTGCCCCCATTGCACGATCGTAAATAACGATTAAGTTATTTACGAAAGTACCACACTGTTATTTATAAACACAATTAATCCATAACTTAATGTTCATCTTCACCGTTTTATCATAAAATAAAAAACCCATTATAAAACCATAATGCCATCCCGACCGAAAGCTTTTCGTATCAATGCGAAGAATATCTTCCTTACATATCCAAGGTGTATTCTAACCAAAGATGAAGCTATGGATCAATTGTTGAATCTTTGATTACTGGTGCAGAGACAATATGTGGTCATTACGAGGGAGTTACATGAAGATGGACAACCACATCTACATGCACTTATTCACTTCTGTGAGAAGGCATACATATCAAATGATAGTGTATTTGATTTAATACATGCTAGTTCCAAAAGACGGTTCCATCCCGACATACAGAGCTCAAGATCATGACCGGATGTTAAAGTTTACATAGAGAAAGACGGTGATTACATTGATTGGGGTACATTCCAGGATGACAGAAGATCCAATCGTTCAGCAAAGAACGATCTCGTATATGTATATATGAACGCACTCAATGCGTCTTCTGTACAAGAATCGCTTGATATCATACGTGCAAATGATCTGGGGACGTATTACTTGCAGTATCCTAATCTAAGATCAAATGCTGATCGTATTTTCCAGAAACCAATACCTCCATTTAAACCTACATGGGCATATTCTACATTCATGATACCTCATGAAGTACAGAAATGGGTTGAGAATAACTTCACATTCGGCCCAGATAATGATGTTAATGGGCAAAGACAATTGATGTGCAGAACTGATGTGGATCGGCTCATGAGACTGATAATAGAAGGCTCAAGTCGGTTTGGGAAGACTGCATAGGCCAGATCATTGGCCTTTCATAACTACATATGTGGACACATGGACCTCAATCCTCGTACATTCCATAACGACGCCATGTATAACATATTGGATGACATTACACCTATGTATTTACGGTTGAAACACTAAAAGGAATTACTCGGGTCATAGCGTGATTGGCAGTCCAATTGTAAATATGGGAAACTAGTACAAATTACTGGTGGCATACCGTCTATCCTATTGTGTAATCCTGGTCTGGAATACAGTTTTCATGATTTCTTACAGAAGCCGGAGAATGCATCACTCAATACATGGACACAGAGAAATACACATTACGTTATTTTAACAACACCCATGTACAAAATAACCATGACATTGTAAGGGCATCCTATTAATATTAGTATAAATAAGAGGTTCTATTTATAACACACATCCTCAACTGTTATGAAGGGTGTTTATGTCTTTAACAAAATCCCATTTTCGGATAATGTTAGGGTGGATGGGCATTCACATGCCCAATAATGATGGGATCGAAACCTAACCCGAATATGTTATTATTAATCAATGGGCATTCACATGCCCAATAATTAACCAGGTACACCAACTTGAAGCATAGGGTTAGGGAACCTAACAAGGTAGCCTCATCATGAAGGTCAATTGATTCGGATCGAAGCAATTGAAGATACTTATTCGAAGGCATCATGGATGACGCCATTAATTAATGATTTGTTTAATCGGGCTGTATTATAGATGGAAGTATGTATAAACAGAGGATGTAATGTATTTTGATGAGTGCATCATTCGGATGCAGAACACATGGGTTGATTGATGATCAATCAACGGATATTATTTAATAAATGTGTATTGTATTGTATTAGACGAATGCATCCTTCGGATGCATGACACGTGGTGATTCATGATAATGTATTGTACGAGTGCATCCTGTCGGATGCATGACACGTGGTTGGTATAATGAGATCTGCTAATGTCGTTGCATCCTGAGGGATGAATGACACGTGTTGAATGATGATCAATCAACGGATGGCATTAAAGATGCCGAAAAGATTCCATCCACGATGGATGGACGCCACGTGGAGCTCCAGAGGGAATTGACGGTTACCCACCATTACTATTGCAAAGGTGGGAGATTCTTTCAGAATTCTCACTTTGCCCATTCTCGAGATGGGGTACACGGTGGATATGGGGACACGTCAGCGTTTTACTATTGCAAAGGTTGACAACCTATTTACGAAAGTGCCATTCTCCAATTATAATAATTGAGGAGTGGGTCCATTCAAATGTGAATGGACGAAAGAGGGGATCCTATAGATGCTCACTCCGCGACATTGGACACTGCTCCGAAATGCCCATTCACTAATAATGTGAACACAATTAACATTTATGTACATATCACATCCGGCACTGTCCTTGACAGTGCACGCATACATCAAGTATTATAAGTCTATATACATTATATGGACGGATGATACTAATACGTTCCATGTATTGCTAAGGAGTCTGTAACAATTAGGTATACACATAATGACATCCAGCACTGTCCCTTATAGTGCATGCATTCAACAAGGATGTAATGGTCATATAACTCGTATATGACTTGAACATACTAATATGCTATGCGTATTGCTATGGAGCATCACTCAATACATGTTAACACTTATGAATACATATCACATCCGGCACTGTATTTGACAGTGCACGTATGCACCAAAGATAGAATGGTCATATACCTCGTATATGACTTGAACATACTAATACGCTATGCGTATTGCTATGGAGCCTCTCATCACTGTCCCTCTCTAAGGGTGAATCCAACTGTGATATTCTCTCATATCACAGTATCGTAAGTGTATTTTCAATACAATATGATATTAATCAGTATAGTATACATGTTATTGGTCTACGTACGTCCTGTGGACCATGTTAGTAAAAACACTGTCTCTTTCTAAGGGTGAATCCATATTATTAAACAAATGAATATAATAATAATGGGCCTCAGGCCCATTGGATCATATGAACATTATACATAATGTGAGTACATACAAAAGAGCTTATTTATATTAAACAAATGAATATTAACAACATCATAATGGGCCGCAGGCCCATTGGATCACATAAACATAACACATGAACATACAATACAAACATAACACACGATACAAACAATATTTATTACTAAACATATGATGGGCCACAGGCCCATGTTAACACATAGTAAACGGTGGGGATCGTTCCACATATGCATTTTACTAATCTCAGCAGTATGATAATTCGATAATCATGTATCTATCTAATAAAAAGTTCTTCTCATATTGCAGATCTTCTAACTTAGATTGGTATTCTATACGTAACCAATCCTTATCAGAATCATTGAATTGTTGCGCCTGCAAACAATTCTCATAAATTGTATTTATACATCTATCTACATAATCCATAACATGATTTAACCATGAATACGTATGCCATATGACGAGACTCCGATGTCTCATCGGTAAATGAATATTGTTTCCTATCAAATTTCGATAATAATCCCTCCTCCGTCGGACTGGCTCCACGCTATCTGCATCCAGCAGATGCCTCATGACGTCCATCGCTGTCTTGTAAAAACAAATCTTAATCGTTTTTTTTATCAGAGTAAGCTGTTCACCATCTTCAACATCGGGTTCTATTTATAGCACCCATTCCACTGTTATGAAGGGTGTTTATGTCTTTAACAAAATCCCATTTTTGGATATTAAATATCTGATAAATGACCCACACTTATGTTATTTACGATCGTGCCATGGGGGTAGTCTTGGCATTAATGAAAGTTTTCCCATCTTTGCCACAGGGATTTTAGAGTTATTTACGATCATGCCATAGGGACAAAGTTGGGATAAACAAAAGTTTTCCCACCTTTTCCACAGGGATTTTAGACCCACAAAACTCTCATATGAATAGGTGGTGGAAAATAATGATTTGTTTAATCGGGCATCCTATTAATATTACTAGGATGCCTGATTGCCCTGGTGCTATGCGTCGCCCATCCGCGGAGTCCCACGCATCTCAACGAACCGAGCGGCGTCCGATGTCGCGGAGTGAACATCCCTAGGAGCCCCCCTTTCGTCCTTTCCCACGTGGGCGGAGCCCACGGCCCTATTATTATAATAAGGAAATGACATTCTTGTAAATAAAGTGTCAACCTTTGCAATAGCAAAATGCATACGTGGAACGATCTCCACCGTTCCACGTATGTCAACGAGGGGTATTCTTGGCATTTAGAATCTCCCACCTTTGCAATAGTAATGGTAGGTGACCGTCCATTCTCTTTGGAGCTCCACGTGGCATCCATCCATCGTGGATGGAATCTTTTCGGCATCTTTAATGCCCTCCGTTGATGGATCATCAATCAACCCACACGTCATGCATCAACCGGATTCAGTTGTATATTAATACAATACAATATAAATACGATTGTTATTACAACCAACTTTGTCACAGAGATTTTAGACTCACAAAACTCTCATATGAATAGATGGTGGAAAATAATGATTTGTTTAATCGGGCATCATATTAATATTACTAGGATGCCAGATTGCCCTTGTGCCAAGCGTCACCCATCCGCGGAGTCCTACTCATCTCAACGAACGGAGCGGCGTCCGATGTCGCGGAGTGAGCATCTCTAGGATCCCCTCTTTCGTCCATTCACATTTGAATGGACCCACTCAATTATTATAATTGGAGAATGGCACTTTCGTAAATAAGTTGTCAACTTTTGCAATAGTAAAACGCTGACGTGTCCCCATATCCACCATGTACCCCATCTTGAGGAAGGGCAAAGTGGGAATTCTGAAAGAATCTCCCACCTTTGCAATAGTAATGGTGGGTGACCGTCCATTCCCTCTGGAGCTCCACCTGGCGTCTATCCATCGTGGATGGAATCTTTTCGGCATATTTAATGCCATCCATTGATTGATCATCAATCAACACGTGTCATTCATCCGTCAGGATGGAACGACATCCGCAGATCTCATTATACCAACCATGTGTCATGCATCAGATAGGATGCACTCGTACAATACATTATCATGAATCACCACGTGCCATGCATCCGAAGGATGCATCCGTATAATACAATACAATACACATTTATTAAATAATATAAGTTGATTGATTATCAATCAACCCACGTGTCCTGCATCCGAAGGATGCGCTCGTCAAAATACATTACATCTTCTATTTATACATACTTCCATCTATAATACAGCCCGATTAAACAAATCATTATGTTAATCATCAATTAATGGCGTCAATTGCTTCGATTCGAATCAATTGACCTTCATGATGAGGCTACCTGGTTAGGTTCCCTAACTCTATGGTTCAAGTTGGTGTACCCGGTTAATTATTGGGCATGTGAATGCCCATCCACCTTAACATTATCCGAAAATGGGATTTTGTTAAAGACATAAACACCCTTCATAACAGGTAAGGATGGGTGTTATAAATAGAACCCGAGATTGAAGATGGTGAACAACTTATTCTGGTAAGAAAAACGATTAAAATTTTTGTTACAAGACAGCGGCGTACGTCATGAGGCATCCGCTGGACGCAGATAACGTGGAGCTAATTGTTCGTTTACAGGATGAGTATATGAATAATATACTCAATTCATCATTACCACGTAACAGTCTTAGGTTTAAATTATTAATTGAAAGATACCGTTAGTTATTATGTACCCAGGATTATGTTCAGGATAGGATTAATCAAAGATTGTCCGAACCAAGATTAACCGCGTATGAACCAGGTTGGTTACAGAGAAGTTATGAGTTCATCTATTATTCAACAAATATGAAATACTTTTTCGCAATAATTAATCATACAAAGAAAAAAGTAAATCAAGTATAAAACAAAATAGAAAAAAGATAACAAATCCTTATAATGAAAGGTAAAACATAAACTTGGAAGCGATTAAGCAAAAAGAAAACTTTCCAATCCACCCAACCTGCAGTTATCTATTTTGGAGATTTTGAGAAAGCTATTGAATTCTTTTAAGGGTTTATTTATATTTATATTTATTATTAGTATTGTTTTATAAATTAATTTTCTAAAAAATTAATAATTACTAACTGATAAGTTTAATAAAAAATATATTTAAATATAAAATTTAAAAACAAAAAATATTTAAGGATCCATGTTTGACTAGCCATATTATTTATTATTATCACTTAACATCAATTTTATTTAACTTATAATAAAATTATTGTTTTTCTTTTAATTTATTTAAATAGTGCAGAGTGGAATTATAAAAATATATAAAAATATCACTCTCCAAAGACAAATTTTAATTATTAATATGTTAATATTATATATATATATATATGTGTGTGTGTGTGCAAGCGCGCGCCTGAATTAGATATATAAACACATTTTCGTCTTCTCCATTCTAAACACTCGATTAGACCGCCGTCTGATGCTCTTATTCACGTGCCCTCTCATCGGAGATCGTCATTACCATCACAAGACCATCATGGACATGGTTGCTACTCTTTGCTTCTTGATTTTAGCTTCATCAGCGGTCAAGTTTATCATCCTTCAGACTTCTTATCATATGTCTGTTCCACTACTTTGACTCTCATCTTAGCTTTTCTCTCTTGCAAGGTTTGTTTTTCCTTTTTTTATTCTTTTTTTTGGCAATAATGGATTCAAGCTATGTCGTTTGAATGGTTAGTGTTTCTTTTTCCCAATGTAATCTAAATACCCTTTTGCTTTGATCTTTCACAATATCTCTTCTTGCTATATTGTTTAAAGTTTTCTTTTCTTCCCCCTTTCAGTTATCATGAAAATGGCCTTTTATCTTGCCCTTTTTTCCTCTTTTTTAAGGCATGCACTATTGAAAAACTAAAAGTCTCTATTCTGTACATGTCTTACATGTTTCATTATTTATTCCATAAGTTTTCAGTTTGCTCCTCATAAATTAATCTTGTGTTCCACCTTTCATCAGCTTCAGGATAATAAATTGAAGTACAGTGTCCTATACATCCAGACTGTTGAAGTAATACTCAGAAGCTAAAGGTGGCTGATCAGAGGCTAAAACAAGTTGACTTTGGGCTATTGTGTATGTCGCATGAAGAATTCACGTGTGATTGGAAGTTGCTTTTCCTTGTTTGTGTTTTGACGGCTGCCATGTTGCATGTCTCTTTCTGTTATCTTTATATATTCAGCATTGTAGTGTTTTGAATGTTAAGCTAATTACATTGAGCTTTATTACAACCACTTAAGCATTTGTGTGTTCTATGTGAGTTTGATCACCTTTGAATTTACAGTGGTATTAGAAAAGAGCGATGATAAGTGCTTGATTATATATATTTTATAATATCAGTTTACATGCTTGAGCATCACTTTTATCAGGTTTTAGCATTAACAAGGTGTGCTTTGTGTTCTTTTGTGCAAACAGGGCTTTGGAGACATGACGTACAGGAAGAAGCAAATATAGGGTGTGATGACACGTTTCAAGGCCACAATCAGAAGTTGTGTTCATATACATGGGGGTGTTGCCAACTTTCGGAGGAGTACAAGTCATTACACAAACCGAAAGGGCACAAAGGCAGTAGTACGCCCATGTCCCAGCTTCCGTACAAAGCAGAAGAAGGTTCTTGAGGATTTCAAAGCATAGAAAGCCACACACCCTACCACACGAGCGTGTGCCCGACCGTGTGGACTCCATGGAAGACTTCGGGAAAAAATCACTGTGGAATGCCCGTGTGGATGCCCGCGTAAAGCCCCGAATTCAAATTATAAAAGCCGCCTTGTGATAATTTTTAGGGATCTTTTCGGCCACTTTCGAGAGACAAGGCGGCGAGGGCTTGGAAGGAGTTCTTTGCGGCTTTGGGAAGCTTTCCTCACCAACTTGGATCGATTCCTCCTCCGTCATAGCATCAAGGAACCCATCGGCGACCTAGCTTCGGAGTGGATTCAATCCAGACGTGGAAACTACCCATCAAGACTATCATCACGGATTTAAGGGGGTTATTCATTATGTCTTTGGAACTTTATTCTCAATTTATTATTTGTTTTGTGACTCGCTTCATGGAGAGCTAAACCCCTAGAGGGTATTCGGACATATAAACCCTAGGATTCTTATTTTTATTAGATTTACATTGTGTTTCTATTCGAATTTATCAGTTTGAGTTTTACTCTTGAGTTCTTAATGCTTGTTTGTGCTTTTGATTTCATTATTGATTGCCTTGCATGTTTTATTCAATCTAGTGAAGAGAGAGATCACCGCTAGGTTTAGAATTACCAAGAGTAAAGAGGGTCGAGAAGGTGAGCCGTGAGATAGCGGAGTGTCCCGTTTCCCTTCCGACAGATATTTCCTATCTTCATATTCCCTAAGTGTCAAGCAAGCATATGTGGTGTGAGGCGTCGAGAGAATTCTCCGCCGGGACCTCGTAGGGGGTTAGGGATCTTTCACTTGGAGGCAGGGTTAGATCTACTTTTAGGAATTGGTTATATCTTTGGGATCCCTAGAGTTTTAAGCAGTCATATGTGGTGTGAGGCGTCGAGAGAATTCTCCGCTGGGACCTCGTAGGGGACTAGTTATCGGCGACCTGGAGGCAGGGGCCGTTATACCTTTGGATACCCACGACTCATTGTTTCCTTTTAGAAACACTTGTAATCTACATCCAACACCCGAATCCTAGGAGGAGCATTGTCCGGATACCTCACTTTTATTGATTGAGAACTCTTTTTCTTTTATTTCCTGCGCACTTGTGGTGACACTCTTAGTGTTGCCATTAGATCATCACACACTACACTCATTAGGCTAGATAACAAAATAGGGGCTATTACTAGTACTTCTGTTCCCTGTGGTTCGACAACCCGACCCTTTGGGTCCACTTTTATTACTTGACGACCCGTGCACTTGCGGTAACGCAAGGGGTTGACACACATCACTCTGTTGTGTTGTTACGGAGACGCATCAAGCGACTTCATGGCTATTTGTTGCTCATCTTCAAAGAAAGCAAATGTACCATTCTTCAAGGGAAATTACAATTTCTGGAGCTGATACGCCCCTTGCGTATCCGCAAGTGCACGGATCGTATAAATAATAAAGTGTACCCTAAGGTCGGGTAGTCGTATCCACTGGGACGGGTATATCTTCTAATACTATC
This sequence comes from Dioscorea dumetorum, assembly GCA_902712375.1. Taxonomy (NCBI): domain Eukaryota; kingdom Viridiplantae; phylum Streptophyta; class Magnoliopsida; order Dioscoreales; family Dioscoreaceae; genus Dioscorea; species Dioscorea dumetorum. The sequence goes on from CACTHL010000135.1 coordinate 375,067, forward strand.
GTTCTGCTTAATATCTAACCAATTAGAGATGGGTTGAAATGACTCTGGTCTAGATTGAAGAAGATTAAAGAGAAGGAATCACACTAAGGGAAAGGTAAGGATTTGCTCAATGGAGGAAATAGGGCCCCGGGGTTGAATTCTTGATGCTAACTAACTTGGACTCCCTCAGTACTTATCGGAAATGTTTTTAGAACCCTAAATTCTAAGATCTCGTTGTGCTAAGTGAAGGATGCTCACAGTGCTATTGAACCATAGTTTGAGATCTCACTTCTTGCAACTATCATAAAGATTTGCAAGATAAGATAAGAAACCAAGAACTTAAAGCATTCAACTACTCAACATGCAATCAAGGCAGCTAACAACAAAGATTTAATGTAAAGACCAAAGACATTCATAAATACTGCAAGTAGAGTATCCAAGTTTAAGGTACAAGCATAAGAACACCACCCCGGGGCTCCCAATAAGAGTTTAGCCCCTCATAGAGTTAGACAACAAGGAAATTACCAAAGAAACAAATACAAAAGAGTTTGAAGACTCCCTATTTGCTTGCATCCTTGCGGCTATCTGAGGTTCTAATATGAAATGATTTCTCCTCCCAATCGGCCTACCATTCACGCGACATTCCCCTTCTGATGGTCAGGATGGCTCCCCAAAGCTCTCATCTTCTTCTCCTTTCTTTCTCCAGCCAAAAGTCCCCTAAAAACCTAAGTTTCTAGGGTTTTAACCTTTTCACGATGTGAGCACGGCCGTGTTGAGGCCGTGCTCCAAGCCGTGTAGATTACGGCTGAATAGAACTCATGAAACCCAATTTCCTGTAATCTGCACGGGGTCCAACACGCCCGTGTTGAAGCTGTGCTGAGGGTTGCACGACCATCCTTAGCGACCAGAAGGCATGTTAACCTTGGCTGAATTCTCCTGCAATCTTCACGGCTTGCAAGCATGGGCGTACTAAGGCCGTGTTGCGCTTGATGAGGTTTCTTGTAAGTCCTTTAGCTCCCAAAATCGCTCCAAATCACTTCTTCTTGCTTTAGGACTTTGATATTTGCATGGAAAACTAGAAATACCTCAAATAGCACTGAAATTGGAGAATTAATACCGATAAACTAAAGAATCATGGGAGTAAGAGATAAAATAACTATATATGAAATGCACTCATCAAATACCCCTAAACTTGAATCATTGCTTGATCTCAAGCAACCTTAATTCTCTAATAAAGTGATGAGTGTATGATTTCTGATCTCAGCAAAGTTAGAAAATTCGTAAAGCTTAAGAAACCCAGAGTAGCTAGTGCCTTAGTCAATTGAAAGCTCATGAAAGATTTTACTCTTACTTCGTACTACCTTGTGTGTGTGCCGCCTCACGAAGTGTGTCACAACTGTCCTTGAGGGGGTCTAGTTCAAACTATCACTTTTCACTTTTTCACGATGACTCCTAAACTGGGTAGTAGCTTCATACACCCTAGAGGCAGCCATTTCACTTGGTAGGTCATCAAAAATGCCATTTGTGATGCCTAAGATCCGACTACTTAAGTGCGGCTTTCGCTTGTTTTAAGGTGATAGCTCTTTCTACCATCTCTCTAACAGAATTCGACAGGGCATCCAAAGAAAAGGAATCCGACTTGTCAAAATTCTTTTCTTTTTCTCACTTTTTGAAATTTCTTCTCATATTCTAGCTCGGAGCATCAACATCGCTCGTAGTGTGTCCACCGAGACTGGCAACACACCGCCCACCATCCTCATCGATCGGGTACCCTCCTGGAGACCCATACCTCGAATCAGCCCCGTGATGTAAGGTCCAGCAAAGATGGCGTCCACGCGGGAATCCTGCCCCTGATGCTGGATGCTGAAAGCAACCTCGTAGCCGAGATGCAACTGAAAACCGTCCAGCATGCTCAACAGGAAGTCGAAATCACGGCGACTGATGACTCCTATGATGTCCCCCCGATCTGTAATGGAGTGGCTCAGGAAAAATGAATGTACCTGAGGACGGGGAGACGAAGGGACGAGGCCTTGGACCGGTAAGGATCGTAAGACCGGTCCGTACTCAATCGCTGCCAACAACTCTCTAGAGGCTCTCCGGGTAGTCCAGCGACGAGGAGTGCGTCGTACTCTGGAGTCCTGGTGAACTCCTCATTGTACAATCCAAGTCTGATCGAGAATTCGGTCAGACTCATCCGCTGCAGCTCGCCGAATGCCTGGAACTGAATGGTACCGTTGGGTGGAAGCTGACTGGACCTCGGGGAATCTGGAAGGTCGTGAGAACCTCCAAAGATAGCTCCCGGTGTGAGGGGTCGGTGATGGCGAGGAGGTGTGTCCATGCGCCCACTCCAAGGTAGCGCCCCACGTCCGCCTCTAGCTCGACCTCGTGGAGGACTTCCTAATCGATCGTCTGCATCTCGCCGAACCGCTTGGCACTCAAGCGGGAATATCGCTCTTAGTGGGCGGGAGCTCCAAAACCTGTAAACTGCACCGTAATCAACACGGCCGTGTTGTTCCCGTGCTGATCCTAAAAACTCCCAAAACAACGGAGAAACACCGAAAACGAACTCGAAATACAAACAAAGCACACACAAATACACAAACAACACAATTAAAGATGAACACAACATGAAACTACTCAGGTTGCCTCCCGAGAAGCGCTTGTTTAACGTCACTAGCTTGACGTACCTGTTCTCACCTCACGAAGGTTCAAAGTCATACCTTTTCTCCTGGCAGCCTACAAAAGAACAACCCAAATAGGGGGTCAAAGAGTCAATAAAAAATGCCTCGCCACTGCTGAGTACATTAGAAGGGATGTGTTTCGGGGCAAGGGCTTGCTGTTTCTTCCTATCAGCCACCTTCTTCCACCAAGTCCGAGCCTTAGATGGTTTCTTTCCCTTGACAAATAAAACTGGATTATCAGTGCTCGGTGGGACAACAACGACTTCTTCATCCCTTGCTATTGGATCGTCATATGGAGGTTCCTCCCCTAACAAGTCCGTGAGGTCATCCTTCCACAGAGCCTCCTGTACAAAATCACTAATAATATCATCATTAGTATCTAAAAAATAGCAAGAATCATCAAATGATATGGGTGTCTCATCGCATCCTTTAGTCCGAACACCACTTATTCATCCCCAACTCGAAGAGTTAATCAACCATCCTTCACATCAATTATTGCTTGCGAAGTAGCGAGGAATGGTCGCCTGAAAATTAGAGGTACCTCAGCCCGATCATCCAAGTCTAAGATAACAAAATCCACCGGGAATATGAACTTATCAACCTTCACCAAAACATCTTCCACAATTCCTAAGGGTCGGCGAGTGGATCGATCGGCAAGTTGGAGCGTCATTTGAGTCGGCTTGAGCTCTCCAAGTCGTAACGTCCGAAATATCTTGTAAGGCATCAGGTTAATGCTCGCCCTAGATCGGCAAGTTCTTTCTCATCCATCATTCCCCCAATTGTGCATGGGATGATGAAACCTCCCGGATCCTTCTCCTTCTTGGGGATTTTGTTTGAGATGATCGCGGAGCATTCTTCACTCAGTGTCACCGTCGAGACTGCTTCTAATTTTCTCTTGTTAGTCAATAGCTCCTTAAGGAATTTGGCATACTTGGGCATTTGCGAAAGAGCTTCTACGAACAGGACATTAATGTGCAAGGTCTTGAACATCTCCAGGAACTTCTTGAACTGCGCCTCTTGTTGGTCTTTCTTGAGCTTCTCAGGATAAGGCAATGTGGGTCTGTACTCTGCCACAGGATCTTTCTCCTTACCCTTCAGTTTTGCTCTTGAAGCTGATCTTGAGTCTTTCTCTAAGACTTCCACCCTTGACTCACTTTGAGTATCATGTTGTATTTGAGGAGGTGATGACTCTAATTCCTTCCCACTTCTTATAGTAACTGCCTTGAGAGACTCCCGGGGGTTGACTTCCGTATTACTAGGTAGAGAGTACGGGGGTCGTTCAGCGAGCGTCTTCGCTATTTGCGCGACCTGGCGCTCAAGATTCTGTAGTGATGCCTGTTGGTTCCTCATGCCTCTTTATGCCCTATGATTCGGGCATCATTGGACTGTATGTACTGAACAAGTAGGGCCTCTAGAGAAGGTCTCTTCTGTTCTGGGGGTGAGGGCCTAAAAAATTAAGGCCGTGTCGTTGTTGTTTTCCTGTTACGGCCGAGGGCGCTGCTGCCCTTGGTTCTGCTCTCTTCAAGAAAAATTTGGGTGGTTCCTCCACCCCGGGTTGTAGGTGTTGCTGTAAGGGTTGTTAGTATACCGCTGATTTTGTCTAATAAAGTCCACTTGTTCGGTCGTATTAACCCCCTCTGATGAACAACTAGGCCCGGCTTGGCTTGCCCAACTATCAGTACTCACACCTTGCGATGAAGATTGGACTTGCATTGTTTCCAACCTTTTAGAGATGGCTTCGACCTGTGCGCCAATGTGGTGAGCACATCAACCTCATAAAACCCGGCGGTTTTCACGGGCTTGTTCCTCTCAGAGCTCCACTGGTATCCATTAGATGCCATGTCTTCAATTAGGTTATGTGTTTCTTCGGGTCTCTTCTTCGCACAAAGAACCTCCTGCTGCTGCGTCTAACATCTGTTTAGTGGCCACATTCAACCCATTGTAAAAGATCTGAATTTGCATCCATTCTATGATCCCATGCTGTGGACACTTCCTCAATAATTCCTTATACCTTTCCCATGTGTCGTACAAGGTTTTAGATTCTGACTGATGAAATGAGGAGATATCGCTTCTGAGTTTGGTGATCTTGGCCGGTGGGAAGTATCGAGTCAATAATTTCTCGGCCAGTTGTGGCCAATTTGTGATAGACCCCGCTGGTAAGGAACTTAGACACTGCTTAGCCCTTCCTCGCACTGAAAACGGGAACAGTCGGAGGCGAACCGCGTCCTCGGTCACATTATTCTCCTTGAACGTGTCACAGATTTTCAGAAAACTTGCAAGATGTGCATATGGGTCCTCGTCCTGGAAACCATCGAAGTGGCATATCAGCTGCACCATCTGGATAAAATTGGGCTTCAGCTCGAAATTGTTTGCTGCAATAGGGGGCCAAACAATGCTTGATCCAGATCCCTCCAAATTAGGGCTTGCATAATCTGAGATACTCCTCTGATTTCCTGCCATGCTTTCTTCTTTATCCACCTCTATGCTTACTTCAACTGACCCGGTCTCTCTTAAATTGACCTGCCTCTGTCTCCTATGGAATGTCCTTTCGATATCAGGATCAGGGGGTGCTAGCTGGGAAGAATTCCCCCGGGTCATACACTAAGCCTGGGCACCAACAAAAAGAGAAAATGAGATATGCACTTTTAAACCTGATGAAAAGAAAATGATAAACAGCTTAAACAAATCACAAACACTACCAAAAATAAAAGAATACAAGCAAAAACGAACGATAAAAGAAAAAGAAAATAAAATAAGACGATTAGACTACTAAGACTGTTCGAATTCTTAGAAGTTGTCAGTCCCCGGCAACGGCGCCAAAAACTTGATACGCCCCTTACGTATCCGCAAGTGCATTGGTGGTTGATGAGATCCGCAAGTGCACGGGTCGTCAAGTAATACCTCTCACGCACGCGTGAGAGGGTCGTATTCCCTGGGGTCCCAAGAGCTGCTATTACTTCCCCCTAGACGGCACTGTCTAGTCTACCAAAGATAGAGAAATAAAACAAGATAAGAGAACTAACAAAGATAACTATAAACACATGGACTCAGGCACACCACATGAGCATATTTAAGGAAGCAAATAATAATGAAAGCGCGAGGTCCCGGGCTAGGATCCCCTCAGGGCTACTAAAGCAAGATGGATGCTAAAATTACACAGGCAGTGGTGGATGGGCCAAGAGATATCCAGCTGTAGATCACCCCGATGGTCACGGCGATGACCCCTAATCCGGTACGAGTATTGGCTCGGAATTTCTTCCGACCAAATCCTCCTACGATTGCACTACGCTTAGGAAAACCTCTAATTAGGGTCGATACTCAACCTAGGTCCAGCCCTAATGGTTGGAGGGGCATGAAATACCCGATGGTCACGGCGTATTCATACATGTATCCCTTCCATGCTATGTGAGTCTAGCACAAGGGCGATGGTCACGCACCAAGTACAATCTAGAAGTTGAATCACAGAGTTCTCATGCCAAACAACACATCGAAGAACACAAAGCATGAACCACAAACCAAACCACATACCATAAATGTAAATCTAAAACATCCATACAAAGCAAGTTCATCCCAAGGTTCACCGGATGCCCGGTGACCTTGGGAGTCTAGTTCATCATCAACAAAGGAGAAAGCAAGAAATACAACAAGTACAAGACAAAGCTCATAGCAAACTCCCTTAAGATGGAGACTAGAAGGTGGTGATGAGAACTTGTCGGATCCGCGCCGGCAAGCTCCTAGATCTTCTCCTTGATAGCACAACCTCTTCTCCCCTTGATTTCCTCCTCAGATCTGCCTTCTCCCCTTGCCTTGAAGCCCTAGGTGAAGATGGTGGAGAATGGTGGCCAAGAGTCCCCAAACATGATGCCCTAGGAGCCTTTAAAAAGGTGAAATCGCGACTCCTCACGGGCTGCCTCACGGCCGTGAGGTTGCCCGTGAGGCATCCAGAAAGTTTTGCAGGAATTTTCACCTCGGGTGCTACAGTAATTCAGCTACAGTACCCCTGCTACAGTACTTCTACAGTGAAAAACCCAAAAACGTCGTATTTGATGTCGAATTCTTCCTAAATACGTTCTTGAGCTCAATTAGGGTCTGCAACACAAAATAAAGAGATTTAGACTATAAAAAGGGCATCGACTTATCAAAAAGATAATAAAATAATACAATAGAATACGTATAAAATACGTATATTTAGACGTTTATCAGTGGTATAAGTAATAAAGTGTACCCTAAGGTCGGGTAGTCGTATCCACTGGGACTGGTATATCTCCTAATACTATCGTTCTGCTTAATATCTAACCAATTAGAGATGGGTTGAAATGACTCTGGTTTGGATTGAAGGAGATTAAAGAGAAGGAATCACACTAAGGGAAAGGTAAGGAGTTTCTCAATGGAGGAAATGGGGCCCCGGGGTTGAATTCTTGATGCTAACTAACTTGGACTTCCTCAGTACTTATTGGAAATGTCTTTAGAACCCTAAATTCTAAGATCTCGTTGTGCTAAGTGAAGGATGCTCACAGTGCTGTTGAACCATAGTTTGAGATCTCACTTCTTGCAACTATCATAAAGATTTGCAAGCTAAGAAACCAAGAACTTAAAGCATTCAACTACTCAACATGCAATCAAGGCAGCTAACAACCAAGATTTAATGTAAAGACCAAAGACATTCATAAATACTGCAAGTAGAGTATCCAAGTTTAAGGTACAACCATAAGAACACCACCCCGGGGCTCCCAATAAGAGTTTAGCCCCTCATAGAGTTAGACAACAAGGAAATTACCAAAGAAACAAATACAAAAGAGTTTGAAGACTCCCTATTTGCTTGCATCCTTGCGGCTATCTGAGGTTCTAATGTGAAATGATTTCTCCTCCTAATCGGCCTATGATAAACGTCTAAATATACGTTTTTTATACGTAATTATCTGAATTATTTTATTATCTTTTTAATGAGCCGATGCCCTTCTTTCGGTCTAAATCTCTTTATTTTGTGTTACAGGCCCTGAATAAGCCCAAATAAGGTTAAGAACGTATTTATAAAAAAACTGGCACCAAATACGGCGTTTTTGGGCAGCATCACTGTAGTAGGGTGCTGTAGCACCGGGACAAATCTGATAAAGTCTCTGGATGCCTTGCGGGCAACCTTGCGCCCGCAAGGTCACCCGTAAGGCATCGCGATGTGATGAATTTAAAAGTTTTTAGGGCAATTAGAATGGGGGACTTTTCATCTACTCTTCTAGGGCCGGCGCCCCACCTTCTTTGCCGGCCATTTCCGGCGATCTACGGCGCAATCTTCACCAAGAGGGAGGCACACATCGAAGGAGAAGGTTTGGAGGGAAGATCCTAAACATCAAGGTGTATTTTGAAGGTCTTCATCCATTCAAGGGTTTCCAAAGCTAGAGGGAGTGTTTCTTCCTTCTTTTCTTGTTGATTTGCTCCTTGAACTTGTATGAGTGTTCCTCTTTCATGAGGAACTAACTTATTTGTGGTTTGGACATGATGAACTCTAGGGGTGTTTGTTTGTAATTTGGATGATCATCCTTGTGATGTATTGTTGGATGTTGTATTTCTTTTATGGAATCTTATAGTTTGTGGTTAATGTTTGGTGTATTTTAATGCCTTCGTATGCATGAGAACTCGGTGTGCCATTTCTAGGAAATGCTAGGTTGCATGACCATTGCCCTAGTATTAGACTCACCAAGCTTGAAAGGGATTCATGTATGAATACACCGTGACCATCGGGTATTTCGTACCTCTCCAACCATTAGGGATGAACATAGATATTGAGTTTGACCCTAATTAGAGATTTCCCTAAGTTTAATGCAATCATAGGAGGATTTGGGCGGATGTGATTCCGATCCAATACTTCTACCGGATTAGGGGTTGATCGCCGTGACCATCGGGGTTGACCTACTTTAGGAGTCTCTTGGCCCAGCTACCATCTCAACATTTTGTCCTAAATTCAGGACCTAATGACAACCCTAGGGGAATTCATTGTCCAAATCACCTCTTCGTGTGTTTGATTCTCCCTTGTTTGCTAAATGTGTGTAGTAGTAGCCCAGATTTCATTCTAGTAGTTTTTTATTTTTTTGCAATCACTGTTTATCTTTTGAAGTGTTAGGCTGGGAAATAGACGAAAGGGGAGTAATAGTAACTCCTTGGGCCATTGGGAATACGACCCACTCGTGCGTGCTCGAGTGGTTTATTACTTGACGACCCTGTGCGCTTGCGGGATCACCATCAACCTACCATTCGCACGACATTCCCCTTCTGATGGTCACCATCAGCCTACCATTGGCCGTGTTGAGCTTGATGAGGTTTCTTGTAAGTCCTTTAGCTCCCAAAATCGCTCCAAATCACTTCTTCTTGCTTTAGGAGTTTGATATCTGCATGGAAAACTAGAAATACCTCAAATAGCACTGAAATTAGAGAATTAACGCCGATAAACTCAAGAATCATGGGAGTAAGAGATAGAATAACTATATATGAAATGCACTCATCAGGAGCCTTAAGAGATGAAGACTATGTTCTGTTCGAAGGACCTCTGGAATCTTGTGGAGAAGGGATTCAGTTTAGAAGGAGATGGAAATAGACTTAATGAGAGTTTGAAGAAATATGCGAAGGCTGGCTTTGTATCTAATACAACAAGCTCTTGACGAAAGAATGCTCATTAGGATCTCTGAGGCAAAGACAACCAAAGAAGCTTGGGAAACTTTGAAGATAGAGTACCAAGGGAACCGGAACACAGTCACAGTGAATTTGCATGCATTGCACAATGAACTAGACGTTACAAAGAGGAAGCAAAGTAAAAGATCTTAAGATTTTGTGAGCATAATCCTGGACATTGTATATCGAATGAAGATGCTTAATAAGTCTGTCCCTGAGTAGGGAGTGGTCGTAAAAATACTTAATAGCCTTATTCCATCGTTCATTAACATTGTATCTTCAATTTTAGAAGCTAAGGATATGAACACACTCACAGTTCAAGAATTGAGTGGCTTATTAAAAAGTCATGAGTCAATCCTCGATTTGGCTTTTGGATAGGAGGAAGAAGCAGCATTGCATGTTAAAACTCTTTGAATTAGAGAACAGAGCACTCATGGAGGTCGATGACGCAGCCATGGCTTCTTCGAAGGTAGAGAGCATAGTCGCTAGAGAGGAAGAAACACAGATCATCTCAACTTAATGAAGCTAACAAACAACAAAAAGCCCTTCATTTCAAAATATGGGCATGTTAAGGCTCAGTGTTAGTATAGAACCAAGGAGGCAAAAGTGACAGCTGAAGAAACAAAGAAAGGAGATGACGAAGGTCTACTCTTCATATCAAACACCGGAACAAAGAATAAAGATGGCGGTACATGGCTCATGGAAAGTGGTTGTTCCAACCACATGACAGGCAATAGAAGTTTGTTTAAGAGTATAGAAAAGGCTCAACCTCAAGTCATTCGACTTGGAGATGGGAATACATTGGAAGTTTCAGGCGTTGGTCCAATTGCACTTGAAACAAACTCAGGGAAAACTAATATGCTAATTAATATACAATTTGTGCCTAACTTAGCACACAATTCTCTACGTGTAGGGTAACTCATGTCATTAGGATATAAAGTGGAATTCAGGATGGAGATTGCACAATTAAAGACAACCAGTTTAACACCTTGTTGGCAAGAGTGCAAATGACTCCATGATACGCCCCTTGCGTAACCGCAAGTGCACGGGTCATATAAGCAGTAAATATGTACCTTTAGGGTCGGGTAGCCGTATCCACTGGGACTGGTATAGCTTCTAATACTAACATTCTGCTTAATATCTAACCAAACAGAGAAGGATGGAATTAACTCTGGGTTGAATTTAAGGAGTATGAGGAAAGAAAATGCACTAAGGGAAATGTGAGGATTGACTCAATGGAGGAGATGGGGCACCGAGGTTGGAATTTTGACGTTCACTAACTCGGTCTTTCTCAGTATTTATCAGAAATGTCTTCAGTTCTAAATTTAGTTATGCTATAAGAATGATGCTTGCAGCGCTGCTGAACCCTAAGTTGAAATCTTATTGCTTGCAACTATCAATAACGATTCACAAGCTTAGATAAGAGAACCTAACTTCCAAGCATTCAAGCACTAAACAACACTCAAGATAGCCAATAACTCAGATTTAATGTAAAGAAGAAGACATTCATAAATTCTGCAAGTAAAGACAATGAGTTCAAGCTACAACGTCATACAAACCATCCCGGGGCTCCTTTAAGAGTTTAGCCCCTCATGACATTAAACACCAAGGAAATTGCTAAAGAAATTGAAATACAAGAAGTTGAAAACTCCCTAATTTCTTGCATCCTTATGGTTGTCAGAGGATCTACGATGTCTTGGAATCTCCTCCAGATCGGCCTACCATATGCGCGACATACCCTTGGTGAAGAGGAGGACGGACCCCCAAAGCTCTCTCCTTCTTCCTCCTTTAGTTCACCCACCAAAAAGTCCCCCAAAAACATAAGCTTTTAGGGTTTTAATGTTTTCCCGATGTGAGCACGGGTGTGTTGAAGCCATGCAGATTACGGCCAAATAAAACTCCAGAAACTCTCATTCTTGTAATCTGCACGGGGTTCAACACGGGCGTGCTTAGGCCGTGTTGAGGGTTTGCACTACCGTGCTTAGCGAACTCAGACTGTGCTGACTTTGGCTGAATTCTCCTGCAATCTGCACGGGGTAAAGCACGGGCGTGCTTAAGCCGTGTTGATCTTGATAAGGTTTCTTCTAAGTCCTTTAGCTTCTAAAATCATTCCAAATCAATTCTTCTTGCTTCAGGACTTTGATATCTGGATGGAAAACCAAGAATACCTCAAATAGCACTGAATTTGGAGAATTAAAGCCAAAAGACTCAATAATGATGAGGGTATAGTCTAAAATATATATATGAAATGCACTCATCACTCCACACCATCTCTTCCCTCTTGGTGCAAGTACTTTAAGGAGTGCTCACATTGTGCAAGGAGAAAAGGAGGCATCAAAGCTCTGGTATAGATGCTATAGGTACCTAAATCAGAGAAGTTTGCAGAATTTGTGTTAACATATTCTACTGCAAGGACTTCCTCCCATCTCAACACTGTAGTTATATGAAGCTTGCTCTCTTAGGAAGCAAACAAGGCAAGTGTTTCCCAAAGGACAGGCACAACGAGCAACAATGCCTTTGGATTTAATACATGGAGACATTGTGGTGTGATGTGACCTAGCTACGTAAGTCCACATGCATATCAAGTAATATAGTGTGCATGAATGCAGGGTTATCAAATCCATAGGCAATTAGAATACTAGTACTTACTTTGCAACAATTATCCAACCTAATCAAACAAAGTGAAGCAATAATAAAAATAAGTAACAGAAAGAAATAAGAGCTGAAGTAAAACAGTGTACAACTGGCTGTTAAGGTAGGAGTACTTGGACAATGATCTCCTAGGGTTGTTACTTGAAATACAGGATTACATTTACATTTCTTCTGCTAAAAGAATTGAATCACAAGGAACCTACTATCCCCATACCCCGCACTCATCGCAGACTAGGAGTAGTTTTATACAGGGTTGTAGAGGAGAATTCTCTCGACCTAGACCCTACGTGGGAATGTTTTCCTCTCGGTTCCTATAACAGGTCAACTTTGGATCCCGAAGTTAGGTTACTCACTCTCTCGATATAATAGCCCATGATCTCATGCCATTCCCTAGCGGAGAGTTCTCGCGACTCTAGGGTTGCACGATCGCTCAGAGCTTACGGGAACACTAAAGTAAGATGACCTAGGTGGAAGGGAAAGAGGACGTTTCTCTACCTGCAGGCTCACTCTCTCAACCCTCTTTGATCTTGAATAGTGACACACTAACGGGTTTTTCACCACACACTAGGAATCAATCAACCAAGAAAAATGAATAATCCCAAAACTAGAATTGAACAAGAACATTGACACACCCAAACGGGTGTCGAAGTAATAAAGTAATAAACGGGTGTCGAAGTAATAAAGTGCCCAAACAGGTGTCGAAGTAATAAAGTACCCAAACGGGTGGGTAGTCGAATCCACAGGGAGTAGACGTAAGAACAGTAACACTTTGCTAAGTAGCCAAAGACAAATCAATTGTTGTTGCAATTGAAAATAAAACAAGAAAAACAGAAATAAAGTTCTGAAAGTAAAAGCTAGAGTGTAGAATAAGATCAATATGAAGATGGGGTACTCGGACAATGCTCCCCCTAGAATCCTAGTTTCTAGTGCAAAACTTAAGCTGCTCTTCTTATAATGAGAATCAATGAGTCGTGGAAATCCAAGGATACAGGGTCCCAAACCTAAGGTCAACCATGACTAGTCCCTACGAGGTCCCTGCGGAGAGAAAGGCTCTCGACGCCTCACACCACGTATGACTGCGAAAAGCTCGTGGGAATCCAAATGATAAACCCTATTCCGAAATATGAACCAACCCCTTTGGTCCAGGTGGAAGATCCCTAATCACAAATAAGTCCCGGCGGAAAGACTTCTCTCTCAACGCCTAACTCTCTTTGAGATCGAAGTTATCTCGTGGAATGAGAAGGTAGAGTAAATCATACCGGAAGGGAAAGGGGACGTGTTGCTACCTCTCAACTCACCCTCTCGACCCTCTTCAATCCTGATTGATCTAATCCTAATGGTGATGGTCACTCGTCAAAAGGATGATTAAATGTGATTCTCAACCCTAGTGTCACTCTAAGGGAAAATCCAAGAAGCATACAAGATTGAAGCTCAAATTAATACTCAAATTAAAGAACAACAATAAAGTCATAGAAACATAGTAATTCTAGAGTTTACAAGTCCAAGTACCCACTAGGGTTTTAGCTCTCCATGGAGCAATACAAGATCATGAAAGAAATGGAAATTAAATGCAAAAAATCCATAAATAAAACCCCCTTAAGCTCCGTGCCGATAGTCTATGAGGGCTTCTCCTTCTTCTCCAAAGAATTCCTTCCTCCAAGCCTAGGGCACACCTCATTGAATCGAGTCGTCGAAGGCTCCCCCAATAGCTCTCCTTGGAAGGAATTGATGTTGAAATCGATGAAGAAGCACCCCCAAAGTGTAGCAAGAACCTCCTGAACCCTAGCCGTCACTCCCTGTCAAGTTTGGAAGAAGATCCCCAAAATAACGCTTCAGAACGGCTTTATAATTGGCCATCTCGAGGATCCACACACGCCCATGTGGAATTTCAGCCCTGTGGAAAATTGCGTATTGGTCCCCGATTTTGCCTGTTTCTTCTCTTGAGGTCACATGGACGGACACACGCCCATGTGAAAGGTCATGTGGCATTTCTTGATGATGAGAAACCCTTAGAGAGCTTATGAAATCTTCGAACAAATCCGAACAAGCGAGCATGACTGCCTTCGTGTCCTTCTACAAGAATTGTCTTGAAGCCTTTAGAAGTTGGCACATACCCCCTCGTTTGAACCCGATTTGTGTCTTGAACTTTGTATTTGCACAAAAGAGCTCCACTTGGCACCATTATGACCTAATCTTGCCTTTATTCACGTACCATGTCTTCACAACCCTAATTGCACAAAAGAACACCAAAGCACACGAAATTAGCGATACAACCTGAGAAATGTGATGCTCATGCGTGGAAAACATTTCTAAAAATATGTACATGCAAGCACTTATCAAACTCCCCCACACTTAAGCTTTTGCTTATCCTCAAGCAAAGTTCATACCATGAGAATTAAAGGTTGATTGATGAAAATGCTTGGCCTTAAGTTCACCAAAAGTGTGTAAAGATAGCATTCTCAACAAGGGAAAATTTTAAACATAGATAGATAAAAACCAAAACTCTAGCAAAAACTCAAATAGCGAAGAAAATAAAATCTGAAAGCGTGTGTGTGTGTATACTTACTCATACCAGCCCCAAGTCTACGCTTGAACATTATTAAAACAAGGACTTATTTAAGGACAAAGAAATCAGTGGTAGCTGCACACAACCTCAAAGGTAGCCATTTCCCAAGATGCCTCCTAGGCGGCTTTCACCCTTTCAAGGTGGTAGCTCTTTCCACCCGGGAGTGTTAGCTTTCACACAGCCTATTAGATAGCTCTTTCTCTTATTAGGGCATAGCTAGTATCCGACTTATGAGAGTAGCTGCATACAAAATAAGTGGTAGCTCTTTCCACCCCAAGGACAAAGGAATTTTTTATTTTATTTTTTTATTTTTTTATTTTTTATTTTTTATTTTTCATATATTTTTTTTATTTTAAACTCAAATAATGAAACTAATGTCCTTTCATAACTGAACTAGCGTTATCAGGGTTAACAGAGCAAGTAATGTGCAAGAAATGCAATCAGACAAAAAATTTCTAAGTTTTTCGAGTAAACTAGAGCATGGTAACAACCGATGTTTAAATTTCACCTAAATTCGAAAATACACTCCTTTTCCTTAAGGTGAACTGTCATTGGTTAGATGAGCATGAAAATGATGATCGAGAATAAAAAACGTGTGCAGTGTGAACTCCCCCCCACAGTTGAGCTGTACATTGCCCTCAATGTACTCATACAAACATGCAACATAAGAAAACAAATAATAACATGAGGGCGTGGGTATTAAAACAACATTCCCCTGATCTCCGAGTGTAGTATTTGAATGGAGGTGTAAAAGCGGGAAGTGAAGTTGCGTAGGGTTGTGAAGCTCACACGGCCATGTGAGACATCCACATGGCCGTGCCTATGACCATTTCTCAAAACCAGGTTGACAAGCCTATCTGCACATCACAAAAGGGGTTCAGTGGATCTCGACACAAACTAAGATTAAAAGAGTATAAAAGTAAACAAACCGAACTCAAACTCAAACATAAACATAAGAAATAAAAACAGTAAGATAACTCTCAGAAGGTACAACCTTTCTGAGTACAAAAAGACTCAACAGAAATGAAAGTACAAGGAAATAAAATGGAATAAAAGACGCGTCAAGCGTCGTCATCTGCTGGTGCTGCTGGGGATGCTGGAGATGCATGGGGTGCTCTGGGTGTGGACGGCGAAGTGGAGTCGCTACCACTAGGGTTTAGGGTTAAGGGTTTAGGGCAGATTGCAAAATCGTTATCTGAATGACCACAAGGAAGTCTCCCGGGAAATACAGAGACAAACCCAAGAGAGCAGCTGAAGGCAATCACTTTGAGGAGTGGTCGTGAGGTTGAGGGTAGACTTCCCACTGAAGAGGTTGTTCAAATTCCTGCTAAGGAGACAGACAAGGAAAAGGGTAAGGAAAAGGAGGTAGCACCTGCACCATACAAACCAAGGATTCCTTACGCTTCAAGGCTGAAGAATGATCAAAATGATGAGCAGTACAAGAAGTTTTTGGGCCTTTTCAAGCAGCTGCACATTAATATCCCTTTTGTGGAGGCTTTGTCTAAAATGCCTCGATATGCAAAATTTTTGAAGGACCTCTTAACCAACAAGAGGAAATTGGAAGAGGGTGCAGCAGTGATATTGGATGCATCTTGTTCAGCTGTGTTGCAAAAAAATCTACCTAACAAGATGAAAGACCCTGGAAGCTTCATCATCCCATGTAACATTGGGAATTTGGGTGAAGAGAAGGCATTGGCAGATTCAGGAGCCAGTATCAATGTCATGCCTTACTCCTTCTTCAAGAAGGCTGACCCGGGAGAGCCAAGGCCCACTCGGATGACCTTACAACTAGCTGACCGTTCCATTCGTCACCTGAGAGGCATCATTGAAGATATTTTGGTAAAAGTGGATAAGTATATATTTCCTGCAGATTTCGTGGTACTGGATGTAGATGAGAATGTCGACGTGCCGCTGATACTTGGAAGACCCTTTCTGCGTACTTCCAAGGCTCTTATAGACATGGATGGCGGGGAGATGACATTGAGGATAGGAGATGAGAAGCTGACCTATCGCCTTGCTGAGGCCATGAGACATTCTCTCAACTTTGATGATACTTTGTATTTTCTTGACACTACTGATGCTTTGATTGATGATTATGTGCAGGAAATCTTTTGCCCGGATCCGCTAGCTGATTTGTTGGATCGAGAGATGGATGATGATCACAGTTCATCAGTTGACCTGGAAAACAAGGATACATCTACCACGGGTACGGTCAACAAACTAATGAAAAAGCTAAAGAGGGTAAGACATCGCCGCAAGAAGCAAACGAATGAATCTGTGGACGTTCATTCAACGTCTAAGGATGATATCCCTCCATCTGGTAACAAATTCGATCACTCATCTTCTAAATTCCAGAACTTATGCTCTTCTTGTTTCACATTTCAAAGCAGCGAGGTGCTTTTGACCCATGAACTCCCTTGAGTTTAGAGAGGCAGGTACGTCAAGCTAGTGACGTAAAACAAGCGCTTATTGGGAGACAACCCAATTTTTTAAAAACTCTTTGCTTGTGTTGTAGTTAGTTTTATTTCTGCATTTTTTGTGTTTTGTTTAGTTTGTAGTGTGTGGATTCATTGCTGGTAATGCATGTTTATGTGTTCATCGTTTATGGCAAGTTAGGTGGTATTCCTGTGAATTTTGCGAGATTTTAAGTTGTAAACGTCTTAGTTTTCAACTTCTGCAGTCATTCCATGTGTTTTCATTAATTTCTGCAGAGTTTGGACTATTTTTGAGTTGAAGAATGGAAGCACACGGCCATGTGGAATTTCCACATGGCCGTGTGGATGAAATTGTGAAGGAATTTTCTCATCCAGAGAATCCCCACGGCCGTGTGGAAATTCCACACGGCCATGTGGATTTATTTAGTACAAATCTTCACAATACAGAGAATCCCCACGGCCGTGTGGAAATTACCCACGGCCGTGTGGAATTTCGGGGAGTTTTATAAGGCCATACAGAGAATCCACACGGCCGTGTGGGGTACTTAAACATGAAAAGGAGCCTTTCTCTTTATATCCCCCCCCCAAGCAACCCTTCATCTTCAAACGCCTCCTCTTCAAAGGTCGCGACGGTTGCTCTTCTCCTTCCATTCTCTCGCTTATTTAAGGGATTTGTGGGCCTTACTCGTTACTACATTGTTAGATTGGACTCATCTTCTCCGGTAAGCCTTCTTCCCCTCTTCTTGCCATGAAACCTTCATTAGTTGTTGTGGATGTTGAATCTTGTGTTTTTGCATCCTATTTTCGTGTTTAATACTTAGATTATTGCTTAAAACACTTGTGCTCAAATGTGTGGATGATTGTATTAAATGGTGTGGATTCACCATGGCGCTTTGGCCATAGTCGAAGATCCACACGGCCGTGTGGAAATTCCACACGGCCGTGTGGATTATCGGGGTGCCCCCTCTGAATTCCAGAGGAGATACACGGCCGTGTTGAAATTCCACACGGCCGTGTGTATTGCCTGTTTCTTTGTTTTTGGGTAACTAGAGGAGACACACGGCCGCGTGGAATTCTGGGAACCTATTTTAAGCTCTGAATTAACTTCCTTACCTTTCTTATGCACAGGAATGGCCCCAAGAACGAAGAAACTCGCTCATAAGCGCCCTCGTGAGGCCCGGGAGGTCCGGGAGTACCGTGATCTCTCGCCGGCACCATTCGAGTTCGCCGTGCCCGAACATCAAGCACGGTTTGATCGACTTTCGAAGTTGAAGTTTGGCCAGACGCGCATTCCCAACTTGCAAGCTTTGGAGGCAATAGAACATGCGCGTGCAGCCGAGTTGGCGGATGAGGTCCGTGAGCTTATTGTTGTGGGCGGGTGGGAGCGACTATTATGCATCAAAGACCCAGCCACTCGCGATCTCACTTTCGAAGTCCTCGCGACATTCGAGTTTGATCGCTCCCACACCGACTACCACCGGCCGGACACAGTTCGATTCCGCATCTTTGGGCAGTACCACAGCATGAGCTTGACAGATTTTGCTGTCGCCCTCGGCCTATACGATCGAGACTTCATCCACACGGAGGAGTACGCGCAGCTGCCATTCGACTATCCTTTCCGCGTCACTCCAAGCCGGGTTTGCCGGATGCTGTGTGGAGATATACAGTACGAGCCCGGGTTGACCAAGGCGTC
Source organism: Dioscorea dumetorum (assembly GCA_902712375.1). Classification (NCBI taxonomy): domain Eukaryota; kingdom Viridiplantae; phylum Streptophyta; class Magnoliopsida; order Dioscoreales; family Dioscoreaceae; genus Dioscorea; species Dioscorea dumetorum. The sequence goes on from CACTHL010000135.1 coordinate 393,733, forward strand.
TTTGCTCCTCCGCCCCACCCACAGGTACATTCATGCCATCCTGAGCAGGTCTATTACTGGGCGGGGAGACAGCACCGGCGTATTGGGGCGGCTGGACCTCCTCTATTTATACTCTATGGTCCAGAGCCTGCCCCGCACCTGGGTTACGTGGTAGCTGATTTTCCGAGGCACCGGGGACGAGACGCGCGGATAGGAGTTCTTTTCTCTCGGTCCCTACATCACCCGACTCATCCGAGGAATGGGACTGATTGATGCTGTTCGGGGAGCTGACAAGGTTATTGTTCCCTCCCCACTTGGCATTGATACCTTGCGTATGATGGGCATGGTGAAGAGGGCCGCCCCCGGCAGGTACGTACTTGCTGTTCCATTCCCAGATGAGTCCGAGGAGTCTGAGGACGAAGACGAAGACTCGGAGGAGACCCGGGCAGGGCCATCATCACAACCCGCACCCATGGAGGCGGAGGACACCCCAGCAGACTTATTTAGGAAAAAGAAATCGGTGGTAGCTGCACACAACCTCAAAGGTAGCCATTTCCCAAGATGCCTCCTAGGCGGCTTTCACCCTATTAAGGTGGTAGCTCTTTCCACCAGGGAGTGTTAGCTTTCACGCAGCCTATTAGATAGCTCTTTCTCTCATTAGGGCATAGCCAGTATCCGACTTATGAGAGTAGCTGCATACAGAATAGGTGGTAGCTCTTTCCACCCCAAGAACAAAGGAGCACCTTTTTTTTTTTTTTTTTTTTTTTTTTGCTCAAGAAAAATGAAACTAATGTCCTTTCACACTGAACTAGCGTTATCAAGGTTAACAGAGCAAGTAAAGTGCAAAAAATGCAACCAGACAAAAAATTTCTAAGTTTTTCGAGTAAACTAGAGCATGGTAACAACCGAAGTTTAAATTTCTCCTAAATTCGAAAATACACTCATGTTCCTTAGGGTGAACTGTCATTGGCTAGATGAGCATGAAAGTGATGATCAAAAATAAAGAACGTGTGCAGTGTGAACTCCCCCCCACACTTAAGCTGTACATTGCCCTCAATGTACTCATACAAACATGCAACATAAGAACGCAAATAAAAAACATGAGGGCGTGGGTATTAAAAACAACACTCCCCTGATCTCTGAGTGTGGTAGTTGAATGGAGGTGTGAAGGTGGGAAGTGCAGTTGCATAGGGTTGTGAAGCTCACACGGCCGTGTGGAAATTCCACACGGCCGTGCCTATGACCATTTCTCAAAACCAAGTTGACAAGTCTATCTGCACATCACAAAAGGGGTTCAGTGGATTTCAACAAAAGCTACGATTAAAAGATTACAAAAAATAAACAAACCAAAAACAAACTGAAACAAGAACAAGAAAAATAGAAGCAGTAAGATAACTCTCAGAAGGTGGAACCTTTCTGAGTACACAAAGACTCAACAGAAAAGAAAATACAAGAAAATAAAAAGAAGAGCAAAAGACGCATCAAGCGTCGGCATCTGCTGGTGCTGCTGGGGATGTTGGGGAGGCGTAGGGTGCTCGGGGTGGGGACGGCGAAGTGGAATCGCTACCTCTCGCCATTAACTGGTGGAGTGAAGTGATGTGCGTCATCATCTCCGAATGGTACTCAGCCATGCGAGCGAGAACCTCAGTGTGGTTTGCTGCCTGAGTCACCCGCATGGCGGCGAGATTAGTCTGGAGAGTCCCCACAGCAGCCTCAAGTCTGCCTATGCGATCCTGTGCTGGAGGGGATGCAGGTGCTGATACCGGTGGCACCTCCTCGTCTGCTGGGGTGTCCTCCGCCTCCATGGGTGCGGGTTGTGATGATGGCCCTGCCCGGGTCTCCTCCGAGTCTTCGTCTTCGTCCTCAGACTCCTCGGACTCATCTGGGAATGGAACAGCAAGTACGTACCTGCCGGGGGCGGCCCTCTTCACCATGCCCATCATACGCAAGGTATCAAGGCCAAGTGGGGAGGGAACAATAACCTTGTCATCTCCGCGAACAGCATCAATCAGTCCCATTCCTCGGATGAGTCGGGTGATGTAGGGACCAGAGAAAAGAACTCCTATCCGCGCCTACTGTCCCTGGTGCCTCAGAAAATCAGCTACCACGTAACCCAGGTGCAGGGGCAGGCTCTGGACCATAGAGTATAAATAGAGGAGGTCCAGCCGCCCCAATACGCCGGTGCTGTCTCCCCGCCCAGTAATAGACCTGCTCAGGATGGCATGAATGTACCTGTGGGCGGGGCGGAGGAGCAAAGACGCCTTGGTCAACCCGGGCTCGTACTGTATATCTCCACACAGCATCCGGCAAACCCGGCTTGGAGTGACGCGGAAAGGATAGTCGAATGGCAGCTGCGCGTACTCCTCCGTGTGGATGAAGTCTCGATCGTACAGGCCGAGGGCGACAGCAAAATCTGTCAAGCTCATGCTGTGGTACTGCCCAAAGATGCGGAATCGAACTGTGTCCGACTGGTGGTAGTCGGTGTGGGAGCGATCAAACTCGAATGTCGCGAGGACTTCGAAAGTGAGATCGCGAGTGGCTCGGTCTTTGATGCACAATAGTCGCTCCCACCCGCCCACAGCAATAAGCTCACGGACCTCATCCGCCAACTCGGCTGCACGCGCATGTTCTATTGCCTCAAAAGCTTGCAAGTCGGGAATGCACGTCTGGCCAAACTTCAACTTCGAAAGTCGATCAAACCGTGCTTGATGTTCGGGCACGGCGAACTCGAATGGTGCGGGCGAGAGATCACGGGACTCCCGGACCTCACGCGCCTCACGAGGGCGCTTATGAGCGAGTTTCTTCGTTCTTGGGGCCATTCCTGTGCATAAGAAAGGTAAGGAAGTTAATTCAGAGCTTAAAATAGGTTCCCAGAATTCCACATGGCCGTGTGGAATTTTCACGCGGCCGTGTGTCTCCTCTAGTTACCCAAAAACAAAGAAACAGGCAATACACACGGCCGTGTGGAATTTCCACACGGCCGTGTGTCTCCTCTGGAATTCAGAGGGGGCACCCCGATAATCCACACGGCCGTGTGGAATTTCCACACGGCCGTGTGGATCTTCGACCATGGCCAAAGCGCCATGGTGAATCCACACCATTTAATACAATCATCCACACATTTGAGCACAAGTGTTTTAAGCAATAATCTAAGTATTAAACACGAAAATAGCATGCAAAAACACAAGATTCAGCATCCACAACAACTTATGAAGGTTTCATGTCAAGAAGAGGGGAAGAAGGCTTACCGGAGAAGATGAGTCCAATCTAACAATGTAGTAACGAGTAAGGCCCACAAATCCCTTAAATAAGCGAGAGAATGGAAGGAGAAAAGTAACCGTCGCGACCTTTGAAGAGGAGGCGTTTGAAGATGAAGGGTTGCTTGGGGGGGGGGGATATAAAGAGAAAGGCTCCTTTTCATATTTAAGTACCCCACACAGCCGTGTGGAAATTCCACACGGCCGTGTGGATTCTCTGTATGGCCTTATAAAACTCCCCGAAATTCCACACGGCCGTGGGTAATTTCCACACGGCCGTGGGGATTCTCTGTATTGTGAAGATTTGTACTAAATAAATCCACATGGCGGTGTGGAATTTCCACACGGCCGTGGGGATTCTCTGGATGAGAAAATTCCTTCACAATTTCATCCACACGGCCATGTGGAAATTCCACATGGCCGTGTGCTTCCATTCTTCAACTCAAAAATAGTCCAAACTCTGCAGAAATTAATGAAAACACATGGAACGACTGCAGAAGTTGAAAACTAAGACGTTTACAACTTAAAATCTCGCAAAATTCACAGGAATACCACCTAACTTGCCATAAACGATGAACACATAAACATGCATTACTAGCAATGAATCCACACACTACAAACTAAACAAAACACAAAAAATGCAGAAATAAAACTAACTACAACACAAGCAAAGAGTTTTTAAAAAAAAAAAAATTGGGTTGCCTCCCAATAAGCGCTTGTTTTACGTCACTAGCTTGACGTACCTGCCTCTCTAAACTCAAGGGAGTTCATGGGTCAAAACCACCTCGCTGCTTTGAAATGTGAAACAAGAAGAGCATAAGTTCTGGAATTTAGAAGATGAGTGATCGAATTTGTTACCAGATGGAGGGATATCATCCTTAGACGTTGAATGAACGTCCACAGATTCATTCGTTTGCTTCTTGCGGCGATGTCTTACCCTCTTTAGCTTTTTCATTAGTTTGTTGACCGTACCCGTGGTAGATGTATCCTTGTTTTCCAGGTCAACTGATGAACTGTGATCATCATCCATCTCTCGATCCAACAAATCAGCTAGCGGATCCGGGCAAAAGATTTCCTGCACATAATCATCAATCAAAGCATTAGTAGTGTCAAGAAAATACAAAGTATCATCAAAGTTGAGAGAATGTCTCATGGCCTCAGCAAGGCGATAGGTCAGCTTCTCATCTCCTATCCTCAATGTCATCCCCCGCCATCCATGTCTATAAGAGCCTTGGAAGTACGCAGAAAGGGTCTTCCAAGTATCAGCGGCACGTCGACATTCTCATCTATATCCAGTACCACGAAATCTGCAGGAAATATATACTTATCCACTTTCACCAAAATATCTTCAATGATGCCTCTCGGGTGACGAATGGAACGGTCAGCTAGTTGTAAGGTCATCCGAGTGGGCCTTGGCTCTCCCAGTCCCAGCTTCTTGAAGAAGGAGTAAGGCATGACATTGATACTGGCTCCTGAATCTGCCAATGCCTTCTCTTCACCCAAATTCCCAATGTTACATGGGATGATGAAGCTTCCAGGGTCTTTCATCTTGTTAGGTAGATTTTTCTACAACAAGCTGAACAAGATGCATCCAATATCACTGCTACACCCTCTTCCAATTTCCTCTTGTTGGTTAAGAGGTCCTTCAAAAATTTTGCATATCGAGGCATTTGAGACAAAGCCTCCACAAAAGGGATATTAATGTGCAGCTGCTTGAAAAGGCCCAAAAACTTCTTGTACTGCTCATCATTTTGATCATTCTTCAGCCTTGAAGGGTAAGGAATCCTTGGTTTGTATGGTGCAGGTGCTACCTCCTTTTCCTTACCCTTTTCCTTGTCTGTCTCCTTAGCAGGAATTTGAACAACCTCTTTTGTGGGAAGTCTACCCTCAACCGCACGACCACTAATCAAAGTGATTGCCTTCAGCTGCTCTCTTGGGTTGGTCTCTGTATTTCTCGGGAGACTTCCTTGTGGTCGTTCAGATAACGATTTTGCAATCTGCCCTACTTGATTTTCCAAGTTATGTAGGGAAGCGGTGTGATTGCGAAGTGTACTCTCCACGCCTTGAAAGCGCGTGTCTGAGGACTGAATGAACTTGGTTAACGCTTTTTCCAAGTCTGTCATTCGGTTCTCAAGCCCTGAAACTCGGCCCTCCATGTTTGGTTGTTGGGGTTGCTGAAATCCAGGGGGTGCAGAGGGCCTTTGTTGCCCTTGATTGCTCCATGCAAAGTTCGGGTGGTTTCGCCACCCCTGATTGTAGGTGTTGCTATAGGGGTTTCCTTGACCTCGTCCAAAGCATTCCCCACAAAATCAACTCTGTTCAACAGTGCTTGTTCCGACCATAGAAATAGGGCAATCAGCAGAAACATGCCCTCCTCCACAACTATCACAATTCATCACCTGCAGCCTATTCTAGATGGGCCTGCCAAAGTGTCCAACTTCTTGCTCAATGCTTCGACTTGAGCCGCAAGAGATGTCACTCGCATCAACTTCATGAATACCCGCCACTTTCCTCTTGTCTCGAGCATTCCACTCGATAGCTATTCATAGCCATTTCTTCTATCGGTTGGCGGGCAGCTTCGGGGGTCTTGCTTCCTAAGGTACCTCCCGCTGCGGCATCAAGTAGCTGTCTTGTGCTTGGGTTCAATCCATTATAGAAGGTGTGGATGACCATCCACTCGGGGAACCCATGTTGAGGACATTTGCGCAGAAGGTCCTTGAACCTTTCCCATGTCTCGAAAAGAGACTCCAATTCCGATCTGCATGAAGGAAGAAATTTCATTTCTCGGCTTGGCCGATTTCCCGAGAGGGAAATATCGGGCAAGGAAGGCCTCAACCATTTCTTCCCAAGTGGTAATTGATGCTCTAGGTAAAGATTGCAACCACTGTTTTGCTTTCCCCTTCAAGGAAAATGGGAAGGCTCTCAATCTGATGGCGTCGTCCGTAACTCCATTGATCTTCAACATGTCGCACACTTCCAAGAAATTTTCTATGTGATTGTTTGGGTCTTCATCTGCTAACCCATTAAACTGTGCGGACTGTTGGACCATCTGAATAAACCCCAGCTTAAGCTCAAAGTTATGAGCTGAAATTGGTGGCTTGACTATGCTTGACTGTGTACCACGAACAGACGGCCTAGCAAAATCAGAAAGGGTCCGCTGTTGCTCATTCTGTTCAGCCATGGTTGCGGACTCTTCAACTTCTATCTCAGCCTGATCAAACTGTTCCAAGTCAGGTTGTCTTCCCCGTCTGTGCAATCTCCTCTCTATCTCCGGATCACCTTCCACTAATGTCAAAGGATGTCCACGGGTCATAACCTGGGGCTGAAATCAAGAAAAGAAAGTAAAGTCAGAACGATGGAAGTAAAAGGAGTGTGAAATAGGATGTACAAAAAATGACTAGCGAAACAAAGTGTAAAAATTCCTAAAACGCCTAACTCCCCGGCAACGGCGCCAAAAACTTGACACACCCTTGCGTGTGTGTTCCGCAAGTGCACGGGTGTCGAAGTAATAAAGTACCCAACGGGTGGGTAGTCGAATCCACAGGGAGTAGACGATAGAAACAAAAACACTTCGCTAGGTAGCCAAAGAAAACCAATTTTTGATGAGATTAAAAAGTAATTCAAAACAGAAATTAAGAACTGAAAGTTAAAGCTAGAGTGTAGGAAAAGATCGAGATAAGAATGGGGTACTCGGACACTGCTCCCCCTAGGTTCCTTGTTTCAAGTGCAAGACTTCAAATACTTTTACTCAATAGAGATTTCAAGAGTCGTGGAAACCAAAGATACAAGATCCCAAATCTAAGGTCAACCTTGACTAGTCCCCTACAAGGTCCCAGCGGAGAGAAGACTCTCGACACCTCACACCACGTATGACTGCGCTACGCTATAGGGATTCCAAGCGGTGAACCCTATTCCCAACTATAGATCAATCCCTTTGGTCTAGGCGAAAGATCCCTAATCACAAATAAGTCCCGGCGGAAAGGCCTCTCTCAACGCCTAACTCTCTTTGGGATCGAAGGTAATACTTGGAATAAGAAGGTAGGGAAAACCACACCGGAGGGGAAAGGGGACGTGTCGCTACCTCTCAACTCACCCTCTCGACCCTCTTCAATCTTGGTTAATCTAATCCTAATGGTGATGGTCACTCGTCAAAAGGATGATTGGATTAGCCCTTAACCCTAGTGTCACTCTAAGGGAGAAACAATTAAGCACACAAGATTGAAACTCAAATTTAAACTCAAATTGAATAAAAGCATTAAAGTCAATGAAACATAGAAAACCTAGGGTTTACAAGTCCAAGTACCCACTAGGGGTTTAGCCCTCCATGGAGCAATACAAGTTCATCAAAATAAATGAAGATAAGTGCAAGAAATCCATAAAGAAAACCCCCTTAAGCTTCGTGTTGATAGACTATGGGAACTTCTCCTTCTTCTTCAAAGAATCCCTTCCTCCAAGCCTAAGGCACACCTCGTCGAATCGAGTCGTCGAAGGCTCCCCCAATGGCTCTCCTTGGAAGGGAATGATGATGAAACCGGTGAAGAAGCGCCCCCAAAGTGTAGCAAGAACCTCCTGAACCCTAGCCGTCACCTCCTCCCCAAGTTAGAAGAAGATCCCACAATAACGCTTCAGAACGGCTTTATAATTGGCCATCTCGAGGATCCACACGGCCGTGTGGAAATTCCACACGCCCATGTGGATTTTCTGCCTTGTGAAATCTTCATACTAATCCTCGATTTCGCCCGTTTCTTCTCCTGAGGTCACATGGACGGACACACGCCCATGTGAAAGGTCAAGTGGCATTTCTTGATGATGGGAAACCTTGGAGAGCTTTTGAAATCTTTGAACCAATCGGAACGAGCGAGCATGACTGCCTTCGTGTCCTTCTACAAGAGTTGTCTTGAAGTCTTTAGAAGTTGGCACATACCCCCTCGTTGGAACCCGATTTGTGTCTTGAACTTCGTAATTGCATAAAAGATCTCCACTTGGCACCATTCTGACCTAATCTTGCCTTTATTCACGTACCATGTCTCCACAACCATAATTGCGTGAAAGAACACCAAAACACACGAAATTAGCGATAAAGCCTGAAAAATGTGATGCTCATGCGTGGAAAACATTTCCAGAATTATATACATGCAAGCACTTATCACCAAACAAGGATCACAACAAGCCAATCACACAATAGATAACTCAAATAATCCAAAACATCACAAGTTTTGCCCCCAAGGTTCACCTACATCCGGTGACCTTGGGGTTTAGTTGTTCATGTTCCACAAATCCACCACACAAACCATGCAAATAACTAAAATAAACATGAGGAACACTCCCTCAAATGGTGAAGGCCGAATGCCGCTTGAATCCCCGGAGAAAACCTTCCGAAGACGCCACTCGAAGGGGTAGCTTCCCGTTGTCTTCAACCTCCAAACAATGAAGCCCTTGAAGTGGATCCTCTAAGATCTTGCTCTCCCCACCTAAGAAAGTCCGGATTTCCTCTCCTTTTGCCCTCCAAAGTAGTGGGGAAGTGATGTCCAAACCCTAGCCTTCTTTCTCCACCTAAAGCTTTCAAAGAAGATGAAAAAGTCTTCTTTCAAAATGCCCTAGATCGCCCTTAAAACCCCAAATCCCGATGGGTAAACGGGTCAGCATACAGCCGGTATGCTGACCCCTCGGGATTTCTACTTTTCTGCCGAGAAGTCCGCGATGAGCTACAGTGACCGCTACAGTGAATGCTACAGTCGTGCTACAGTATCCTGTCTCGAGAACGCTGTTTTGGTGTCGAATTCGCTCCCCATCTCGTCGTCGAGTCCCCAGGGCTTCTGGCTGGCCTGAAATACAAAGATAAAGCAATTTAGACCAAAAAGGGCTTAGATTCAACAATAAAATATGAAAATAATACACAACACATACGTGTAAAATACGTACTTTTAGACGTTTATCAAAGCTCATAAAGTCCGGCTGTCTTCACCGGCTTGTTCCTCTCAGAGCTCCATTGCTACCCATTTGATGCCATGTCTTCAATGAGATTTTGTGCTTCTTCCGGTCTCTTACTGCACAAAGAACCTCCAGCTGCCGCATCTAGCATTTGTTTGGTCGCCACATTCAGCCCATTATAAAAAATCTGGATTTGCATCCATTCCACTATCCCGTGCTGTGGGCACTTTCTCAGTAATTCCTTGTACCTTTCCCAAGTGTCGTACAAGGTTTCTGATTCTGCTTGTCGATAAGAGGAAATATCACTTCTCAGTATAGTGATCTTAGCCGGTGGGAATTAGCGAGTTAAAAACTTCTCGGCCAGCTGTGCCAATTTTGTGATAGATTGATAAGTCCTTGCATGTATATATTTTTGGAAATGTTTTCCACGCATGAGCATCACATTTATCAGGCTGTATCGCTAATTTCGTGTGTTTTGGTGTTCTTTCATGCAATTAGGGTTGTGAAGACATGGTACGTGAATAAAGCCAAGATTAGGTCATAATGGTGCTAAGTGGAGCTCTTTTGTGCAAATACGAAGTTCAAGACACAAATCGGGTTCCAACGAGGGGGCATGTGCCAACTTCTAAAGACTTCAAGACATTTCTTGTAGAAGGACACGAAGGCAGTCATGCTCGCTTGTCCGATTTGTTCGAAGATTTCAAAAGCTCTCCAAGGTTTTCTCATCATCAAGAAATGCCACATGACCTTTCACATGGGCGTGTGTCCGTCCGTGTGACCTCAAGAGAAGAAACGGGCGAAATCGGGGACGAATACGAAGTTTTCCACAGGGCAGAGACTCCACATGGGCGTGTGGAATTTCCACACGGCCGTGTGGCTCATCCACACGCCCGTGTGGATCCTCAAGATGGCCAATTATAAAGCTGTTCTGAAGCGTTATTTAAAGGATCTTCTTCCAACTTTGAGAGGGAGTGACGGCTACGGTTCAGGAGGTTCTTGCTACACTTTGGGGGCGCTTCTTCACCGATTTCATCATCAATTCCTTCCAAGGAGAGCTATTGGGGGAGCCTTCGACGACTCGATTCGACGAGGTGTGCCTTAGGCTTGGAGGAAGGAGTTCTTTGGAGAAGAAGGAGAAGTCCCCATAGTCTATCAACACAAAGCTTAAGGGGGTTTTCTTTATAGATTTCTTGCACTTGTCTTCATTTATTTTGATGAACTTGTATTGCTCCATGGAGGGCTAAACCCCTAGTGGGTACTTGGACTTGTAAACCCTAGATTTCCTATGTTTCATTGACTTTAATGCTTTTATTCAATTTGAGTTTGAATTTGAGTTTCATTCTTGTATGCTTAATTGTTTCTTCCTTAGAGTGACACTAGGGTTGAGGGCTAATAAAATCATCCTTTTGACGAGTGACCATCACCATTAGGATTAGATTAACCAAGATTGAAAAGGGTTGAGAGGGTGAGTTGAGAGGTAGTGACACGTCCCCTTTCCCCTCCGGTGTGGTTTTTCCTACCTTCTTATTCCAAGTATTACCTTCGATCTCAAAGAGAGTTAGGCGTTGAGAGAGGTCTTTCCGCCGGGACTTATTTGTGATTAGGGATCTTTCGCCTGGACCAAAGGGATTGATCTATAGTTGGGAATAGGGTTTACCACTTGGAATCCCTAGAGCATAGCGCAGTCATACGTGGTGTGAGGTGTCGAGAGTCTTCTCTCAGCCGGGACCTCGTAGGGGACTAGTCAAGGTTGACCTTAGATTTGGGACCTTGTATCTTTGGATTCCACGACTCTTGAAATCTCTATTGAATAAGAGTACTTGAAGTTTTGCACTTGAAACAAGGATTCTAGGGGGAGCATTGTCCGAGTACCCCATCGTCTTATTGATCTATTTCTTTACCCTAGCTTTTATTTTCATCACTTTATTTCTTTTTCTTTCCTATCCTATTTTCTTTCACAACAACAAGTGATTTATCTTTGGCTACTTGACAAAGTGTGATTGTTCTTACGTCTACTCCCTGTGGATTCGACTACCCACCCGTTTAGGTACTTTATTACTTCGACACCCGTGCACTTGCGGAGTACACACGCAAGGGTGTGTCAAGTTTTTGGCGCCGTTGCCGGGGAGTTAGGCGTTTTTAGGAATTGTTATACTTTGTTTCGCTGGTCATTTTTTTTCGCACATTCTATCTCACACCTCTTTTACTTCCATTACTCTAATCTTTATTTCCTTATACATAATCAATTTATTCATTCTCCACTATTCTAAGGTTTCTACTCTTTATCAACCATGTAGGAATCATGATAGACGAAGCAGAACTGTTTGAGAAGATAACCGGAATGGTGAAAGACGTTGAGCAGAAAATGAATTGGTTCACCAAGGAATCATCTCCACATAATTATTTGCGAAATTCAGCTGAAATAAACCATTGTGTGGGGAAGGTTAACCTGGATGTAGATGGAGTTACTGAGGGACAAGATTGTGATCTATTCAGAGTACTCACTCAATTTGAAGAAGCAACACGGGGTTGTATAAGCGAAAAATTGGAGGAAAGTTTAGAAGAGCCCCTTCATCGATTTGATTCTTCTAATAAGGGCGAAGAGCAAGAAATTTTCTCTTTGGGTGTTACCGATGAAACCTATAAAAAAAGTGGGGTGGAAGGCATAGAAAATCTCGAAACCCAACAAGGTACACACATTCAAGAAGGGAGCTTAGAGGAAATCTCAGAAGAAGAATCTGAACATTTTGAGGAAATTGATAGACAGAAGGGGAAAAGATTACAACCATAAATTGAAGACCCACCTAATCTGGAGCTTAAAACCCTACCAGAACACTTGGAGTATGCATTTTTAGGTGAAGGATCAAAACTCCCGGTCAATATATCTTCGGGATTATCCGTGTCTCAAAAGGATAAATTAGTAAATATGTTGAAGAAGCATAAGACTGTCATTGCTTGGAAAATTTCTGATATTAAAGGTATAAATCCTTCATTCTGCACTCACAAAATATTGATGGAGGATAATTATAAGTCATTGATCCAGCCTCAACGTCGTTTGAACCCAAACATGAAAGAGGTAGTGAAGGCAGAGGTAGTTAAACTTTTGGATGCAGGTATCATTTATCCGATCTCTGACAGTGCGTGGGTGAGTCCTACTCAGGTGGTCCCTAAGAAGGGAGGAATGACTGTAGTGAAGAATGAACGTAATGAGTTAATCCCAACCAGAACAGTCACAGGGTGGAGAGTATGCATTGATTACAGAAGGCTAAATGACGCAACTCGAAAGGATCATTTTCCGTTACCATTCATTGACCAGATGTTGGAAAGGTTAGCTGGGCATAATTTTTACTTCTTCCTTGACGGTATGTCGGGCTATTTTCAGATTCCCATTGCACCCGATGATCAAGAAAAAACTACATTCACTTGTCCCTACGGGACTTTCGCATACCGAAGGATGCCTTTCGGGCTGTGTAATGCTCCAGCTACTTTTCAACGATGTATGACCGCTATATTTGACGATCTTTTGGAGGACATCATGGAAGTATTTATGGATGATTTCTCGGTGTTCGGGGACTCATTTGATAGCTGTCTGCAGAATCTGGAAAGGGTCCTCAAGAGATGTGAAGAAACAAATTTGGTGTTGAACTGGGAGAAATGCCACTTCATGGTCCAAGAAGGAATAGTTTTAGGGCATAAAATTTCCAAAGATGGGATGGAGGTTGACAAGGCAAAAATTGAGGTGATCGAGAAACTTCCCCCTCCAACTAACGTGAAGTGGATTCGCAGCTTTCTTGGGCATGCAGGTTTCTATCGGCGATTGATTAAAGATTTTTCAAAAGTCACTCAACCATTAACGAAACTTCTTGAAAAGGATGCATCTTTTGAGTTCGGGAACGAATGTTTGGCTGAAGTTGACTCAAGCACCAATTTTGATCACACCAGATTGGAACGCTCCTTTTGAGCTCATGTGGGACGCCAGTGATTATGCAATTGGGGCAGTGCTAGGGCAGAGGAAGAACAAACACTTTCAACCCATCTATTATGCGAGTAAAACACTCACAAGCGCACAAGAAAATTATACTACTACAGAAAAAGAGTTGTTGGCAGTGGTTTACGCATTTGACAAATTCAGGCCGTATCTGATCTTATCCAGAGTCACTGTCTTCACAGATCATTCTGCTTTGCGTTATCTCATGGGCAAGACTGATGCCAAGCAGAGGCTGATCCGTTGGGTTATGCTTCTACAAGAGTTTGACATGGAAATCAAGGACAAAAGGGGCGTGGAAAATGTAGCTGCTGATCATCTCTCTAGGTTAGAAGGTTTTGAGGGATACAAGACATCAAAGCCGGAAATTAACGACTCATTCCCAGAAGAACACTTATACATAATTCATGGCGGATCGGCAGAAGAGGAAACACCTTGGTTTGCAGATTTTGCCAACTATTTGTCGGGAAATGTTCTTAAGCAGGGTCTTACTTTTCAGCAAAAGTAAAAGTTTTTCAGTGACTTAAAGAACTATTTTTGGGATGACCCCTTTCTGTTCCGGATTTGTGCAGATCATGTAATCCGACGCTGTGTCTCTCGGGAAGAAGGCTGGAGTATTTTAACACACTGTCATTCAGGCCCAACCGGGGGTCACTATGCTTCTGGTAGAACAGCCGAAAAGGTGCTTGCAGTAGGATTCTATTGGCCAACACTATTTCAGGACGCTCATCAGTATGTTCTTCGTTGTGACAATTGCCAACGGACAGGGAACCTCTCTCGGCGCGATGAGATGCCACAAAATCCTATTCCATTCTGTGAGGTTTTTGATGTGTGGGGAATTGATTTCATGGGACCATTTCCAAGCTCCAATGGGAACAAATATATTCTTGTAGCAGTGGATTATGTATCTAAGTGGGTGGAAGCTCAGGCATTACCTACAAACGATGCGAGGACTGTAGTTAAATTTCTCAAGAAGCTTTTCTCCCGATTTGGAACACCTAGGATCATTATTAGTGATAGAGGAACACATTTCTGCAATAGTCAGTTCGAGAAAGTGTTAAAGCGATACGGAGTACACCATCGTCTCGCTACCCCCTACCATCCGCAGACAAGTGGCCAAGTAGAGGTTACTAACAGGGAGCTGAAGAGGATCTTGACCAAGTCGGTAGAACATGGAAAAAGGGATTGGTCGGAACGGTTGGATGACACGTTGTGGGCTTACCGGATTGCATATAAAACTCCTATTGGAACTACACCTTATAATCTGGTTTATGGGAAATTTTGTCATCTTCTTATTGAACTAGAACACCGAGCTTATTGGGCACTCAAGACAATGAATTTTGACCTTTCTCGAACTGGGGAACAAAGGAAACACCAGATTAATGAGCTTGATGAATGGAGACTGAGAGCATATGAAAATACCCGAATCTACAAGGAAAGGATACGCAAATGGCATGATAAGCATATCAAAACCCCGAAAAAGTTCAAGGTGGGGGATGAAGTTTTGTTATTTAACTCACGACTCAAATTGTTGCCTGGAAAATTAAAGTCTAGGTGGTTTGGGCCATACACCGTAACTCAAGTATCACCGCAGGGGGCAATTGAGATCACCCATCCAGATAGAGGCACTTTCAAGGTAAACGGGCATCGTCTGAAGCCATATTTTGGTGGTGAGGTTAGTACTGAGGGTGCAGAGGTATTTTTGCTGTATAAACCCCCTTGAGTCTAGAGAGACAGGTACGTCAAGCTAGTGACGTAAAACAAGCGCTTATTGGGAGGCAACCCAATTTTTAAAAAATTCTTTGCTTGTGTTGTAGTTAGTTTTTATTTCTGCATTTTTGTTTTGTTTAGTTTGTAGTTGTGTGGATTCATTGCTGGTAGTGGATTTTTATGTTTTCATCGTTTCTGGCAAGTTAGGTGGTAGTCCTGTGAATTTTGCGAGATTTCAGTTGTAAACGTATTAGTTTTCAACTTCTGCAGTCGTTCCATGTGTTTCCAATGATTTCTGCAGAATTTAGACTATATTTGAGTTGAAGAATGGAAACACACGGCCATGTGGAATTTCCACATGGCCGTGTGGATGACTTTGTGAAAGAATTCTCTCATCCAGAGAATCCACACGGCCGTGTGGAAATTCCACACGGCCATGTGGATTTATTCAGTACAAACTTTCGCAATACAGAGAATCCACACGGCCGTGTGGAAATTACACACGGCCGTGTAAAAAATGGGGAGTTTGATAAGGGTCATACAGAGAATCCACAATGCCGTGTGGAATTTTCACACGGCCATGTGGGGTACTTAAGCATGAAAAGCCCCTTTATCTTCATCTTTCCCCCCAAGCAACCCTTCATCTTCAAACGCCTCCTCTTCAAGGGCCGCGACGGTTTCTCTTCCCTTTCCATTCTCTCGCTTATTTAAGGGATTTGTAGGCCTTACTCATTGCTCCATTGTGAGATTGGACTCATCTTCTCCGGTAAGCCTTCTTCCCCCCTTCTTGCCATGAAACCTTCAATACTTGTTGTGGATGTTGAATCTTGTGTTTTTGCATGATATTTTCATGATTAATACTTAGATTATTGCTTAAAACACTTGTGCTCAACTGTGTGGATGATTGTACGAAACGGTGTGGATTCACCATGGCATTTTGACCATGGTCGAAGATCCACACGGCCGTGTGGATTATCGGGGTGCCCCCTCTGGATTCAAGAGGAGACACACGGCCGTGTGGAAATTCCACACGGCCGTGTGTATTGGCTGTTGATAAGTGCTTGCATGTACATATAATTTGAGATGTTTTTCCCTGCATGAGCATCACATTTTTCAGGTTATATTTCTCATTTCGTGTGTTTCTGTGTTCTTTCGTGCAATTAGGGTTGTGAAAAAGGTTTATGCGAAGAAAAGCAAGATTAGGTCATAATGGTGCCATGTGGAGCTCTTTTGTGCAAATACGAAGTTCAAGACACAAATCGGGTTCAAACGAGGGGGTATGTGCCAACTTCTAAAGGCTTCAAGACAATTCTTGTAGAAGGACACGAAGGCAGTCATGCTCGCTCGTTCCGATTGGTTCAAAGATTTCAAAAGCTCTCCAAGGTTTCCCATCATCAAGAAATGCCACTTGACCTTTCACATGGGCGTGTGTCCGTCCATGTGACCTCAGGAGAAGAAACGGGCGAAATCGAGGATTAGTATGAAGATTTCACAAGGCAGAAAATCCACAGGGGCGTGTGGAATTTCCACACGGCCGTGTGGAATTTCCACACGGCCGTGTGGACTATCCACACGCCCGTGTGGAACCTCGAGATGGCCAATTATAAAGCCGTTCTGAAGCGTTATTTGGGGGATCATCTTCTAACTTTGGGAGGAGGTGACGGCTAGGGTTCAGGAGGTTCTTGCTACACATTGGGGGCGCTTCTTCACCGGTTTCATCATCATTCCCTTCCAAGGAGAGCCATTGGGGGAGCCTTCGACGACTCGATTCGGCGAGGTGTGCCTTAGGCTTGGAGGAAGGGATTCTTTGAAGAAGAAGGAGAAGTTCCCATAGTCTATCAACACGAAGCTTAAGGGGGTTTTCTTTATGGATTTCTTGCACTTATCTTCAGTTATTTTGATGAACTTGTATTGCTCCATGGAGAGCTAAACCCCTAGTGGGTACTTGGACTTGTAAACCCTAGATTTCCTATGTTTCATTGACTTTAATGCTCTTATTCAATTTGAGTTTAAATTTGAGTTTCATTCTTGTATGCTTAATGGTTTCTCCCTTAGAGTGACACTAGGGTTGAGGGCTAATCCAATCATCCTTTTGACGAGTGACCATCACCATTAGGATTAGGTTACCAAGATTGAAGAGGGTTGAGAGGGTGAGTTGAGAGGTAGCGACGCGTCCCCTTTCCCCTCCGGTGTGGTTTTCCCTACCTTCTTATTCCAAGTTTTACCTTCGATCTCAAAGAGAGTTAGGCGTTGAGAGAGGCCTTTCCGCCGGGACTTATTTGTGATTAGGGATCTTTCGCCTGGACCAAAGGGATTGATCTATAGTTGGGAATAGGGTTTACCACTTGGAATCCCTAGAGCATAGCGCAGTCATACGTGGTGTGAGGCGTCGAGAGTCTTCTCTCCGCCGGGACCTCGTAGGGGACTAGTCAAGGTTGACCTTAGATTTGGGACCTTGTATCTTTGGATTCCACGACTCTTGAAATCTCTATTGAATAAGAGTACTTGAAGTCTTGCACTTGAAACAAGGATTCTAGGGGGAGCATTGTCCGAGTACCCCATCTTCTTATTGATCTATTTCTCCGACCTAGCTTTCATTTTCAGCACTTTGTTTCTACTACATTCTGATTTTATTTTCTTTCAACAACAATTGGTTTATCTTTGATTACTTAACAAAGTGTGATTGTTCTTACGTCTACTCCCTGTGGATTCGACTACCCACCCGTTTGGGTAGTTTATTACTTCGACACCCGTGCACTTGCGGAGTACACACGCAAGGGTGTGTCAGCTGTTTTCTTGTTCTAAATAACCCAGAGGAGACACACGGCCGCGTGGAATTTCCACACGGCCATGTGGAAATCTGGGAACCTATTTTAAGCTCCGAATTAACTTGTTTACCTCTCTTATGCACAGGAATGGCCCCAAGAACAAAGCGACTCGCTCATAAGCGTCCCCGTGAGGCCCGTGAGTCCCGTGATCTCTCACCCGCACCATTAGAGTTCGCCGTGCCCGAACATCAAGCACGGTTTGATCGGCTTTCAAAGCCGAAATTTGGCCAGACGCGAATTCCTGACTTGCAAGCTCTGGAGGTGATGAGCGCATTTCATATATATATATTGCATGCTTTACCTCAATATTTTGGCTATTTGAGGTATTCGTTGTTCGTCATGCAGATATCAAAGTCCTGAAGTAAGAAGAAGCGTTTTTGGAACAATTTTAGAAGCTAAAGGACTTAGAAGAAACCTCATCAAGCTCAGCACGGCTTGAGCACGCCCGTGCTGTTTTCCGTGCAAAGTGCAGGAAAGTTCAACCAAAATTCAGCATAGCCTGAGTCCGCTGAGCACGGGTGTGAAAACCTCAGCACGGTCGAAGCACGCCCGCGCTGCTTCCCGTGAAAATTACAGGAGAATGCAGCCACCGATCAGCACAGCCAGAGTTCGCTGAGCACGGTCGTGAAAAAGTCAGCACGGTCTAAGCACGCCCGTTCTGTTCCCCGTGCAGATTACAGGTTTGTGAGTTTTCTGAAGAGTTATTTGGCCGTAATCTACACGGCTTGGAGCACGGCTTCAGCACGCCCGTGCTCACATCGGGAAAACATTAAAACCCTAAAAACTTAGGTTTTTGGGGGACTTTTGGTGGGCGAACTTTGGGAGAAAGAAAGGGAGAGCTTTGGGGGTTCATCTTCCACTTCATCAAGGAATGCCAAGCGTATGGTAGGCCGATCGGGAGGAGATTACACGACATTGTAGATCCTTCGACAACCTCAAGGATGCAAGAAATTAGGGAGTTTTCGATTCCTTGTCTTTTAATTTCTTTGGCATTGTGTTTGTTGGTTGTCATTATGAGGGGCTAAACTCTTAAGGGAGCCCCGGGGTTGGTTGTATGACGTTGTAGCTTGAACTTATTATCTTTACTTGCAGTATTTATGAATGTCTTGTTCCTTTCAATAAA
Organism: Dioscorea dumetorum; assembly: GCA_902712375.1. NCBI lineage: Eukaryota > Viridiplantae > Streptophyta > Magnoliopsida > Dioscoreales > Dioscoreaceae > Dioscorea > Dioscorea dumetorum. The sequence goes on from CACTHL010000135.1 coordinate 412,546, forward strand.
TCAAGGTTTTTGGCTATCTTGTATGTGGTTTAGTGCTTGATGCTTGGTAGTTAGGTTCTCCTATCTAGGTTTGTGAATCATTATATATTGTTGCAAGCAACGGGAGTTCAACTCAGGGCTCGGCAGCGCTAGAAACCACATGCTTATAGCATAACTAGGTTTAGAACTGAAGACATCTCTGATAAATACTGAGAAAGACCGAGTTAGTGAACGTCGGAATTCCAACCCCGGGGCCCCATCTCCTCCAATGAGTCAAACCTAAATCTTCCCTTGGTGAATTTCCTATTCCCTTAACTTCCTCGAAGTTAATCCAAAGTCAATTCCTTCATCTTCTGTTTGGTCAGATATTAAGTAGGACGTTAGTATTAGAAGCTATACCAGTCCCTGTGGATTCGACTACCCGACCCAAAGGGTACATTATACTACTTGTGTGACCCGTGCACTTGCGGTTACGCAAGGGGCGTACCAAGTTTTGGGTGCCGTTGCCGGGGACTGGCAACTTCTGAGAATTCGGACAGTCTTAGTACTCTAACCGTTTATTTTGCTTTTAATTCCTTTTGTTTTGTTCTTATTTTATTTTATTTGTATTCTTTGTTTTTGTTCTTTTGGTTTGCTTTGTTTTTCTTAAGCTGTTTATTAATCTTTTCTCTTTTTGCTTTGAGCTTAAAAATTCATATCTCATCTATTTCTTTTGGTGTTTGTGCAGGAGCGTGTACCTCAGTCGTTTTTCTTTCTAGAGAGGGAGTGCTTGTTGCTCCCTTCCCAGATGAGTCCGAAGAGTCTGAGGATGAAGATGAAGACTCGGAGGAGACCCGGGCAGGGCCATCATCACAACCCACACCCATGGAGGCGGAGGACACCCCAGCAGACGAGGAGGTGCCACCGGTGTCAGCACCTGCATCTCCTCTGGCACAGGAGCGCATAGACAGACTTGAGGCTGCTGTCGGGACCCTCCAGACTGATCTCGCCGCCATGCGGGTGACCCAGGCAGCAAACCACACTGAGGTTCTCGCTCGCATGGCTGAGTACCACTCGGAGATGATGGCGCGCATCACTTCACTCCACCAGTTGATGGCGATAGGTAGCGACTCCACTTCGCCGTCCACACCCAGAGCACCCCACGCATCCCAAGCATCCCCAGCAGCACCAGCCGACGCCGACGCTTGATGCGTCTTTTACTCTTCTTTTTATTTATTAACTTGTACTTTCATTTCTGTTGTGTCCTTGTGTACTCAGAAAGGTTACACCTTCTGAGAGCTATCTTACTGTTTTTATTTTTCCTGTTCTTTGTTGAGTTTGTGTTTGGTTTGTTTACTTTTGTACTCTTTTAATCTTAGCTTTTGTTGAGATCCACTGAACCCCTTTTGTGCAGATAGACTTGTCAACTTGGTTTTGAGAAATGGTCATAGGCACGGCCGTGTGGAATTTAAACACGGCCGTGTGAGCTTCACAACCTTACGCGACTTCACTTCCCGTTTCCACACCTCCATTCAAATACACACTCGGAGATCAGGGGAGTGTTGTTTTAATTTGCGTTTTTATGTGCGTTTTTATGTTGCATGTTTGTATGAGTACATTGAGGGCAATGTACAGCTCAAGTGTGGGGGGGAGTTCACACTGCATACGTTCTTTATTCTTGATCATCACTTTCATGCTCATCTAGCCAATGACAGTTCACCCTAAGGAACATGAGTGTATTTTCGAATTTAGGTGAAATTTAAACTTCGGTTGTTACCATGCTCTAGTTTACTCGAAAAACTTAGAAATTTTTTGTCTGATTGCATTTCTTGCACTTTACTTGCTCTGTTAACCCTGATAACGCTAGTTCAGTTTGAAAGGACATTAGTTTCTTTTTTTTCTTGAGCAATAAAAAAAAAAAAATATATATATATATATATATATATATATATATATAATTAGAAAATGGTGCTCCTTTGTTCTTGGGGTGGAAAGAGCTACCACCTATTCTGTATGCAGCTACTCTTATAAGTCGGATACTAGCTATGCCCTAATGAGAGAAAGCGCTATCTAATAGGCTGTGTGAAAGCTAACACTCCCGGGTGGAAAGAGCTACCATCTTGAAAGGGTGAAAGCCGCCTAGGAAGCATCTTGGGAAATGGCAAACTTTGAGGTTGTGTGCAGCTACCACCGATTTCTTTTTCCCTAAATAAGTCCTTGTTTTAATAATATTCAAGCGTAGACTTGGGGTTGGCATGAGTAAGTGTACACACACACACGCTTTGAGATTTTATTTTCTTCGTAATTTGAGTTTTTGCTAGAGTTTTGGTTTTTATCTATCTATGTTTAAATCTTCCCTTTTTGAGAATACTATCTTTGTACACCTTTTGGTGAACTTAAGGCCAAGCATTTTCATCACTCAACCTTTAATTCTCATGGTATGAACTTTGCTTGAGGACAAGCAAAAGCTTAAGTGTGGAGGAGTTTGATAAGTGCTTGCATGTATATATTTTTGGAAATGTTTTCCACGCATGAGCATCACATTTATCAGGCTGTATCGATAATTTCGTGTGTTTTGGTGTTCTTTCATGCAATTAGGGTTGTGAAGACATGGTACATGAATAAAGGCAAGATTAGGTCATAATGGTGCTAAGTGGAGCTCTTTTGTGCAAATACGAAGTTCAAGACACAAATCGGGTTCCAACGAGGGGGCATGTGCCAACTTCTAAAGACTTCAAGACATTTCTTGTAGAAGGACACGAAGGCAGTCATGCTCGCTTGTACGATTTGTTCGAAGATTTCAAAAGCTCTCCAAGGTTTTGTCATCATCAAGAAATGCCACATGACCTTTCACATGGGCGTGTGTCCGTCCGTGTGACCTCAAGAGAAGAAACAGGCGAAATCGGGGACGAATACGAAGTTTTCCACAGGGCAGAGACTCCACATGGGCATGTGGAATTTCCACACGGCCGTGTGGCTCATCCACACGCCCGTGTGGATCCTCGAGATGGCCAATTATAAAGCCGTTCTGAAGCGTTATTTAAAGGATCTTCTTCCAACTTTGAGAGGGAGTGACGGCTACGGTTCAGGAGGTTCTTGCTACACTTTGGGGCGCTTCTTCACCGAATTCATCATCAATTCCTTCCAAGGAGAGCTATTGGGGGAGCCTTCGACGACTCGATTCGACGAGGTGTGCCTTAGGCTTGGAGGAAGGAGTTCTTTGGAGAAGAAGGAGAAGTCCCCATAGTCTATCAACACAAAGCTTAAGGGGGTTTTCTTTATGGATTTCTTGCACTTGTCTTCATTTATTTTGATGAACTTGTATTGCTCCATGGAGGGCTAAACCCCTAGTGGGTACTTGGACTTGTAAACCCTAGATTTCCTATGTTTCATTGATTTTAATGCTTTTATTCAATTTGAGTTTGAATTTGAGTTTCATTCTTGTATGCTTAATTGTTTCTCCCTTAGAGTGACACTAGGGTTGAGGGCTAATCCAATCATCCTTTTGACGAGTGACCATCACCATTAGGATTAGATTAACCAAGATTGAAGAGGGTTGAGAGGGTGAGTTGAGAGGTAGTGACACGTCCCCTTTCCCCTCCGGTGTGGTTTTCCCTACCTTCTTATTCCAAGTATTACCTTCGATCTCAAAGAGAGTTAGACATTGAGAGAGGTCTTTCCGCCGGGACTTATTTGTGATTAGGGATCTTTCGCCTGGACCAAAGGGATTGATCTATAGTTGGGAATAGGGTTTACCACTTGGAATCCCTAGACCATAGCGCAGTCATACGTGGTGTGAGGTGTCGAGAGTCTTCTCTCGCCGGGACCTCGTAGGGGACTAGTCAAGGTTGACCTTAGATTTGGGACCTTGTATCTTTGGATTCCACGACTCTTGAAATCTCTATTAATAAGAGCACTTGAAGTTTTGCACTTGAAACAAGGATTCTAGGGGGAGCATTGTCCGAGTACCCCATCGTCTTATTGATCTATTTCTTTACCATAGCTTTTATTTTCATCACTTTATTTCTTTTTCTTTCCTATCCTATTTTCTTTCACAACAACAAGTGGTTTATCTTTGGCTACTTGACAAAGTGTGATTGTTCTTACGTCTACTCCCTGTGGATTCGACTACCCACCCGTTTGGGTACTTTATTACTTCGACACCCGTGCACTTGCGGAGTACACATGCAAGGGTGTGTCATAAATCCTGCCGGCAAGGAACTTAGCCACTGCTTCGCCCTTCCTCGCACTGAAAAAGGGAACAGTCGAAGGCGAACCGCATCCTCGGACACATTATTCGTATTGAAGGTGTCACAGATTTCCAGGAAAGTTGCCAGATGGGCATATGGGTCCTCATCTTGGAAGCCATCAAATTGGCACATCTGTTGCACCATTTGAATAAAATTGGGCTTCAGCTCAAAGTTGTTGGCCGCAATTGGGGGTCGCACAATACTAGACCCAGATCCCTCTAGATTAGGCCGGGCATAATCTGAAATGCTCCTCTGATTTCCAGCCATGTTTTCCTCTTGGTTCACATCAACACTTACTTCCACTGACCCGGTTTCTCTTAAATGAATCTGCCGCTGTCTCCGATGGAATGTCCGCTCAATGTCCGGATCTGGAGACGCTAGATGGGAGGAATTCCCCCGGGTCATACACTGAGCCTGCACAATGACCAAAAGAAAGAGATGAGATATGGACTTTCAGGCTTAAAGCAAAAAGAGAAATAATAAACAGCTTAAGTAAAAACAAAGAAAAACAAAAGAAGAAATAAAAGAATACAAGTAAAACAAGAACAAAAGAAATAAAACTCAAAGCAAAATAAACGGTTAGAGTACTAAGACTGTCCGAATTCTCAGAGGTTGCCAGTCCCCGGCAACGGCGCCAAAAACTTGATACGCCCCTTGCGTAACCGCAAGTGCACGGGTCGCACAAGTAGTAAAGTGTATCCTTTAGGTCGGGTAGTCGAATCCACAGGGACTGGTATAGCTTCCAATACTAACGTCCTACTTAATATCTAACCAGACAGAAGATGATGGAATTGACTTTGGAGTAACTTCAAGGAGGTTAAGGGTATGGGAAGTTCACCAAGGGAAGATTGAGGTTTAACTCGATGGAGGAGATGGGGCCCCGGGGTTGGATTTCCGACGTTCACTAACTCGGTCTTTCTCAGTATTTATCCGAGATGTCTTCAGTTCTAAACCTAGTTATGCTATAAGCGTGTGGTTTCTAGCGCTGCCGAGCCCTAAGTTGAACTCCCGCTGCTTGCAACAATCAATACTGATTCACAAGCCTAGATAGGAGAACCTAACTACCAAGTATCAAGCACTAAACAACATACAAGATAGCCAATAACCTTTATTTATTGAAAGGAACAAGACATTCATAAATAATGCAAGTAAAGACAATGAGTTCAAGCTACAACGTCATACAACCAACCTTGGGGCTCCCTTAAGAGTTTAGCCCCTCATGATGACAACCAACAAATACAATGCCAAAGAAATTAAAAGACAAGGAATTGAAAACTCCCTAATTTCTTGCATCCTTGAGGTAGTCGAAGGATCTACAATGCCGTGTAATCTCCTCCCGATCGGCCTACCATAAGCTTGGCATTCCCTTGATGAAGTGGAGGATGAACCCCCTAAGCTCTCCCTTCCTTTCTCCCAAAGTTCGCCCACCAAAAGTCCCTTTAGAAACTGAGTTTCTAGGGTTTTAATGTCTTCTCGATGTGAGCACGGACGTGTTGAAGCCGTGCAGATTACGGGCAAATAAATCTCCAGAAAACTCACATTCCTGTAATCTGCACGGGGAACAGCACGGGCGTGCTTAGGCCGTGCTGAGGTTTTCACGACCGTGCTCAGCGAACTCGGTGCTACAGTACCTCTGCTACAGTGCTTCTGTTACATTGCTTCTGCTACAGTATTTTGTGCTGCAGTGATTTTCCCCCGAAAATTCGCCAGCCTGTAATTTGCACGGGGAGGAGCACGCCCGTGTTGAGGCCGTGTTGCCATTTGCACGAACGTGCTTAGGGCATTCTAACCGTGCTTCCCTGTGCATTCCAATTCCTGTGAATTGCACGGCCAAGAGCACGCCCGTGTTGAGGCCGTGCTTGGCTTGACGAACTTCTTTTTAGGTCTTTTTGATGTGAATTCTCCTCTAAATCCCTTCTACTTGCTCCAGGACCTAATTATCTGTACAATAAACTCAAAATACCTTAAATAGCACCGAACTAAACAAGTAATAGCAAAATGACAAGTAAATATCGGGTGTAATGCATATGAAATATATATATATAATGCACTCATCAGTTAGCCTCCCCTTTCCCTTTCCTTTTCTCAGCTGGCTTCCAGCTTTTCCCGGTGAGACCGACGGAGGGGATCCCGATCGTGGTTGTCATCACCGGCGTCGTGTCCTACAACAGGATCAACCGGAGCCTCTGGGTCGAGGGTCGAAGGTGAACAGGGGGCGCGGTGTGGAGTTGGTGTTGGTTTCCATTGACTGTTAATGGAAGCTCTTCATTTAACCTATATGTTATTAGTAATAAATTGGACGAAACGCAGGCCATTTCTGCAATAAGTAGCTAATACTAGTGGAATTCATACGCAATTCAAGCACCAAATAATTGTTTGCAAATTGTTGTTGCTTTGATTAAGACACATTACAATATAGCAGGACCCAAAAAAAATGTTAAATTCAATTCCATTACTAATTTTTGAAAGAAAACCAGAGAATCCTGAAATGCATTCGAACAACATAATATAGCTCCTCATGTTTTAATGGTGCTTTGAGGACAAATAAACATAACACCTACTCAGGAAAACTGAACTGAAATAAAAATAGTTGCACTGTCAAGTTAACAATAGTCTGACAAACTAAACTCAAATGCTAATCAGTTTAACAAAGGCCTGACACATGATGGAAGAGAAGAACAAAATATCTAAACTTTCTCATTAAACAAAATGAGTTCAGTACATCTTGAACAACTTTCTTCAGTGGAAGTAGTGTTTTCTCTTACATCACATACACCAAAACTGAACAAAAAAAAAACTACAGCAGTACATGTAGAAGAAAAAAAATACAAAGCAAACTGGAACCTCTAAGTGCCACAAACAAAAGAATTGTGCACCCACAAGAACTATGATGGTCTTCCATATGGTCCACCAGTGCCACAATCTCCAATACCTGGTGGGAGCCATGCCTTTCTTTTCCTCAAAGCACCACCTGCCTTGTTCCAGTCTTCCACATCTCCTTGGGTATCTTGTGATTTGTCTCCTTGGACATCTTGTACTCTCAATTGGGGTGGTCTTGCCGGAAATTGCTTTCTTGCTTGACTTTTGGATAGGTGATGGCTGCCTCCTCTCCTTATTGGGATTTTTTGTGACCTCACTATAGCATCCCTCACTTCTTCTGAAGGTGTGGAATGCAATCCAACAGGCAAGTTTGTTGTATCCAATGTCTGCACACATATGGATTAATGTAAAGAGTATTATTCAAGGTCATTAAATAAACTAAACCTCATCACTGATCATATGTATTTACTACAATACCTGTGAATCTGATGTTAATGGGATTTCACAAGCTAGCATAAGGCCCTCATCCCCTGCTGTTGGTCCTGGGATGAGTTCAACTGGTATGCCAATCATCTGCATAATGAAAGCATAAATTACTGATGGTCGATTGTCCGCAAGCGCACGGGTCGTCAAGTAATACCTCTCACGCACGCGTGAGAGGGTCGTATTCCCTGGGGTCCCAAAAGCTGCTATTACTTCCCCCTAGACGGCACTGTCTAGTCTACCAAAGAAGGATAATTAAAACAAGATAAGAAAACTAACAAAGATAACTATAACACATGGACTCAGGCACACCACATGAGCATATTCAAGGAAGCAAATAATAATGAAAGCGCGAGGTCCCGGGCTAGGATCCCCTCGGGATTACTAAAGCTAGTAGGATGCTAGAATTACATAGGCACTGGTGGTTTTTGGCCGGCAGAATCCTCAGGTAGGCCAACCCGATGGTCACGGCAGTTGGCCCCTAATCCAGTACGAGTATTGATACGGAATTTCTTCCGCCCAAATCCTCTTACGATTGCATTAAAGTCACGAGATTCTCAAATTAGGGTTGAAGCACAAACTAGGCACAACCCTAATACCGGAGGGGTACAAAATACCCGATGGTCACGGCGTATCTGTACATGTATCCCTTCCAAGCTTGGGAGTCTAAAAGTAGGGCGATGGTCACGCAACCTACTAAAACCTAGAAATCGATACACAGAGTTCTCATGCATACCAATACATCAAAGTACACCAAGCATGAACCACAAAACAAACCAAATACCATGAATGTAAATCTAAGCATCCATACAAAGCAAGTTCATCCCAAGGTTCACCGGATGCCCGGTGACCTTGGGAGTCTAGTTCATCATCAACAAAGGAGTAAGCAAGAAATACAAAGAATACAAGATAAAATTCAAAGCAAACTCCCTCAAGATGAAGACTAGAAGGTGGTGATGAGAACTTGTCGGATCTGCGCCGGCAAGCTCCTAGATCTTCTCCTTGATAGCAAAACCTCTTCTCCCCTTAATTTCCACCTCCGATCTGCCCTCTCCACTTGCCTTGAAACCCTAGAAGATGATGGTGGAGAATGGTGGCCAAAAGTCCTCTTTCAAGATGCCCTAATGCCCCTTAAAAAGGGAAATTTCGTGTGTCCTTACGGGCGTAAGGTTGCCCGTAAGACACCCAAAAACTTTCCCAGGAATTTTATCTCGGGGATGCTACAGTGTCTACTACAGTACCTGCTACAGTATTTAACTACAGTAACCCGCTACAGTACTGCAACAGTGATGAAGCCCAAAAACGCCGTATTTGGTGTCGATTTCTTCATAAATACGTTCTTGAGCTTATTTGGCTTATTCCGGGCCTGTAACACAAGTAAAGCAACTTTAAACAAGAAACTAGATAACAACTTAACAAAAAGAGAACAGAAAATACACACAAGTACGTATAAAATACGTATATTTAGATGTTTATCAAACATCCCCACACCTAAGCGTTTGCTTGTCCCCAAGCAAACAAACATGAAGAACAGGGGCAAGAAGATAAATGGCTAAATATACGACCTCAAGCTCAAATGTACAGGACTTCACTAGCACAGATGGTTAGAAATCAGGAAGTGAGTTGTTCAGTGTATAGACAAGCAATATCAGCTCTGTTTCATCCAAAGTGTTCTTGTGAGTGTGTGCTGACTCCCACACAGACCTCAACACCCTGGATTACTCCAGGATGTCCATTCACCTCATACAAATTGAAGTTAGTGTTAGAGTGCTAAAGACCTTCTCAATAGTCAGTTAAAAATCTTCTGGTCTCCAAAACGGAACTTTAACAACAAGTGAGGATAGAACAGGTTTCAGGCGCCCGAAAGGTCAAATTTTATTATTTTTTTTTTCCGAGTCCGTCTAAGGTAGACTGCACAAAAATCTTTCAGCAGGATGCACATGCTGGCCAAGCACAAGAGCCACCCAACTTACTTGACTACAGATCTACATATACGCATTCATGCTTTTACAAGCAGAGGAATACTGACATAGACTCATTTTTCACTTCTTTTTTTTCTTTTTTTTATTTTATTTATTTGTTTTTTTTTAAAAAAAAAAAACGCCTGATCAAAAGCTTGCTAAAAACCTCACTTAAAAACCTTACTTAGGGTTAAAGCAAAAACAGGAGGCTCAAAAGCTTTTAAAGGACTATTGAAAGAAGAATTTAACATCCTAACACAAAATCAATAAGATGGGTTAGAGTGTCAGAAGTGGAAGTTAAAGTGAAGCAGGCATAAATACACTAAAGATGAAACAGAACTACATTCAAGCAAATGTAGAGTACAACTCACGACTATCATTCTACCAAGCTAGGAAATCCTTAACAATAAGATCATAGCTATCATAGGTGAGTCAAGCATGCAATTTAAAACAATTCCAAAGTTCATGAAAATCCACCCCCCACTCAAAGATGCACATTGTCCTCAATGTGTCTAAATCAGCAGTGCATAAAAAATATAGGCAATAAAAGCATAATAAGAGGGTTCCATGAACTTCCCCTAGTCTCAAAACATGAGGCTTGAAGTCCAAGAGATCGGGGTAGCCACTGACACACCCTTGCGTGTGTACTCCGCAAGTGCACGGGTGTCGAAGTAATAAAGTACCCAAACGGGTGGGTAGTCGAATCCACAGGGAGTAGACGTAAGAACAATCACACTTTGTTAAGTAATCAAAGATAAACCAATTGTTGTTGAAAGAAAATAAAATCAGAAAGTAGTAGAAATAAAGTGCTGAAAATGAAAGCTAGGTCGGAGAAATAGATCAATAAGAAGATGGGGTACTCGGACAATGCTCCCCCTAGAATCCTTGTTTCACGTGCAAGACTTCAAGTACTCTTATTCAATAGAGATTTCAAGAGTCGTGGAATCCAGAGATACAAGGTCCCAAATCTAAGGTCAACCTTGACTAGTCCCCTACGAGGTCCCGGCGGAGAGAAGACTCTCGACGCCTCACACCACGTATGACTGCGCTATGCTCTAGGGATTCCAAGTGGTAAACCCTATTCCCAACTATAGATCAATCCCTTTGGTCCAGGCGAAAGATCCCTAATCACAAATAAGTCCCGGCGGAAAGGCCTCTCTCAACGCCTAACTCTCTTTGAGATCGAAGGTAATACTTGGAATAAGAAGGTAGGGAGAACCACACCGGAGGGGAAAGGGGACGTGTCGCTACCTCTCAACTCACCCTCTCAACCCCCTCCAATCTTGATTAATCTAATCCTAATGGTGATGGTCACTCGTCAAAAGGATGATTGGATTAGCCCTCAACCCTAGTGTCACTCTAAGGGAGAAACAATTAAGCAAACAAGATTGAAACTCAAATTCAAACTCAAATTGAATAAAAGCATTTAAGTCAATGAAACATAGGAAATCTAGGGTTTACAAGTCCAAGTACCCACTAGGGGTTTAGCTCTCCATGGAGCAATACAAGTTCATCAAAATAAATGAAGATAAGTGCAAGAAATCCATAAAGAAAACCCCCTTAGGCTTCGTGTTGATAGACTATGGGAACTTCTCCTTCTTCTTCAAAGAGTCCCTTCCTCCAAGCCTAAGGCCCACCTCGCCGAATCGAGTCGTCGAAGGCTCCCCCAATGGCTCTCCTTGGAAGGGAATGATGATGAAACCGGTGAAGAAGCGCCCCTAAAGTGTAGCAAGAACCTCCTGAACCCTAGCCGTCGCCTCCTTCCAAAGTTAGAAGATCGATCTCCGGATAACGCTTCAGAACGGCTTTATAATTGGCCATCTCGAGGATCCACACGGGCGTGTGGATAGTCCACACGGCCGTGTGGAAATTCCACACGGCCGTGTGGAAATTCCACACGCCCATGTGGATTTTTTCGCCTTGTGAAATCTTCATACTAATCCTCGATTTCGCCCGTTTCTTCTCTCGAGGTCACATGGACGGACACACGCCCATGTGAAAGGTCAAGTGGCATTTCTTGATGATGGGAAACCTTGGAGAGCTTTTGAAATCTTTGAACCAATCGGAACGAGCGAGCATGACTGCCTTCGTGTCCTTCTACAAGAATTGTCTTGAAGCCTTTAGAAGTTGGCACATACCCCCTCGTTTGAACCCGATTTGTGTCTTGAACTTCGTATTTGCACAAAAGAGCTCCACATAGCACCAATATGACCTAATCTTGCTTTTCTTCGCGTAAACCTTTTTCACAACCCTAATTGCACGAAAGAACACAGAAACACACGAAATGAGAAATATAACCTGAAAAATGTGATGCTCATGCAGGGAAAAACATCTCAAATTATATGTACATGCAAGCACTTATCAAACTCCCCCACACTTAAGCTTTTGCTTGTCCTCAAGCAAAATTTATACAATAAAATCCACAAGTAGAGTGATAGAAGTGCTTAGCCTTAAGTTCACCAAAAAGTATGTAAGGAGAGTATTCTTAAACAAAGGAACAATTTGCAACATAGAAAGATAAAAACCGATGCTCTAGAAAAAACACGAAGCACAAAGAAAATAGAATCTGACTGCGTGTGTGTGTGTATGCTTACTCATGCCAACCCTAGATTTACTCTTAAAAGTTCTTATTGAAAAGGGCTTATTTAAGGACAAACGTAGGTAGTAGCTGCACACAACCTCGAAGGTAGCCATTTCCCAAGATGCCTCCTGGGCGGCTTTCACACTTTGAGGTGGTAGCTCTTTCCACCTGGGAGTGTTAGCTTTCACACAGCCTATTAGATAGCTCTTTCTCTCCTTAGGGCATAGCTAGTATCCGACTTATGAGAGTAGCTGCATACAACATAGGTGGTAGCTCTTTCCACTCCGAAAACAAGTAAACAAAAATTTTTTTTTTTTTTTTTTTTTCAAAATAAAGAAAATTAATGTCCTTTTGGCACTGAACTAGAGTTATCAGGGTTAACAGAGCAAGAAAGGTGTAAGTAATGCAATCAGACAAAAAATTTCTAAGTTTTTCGAGTAAACTAGAGCATGAGTACAAACGATGTTTAAAATTCTCCTAAATTCAAGACTGCAATCCTTGTCTTTTAAGGTGAACTATCATTGGCTAGATAAGCATATGAGTGATGAGCATACATACATAGAGAACGTGTGCAACGTGAACTCCCCCCCACACTTAAGATGTACAATGCCCTCATTGTACGCATGCAAGCATACAAAAACAGAATATAAATAAAACATGAGGGCGTGGGGATTAAAAACAACACTCCCCTGATCTCCGAGTGTGGTAGTTGAATGGAGGTGTGAAGGTGGGAAGTGGAGTTGCGTAGGGTTGTGAAGCTCACACGGCCGTGTGGAAATTCCACACGGCCGTGCCTATGACCATTTCTCAAAACCAAGTTGACAAGTCTATCGCACATCACAAAAGGGGTTCAGTGGATTTCAACAAAAGCTACGATTAAAAGAGTACAAAAAATTAAACAAGCCAAACACAAACTCAACAAAGAACATGAAAAGAAAGCAAGTAAGATAACTCTCGGAAGGTGTAACCTTTTCGAGTACACAAAGACTCAACACAAAAGAAAGTACAAGGGAATAAAAAGAAAGAATGAAAGACGCATCAAGCGTCGGCATCTCCGGTGGTGCTTTGGGGATGCTTTGGGAGGCGTAGGGTGCTCGGGGTGTGGACGGCGGAGTGGAATCGCTACCTCTCGCCATCAACCGGGTGGAGAGAAGTGATGCGCGTCATCATCTCCGAGTGGTACTCAGCCATGCGAGCGAGGACCTCGGTGTGGTTCGTTGCTCGAGTCACCCGCATGGCGGCGAGATCAGTCCGGAGGGTCCCCACGGCAGCCTCAAGTCTGTCTATGCGCTCTGTCTTTGGGGGAGATGCATGTGCCGACACCGGTGGCACCTCCTCGTCTCTTGGGGTGTCCTCCGCCTCCATGGGTGCGGGTTGTGATGATGGCCCCTGCCCGGTCTCCTCCGAGTCTTCGTCTTCGTCCTCGAGACTCCTCGGACTCATCCGGGAATGGAACAGCAAGTACATACCTGCCGGGAGCGGCCCTCTTCACCATGCCCATCATACGCAAGGTATCAAGGCCAAGTGGGGAGGGAACAATAACCTTGTCGGCTCCCGAACAAAGCATCAATCGGTCCCATTCCTCGGATGAGTCGGGTGATGTAGGGGCCGAGAGAAAAGAACTCCTATCCGCGCGCATCTGTCCCCGGTGCCTCGGAAAATCTGCTACCACGTAACCCGAGTGCGGGGGCAGGCTTTGGACCATAGAGTACAAATAGAGGAGGTCCAGCCGTCCCAATACGCCGGTCTTGTCTCCCCGCCCGGTAATAGACCTGCTCGGGATGGCATGAATGTACCTGTGGGCGGGGCGGAGGAGCAAAGACGCCTTGGTCAACCCGGGCTCATCTTGTATATCTCCACACGGCATCCGGCAAACCCGGCTTGGAGTGACACGGAAAGGATAGTCGAATGGCAGCTGCGCGTACTCCTCCGTGTGGATGAAGTCTCGATCGTACGGGCCGAGGGCGACAAAGCAAAGTCCGTCGGGCTCATGCTCGTGGTATTGCCCAAAGATGCGGAATCGAACCGTGTCCGGCCGGTGGTAGTCGGTGTGGGCGCGATCAAACTCGAATGTCGCGAGGACTTCGAAAGTGAGATCGCGAGTGGCCGGGTCTTTGATACACAACAGTCGCTCCCACCCGCCAACAAAGCAATAAGCTCACGGACCTCATCCGCCAACTCGGCCGCACGCGCATGTTCTATGGCCTCCAAAGCTTGCAAGTCGGGAATGCGCGTCCGGCCAAACTTCAACTTCGAAAGTCGATCAAACCGTGCTTGATGTTCGGGCACGGCGAACTCGAATGGTGCGGGCGAGAGATCACGGGACTCCCGGACCTCACGGGCCTCACGAGGGCGCTTATGAGCGAGTTTCTTCGTTCTTGGGGCCATTCCCTGTGCATAAGAAGGGTAAGGAAGTTAATTCAGAGCTTAAAATAGGTTCCCGGGGATTCCACATGGCCGTGTGGAAATTCCACGCGGCCGTGTGTCTCCTCCGGTTACCCAAAAACAAAGAAACAAGTTAATACACACGGCCGTGTGGAATTTCCACACGGCCGTGTGTCTCCTCCGGAATTCGGAGGGGGGCACCCCGATAATCCACACGGCCGTGTGGAATTTCCCCACGGCCGTGTGGATCTTCGACCATGGCCAAAGCGCCATGGTGAATCCACACAACTTAATACAATCATCCACACATTTGAACACAAGTGTTTTAAGCAATAATCTAAGTATTAAACACGAAAATAGCATGCAAAAACACAAGATTCAACATCCACAACAACTAATGAAGGTTTCATGGCAAGAAGAGGGGAAGAAGGCTTACCGGAGAAGATGAGTCTGCTCTAACAATGTAGTAACGAGTAAGGCCTACAAATCCCTTAAATAAGCGCGAGAATGGAAGGAGAAGAGCAACCGTCACGACCTTTGAAGAGGAGGCGTTTGAAGGTGAAGGGTTGCTTGGGGGGTTACAAAGAGAAAGGCCCCTTTTCATGTTTAAGTACCTCACACGGCCGTGTGGAATTTCCACACGGCCGTGTGGATTCTCTGTATGGCCTTATAAAACTCCCCGAAATTCCACACGGCCGTGTGGAATTTCCACACGGCCGTGGGGATTCTCTCGTATTGTGAAGATTTGTACTAAATAAATCCACATGGCCGTGTGGAATTTCCACACGGCCGTGGGGATTCTCTCGGATGAGAAAATTCCTTCACAATTTCATCCACACGGCCATGTGGAATTTCCACATGGCCGTGTGCTTCCATTCTTCAACTCAAAAATAGTCCAAACTCTGCAGAAATTAATGAAAACACATGGAACGATTGCGAGAAGTTGAAAACTAAGACGTTTACGATTTAAAATCTCGCACAATTCACAGGAATACCACCTAACTTGCCATAAACGATGAACACATAAAAATGCACTACCAGCAATAAATCCACACACTACAAACTAAACAAAAAAAAAAAAAAATGCAGAAATAAAACTAACTACAGCACAAGCAAAGAGTTCTAAAAAAAAAAAATTGGGTTGCCTCCCAATAAGCGCTTGTTTTACGTCACTAGCTTGACGTACTCCGCCTCTCTAAACTCAAGGGGGGTCATGGGTCGAAAGCACTTCGCTGCTTGGAAATGTGAAACATGAAGAGCATAAGTTCTGGAATTTAGAAGATGAGTGATCGAATTTGTTACCAGATGGAAGGGTATCATCCTTAAACTTTGAAGGAACGTCCGCAGGTTCATTCGTTTGCTTCTTGCGGCGATGTCTTACCCTCTTTAGCTTTTTCATTAGTTTGTTGACCGTACCTGTGATAGATGTATCCTTGTTTTCCAGGTCAACTAATGAAATATGATCATCATCCATCTCTTGATCCAACAAATCAGCTAGTGGATCCGGGCAAAAGATTTCCTGCACATAATCATCAATCAAAGCATCAGTAGTGTCAAGAAAATACAAAGTATCATCAAAGTTGAGAGAGTGTCTCATGGCCTCAGCAAGGCGATAGGTCAGCTTCTCATCTCCTATCCTCAATGTCATCTCCCCGCCATCCATGTCTATAAGAGCTTTGGAAGTACGCAGAAAGGGTCTTCCAAGTATCAGCGGCACGTCGACATTCTCATCTACATCCAGTACCACGAAATCTGCAGGAAATATATACTTATCCACTTTTACCAAAATATCTTCAATGATGCCTCTCGGGTGACGAATGGAACGGTCAGCTAGTTGTAAGGTCATCCGAGTGGGCCTTGGCTCTCCCAGTCCCAGCTTCTTGAAGAAGGAGTAAGGCATGACATTGATACTGGCTCCTGAATCTGCCAATGCCTTCTCTTCACCCAAATTCCCAATGTTACATGGGATGATGAAGCTTCCAGGGTCTTTCATCTTGTTAGGTAGATTTTTTCGCAACACACAACTGAACAAGATGCATCCAATATCACTGCTTGCACCCTCTTCCAATTTCCTCTTGTTGGTTAAGAGGTCCTTCAAAAATTTTGCATATCGAGGCATTTGAGACAAAGCCTCCACAAAAGGGATATTAATGTGCAGCTGCTTGAAAAGGCCCAAAAACTTCTTGTACTTGCTCATCATTTTGATCATTCTTGACCTTGAAGGGTAAGGAATCCTTGGTTTGTATGGTGCGGGTGCTACCTCCTTTTCCTTACCCTTTTCCTTGTCTGTCTCCTTAGCAGGAATTTGAACAACCTCTTCAGTGGGAAGTCTACCCTCAACCTCACGACCACTCCTAAGAGTGATTGCTTTCAGTTGCTCTCTTGGGTTGGTCTCTGTATTTCCCGGGAGACTTCCTTGTGGTCGTTCGAGATAACGATTTCGCAATCTGCCCCACCTGATTTTCCAAGTTATGTAGGGAAGCGGTGTGATTGCGAAGTGTACTCTCCACGCCTTGAAAGCGCGTGTCCGAGGACTGAATGAACTTGGTCAACGCCTTTTCCAAGTCTGTCATTCGGTTCTCAAGCCCCGAAACTCGGCCCTCCATGTTTGGTTGTTGGGGTTGCTGAAATCCGGGGGTGCGAGAGGGCCTTTGTTGCCCTTGATTGCTCCATGCAAAGTTCGGGTGGTTTCGCCACCCCGGATTGTAGGTGTTGCTATAGGGGTTTCCTTGACCTCGTCCAAGCATTCCCCACGAAATCAACTCTGTTCAACGAGTCTTTGTTCCGACCATAGAAATAGTGCAATCAGCAGAAACATGCCCTCCTCCACAACTATCACAATTCATCACTGCAGCCTATTCTAGATGGGCCTGCCAAAGTGTCCAACTTCTTGCTCAATGCTTCAACTTGAGCCGCTAGAGATGTCACTCGCATCAACTTCATGAATACCCGCCACTTTCCTCTTGTCTCGAGCATTCCACTCGATAGCTATTCATAGCCATTTCTTCTATCGGTTGGCGGGCAGCTTCGGGGGTCTTGCTTCCTAAGGTACCTCCTCGCTGCGGCATCAAGTAGCTGTCTTGTGCTTGGGTTCAATCCATTGTAGAAGGTGTGGATGACCATCCACTCGGGGAACCCATGTTGAGGACATTTGCGCAGAAGGTCCTTGAACCTTTCCCATGTCTCGAAAAGAGACTCCAATTCCGGATCGCATGAAGGAAGAAATTTCATTTCTCGGCTTGGCGGATTTCCCGGGAGGGAAATATCGGGCAAGGAAGGCCTCAACCATTTCTTCCCAAGTGGTAATTGATGCTCTAGGTAAAGATTGCAACCACTGTTTTGCTTTCCCCTTCAAGGAAAATGGGAAGGCTCTCAATCGATGGCGTCGTCCGTAACTCCATTGATCTTCAACATGTCGCACACTTCCAAGAAATTTTCTATATGATTGTTTGGGTCTTCATCTCGCTAACCCATTAAAGCGTGCGGACTGTTGGACCATCTGAATAAACCCCGGCTTAAGCTCAAAGTTATGAGCTGAAATTGGTGGCCTGACTATGCTTGATTGTGTACCACGAATAGACGGCCGAGCAAAATCGAAAGGGTCCGCTGTTGCTCATTCTGTTCAGCCATGGTCACGGACTCTTCAACTTCTATCTCAGCCTGATCAAACTGTTCCAAGTCAGGTTGTCTTCCCCGTCTGTGCAATCTCCTCTCTATCTCCGGATCACCTTCCACTAATGTCGAAGGATGTCCACGGGTCATAACCTAGGGCTGAAATCAAGAAGAGAAAGTGAAGTCAGAATGATGGAAGTAAAAGAAATGTGAGATAGAATGTACGAAAAATGACTAGCGAAACAAAGTGTAAAAATTCCTAAAACGCCTAACTCCCCGGCAACGGCGCCAAAAACTTGACACACCCTTGCGTGTGTACTCCGCAAGTGCACGGGTGTCGAAGTAATAAAGTACCCAAACGGGTGGGTAGTCGAATCCACAGGGAGTAGACGTAAGAACAATCACACTTTGTTAAGTAATCAAAGATAAACCAATTGTTGTTGAAAGAAAATAAAATCAGAAAGTAGTAGAAATAAAGTGCTGAAAATGAAAGCTAGGTCGGAGAAATAGATCAATAAGAAGATGGGGTACTCGGACAATGCTCCCCCTAGAATCCTTGTTTCACGTGCAAGACTTCAAGTACTCTTATTCAATAGAGATTTCAAGAGTCGTGGAATCCAGAGATACAAGGTCCCAAATCTAAGGTCAACCTTGACTAGTCCCCTACGAGGTCCCGGCGGAGAGAAGACTCTCGACGCCTCACACCACGTATGACTGCGCTATGCTCTAGGGATTCCAAGTGGTAAACCCTATTCCCAACTATAGATCAATCCCTTTGGTCCAGGCGAAAGATCCCTAATCACAAATAAGTCCCGGCGGAAAGGCCTCTCTCAACGCCTAACTCTCTTTGAGATCGAAGGTAATACTTGGAATAAGAAGGTAGGGAGAACCACACCGGAGGGGAAAGGGGACGTGTCGCTACCTCTCAACTCACCCTCTCAACCCCCTCCAATCTTGATTAATCTAATCCTAATGGTGATGGTCACTCGTCAAAAGGATGATTGGATTAGCCCTCAACCCTAGTGTCACTCTAAGGGAGAAACAATTAAGCAAACAAGATTGAAACTCAAATTCAAACTCAAATTGAATAAAAGCATTTAAGTCAATGAAACATAGGAAATCTAGGGTTTACAAGTCCAAGTACCCACTAGGGGTTTAGCTCTCCATGGAGCAATACAAGTTCATCAAAATAAATGAAGATAAGTGCAAGAAATCCATAAAGAAAACCCCCTTAGGCTTCGTGTTGATAGACTATGGGAACTTCTCCTTCTTCTTCAAAGAGTCCCTTCCTCCAAGCCTAAGGTCCACCTCGCCGAATCGAGTCGTCGAAGGCTCCCCCAATGGCTCTCCTTGGAAGGGAATGATGATGAAACCGGTGAAGAAGCGCCCCCAAAGTGTAGCAAGAACCTCCTGAACCCTAGCCGTCGCCTCCTTCCAAAGTTAGAAGATCGATCTCCGGATAACGCTTCAGAACGGCTTTATAATTGGCCATCTCGAGGATCGACACGGCCGTGTGGAAATTCCACACGGCCGTGTGGAAATTCCACACGCCCATGTGGATTTTCTGCCTTGTGAAATCTTCATACTAATCCTCGATTTCGCCCGTTTCTTCTCCTGAGGTCACATGGACGGACACACGCCCATGTGAAAGGTCAAGTGGCATTTCTTGATGATGGGAAACCTTGGAGAGCTTTTGAAATCTTTGAACCAATCGGAACGAGCGAGCATGACTGCCTTCGTGTCCTTCTACAAGAATTGTCTTGAAGCCTTTAGAAGTTGGCACATACCCCCTCGTTTGAACCCGATTTGTGTCTTGAACTTCGTATTTGCACAAAAGAGCTCCACATAGCACCAATATGACCTAATCTTGCTTTTCTTCGCGTAAACCTTTTTCACAACCCTAATTGCACGAAAGAACACAGAAACACACGAAATGAGAAATATAACCTGAAAAATGTGATGCTCATGCAGGGAAAAACATCTCAAATTATATGTACATGCAAGCACTTATCAGCCACCAATGATGCGAGTAGATGATCGAGAGAGAAGGCGAGCTTGATGCCCTACTTCCATCCTACAAGATAGAAAGGAACATCATATCAAGGCATCTAACACACACAAATAGAAAAAACACAAACAAAAGCAAACAAAACAAACAACTAACACAACACAACAATCAAGCAAAACAAAATCAAAGCAAATTCTTTGTTCATCATTATCATGGTGTCCAAAGCTCAATAATGCAAGCATGGCTAAGGGTTTACAAATATGATTCAAGACTAAGTCACATACAAGAGAAGCAATGGTTCAACATGATGGGAATGTGAAAGAATTCAAGAATTGCTACAGTAATTCCCAAAAGATTTTGCAAGAGTTTCTCTTGTAAATGGAGCATAAACATTTTTACAAAGCTTTGAAATTGCTCCCAAAACCCACAAAAACAACAAACAACAAACTCCATGAAATTTCATCGACAAAAATAAGAAAAACTCAAGGTTTTGAGTGAGAGATCATACTCTTGCCCTAGAGTAAGATGAGTGAATCCAAGGGCTAGATCTGGCCAAAAGCTTGCTCAAACTCCAAATTTTTGTCACCAAGATGGAAAAGAGGAGGAGGAGAGCAAACTAGGGCAAAAAGAATCATGAAAAATGGTGGAGAAATGAGGGAGAACCGGTTAGAGGAATGGGGAAGAAGAGTGAATAGTTTAAGCCCCAAAACTTGCCCTTTTAATGCTTCTTCGGGTGGTCTTGCCGACCATCCTTACGGCCGCAAGGATGGTCGGCAAGAAGCTCGGGAAAAATCTCGAGGGGCATCCTTGCGGCCGCAAGGATGGTCCTCGGGATTTTTCTGGTTGCACACTTTGATCTCCACACTTTGTACACATTAACCATCGATGAAACCTTGAAAAATATGGCCGGAAACATCATTTAAACTCTCAAAACATCAACATGCATGCATCTAGAACAAGAATTCTTCAAAAACCACATGACAAACAAGTTAACAAAAAGGCGAAAGAATCAAGAAAAACGACGAAAAGCACAACTACACATGAACCACTACTAAAAACATAAGTAAAATTAGACAACACAAATAAGAAAAAGACTACGGGAAATGAAAGGAACTTGGGTTGCCTCCCAAGAAGCGCTTTTTTTAACGTCATTAGCTCGACGTACCTCTTTCTTACCTAGGGAGGCTTGAAAATGGTGTGTTCCTCCCGGCTAGAGGTTGCATAAGAGCTACCAAAAAAATATGAACTTTACCTTCCGGGATGATGCAAGTTTGGAGGTCATGCTTGAGTTACCTTTTGGCCTCCATGGGAAAAGCTTGGGCCGAGCATTATTGAATCTTGGCAACGGTGGGTCCTCCAATGGCGTCAACCTTGAATTACCCATAAGTGTTGTTTGGGTTTCCAAGGGAACAAGTTGGGTTGAGAACTTGTCAAGCTTCGCATAGGTGGATTAATTGGACGCTTTAACACCCTTTTCACATTTCTTTTCTCAACCTTTCTTGAACGATCAAAAGTGGCCCATAAAATTTGCTTGGGCCGCCATGGAAAAAGTTTTGGTTGGGAATTGTTCAAGCCCGGCATAGGTGGGTTCAAGGATGACATTGGTTTCCTCCACAAATCTTCAAATACAATTCCCAAATATTTTCCTCTGCACTTGAAGGTTATCGATTTGTTGATTGAATGATCGATATCGAGGCAAGTAGTTTCTTGAAATGTGGTAGATGGGGCCTCCTCTACTTCCTCACATACTTCTATAGCCATGATGACCTCCTCATTGTCTTGCTTTACCCCATCTTCCAATTGTTGCCCACTCATAAGATTGATAACCGCCCGGTTTTCAATTGGGTCATTTTCAATACTACTCATTGGGCTACGCAAAGAAGGCTCGGAATTTGCCCTAACAAGTTTCTCAACTTGGTTCTTAAGTGCTTTGATTGAAGCTTGGACATTCCTTAGTATTGTACCAAATTCATCAAGTCGTCTGTCCATTATTGCAAACCTTGCATCTGTACTGATCATAAACCTTGCTAGAACATCTTCAGTAGTGTATTTCCTCTCTTGCCGATGTTGCGGCTGAAATTGGGGAACTTGGGGTTGTTGAGGTCTTGGTTGTTGTGTAATGCCTTGGCTTGCTTTCATGGCAAAGAGACATTCCATCTTCTTCTCAAGATCATAGACTTTTGTGGAAAACCTATTATTCTGTTCTTCAAGTGCATAGATTTTGGCGGCCAACATATTTTCTTTAAAATCCATGGCCCTGTATAAATAATAAGACTAAAAATAATAAGCTAACAAAGAAAACAAGAAAGAAGGAAAATAAACAAATATGAACAAAATGGTAAAAGACACAGACAAAAACAAATATTCACAAAAAGAAAGATAAATGACTAGAGCAGTGAGCTAGAGGTTTTCCTAGCATTCTTGGAGTCCCCGGCAACGGCGCCAAAAACTTGGTCGATTGTCCGCAAGCGCACTGGTCGTCAAGTAAAACCTCTCACGCACGCGTGAGAGGCTCGTATTCCCTGGGGTCCCAAAAGCTGCTATTACTCCCCCCTAGACGGCACTGTCTAGTCTACCAAAGAAGGATAATTAAAACAAGATAAGAAAACTAACAAAGATAACTATAAACACATGGACTCAGGCACACCACATGAGCATATTCAAGGAAGCAAATAATAATGAAAGCGTGAGGTCCCGGGCTAGGATCCCCTCGGGATTACTAAAGCTAGTAGGATGCTAGAATTACATAGGCACTGGTGGTTATTGGCCGGGAGAATCCTCAGGTAGGCCAACCCGATGGTCATGGCAGTTGGCCCCTAATCCAGTACGAGTATTGATACGGAATTCCTTCCGCCCAAATCCTCTTACGATTGCATTAAAGTCATGAGATTCTCAAATTAGGGTTGAAGCACAAACTAGGCACAACCCTAATACCGGAGAGGTACAAAATACCCGATGGTCACGGCGTATTTGTACATGTATCCCTTCCAAGCTTGGGAGTCTAAAAGTAGGGCGATGGTCACGCAACCTACTAAAACCTAGAAATCGATACACAGAGTTCTCATGCATACCAATACATCAAAGTACACCAAGCATGAACCACAAAACAAACCAAATACCATGAATGTAAATCTAAGCATCCATACAAAGCAAGTTCATCCCAAGGTTCACCGGATGCCCGGCGACCTTGGGAGACTAGTTCATCATCAACAAAGGAGTAAGCAAGAAATACAAAGAATACAAGATAAAACTCAAAACAAACTCCCTCAAGATGAAGACTAGAAGGTGGTGATGAGAACTTGTCGGATCCACGCCGGCAAGCTCCTAGATCTTCTCCTTGATAGCAAAACCTCTTCTCCCCTTGATTTCCACCTCCGATCGGCCCTCTCCACTTGCCTTGAAACCCTGGAAGATGATGGTGGAGAATGGTGGCCAAAAGTCCTCTTTCAAGATGCCCTAATGCCCCTTAAAAAGGGAAATTTCGTGTGTCCTTACCGGCGTAAGGTTGCCCGTAAGACACCCAAAAACTTTCCCAGGAATTTTATCTCGGGGATGCTACAGTGCCTACTACAGTACCTGTTACAGTATTTAGCTACAGTAATCCTGCTACAGTACTGCAACAGTGATGAAGCCCAAAAACGCCATATTTGGTGTCGATTTCTTCATAAATACGTTCTTGAGCTTATTTGGCTTATTCCAGGCCTGTAACACAATTAAAGCAACTTTAAACAAGAAAATAGATAACAATTTAACAAAAAGGGAACAGAAAATACACACAAGTACGTATAAAATACGTATATTTAGACGTTTATCAACTGACCATAAGGAAAAGATTGGGCAAGGTTATTTAATTGCTCACCTGTGCTATTGGCTCATCTGCAATCCTCTCACCCATAGCTGAAGAGGTAGGCTCATTGTCTCTCCTTAGCATATCAACCTAATTGTAATCACATTTAAACCAGTACGGATTAATAAAATTTAATGTGTGCCATAAATTATTGACTACCTCTACAAAATGTGCTTCTAATACTGCATGGTCAATTCCAGCCAGAGGGTCCTGTTCCTGATCACCATCCTACAAAAAAAAAAAAAAACAAGTACTAAATGTGTTTAATTCATAGCAAACTAAATTACTAGTATTCAATGTAAGCAATTCACTATAATCACACAAACATAAAACCCTTAACAGGGTTGTCTTGTGTCACTTACACTTGAAGTGTTTTGCATTGACTCCATCTGAGCAGGTGCTTCTTTGCTGTTCCCCTGAGTTTCAAGATTTAATTATGTATGAGCATATTAATAGCCAATTGGAATCAGAACACACATATGACTTACCTGCACTCCATGATATCTCTTGTTGTGCCCCACAGTCCCACAAATGCTGCATTTCATAGTCACACCCTTCCTACCTACTTTGCCCTTTGAGAATCCAGTGGGTTCCTCATCTGCATCTCTTCTCCTAAGCAATGGTTTCTTGCCCCTGTTCTTATTTGCATGCTCGGGTGGTATGATCTGAGGTTGATCACTTTTGGGCCAACAATTACTATCTTGTGTTGGGCTTAGAAGGTGATTATATGTTGCAAGGAAGGTTGCTTTCTTATAGTAGTCATCTAAGAAGTCCTCAGGTTTGCATTTGTTATAGTAGAGGGCTGATATGGCATGACAACATGGAATCCCACTAAGTTGCCACCACCTACATGTGCATGTCCTCTGTTTGTTGTCTACAATGAATTCCCATCATGGCCTACTACCTGATACTTGTCACCCCCAGACCATGTTGTCTTACACCCCCAACTCAATTGCTTACATTTTTCCAACTTATTCAGAACTTTTGGGCAATATTCTGTGGGGCATTTCTGCATGGCATCTCTTTTACTTTGAATTCTAGTCATCAACTGGGTTCTAATAATTTCATTCATACTGATTACACCTTTTGTTCTAGCTAGCAATATCTGACTGTTGAAGCACTCACAAAGGTTATTTAGTAGCATGTCACATTTAAACTCAATTCTAAAATGTGACCTACTCCAATGTTATGCACTAATGTTACTCAAGAATGTGTGAGTATCTTCAGACATAAACTTAAGGACATCCATGGCGAAGTTAAAGGCAGGAATGTAACTAGATCTTATACATTTCCACAACTGGTCCTTAAGGGCTTTCCCTCTGAATTTCTTTCTAAAATTTGTGTGTATGTGCCTCACACAAAACCTATGTTCACTATTAGGAAATAGTTCTTCTATTGCATTTTGGAGGCCCTATGGGATTAAGTTTTCAGTACACCACCATGAGCACAAAAAAAAAAAAAAAAAAAGCAAAGAAAAATAGTACAGAACATAGACAAGACAAATTAAATAAAGTCATGAACCATATAAGAAATAGGAATTCAATGAAATGGTTAGATGAATGGGAACTTACTTTCTGCCTGTCACTCACTTTCTGCCTGTCACTCATGAATGCCCATCCATGTGTGTTGTTTATCTGCAAATCACCATCTAGCAGTTCTAGGAACCACAACCAGCTTTCACAGTTCTCCTTCTCCTCCACAGCCCAAGCTGCTGGGTAGATGCAATCATTTGCATCTATGCCGACTGCTGACAGTAGCTGCCCTCCATATAATCCCTTGAGGAAGCATCCATCCACATACACTATGGGCCTGCAACCTGTTAGAAACCCTGACTTGAGTGGTGACAAGCACACATACATTGATTGGAACACACCCCCGTTGCATTTGGATTTAATTGTTGACCCTGGGTGTGTTCTAATCAACTCAAGACTGTAGTCATGCAGTCTTGTCATTTGGGTGTGCTCATCACCATCAAGAATCCTGCAAAAACCCAGAATTTAGTACTATAAAGTAGGGCTTACTCACAGCATGCCATTAAAAGTCAAGACTATGTGGAACATACCGTGCAGCAATATTTTTGGCCCTCCATGCCCTCAACCTACTGATGTCAACCTCCTGATTTGTTTTCACAGCTTGTACAATCCCAGCAAGCTTCCAAGAGGGGTTTGCCCTAAATTGGTCTACGTAATGTTCAGCTATCCACTAAGCACTGACATGTCTTACATTATGATCTCTCGTGCACTCATGCTTCAAATTTTCTGCCTTTATTTGGATGGTGTTTTTGTCTTTAAGCATTGGTGAGGCCCAAAGATAGAAGGGACAACCTTTCGTGCAATATGCCTTACACCTCTTCTTGTTGTTTGGTTTGAAATTCATAACACACCTGTTTTTAATGCCATAGTTTTTGACTGCCTCTTTGAACTGCTTAAAAGATACAAATTTCATTCCAATTTTGAATTGCGGGTCCTTCATGTTAGTTTGTTCATTGAACTCAGCATACTTAGCCCTACCAGGATCTAACTCTTCCTCATCTGTTGATGAACAAGACTGCAATTCATCTAATTTGGCATAATTTGACTCTGCACCATCCCCAGGATTGAGGTTATCTCTCCTACTCTCATTATCCACAGCTATCTCATTTACACAACTGACAGTGGCAACCAATGCCACTTCACCTTCTCCATCACTGTTGATGTTGTTGTCTGAATCATTAAGCCCACTCACTTCTTCATCCTCTTCAAAGTCTTCCTCTGGTTCCACCTCCCCATCTAAATTTTCTTTCTCCATGTCCTCCACTGACAGACCAGGTTGACCTACAAATTCACCACCTCCACCCACACTGTCCAGTACCTTGCTCAACTTAATGTACACATCTGTTTTCCTACACTCTCCCACAGCCATTGCCATCCCCAATGCATCTGAGTCAGTTTTAATTTCTACCATCTCAAAACCTCTACTGGCTGTCCCCTTAAACCAGAAGGAACATTCATCTATAGGCAAATTCAGCTATTTAGCCATGCCTATAAGTTCAAGTCTGGACATACAATCTACAGTACAGAAATTAATGGCTCCTGCAACCCTCTACTCATTCCAGTTTTCTATTAGCTGAACTCCACAATACAATTGAATGGTGAAATATTCAGCAGTAGGTACTGGAAAAGAAAAAAAATGTTACCTCATATCCAGTTTTCAATCCAGACTTGTAAACAAAGTGTCATGTTTACTGAAAAAAGGCAATTGAGGTTGTGAAATGAGTAGGTGAATTTAATAAGAAAGTGACACTAGCAAGAGTTGCTTCATGTTTATTGAAAAGTATAGACGTGTGAGCAATAAATTTGTTACCACTAAAGAGCATATAATCTCGCATGACATCAAAAATGAAGTAAGACAATCACAAACTCCTACCAAAATTTTACTGCCTAAGCTTTTATTGTCCTAGAACCCAATTTTTTTTCTTCTATTCATTGTTGATCTTGGTTCACTAAGAAATTGTTTTTTTTTTGTATGCTGAACATGATGCTGGATTAGTATGGTTGCATTTCAAATTAATTTGTTTTCATTCAACCAGTGATTACACATTTAATATGTATGCTTCCACATGAAGACACTTTTGCTAACCAAACAGTTGTTCATATTGTTCAATGTTTTTTTTCCCCATGAAGCACATTAGACCTGTGAACAAGAAATACTACTTTCAGCGTGGAGGAGTATGATGGAGTAGGATAGAGTACAAATACTACAGGTATGTGCATAGTTTTCAAGAAACTAGTTTCTTACAGACTTTGAACTGTTGAACATCCAGAATCAATTTGTATTGAGGGCTTAGTAGTCTAGGTTTGTTCCTCTAAATTCCTTTCTTTTAATATTTTGCAATGAGTTAAAGGATGGGACAATTTTCACTCATAGTTTGATTCACATCAGTTAAATAAACTATTATGGTGCTTGGCTTTATTGGGAGACTAGGAAGTATGCAACAAATATAGACTTTCCTGCAGCCCTATGTTATTATGATTGTATTAAAACTAAATCTCACCTGAAAAAAGAAACTTAAGCCTTTCCTACCCTATTAGGAATACTGAATTCTCTACAACTTAGTTAAGCGGTGTTCTTCCTAGCCAAAAGCTTTGGTCTACATAAGCAAGTAACCATCAGAACATAAAAAAAATAATTGTTCATTGACTCACTCCCATGAGAACATCACAACTAGTCCACAGGACAATTGTTATATTCTTCTTTTTTTGTTTATTTGTTTTCTAGCATTTGGGACCACTACTGGACCCATATCACCAAACTCACAAAGACAAACACATGAAAAATACACCATTTAAAAAACCTACATTCGGTATTTAAATGAAACATATTGAATAATTGTACTAAAAACTAAAGAATGAGAACAAAAAAAAATCATAACTGTGGCCTGGAACCCTAAACCCCAATTGCGACCCATTACCCCCTACTCGTAGCTCATCGTGAACAGAGACATAATATAGAATAAACTCATGGTAACTCGGTGCTTCATCCACCGATGTTCTTATACGCCAGTTGTCGGCCATCCTTCACCGTCAATGGAAACCGACACCAACTACACACCGCGGCCCCTGTTCTCCTTTGATCCTCGACCTAGAGGCTCCGGTTGATCCTGTTGTGTGACACGACGCCGGTGATGACAACCACGATCGGGATCCCCTCCGTCGGTCTCACCTGGAAAAGCTGGAAGCCAGCTGAGAAAAGGAAAGGGAAAGGGGAGGCTGACGTGGATGTCCGATGTGGCAAAAAATAACAACGCATATGGTCGTGTGCGTAACACACAGACTCCGCAAGTGCACGGGTCGCCAAGTAATACCCTGTGCGTGACACAGGGGTCGTATTCCCAAGGGGGCCCGAAGAGCTACCTTTACTCACTCTTTGCTTGTTGTTTAACTAATCATGTTCAGTTTAAGCAAGTAATTTAATGCAAAGCAATTTAAAACTCTAAATAAGAAAATAGCAAGAAACTCACAACGGGATTTGATCAAGGTAGAGAAATGGTCACGGATGTGGCTCACCAAGGGGGCTACTAAAGTGCAAAGGAGGCTAAGATTATCATGCTTTTGGCAATTTGGACCGATAGAAAACCCTAAGCTAGGTCAACCCGATGGTCACGGTGTTGACCCCAAATCCAATAGAAGTAGTGGATGAAGAACTCCTTCCACCCCACATCCTTCCATGATTGCAAAGAGAGTAGTGGATTTCACAAATTAGGGTTAAAACTCCACAAAGAAGCCAACCCTAAAACGGAGGGGTACAAGTACCCGATGATCACGGTATACTTATACAACTTCCCTTCCAAGCTTGAAAGTGTCTACAACTAGGGCAATGTTCATGCAATCCTAGTAGAAACATGGAAATGATAAACAAGATTCTCATGCATATCAAGGCAATAATTCTCATCAAGCAAGGATTCACAAACCAACCAAAAGCATAAATAAATCAAAGCATCCAAAAATACACAAGTTCACCCCCAAGGTTCACCCACATCCGGTGACCTTGGGGGTTTAAGTGTTCATCTCAAGTCTACAAACAAGATTCATCTTGAAAACAACCAACAAAGACATAGAAAAACTCCCTCAAAACCCGGAGGCCGAATGACGTTTGGAATTCCTCAAGAAGTGGCTTCCGAAGACGCCACTCAAGGTGTGGCTTCCCTTGTCTTCTACCTCCTCAATCGATGAAAATCGGAGTAGATCTTGCCCAAATCTTGCTCTCCCCGTCGTTTTCCACCTTAGAATGGCTCCCTTCGTCTCCCCTAAGGTCGGATCGGAAGTTGGTAGAAGAAGCTCCCCAAAACCCTAGGTCTCCCCCCTTTTTCTAAAACTCTTGTTTCTCTTTTTAAAAGCCCCCCGGTCGGGGGTTATGCGGCCGGGTATGCGGGCCGTATACATGCCCGCATAGAACCATTGAAATGTTGCTGATTTTTCCCGTAAGTTCTACACGGTGATTGCTACGGTGCCGCTACGGTATCCGCTACGGTGCTCGATCCTAAAATGCCTTTTTCCATGCCGATTTCTTCTCAAATCGCGTTGTCGAGCTCCCCTAGCTTCTTTGTGCCTGAAACAAGAAAAATCCCCGATTAAACCATCAAAGGGCATCGATTCATTAACAAAGCACATCAATAAACACAATACATACGTATAAAATACGTACATTTAGACGTTTATCAAACATCCCCACACCTAAGCATTTGCTTGTCCCCAAGCAAACACACATGAGAAACAAGAGGGCAAGAAGATAAACGGCTAAATGCACGACCTCAAGCTCAACAAGTAAAGAACTCCACAAGCACGAGATGGACGGAAATCAAGAAGTGAGTTGTTCAATGAATAGTCAAGTAATGATAGCTCTGTTTCATCCAAAGTGCTCATGTGAGTGTGTGCTAGCTCCTACCTTGACCTCCATATCCCGGATTACCCCAGGACAACCATTCACCCCACACAAGTTAAAAATAGTGTTAGACGGCTAAAAACCCTTTCAATGGTCAAGCAAGAATCTTTTGGTCTCTACGAGAAAACTTTAACCTTGAGTGAAAGTAAACGAGACAGGTTCCGGGCGATCAATAGGTTATTAAAGCACACATTTTTTTTTTTTTTTTTTTTTTTTTTTTTTTTTTTTCGAGTCCGCCTAACATAGCCCGTACACAAAACTTTTTTTCTTTTCAATCTTTCGGATGGATGCACATGCTGGCCGTGCACAAGAGCCACCCAACTTACTTGATTACAAGGCTACATATACGCATTCATGCTATTACCAAGCAGAGGAATACCGACATAAACTCATTTTTCATCATTTACTATTTTTTTTTTCATAAAAATATATATACATCCTATCTCATGTCGCCCGATAAACTCCCCGCTAAAAAACTTCACTTAGGGTTAAAGCAAAAACAAGAGACACAAAAGTTCTTAAACAACCATTGAAAGTAGAGTTTAACAATCTAACACTAAAATCAACAAGATGGGTTGGTTAGAGTGTCAAAGGTAGAAGTACAAGTGAGCATGTATAAGTGTGCACTACGGATGAAATAGAACCACATTCAAGCACAAGTAAAAGTACAACTCACAACTATCGAGTCTACCAAGCTAGGAAGTTCTTAACGGTGAAATCATAGCTATCATAGGTTGATCAAGCATGCAATGAAATAGGGTCTCCATCCCCACACCCTAAGTTGTACATTGTCCCCAATGTACATAAATCAGCAAAGACAAGGTGAAAAATAAACATAACAAGAATTAAAAGATGGAGTGAAGAAAACTTCCCCATTTTCGGTTCGGAGTGGACAATACATGCACGAATACGGGGTAAGTTCAATCATCGAGGGGTGGTGAGAGTGAAGCTCCTTTTATGATAATCCTACAAAGATCAAGAAGCAAATCTCATCTCACCAATTCAAAAGTAGGGAGCAAAAACAAAAATAAAAATAAACTAAGTCGAACAAAAACAACAAGGTATCACTCCATGCAAGTTCTCTTCTCAATCTATAAGTGAACAAATAAATTCAAGGAAATTTCATTGAAAAGTTACTGTAGCACGAGCAGAAATTTTGCAAGAGTATCCCCTTGTTTTTGAAGCCCAAAAATTTACAAATAATGCCTTAAAATGCAATTAAATCGAAGATTAAACATTCACATAGCATCTCCCAAAGTTTGAAGCAAGATAAGCATGAAAAACAAGAAGAAACATCAAGTTTGCTTCAACACACAAATTAGGGCTTCAAAGCTTGAATCGAAAACGATCGGTGAAGAAGATGATGAAACCTTGAATAAACCACTGGATCCACGTTGCAAAGGTTCGGAGAGGAGTGTAGAGGACGAAAAATGAAGAAAAACGGTGAAAGAATGAGGGAAAACGGATGAGAGATGAGAGAGATATGAGGAAAATGGTGAAGAGGTGTATTTAAGAGATGGGCAGCCCGAGCTCCTCGCGGCCTAGCATGCGCCCGCATGCTAGCCCGCATAGGGCTCGGGTTGGCTATGTGGGCAAGCATGCGGGCGCATGCTTGCCCGTATAGATGCCCAGAACCTCCCAACTCAATTTTTTTCAAGTTTTTTCAAGAGATCAAGCTATACACATGAAAGTTTTCCTCCAAACAATCATAAAAACACTCGAAACAAGGCCGAAAACTCACATGAATTGATAAAACCTTCAACCAAAAAGCACCAAAACTAAAAAGAACAACAAAGAACACAACAACCAAGCATTAGCAAAAGACACAAAAAACTAAGAAATACGAAAAACAACACAACTAACACAACACACAAAGAATAAAACTAAACCACACACTCAAAGAAAATACGAAAACGATCTTGCAATGAATTTAAAAACTTGGGTTGCCTCCCAAGAAGCGCTTGTTTTATGTCATTAGCTTGACATTAGTTACCTCGAATTCATGGTGGAGCAGATGGTGGAGACTTACCTCCATTCTTTGACAAGGAGTTGTTACCCGGGAAGTAGTGCTTTAGACGATGACCATTGACTTTGAATGTCCCATTTTTAGGGTTGTTTATCTCTCTTGCGCCATGGGGGAAGACTTGTGTGACAAGATACGGCCCATGCCATCTCGATTTCAACTTCCCGGGAAAAGTTTTAGCCTCGGCATTGAATAACAACACTTGATCTCCCTTTTGGAAGCATTTAGCCCGCTTGATATGTCGGTCATGATACTCCTTGGTTTTCTCTTTGTAATGCACTGAAGTTTCATAGGCTAAGGTTCTCCATTCATCTAATTCATTTAATTGAAACTTCCTCTTGTGACCACAAAGGTGATGATCAAAGTTGAGATGCTTAATGGCCCAATATGCCTTGTGCTCTAGTTCAACGAGCGAGATGACAAGCTTTTCCAAAGACCAATCTATATGGTGTGGTGCCGATAGGGGTTTTGTACGCTGTCCTATAAGCCCAGAGCGCATCGTCAAGTTGATCTGACCAATCTTTCCTGTGATGACTAACAGTTTTCTCCAAAATTCGTTTCAACTCCCTGTTAGACACTTCCACTTGGCCATTAGTTTGAGGATGGTAGGCGGTTGAAATTCTATGTGACACACCATAGCGTTTCAAAGTTTTTTCAAATTGTGAATTGCAAAAATGAGGGCCTCTGTCACTGATGATCGCCCTTGGAGTGCCGAATCTAGTGAACAATTTTTTAAGGAATTTTACCACCACTCTTGCATCACAGGTTGGGAATGCTTGCGCTTCTACCCACTTGGAGACATAGTCTACGGCGACGAGAATAAACTTATTGCCATGAGAACTAGGAAACGGTCCCATGAAGTCGATCCCCCAAACATCAAAAATTTCACAAGCTTGATTCCAAGTTTGCGGCATCTCGTCTCTTTTTGATATGTTACCCACGCGTTGACACCTATCACAGTGCTGCACAAGCATCTGAGCGTCATGGAATATCGTGGGCCAATAAAATCCTGCATCAAGTACCTTCCTCGCTGTCCTGTTTCCACTGTAGTGCCCCCCTGCTGGGCCCGCGTGGCAATGCAACAGGATGTCATGTCCTTCTCTTGTTGAGATACATCTCCTGACAATTTGATCAGAACAAGTCTTGAACAGGTATGGATCCTCCCAAGTATAGTGCATCAGGTCGGCAAAGAACTTCTTTCTTTGTTGATGGGTGAGCCACTTTGGGAAAACCCCTGCTGCCAAGTAATTTGCGATATCAGCAAACCATGGTGTCTCATCCTCTTCCACTACTTGAATGCTTGCATAATCTGCTCCCCAGGAAATGTGTCATCAATTTCTTTTCTTCCCAAGGTGCTATCATCGTTGCCCTCTAGGCGAGAAAGGTGATCTGCAGCCAAATTCTCTGCTCCCTTTTTGTCCTTTATCTCTAAATCAAATTCTTGTAGCGAGGAGCACCCAACGAATCAATCGGGGCTTGGCATCCGATTTGTTCAGCAAGTACTTGAGTGCGGAGTGATCGGTGTACACAATTACCTTGGACAAAGCACTAGATATGATCGAAATTTATCGAATGCAAAGACCACCGCAAGTAATTCTTTCTCGGTAGTGGTATAATTCTCCCGAGCATTGTTCAAAGTTTTGCTTGCGTAGTAAATGGGATGGAAGTGCTTATCCCGTCTCTCGCCCCAACACGGCTCCTACTTGCATAATCACTTGCATCGCACATCACTTCAAAGGGCATACTCCAATCGGGGGAAACTATTATGGGTGCCTCCACAAGTTTATTTTTCAGAGTAAGGAAGGCATTCATGCAGTCTTCATTAAAATCAAAGGGAGCATCTTTTTCCAAAAGCCTCGTCAATGGGCGAGCGATTGCCGAAAAATCCTTGATAAATCTTCTATAAAAGCCTCGCATGCCCCAAGAAGCTTCGATAGCTTTCACTGAAGTTGGTGGAGGTAATTTTTCAATCGTAGAAACCTTTGCCTTGTCTACTTCGATCCCTTGTTTTGAAATTTTGTGCCCGAGTACTATGCCCTCCTTCACCATAAAGTGGCACTTTTCCCAACTAAGCACCAAATTTGTTTCTTCGCATCTTCTTAGGACTCGCTCCAAATTCTTGAGACACAAATCAAACGAATCCCCAAAGGCGAAAAGTCATCCATGAAAACTTCCATGATGTCTTCAACCATGTCTTCGAAAATGGCTAGCATGCATCTTTGGAATGTAGCAGGGCGTTGCAGAGTCCAAAGGGCATTCGGCGATAGGCAAAAGTTCCATAAGGACAAGTGAAAGTGGTCTTCTCCCGGTCTTCCGGTGCAATCGGAATTTGGAAGTATCCGGAGAGGCCATCCAAGAAACAATAATAGGAGTGTCCCGCCAATCGTTCAAGCATCCGATCTATGAAGGGTAAAGGGAAATGATCTTTTCTAGTGGCATCATTAAGCTTTCTATAATCAATACAAACCCTCCACCCCGTGACTGTTCTTGTAGGGACAAGCTCGTTCTTTTCATTCATGATGACTGTCATGCCCCCCTTCTTTGGAACCACTTGAACCGGGCTTACCCAAGCACTTGCTCGAGATAGGATAGATAATGCCTGCATCAAGTAGTTTAATAACTTCATTCTTCACAACCTCTTTCATGTTGGGGTTGAGTCTTCGTTGAGGGATTGCTTTGTGGGTTTGTGATTGTCCTCCATCAAGATTTTGTGAGTGCAAAAAGATGGATTGATTCCGCGGATATCAGAGATTTTCCATGCAATTGCTTTCTTATGCTTCCCTAGAACATCGAGGAGTTTATCTTTTTGTTCTCTAGTTAGGTCCGATGAAATGATAACAGGGAGAATGGCATTCTCACCTAAGAAAGCGTATTCCAAATGTCCCGGGAGTGGCTTCAATTCAAGTTCTTGGGGTTCCTCAATTGATGATTTCAATCTTCCATAGTTTCCCAAATCATGCTTTTCCTCTTTCTCATCTTCCCCTTCGACGAACTCTCACTTGCTCATACAATCCTCTCGTTAATTGAATTGGGGTATCATGCTTCTTTAACTCATCCCCGTGTAGGTAATCCATAGTGTCCGAAGGTTCATCCACTGAATGGTTTGTCTCCTTTTCACACAAACATGCCGACTCTAAGTATTCTTGTGAATGGTCTCTCAACCCTACCTTCGTGGGGTTACATTGGCGACTTAGTGAGTGTATGATCTCAGTTTGGTTCTCTATTGTAGACTCCATGTATTTCTCAAAGAATGATGGAAGCAAATGGTATTCCGGACTAGGATTGGTCGAGTCCTCAAAGTATCGTCTTCTCCATTGTTCATCATCAACAAAATTAACACTTCCCGCTTCCGTTGATTCATATGAATGGTAACCGTAAGATTCCTGCGGATACAAGTAGCCATATCGATCATTAGTAGGAGTCATGCTGAAAAAGATAATAAAGAGTGAATATTTACAAGTACGGAAACTAACACACCAACAAAAAAACAAAAACAACCAAGATGGCGAAAGCGAAACAAAACAAAAAGTTAAATAAACCCGCTCAAGCTTTCCAAGTATCCTTCGGTGAGATCCCCGGCAGCGGCGCCAAAAACTTGGTCGTGTGCGTAACACACAGACTCCGCAAGTGCACGGGTCGCCAAGTAATACCCTGTGCGTGACACAGGGGTCGTATTCCCAAGGGGGCCCGAAGAGCTACCTTTACTCACTCTTTGCTTGTTGTTTAACTAATCATGTTCAGTTTAAGCAAGTAATTTAATGCAAAGCAATTTAAAACTCTAAATAAGAAAATAGCAAGAAACTCACAACGGGATTTGATCAAGGTAGAGAAATGGTCACGGATGTGGCTCACCAAGGGGGCTACTAAAGTGCAAAGGAGGCTAAGATTATCATGCTTTTGGCAATTTGGACCGATAGAAAACCCTAAGCTAGGTCAACCCGATGGTCACGGTGTTGACCCCAAATCCAATAGAAGTAGTGGATGAAGAACTCCTTCCACCCCACATCCTTCCATGATTGCAAAGAGAGTAGTGGATTTCACAAATTAGGGTTAAAACTCCACAAAGAAGCCAACCCTAAAACGGAGGGGTACAAGTACCCGATGATCACGGTATACTTATACAACTTCCCTTCCAAGCTTGAAAGTGTCTACAACTAGGGCAATGTTCATGCAATCCTAGTAGAAACATGGAAATGATAAACAAGATTCTCATGCATATCAAGGCAATAATTCTCATCAAGCAAGGATTCACAAACCAACCAAAAGCATAAATAAATCAAAGCATCCAAAAATACACAAGTTCACCCCCAAGGTTCACCCACATCCGGTGACCTTGGGGGTTTAAGTGTTCATCTCAAGTCTACAAACAAGATTCATCTTGAAAACAACCAACAAAGACATAGAAAAACTCCCTCAAAACCCGGAGGCCGAATGACGTTTGGAATTCCTCAAGAAGTGGCTTCCGAAGACGCCACTCAAGGTGTGGCTTCCCTTGTCTTCTACCTCCTCAATCGATGAAAATCGGAGTAGATCTTGCCCAAATCTTGCTCTCCCCGTCGTTTTCCACCTTAGAATGGCTCCCTTCGTCTCCCCTAAGGTCGGATCGGAAGTTGGTAGAAGAAGCTCCCCAAAACCCTAGGTCTCCCCCCTTTTTCTAAAACTCTTGTTTCTCTTTTTAAAAGCCCCAGTCGGGGGGTTATGCGGCCGGGTATGCGGGGCCGTATACATGCCCGCATAGAACCATTGAAATGTTGCTGATTTTTCCCGTAAGTTCTACAGTGATTGCTACAGTGCCGCTACAGTATCTGCTACAGTGCTCGATCCTAAAATGCCTTTTTCCATGCCGATTTCTTCTCAAATCGCGTTGTCGAGCTCCCCTAGCTTCTTTGTGCCTGAAACAAGAAAAATCCCCGATTAAACCATCAAAGGGCATCGATTCATTAACAAAGCACATCAATAAACACAATACATACGTATAAAATACGTACATTTAGACGTTTATCAGCATACCCAAGTGGCAAGAGTCCTGCGTGGAGGGATGAAACCCTTCCGAATCGGCAGTGAGGTGGACTACTCCGGCGGCCACGTGTATAGCTAACGCTGGAAAACGCAACGGTACCCTCCCCGAGTAACCAAATCTAATTGGGGTGACCAAAATGATACAAATTAAAGTTTGGTCACCAAAGTGAAAAAAGTGCAAAGTACGGTGACCTCTCCAAAAAATTACCCTGCACTTGACCAGTTGACTCAGTATGAAGCGTTGACTGGTTTAAAGCCGAAGGTGGACCATCTTCAGTTGTTCGGGTGCCTAGCATTCGTGATTGTTGACCCGCAAATGAGAAGAAAACTTGATGTCAGGTCACAAAAGTTGCTTTTTATTGGGTACTGTGCGAATTCAAAGGCCTATAAGGTCTTTGAGCCTAATTCCAAAAGAGTCTGAGTCAGCAGGGATGTGCACTTTTTCGGGGATAGAAGATGGGATTGGATGAAAACGAGTGACTCAATAGCTAAGAACTGCATGCCAAATGTTGACTTAGAAGACTGAGAAACTAGCGAACAAGTGGAGATCTCACAACCATCAGATAATGCAGATGAATGGCTAGACTTAGTTAACATTCAAGCAACTCATCTCCTCGCATTCAGATGGATTTAAATGGCAAACTTGATCCTCAGGCGAGGTATAGAGACTTGTTTGATATCTATAACTCTTGCTCGTTTTCCTTAGTTGCTGTAGATCTCGTGTTATTCAAAGATGGAATAAAAGACAATGCTTGGCTCAAAATGATGAGTGATGAGATGATGGCGATCCATAAGAACAATACTTGGGAACTTGCCTTATTACCCGAGGGGAAGAAGGCCATCGAATTGAAGTGGATATTCAAGTCCAAGTTCAATCCAGATGGGTCACTACTAAAAAAGAATGCGAGGGTTATCGGCGAGGGATACTCACAGCGAGACAACATTGATGTAGATGAAGCCTCTTCCCCGGTTGAGCAAATTGAGACTGTTCGATTATTCTTTGCTATCAGAGCTCAGAAGCAGTGGTGTATCTATCAGCTTGACATAAAGACAGTGTTCCTGAACGGGGAATTAAAGGAAGAAGTATATGTATCCCAACCTGAAGGGTTTGTTATCAAAGGGAAAGAAGAGTTTGTATATAGACTCCGAAAGTCACTATATGGTCTCCAGCAAGCCCCAAGGGATGGTACATTTGAATAGACCAATACTTTCATCAAATTGGATTCAAACGCAGCTTCAATGAACCCATGGTTTATACAAAGCATCAGGGAAGCATCGGGGTTATTTTGCTATGTTTCTACGTGGATAATATCATTTACATGGGCTCATCAATAGAGTTGCTAATGGAGTTCTAGAACAATATGATGACAACCTTCTAGATGTCAGATCTTTTGAGCTGAAGCAATCATGTGGATCTGTATTTGTAACTCAACAGAAGTATGCAGAGGATTTACTGAAGTTAGAAAAACAGTGGGTAAGATTGTCAAATAAATAAATATTAACAATGGGTAAGATTGTCAAATATTAACAGAAGTATGCAGAGCTTTTTTGATAAGAATACATCCTCTTCTGTTTTTTATTTCTAACATTAACAATGGGTAGGATTGTCAAATAAATAAATATAATTAGAATCAAAATAAAAACAAGAAGTTAGAAAAAGTGTTGCACATGGAAATTCTGCATAAGAACAACCAGAATTTGAACAAGAAGATGGAAAAACGTGTAACACATGGATAGCATGCTTCATCAGATTATTTTCATGCTTGAAAACAATTTAGTCTTTGTATAATTCATGGAGAATGATATAAAATGCAATTTTGATTAACAAGGCATATTGACTTAGGACTAAAGATTGACTTAGGACTAAGTGTTTGTTTAAATCTAATACAGATTAAATAATCCTAGTGGTCCATAAATCCTAATTGATGTTTTGGATAATCATCTACTTTGGAATTTAAAGTGGAGTTAATTCTTTGATGGAAAGGATTATATATATACCAGTACCATAGGTCCCCAATCTATCGTTCTGGAAAATACCCAGCTCCCTCGACGAAGAGAACGTGATAGATTGGAAGAGCCATTGGTTTCTTCAAGTACAGCTTTGGTTTTCTCAAGTGAAGGCTGTGGGGAGGTGTAGATCTCAGTATCTTCAACTCCTATCTAATCTGCTATGGTTAGAGGTAAGTGACCCTGTTTCTGGTATAATTACTTATTTGATTAATACAACATATTAGATGTTATACTCTCGTTTCACATACGACATATTTCTGATGTTTAGATGTCGTATGTCTAACTCTGAACTTTAGATTTCTAACAGTTGGTATCAGAGCCTCATAATACCTCTGCCTAGCATCATGATAAGCTATGATTATTATATAATCATATTAGTGTTTATAACTTTAATTTGTACATATTATGTTTGCATGATATCTTTGGCCTCAAACCATGTTTAACTATGTATTATTAAGTTTATATAAGTTATAAATTAAACATATCTTATTTGCTTTTGTGAATAACATTATGGGAGTTCGACTTTTTCTACTCCTCTTGTGCTTTATTTCTTGGGTAAAAGTTGTGTGTTTAATTTTCCGAGTGTTCTTCGGGTTAGGATCTTAGTTAAGGACTTTTTGGGAGGTTAAACGATGGGGGGAAAGTGTTTAAAATAGTGCAAAAAAAGGCCGGGACCTTGCGAGTGTGCCCGCAAGGAGCCAAAACAAGGAGCCTTGCTGCCTCCCATGCGCCAGCAAGGAAGCCCGCGAGAGTAGACGCGACCATTTTGAACCGAAACTGTGGAACCGAACTGTAAAATACCAAACTAGAACCGGAAAACAGGAACCGACAAAAAACTGGAACCAGAACCTTCATACAAGGTTCGGTTCTGGTTTCAGAATTTGAAAACCATGGAACCGGCGGTTCAACTAAAGGTTCAAACAGCCGGTTAAACCGCCGATTCCAGTTAAATCAATATATATATATATATATATATATATATATATATATATATATATGATGTCATTAATGATTAGGTTTTCATTTTGTTATCAATTAAGTAATTACATGGTTAAAGATATTTTAAATAAATAATTAAAGATATTAACCAAATTGATTATTAATTAGGTCTGATTCTAAACACTTGATTAGCCGATTAGGTCTGATTCGTGACATTCGTCCAAGTTATATGTATTGTGCCATGCCAAAATTTGTTACTCATCCAAAAAAAAAAGTTATAATTAATTAATTATGCTACAAATTATTGGAAGCACAAACTTGCCTTGATTATTGGGAAAGAGCTAGACTGCAAAGTCAAGATGACGTTATACACTTATCATCATCAGACGAGTGGGTAAATGATGGCTCTGGTACAACAACGGCGGCTTCTAGTTTCAACTCCTCCGACAGTGATGCAAGTGATAAGTGCTTGCATGTACATATTATTTGAGATGTTTTTCCATGCATGAGCATCACATTTTTCAGTTTATATTTCTCATTTCGTGTCTTTTTGTGTTCTTTCATGCAATTATGGTTGTGAAGAAGGTTTATTTAAAGAAAAGCAAAAATAGGTCATGATGGTGCCGAGTGGAGTCCTTTTGTGCAAACACAAAGTTTAAGATGAAAATCGGGTCAAACAAGAGAGTATGTGCCAACTTCTAAAGGTTTCATGACAATTTTTGTAGAAGGACACGAAGGCAGTCATGCTCGCTCGTTCTGATTTGATCGAACATTTCAAAAGCTCTCCAAGGGTTTTTTGACATCAAAAAATGCCTCATGACCTACCACACGATCGTGTGTCCGTTTGTGTGGCCTCAGAAGAAAAAACAGGCGAAATCGGGGAC
This sequence comes from Dioscorea dumetorum, assembly GCA_902712375.1. Classification (NCBI taxonomy): domain Eukaryota; kingdom Viridiplantae; phylum Streptophyta; class Magnoliopsida; order Dioscoreales; family Dioscoreaceae; genus Dioscorea; species Dioscorea dumetorum. Next base: position 453,746 of record CACTHL010000135.1, read on the forward strand.
CTATAGATGTAGTTTTGTAGAGGCTGAAAATCCACATGAGCATGTGGAATTTCCACACGGCCGTGTGGAATTTCCACATGGCCGTGTGGATCCTCAATGTTTGCCATTTAAAAGGCCGTTCTGAAGCGTTTTAAGGGGATCTTTTTCCTATCTTTGGGGGAGAGTTCGGATAAGGTTTGAGAAGGTTTTTGTTGCGTTTTGAGGGCGTTTCTTCACCGATTTCAACATCAATTCCTTCCAATGAGAGCTATTGGGGGAGCTTTCGACGACTTTGATTCAGCGAGGTGTGCCCTAGGCTTGGAGGTAGGATCCGTGGAGAAGAAGGAGCAGCCCTCATAGGCCATCAGCACGAAGCTTAAGGGGGTTTTCTTTATGAATTACTTGCATTTATCTTCATTTATTTTGATGAACTTGTATTGCTCCATGGAGAGCTAAACCCCTAGTGGGTGATTGGACATGTAAACTCTAGAATTCCTTTGTTTCAATGATTCTATTGCTTTTATTTTAAATTGAGATTTATTTGAGTTTCAATCTTGTGTGCTTAATTGTTTCTCCCTTAGAGTGACACTAGGGTTGAGGGCTAATCTAATCATCCTTTTGACAAGTGACCATCACCATAGGATTAGATTAACCAAGATTGAAGAGGGTCGAGAGGGTGAGTTGAGAGGTAGCGACACATCCCCTTTCCCTTCCGGTGTGGTTTACCCTATCTTCTTATTCCAAGCATTATTTTCGATCTCAAAGAGAGTTAGGCGTTGAGAGAGGCCTTTCCCCGGGACTTATTTGTGATTAGGGATCTTTCGCCTGGACCAAAGGGATTGATCTATAGTTGGGAATAGGGTTTATTATTTGGAATCCCTAGAGCTTAGGGTAGTCATACGTGGTGTGAGACGTCGAGAGTTTTCTCTCCGCCGGGACCTCGTAGGGGACTAGTCAGGGTTGACCTTAGGTTTGGGACCTTGTGTCTTTGGATTCCACGACTCCTCAAATCTCGTTTAAGTAAAGGTAATTAGAGTTTTGCACTTGAAACAAGGAACCTAAGGGGAGCATTGTCCGAGTACCCCATTCTTATCTTGATATTTTCCGTACCTCTAGTCATCGTTTTCAATCTTTATTTTCTGTTTATTTGCTTTTAACTCAATCTCTTCACATATCGAGTTTTCATTGACTAATTGGCAAAGTGTATTTGTTTCTGACGTCTACTCCCTGTGGATTCGACTACCCACCCTTTGGGTATTTATTACTTCGACACCCGTGCACTTGCAGAGCACACACGCAAGGGTGTGTCAGCAAGCAATTATGTATTATGAAAATATGAGAAATATGTATAATAAAAATAAAAGAACTATGTGGGCTTTGATTCCTCTAGAGGATACGTAGACAACTTGATATAATTAAGTTCAAGCCATTTACTTTTTTTTTAATTTTTTCCCTTTTTGTACTTATATCGCAAAATATTGTTCTGAATTATTAATACTTTTATTCTTTTTAATAAAATATTATATTAAATTAATTATTGTATTTTTGTGTTCATTTAATTTAAAATATTGAATTATTTAGTTTAACAAAAAAAACTGAAACCGTTGAACCGCCATATCGAAACTGTTGAACCAAACTACCGAAACCGGAACCGGAACCGAACCGCCAAGAACATTGCCTAAGCGGTTCGGTTCTGGTTCAAGGTGTTTTTGAACCGGAACCAGCTATTTAAGAACTGGAACCGGCGGTTCCTTAACCATGGCCATGTCTACGCGAGAGTATCCCGAACTTTGGCCTATTTAGACCCGTTTTTGAAACTTCTAGTGTCTTCATAAAGCCTATTTCCTCTCCCTCTCTCCCTTCTTCTTTCTCTCCAAAATCATCATCCTTGGTCTCCAAGAAAGAAGTAAAACAACGATCTCTTCTCCTCCTCCATTGGTGAAGGCTTCTTTTAGGGCTAGGTAAAGCTTGGAGGTGAGTTCTTTCCTCTTCTCTAATTTCTTGTTCTTAATGCCAATTTCTTTTAGATTTATGAAGGAAAAGCATGGATCTAGTGTGGATCTAAAGTTTAGATGGGATTAGAGTTGTGAAATCATGTTTTGGTGAAGAATGAGGGAGATCCTTCATCCCTAAACCTATGATTGTTGTAGCACCGAACCCAATTGGCATCTTCTTGATTTTCTTATGATCTTGAGGGTTGTGAAGATTTCATACTGCTTAAGTCTTCTAGTTAGAGTGTTTAGTAAACCCTAGAAGCAATGAAATCCCATCTTGATCATTTTTTCCTCTTTTTACTTGATTGGATTATCGTTATTGATTCTTGCTTTTGTTGGATGTTTAATTGCTTCTAGGAGGTGGATCTTGAAGCAAGGGTAAAGAGCGAGTAGACAATTAACCCTGAGTTTTTGATCTCGCCAAGTTTGTGAGTGGGATTTACTATATAATTGACTATAAATCATCCTTGTTTTTAATGCACAATAATACTTGTTTTTTTTTTTTGAATGATGAATTTCTTGTTGTCAAAAGATTCCTTACATGATTTCCATGTGACTTAGAAATCATGATGATTTATGTTTTGATTTATTTCATGATTAAGAGTAAAGATTATATAAATTTCTTGTGGCTTGGGAAACCCTGTGGATTGAAGCCATGTTTTTCAGATTTGTGTCTTCAAAAGCTTAATGTGTTTATTATGATGACCCAAAGAGGGGCTTATGTGAACCAAATTTGAATTTCTCCATTATGATGTCATATTTGAAGCATATTTTCAAAGGATACTCTTATACGATGTTCTTGATGAAAATAATGACCTTGATGATGTTTTACTCAAGTATTCCCCTTTGGATCGAAAGTTGCATATATGAGAACTTGTGATCTCTTGATGAGATTTATGCTATCATATTGATGTATAAATTGATAAGTGTCTAAATACACCGTTTTGTAATGGTGCATTATTTGTACATTTATGCATTATTTGAATAAAGCAAGTGCCCTTTTGATGGGTTTTTCGTGTTTTTCTATTTCAGGGTATCTATAGGTCATCTACGTTAGGTGGAGTATTTATAGCATGAAAATCGAGACCAAAGAGCGAAGAAACGAAGGTTAAACGAGCTATGGACGTCATTCGGGCACTCTCGCATAGGGTATATCAGCTAGAAGGGTGTGTGGCCCAGTGTGTGGCCGCACAAAAGCCCGCACACGGGTCAGGTATATAAGCCGTTTTAGGGCTTTTTGCGAAGAGGACTGGCCACCGGCCCCTCCAAGCAACCCCACGCTCATTTCTTCATCAAAGGAGGCTATTTTGGAGTGGAATCAAGTGGGAGAAGAGGGGAGAACGCGTAGATCTTCATCCTAGGGCTTGTCGACGCGGATTCGACAAGTTGCTCCATCACCCCTAGTCAACATCTTCAAGGAAAGTTCTTACTTTTTTTTGGGATGAATCTTATATCTTGTAGCTTTAATTTGCTTGTAATGTTGAACTAAACCTTCCAAGGCCACTGGGCAACCAGTGAACCTTGGGAGGAACATTTGTATTGAATGGCATTTCTTTAGTTTTGCATGGTTTTGTTGTGTTGGTTTCTTTCATTCTATTTATGCTCATTCTACAATAGATGGATTCCGTAGGATTGACTATGAACGATACTTGTTTGGCGGGATGCTAGCTTGTATTTGGTCAAACAATGTTAGGAGGGGGATTTATTGTACCGGTACAACGGAGGTCCCGGGTGCCGTAGCCTCCCGCAGGCCTTAGAGTGTATTCTAGCACGCTTGCTCTTGGATTAAGGAACTTGTACTGGATTAGGGCTACACCACGGAGGTTCCAGGGTGGTCAATTTTCGAGTCTAAGCGGATGATACGCCCCTTGCGTATCCGCAAGTGCACGGGTCGTACAAGTAGTAAAGTGCACCCGAAGGGTCGAGTGGTCGAATCCACAGGAACTGGTGTAGCTTCTAATACTAGCGGGGTGCTTAATATCTAACCAAGCAAAGAATGATGGATTGTGACTCTAGGTTGAAAATAAGGAGATTGAGGGAGAGAATTGCACAAAGGGGAATGTAAGGATTGACTCGATGGAGGAGATGGGGCCCCGGGGTTGGATGTCTGTGATGAGCGCATTTCATATATATGTATTGCATGCTTTACCCTAATCATTATTGAATATTTTGGCTGTAATTCTCCAAGTACAGTGCTATTTGAGGTATTCGTTGTTTGTCACGCAGATATCAAAGTCCTGAAGCAAGAAGAAGTGTTTTGGAACAATTTTAGAAGCTAAAGGACTTAGAAGAAACCTCATCAAGCTCAGCACGGCTTAAGCACGCCCGTGCTGTTCCCCGTGCAAATTGCAGGAGAATTCAGCCACAAATCAGCACAGCCTGAGTTCACTGAGCACGGTCGTGAAAACCTCAGCACGGCCTAAGCACGCCCGTGCTGTTCTCCGTGCAAATTACAGGCTGGCGAATTTTCGGGGGGGAATCACTGTAGCACAAAATACTGTAGCGCGATTACTGTAGCAAAAATACTGCAGCACGAGTACTGTAGCACTGATTTCGCTAAGCACGATCTTGCCAACCCTCAGCACGGCCTAAGCACGTCCGTGCTGTTCCCCGTGCAGATTACGGGAATGTGAGTTTTCTGGAGTTTTATTTGGCCGTAATCTGCACGGCTTGGAGCACGGCTTCAACACGCCCGTGCTCACATCGGGAAAAATTAAACCCTAAAAACTTAGGTTTTTGGGGGACTTTTGGTGGGCGAACTTTGGGAGAAAGAAAGGGAGAGCTTTGGGGGTTCATCCTCTACTTCATCAAGGGAATGCCAAGCGTATGGTAGGCCGATCGGAGGGAGATTACACGACATCGTAGATCCTTCGACAACCTCAAGAATGCAAGAAATTAGGGAGTTTTCAATTCCTTGTCTTGTAATTTCTTTGGCATTGTGTTTGTTGGTTGTTATCATGAGAGGCTAAACTCTTAAGGGAGCCCCGGGGGTGGTTATATGACGTTGTAGCTCGAACTCGTAGTCTTTACTTGCAGTTTTTATGATTGTCTTGTTCATTTCAATAAATCAAGGTTATTGGCTATCTTGTATGTTGTTTAGTGCTTGATGCTGGGTAGTTTGGTTCTCCTATCTAGGTTTGTGAATCTTTATTGATTGTGGCAAGCAGAGGGAGTTCAACTTAGGGCTCGGCAGTGCTAGAAACCACATGCTTATCGCATAACTAGGTTTAGAACTGAAGACATCCCTGATAATTACTGAGAAAGATTGAGTTAGTGAACGTCAGAAACCCAACCCCGGGCCCCAACTCCTTCATCGAGTCAATCCTAAATCTTCCCTTGGTGAACTTTCCATTCCCTCAACTTCCTCGAAGTCAGTCCAAAGTCAATTCCTTCATCTTCGGTTTGGTTAGATATTAAGTAGGACGTTAGTATTAGAAGCTATACCAGTCCCTGTGGATTCGACTACCCGACCCAAAGGGTACACTTTACTACTTGTGCGACCCGTGTACTTGCGGATACGCAAGGGGCGTACCAGTTTGACGTTCACTAACTCGGTCTTTCTCAGCATTTATCGGAGATAACTTCAGTTCTAAACCTAGTTATGCTATAAGGGTATTGCTTCCAGCACTTCCGAGCTCTAAGTTGAAATCTTGCTGCTTGCAACTATCAATCACGATTCACAAGCCTAGATAAGAAAACCTAACTTCCAAGCATTCAAGCACTAAACAACACACAAGATAACCGATAACTCAGATTTATTGAAAGGAACAAGACACTCATAAATGCTGCAAGTAAGAAAATGAGTTCAAGCTACAACGTCATACAAAACAACCCCGGGACTCCCTTAAGAGTTTAGCTCCTCATGACAACAACCAACAAGTACAATGCCAAAGAAATTGAAAGACAAGAAGTTGAAAACTCCCTAATTTCTTGCATCCTTGCGGTTGTCTGAAGATCTACAATGTTGAAAAGTCTCCTCCCGATCGGCCTACCATAGGCGTGACATTCCCTTGATGACGAGGAGGATGAACGCCCAAAGCTCCCCTCTTTCCTCCCTTCGTTCGCCCACCAAAAGTCCCCCAAAAACCTAAGTTTTTAGTATTTTAATGTTTTCCCGATGTGAGCACGGGCGTGTTGAAGCCGTGCAGATTACAGCCAAATAAAACTCTTGAAAGTCAAATTCCCGTAATCTGCACGGGGTATAGCACGGCGTGCTTAGGGCGTGTTGAGGGTTTGCACGACCGTGCTCATCGAACTCAGACTGTGCTGACTTTAGCTGAATTCTCCTACAATCTGTACAGGGTATAACACGGGCGTGCTTAGACCGTGTTGACCTTGATGAGGTTTCTTCCAAGTCCTTTAGCTTCTAAAATCATTCCAAATCACTTCTTCTTGCTCCAGGACTTCGATATCTGCCTGGAAAACCCAGAATACCTCAAGTAGCACTGAATTGGGAGAATTAAAGCCAAAAGACTCAATAATGATGAGGGTAAAGTATAAAATATATATATATATATATATATGAAATGCACTCATCAAATACCCCCAAACTTGAATTGTTGCTTGTCCTCAAGCAACTTTAATCCCCTGATAAAGTGATGAGTGCATGACCTCTGATCTCAACGAATTAAGAGAGTTACTGAAGCTTAAAGAGTCTCTAAGAACTAGTGTCTTAGTCAATTGAAAGCTTATGAAAAGTTTTACTCTTACTCCGTACTACCGTGTGTGTGTGTCGCCTCCTGGAGTATGTCAAAACTGTTTTTGAGGGGGTCTACTACAAGCTTTTTCTTTTCACTGTTTTCACTACTAACTCCTAAACTTGGTAGTAGCTTCATACACCCTAGGGGCAGCCATTTCACTTGGTAGGTCATCAAAAATGACATTTGTGATGCCTAAGATCCGACTACTCAAGTGCGGCTTTCGCTTTTTCTAAAGTGATAGCTCTTTCTACCATCTTTCTCATAAAATTTTGACCGGGGATCCCAAAAAGGAATCCGACTTGTCACACTATTCTTTTCTTTTTCCTTTTTATTCCTTGAGTTTGGAGTCAGAAACTAACTGTTCACAAGCCTTGCAACTAGCCCTTCCTGTAACAGAGTGACAAAATAACAAAGGCTAAGTGTTCAGATTAAGGTTTCCAAAGTAAGAGCAAAATAAAATTTTAAGTTCAACAAAAGTGCACTAGTATGCTCAAAAACTCTTAGCTTAGCAATTCTCAACCAAAATTTTCATAGATCGTCCTAAGTCATGCACAACATCTAAACATATCAAAACACAAGTATACAACCCTCCCCCAAACTTGAATGAAACATTGTCCTCAATGTTTAAAGATTTAAGTTGCAAGGCATTGAAAAAGATTTCAAGTAAAAGTGAATTGAGAGTTGGGGGTATGTTCACCAAGTAACATCTAAACATATCAAAACACAAGTATACAACCCTCCCCCAACTTGAATGAAACATTGTCCTCAATGTTTAAAGATTTAAGTTGCAAGGCATTGAAAAAGATTTCAAGTAAAAGTGAATTGAGAGTTGGGGGTATGTTCACCAAGTTAAGGGAGAGGTGTCGAAGAAGAATTCCACGGCACACAAGGGTGTGTGTTGATCGCCAGTTAGGGAGGATCCATTTGAAACAACCAATAAGATAGATATTCATAAATCCTGAGGTAAACATGCAAGCATTAGAGACAGAAAATAACAAAAACTCACTGAAAAGAGATCAGTTTAGTAGGGGACTCCCCTTGCTAACTGACTCAAGAAAAACAAAAGACAACAAAAATAAAAGCAAAGTACACAGAAAATAAAACAAAACAACAAAACAGAACATCAAAACCAGGCGCTCTCAGACTCGGAGTCAGACTTCGATGGAAGGTCGGTGGTGTCGACTCCCACACTCCTGGAAGTAGAAGGTCCAGCAGCACGGCAAGGAGGTGGAGACAGGGTGACGTCGAGGTGAGAGGCCAGCTGCTGCATGCTCCGGATCATCCATCGCCGGAAAGAAGGGGAGCCAGCCGGAGGAGAGTTCGGAATATGGGTGGAAGCGCTAGCACGTGGTGTGCGAGGAAATGATGGTCCGACGGCGGCAGGAGGAGAGTCAGGGAAGCTGGCTGGTGGGGCCTGGTACCGAGGACCCTGGGCGGTGGAGGTAGAGCGCAGCATCCCCATCGCGCGTAGCGTGTCGACGGAGACAGGTAGCACGCTGATAGGTGTCTACATGTAGGTATTTATACGTTTTATTCTTGCACTATTTTTGCATGTGTTTTGATGAGTTGATGTCCGTTTCGCGTTTAAATTGGTTTTATTTGTGTTACAGGCCTTGAAGAAGCCAAAATGAGCTCAAGAACGTATTTGGGGAGAAATCCGTATCAAATACGACATTTTTGAGCTTTCATCACTGGAGCAGTACTGTAGAAAGATTACTGTAGCAGTTACTGTATCATGGCACTGTAGCACGGAATGGGGTTTTTCTTGGAAAAGGCTGGGAGCCTTGCGAGCAAGCATGCGCCCGCAAGGCACCCCGCATGGATGCCCAAAAATTGCTTTTTAAAGGAAAAGTTATGGCATTTGAAGGCTTCTAACTCATCTTCTTCTCCTCTTCTTGAACCGCCGCCCCACCTTTGCCGGCGGCGTTTTCCGGCGATCCACCGCGCCATTCTTCACCAAGAGGGAGGCAAACATTGGATTAGGAAATAGGGGGAAGATCTAGAGCTTCAAAGCATCGTTTGAGAAGAAATCTCGGCGACTCCGGCGATCTTCATCCATCCAAGACGATCCAAAGCTTGAGGGAGTTTTTATTACTTCTCTCTATGTTTATTTGTTCCTTGGAATTGTATGAGTGTTCCTCTTTCATGAGGAACTAACTTGTATGTGATTTTAGCATGATGAAACCTAGGGTAGGTTTTGTTGTAATTAAGCATGATAATCATTTGTGATTTAGTGTTGGATATTGAATTTCTTGTATAGGAATTTCTATGGTTTGTTGATAAACGTCGAAATATACGTATTTTTTACGTACTTGTGTATAGTTTATTCTCTCTTTATGTTAAGTTGTTTTCTATTTTCTTGTTTAATGTGGTTTTACTTGTGTTACAAGCCCGAAATAAGCTCAAGAACGTATTCATGAAGAAATCGACACCAAATACGGCGTTTTTGGGATTTATCACTGTAGCAGGTACTGTAGCAGGGTACTGTAGCTCTGAATGGAAAAATTCCTGAGAAACTCTCTGGATGCCTTGCGGGCAACCTTGCGCCCGCAAGGCCACCCGCAAGGCATCGCGATGTCTTGATTTAAAGGGCTTTTCTAGGGCATTTGGAAAAAAAAAAAGTCTTCTTCCTTGGAGCTCCACACAACCATCTAAAAATCCGGCTTGGAGGAGGGCTTTGAGGGCGTTTTCACGGCGAGATCTTGGAGGAGAGTGCGTTTGGGAGCAAGATCCTACTCTAGGGCATCATTGAAGGAGGGTTGAAGACAAGAGAAGCGACCTCTTGAGTGGCGTCTTCGGAACTCCATTTTCGTATTTGAGGGAGTGATTATGCTTTCTTTAGTTGTTTTCATGCTTTTGAGTATGTATTTTGATATTATGAACAACTAAACCCCAAGGTCACCGGATGTAGGTGAACCTTGGGGGTGAACTTGTGTATTTTGGATGCTTGGTTTCAATTAATGTTTGTAGACTTGTTTGTGATCCTTGTTTGGTGCTTTTGAATGTTAGGGTATGCATGAGAACTCTGTGTATCTCTACTTAGCCAATACTAGGTTGCATGACCATTGCCCTAGTGTTAGACTCACCAAGCTTGGAAGGGAAATACGTATAAATACGCCGTGACCATCGGGTATTTGTACCCCTCCAATTCTAGGGTTAATTGCTTATTTGTGATTCAAACTTAGTTTGAGAAAACCGCCTCACTCTTTGCAATCGTATGAGGATTTATACGGGTAGGGCCCGTATTCAATACTCGTACCGGATTAGGGGTCAACTGCCGTGACCATCGGGTTGACCTAATCTAGGGTTTTCTCGGTCCAACAAGCCATTTACATGTTATTCCAGCATCCTGTACACTTCAGTAGCCCCTGAGGGGATCCTTATCCAGGACCGCTTTCTCACCCTGATTTCACACTTTCTATTGCCCTGGTTAATTAGCATTCTGAATTGCATTTATTTCTTGTTTTTGCATTTTCTTCCTTTACTCTCGAAATTGATCGGCTAGACAACATTGCGAGAAGGAAGTAAGGATAGATTCTCGGGCCCTTGGGAATACGACCCACTCGTGCGTGCGCGAGTGGTTTATTACTTGACGACCCCATGCGCTTGCGGGACAACCACCATTTGTGATTCTCTCTATGTTTGCTTTACTGTCTTGGACCGCATGAGAACTCTGCTGTTCAAATTCTAGGTTGTACTTGGAGCGTGACCATCGCCCTTGTACTAGACTCACATAGACTGAAAGGGATTCATGTACCAATATGCCGAGGGATTCGGGTATTAGGTACCCCTCTGAATGTTAGGCTTAGACCCAGAAGAGTGTCTACTCCTGATAAGGGATTCCCTGAGTGCATTGCAATCGTAGGAGGAATTGACCGGAAGGGATTCCGGTCAATACTTGTATGGGATTAGGGCTAATCACCGAGGGATTCGGGATTAGCTTAATTTAGGAATCTCTCAGTCCAAACCACCATCACAACACATCATCCTTAATTCGGGCCTTAATGACAACCCTAGGGGGATTCTCTGTCCAAATCACGCCCTCTCCTGATTGTCCGTCCCTTGAATGCTTATTAGGCGTGTAGTGGTAGCGTTATCCTCTTTTATTAACTATTAGTAGTTGTACTCTTTGCTCGAATTGTTAGGCTAGGAAATAGACGAAGGGGAAGTAATAGTAGCTCCTTGGCACCGTGGAATACAACCCCTGTGTCACACACAGGGTATTACTTGACGACCCCGTACACTTGCGGGACGCTCATCAAGTTTTTGGCGCCGTTGCCGGGGACACAAGGGATACTAGGAAAACCTGTAGTCTATTGCTCTAGCAATTTTTCTTATTTTTGTACATTCTACTTTATTTTCTTGTTTTCTTCTTATTTATTTATTTGACTTTGTTATTTTGTTTTCCTTTTGTGCGAGGCATAATTTTCAAAGAAAATGCAAGGAGCTTGTAGTTCGCCCCCATCTCAACAGCCGTGGCACCAACGTCCTCCAAGTTCTCAGCCGCAACAGCAGCATTTTACTACAGAGGATGTATTGGCAAGATTCATGGTGGGTACGGAAAGACGATTTGAAGCCGTTTATGCTCAAATTGCAAGCCTTAATGCCACAGTTGTGATATACAAGCATCTCTCCACAAGCTAGAGAACCAGGTTGAGGAGCTTCTTAAGAATGCCAGTAATCATGAGCCAAGAAGAGAAGTCCATCTTGGAGATAATTGTGATGAGGGAGAGTGCAATGCTGGAAAAGAGGTGGAATATGAGTGTGGTGTATTGGATGACCAAAAGGTAGAAGAAGTAACACCAGCATCACCTGAGCGAGCCCTTTGCATAAAAAGTGTCTTCATGCCGAGCACGGGCGGGAAGTCTCTAGGATCACTGAAGATGTGGGTAAGGAATTAATGCCATCTAAAAAACCACCTGTATCCAGCCTAGGTAATTCCCAACCAAAAATGTTTCCCTAGAGGCCCAAACGACTTTGGTGGGCATTTCAGGAATTTCCTGTGGGGGTTGAGCGAGAATACGTGTGCAAGAAGTTAAAGTCATTTAATGATCCACACACGCCATGCTTAAACAGTTCTCAACCCAAGTTGTTTCCATGGAGGCCTAAATATTTTTCTGGGTCTCTTGTTAGGAAATTGGTCCGGGCTAAGGAAGAAGAGGGGAGGAGAATGAAGCCATCTAAAAATCCTCCCAAGTTGAAATTGCATAATGCCCGACCGAAGCTTTTCCCATGGAGGCCAAAAGGTACTTCGTGCATATCCTCCACATTGGCACCCTCCCGGCAGGTAATTTTCTTTTTCCTTGGAAGTAGTTATACTACAGGTAGTCGGGAGGAACGCACCATTTTCAAGCCTCCCTGAGGTAATAAAAAGGTTCGTCGAGCTAATGACGTTAAACAAGCGCTTCTTGGGAGGAAACCCAAGTTTTAAATTCTTCGTGTTTCAATTTTTTTTCGTGCTCGTGTTTTTTGTTGTGTGTTGTTTGTTGTGTTTGTGATTTTCGTTTTCGTATTTGTGTTGTGTTTTTGACTCCATGCTTGTCTTAAATTCTTAGTCTTCGCTCATTTATTCGGTGTAGTTCAAGTGTGTTTAATTGTATATTTCGGCGTTAAGATGTTGTATATCCGTTTTTTCTTGAAGTTGCAGTGGAGACCATGCCGAAATTTTGAATTTTCGGGACCTTACGGGTGTCTAAACGCCCACAAATGCATGGTCTAACACTTGGGAAGCCTCGTGGGCGCCTTCGCGCCCGCGAGGAAGGCCACGAGAGCCCCAGCCTCGTGACGGGGAGCCTTGCGGGTGCCCATGAGCCCGCAAGGCCGCCCGCGAGGCTGCCAGCCTCGCGGGCCGCAAGGGGGCAGAACCCCTTGCGGGCAGCCCGCACGCCACCCCGCAAGGCTGCCTGCCCTGTGGGCTGGGACGCTTGCGAGCGCCCATGCGCCCGCATGGGCACCCGCAAGCCTGGGCAGCCACTTGGCTGCCCTCCCTTCTCTCCCCTCTTGTTTCCCTTCTTCTCCCCTTTCTCCCTCTCGATTTCTCCTCTTTTCTTCTTTGTTTTTCCGCCGTTTTTCTTCGTTTTTCTTCCTCTAAACCCCTCTCCTACCTTTAGCAACTTCAATTTGGTAAATTTTTCGAACTTTCACCTTCTTTTTGGCCGGATTTCTTGGACTTGGACTTTGAAGCCCTAACTTAAGCTTTGCTCTAAACTTCATTTTTCTTCTTGATTCTTCATGCTTATGAGATGCAAACTTCATGGTTGAATGAATGGATGTGTGTTATGTGAATTTTATGAGCTTTGATCTATGTTTGTAAAATTTCTAAAGCTCCATATACAAGGGAAACTCTTGCAAATATTTTTTTTGGGGCATCTAATTTTCTTTGGTTTTATCACATAATGAGAGCCCCAAAGCCCTTGTTTTCATTTTGTTCGGATTAATCTTGTGTTTTTTGTGTAGACATGCCGAACAAGAGCCTTAGTGCCCACCACATCCACAACACCGACAAGACTTACCGACGAATAGAGTCTTCATTGCCTCAAGAGCTTGCATGGACTTTTGTTTTTCGTATTTTTGTTTTGTTTGTTCTTTTTTAATTAGTACTCCCTCTTTTATTAAAATATTGTGATGTGATGAGCACTGTTATCCTTGCAAGGATTCTAGGGCATGATATGCACCCCCATCATCCTCCTCGAGGCCGGCTTCACCACATAGTACCGGCCACATCCCGAGTTCAAGTTATGAGCTAAGGAAGTTTCTTTATCCCTTCCCATGAATTTCTTGTTTATCTTTTCACCATGGGCTGCTGATTTATGTGCATTGAGGACAATGCACGACTTTAGGTCTGGGATGGGGTATTTCATACATTTGCATGCAAAATTTACCTATGATAGCTATGATCATCTTGTTGAGAATCTCCTAGCATGAAAGAATGATAGATATGAGTTGTGACATATTTTTGTATTTAATTGGAAGTCCTGTTGTATCTCTAGTGTAACCCACACACTCTGACCAACCCATCTTGTTGATACCAGTCTTAGTTTGTTAAGGGCTACTTTCAATGGGCCTTTAAGAACTTTTGATTCTTATGACACTAGTCTTAGTAACATCTTGACATGTAGACTAGACCAGGAGACATGATATAGGCTGTAAATAGAAATAAGTCAAAAGACAGTATTCCGCTGCTCTCATTGGCTAAGTAGCTCAGGGTACAGGCTCCTAACCAGAGTGCACCTTAAGCCAACGGCTAATGAAACATGAATGCGTTTATATAGATATGTAATAAATCGAGTAGATGGGTGTTCTGGTGCCTAAACAGCATGTGCACCCAGTCGAAAGATAATGTACAGTCTACGTTAATCTATTTAAAAAAAAAAAATCCTATTGATCTCCAGGATTGTCTATAATAATTAAAATGAGGCTAGAGTTGAATATTGGAATCAAAATGATCTTAGTTGACCATTGAGGGTGTTCTTAGCAGTTCTAAGACCGGTAATCATTGTGTGTTGGGTGAATGGACCCCTAGACTGATCTAGGGTAAAGAGGGCGAGATAGGAGGTTCACACACTCACAGGAACACTCTAGATGGAATAGGACTATCTTTATTTGGTTTCTTTTAATACAACTCATTGTCTTGAATTCTTTTCACTCTATGCTTATGAGATTCTCCACACTCTGAGCTTGAGATTTTACATTTAGCCACTTATCATCTTTCCCTTGTTCTTTATGTTTTTGTTTGCTTGAGGACAAGCAAACGCTTAGGTGTGGGGATGTTATGATAAGTGTCTAAATGTAGGTATTTCTACGTTTTATTCTTGCACTATTTTGCATGTATTTTGATGAGTTGATGCCCGTTTCGCGTTTAAATTGGTTTTATTTGTGTTACAGGCCTTGAAGAAACCAAAATGAGCTCAAGAACGTATTTGGGAAGAAATCCGTATCAAACACGACGTTTTTGAGCTTTCATCACTGTAGCAGTAATGTAGAAAGATTACTGCAGCAAGATTACTGTAAACGTTACTGTATCATGCCACTGTAGCACGGAACGGGGTTTTTCTTGGAAAAGGCTAGGAGCCTTGCGGGCAAGCATGCGCTCGCAAGGCAGCCCGCATGGATGCCTGAAAATTGCTTTTTAAAGGAAAAGTTAGGGCATTTGAAGGCTTCTAACTCATCTTCTTCTCCTCTTCTTGGGCCGCCGCCCCACCTTCGCCGGCGGCGTTTTCCGGCGATCCACCGCGCCATTCTTCACCAAGAGGGAGGCAAACATTGGAGGAGGAAATAGGGGGAAGATCTAGAGCTTCAAAGCATCGTTTGAGAAGAAATCTCGGCGACTCCGGCGATCTTCATCCATCTAAGACGATCCAAAGCTTGAGGGAGTTTTTATTACTTCTCTTTATGTTTATTTGTTCCTTGGAATTGTATGAGTGTTCCTCTTTCATGAGGAACTAACTTGTATGTGATTTGGGCATGATGAATCCTAGGGTAGGTTTGTTGTAATTAAGCATGTAATCATTTGTGATTTAGTGTTGGATGTTGAATTTCTTGTATAAGAATTTTTATGGTTTGTGATTCTCTATATGTGTGCATTACTGTCTTGGACCGCATGAGAACTCTGCTGTTCAATTTCTAGGTTGTACTTGGAGCGTGACCATCGCCCTTGTACTAGATTCACATAGACTGAAAGGGATTCATGTACCAATACGCCGAGGGATTCGGGTATTAGGTACCCCTCTGAATGTTAGGCTTAGACCCAGAAGAGTGTCTACTCCTGATAAGGGATTCCCTGAGTGCATTGCAATCGTAGGAGTAATTTACCGGAAGGGATTCCAGTCAATACTTGTATGGGATTAGGGCTAATCACCGAGGGATTCGGGATTAGCTTAATTTAGGAATCTCTCAGTCCAAACCACCATCACAACACATCATCCTTAATTCGGGTCTTAATGACAACCCTGGGGGGATTCTCTGTCCAAATCACACCCTCTCCTGATTGTCCGTCCCTTGAATGCTTATTAGGCGTGTAGTGGTAGCTTTATCCTCTTTAATTAATTATTAGTAGTTGTACTCTTTGCACGAATTGTTAGGCTAGGAAATAGACGAAGGGAAAGTAATAGTAGCTCCTTGGCCCCGTGGAATACGACCCCTGTGTCACACACAGGGTATTACTTGACAACCCCGTACACTTGCGGGACGCTCATCACACGCCACCCACCATCCGTATCGCACGGGTGCCCGCCTGGAGTCCCATCCCTCGAATCAGACGTGTGATGTAGGACCCGCAGAAGATGGCGCCCACCCGGGAATCCTGTCCCTGATGCTGGATGCTAAAAGCCACGTCGTAGCCAAGATGCATCTGGAATCCGTCCAGCATGCTCAACAGGAAGTCGAAGTCGCGGCGACTAACGACTCCTGTGCTGTCTCACCGCCCTGTGATCGAATGGCTGAGGATGAAATAAATGTACCTGAGAGCTGGGAGGCGAAGAGACGAGGCCTTGGACCGGCGAGGGTCATATGCTCGATCCATGCTCAGACGCTGCCAACAGGCCTCCTAGGACTCACCGGGTGGTCGGCCGATGAGGAGGGCGTCGTACTCTGGAGTCCTGGTGAACTCCTCATCATACAAGCCCAGTCTGACGGAGAACTCCGTCAGACTCATTCGGTGGAGCTCGCCGAACGCCTAGAACTGAATTGTGCTGGCGCAGTGGTAGCTGACAGGTCCTCGGGGTAGCTCGAAGTTCGCGAGGACCTCCAAAGATAGCTCCCGGTAAGCGGGGTCGGTGATGGCGAGAAGCCGCGTCCAGGCGCCCTCGCCGAGATATCGACGCACGTCCGCCTCGGGGCCCACCTCGCGGAGAACTTCCCAGTCGATGCCCCGCATCTCGCCAAACCGCTTAGTACTCAAGCGGTCGTAGCGCTCCTGATGGATCAGTGTGCCAAAAGTGAGCGCAGAAGGAGCAGCTGGGGTCGACGACTCCCCGCGAGCCCTCTTTGACAAAGGGCCTGATGTAGTAGCCTTCCTCGGCATGATCTGCAAAATCAAGGATTTATCAATTTGGAACAACGAATTGCACGGGCGTGTTGAAAGTTGCACACCCGTGTTAATTTCAAAAAGGGGTTTATATGGAACACGGGTGTGCTAAACGTTGCACGCCCGTGCTGGCATGCAATTAGAGATCTGGGCAAGAGCACGGCCGTGCTTAAGGAAGCACGCCCGTGTTGACCAAATCCTGCGTCGTCCCCGCCGGCGCTGGGCATGGAACTCGACGGCAAAATAATCCTTAAAGTGCTTGAAATTCACCCTAGATGCCTCTACAAACTAAATTAAATGTTTACACAACGATTCAAGGCAAGAAAATCATGGATTGAAAAGATTAAATGATTAGGGTTCATCGACTTACCACAATATCGCAGAAGACAAAAATATGAACGGTGAACTCCAACAAATCTGTAAAACCCCGCAAATGACCGCGAAACCGCAAGAAAATTGAGCGTAGAAAGGAGGAACGCGCAGTGAAAGTGAAGAAGAAAGGCGAACGACCGGATTTTAAAAGAAAAAAAATCGTGGAAGACGATCCGGCACACCGAACACGCCCTCAACATGGTCGTGTTGTGCCCGTGCTAAAAAAATTAAAAAGAAACGAAGAACACAGCACGTCCGTGCCGCGTGCACGGGCAGCGTGCTAGGGACTTCAGCACGGTCACAGCACGGCCGTGCTTCCCCCCGTGTTGTTCAGAAATGATACAACCTTAAAAACCTGTGAATTGCACCCCCATCAGCACGGGGGTGTTAGGCCCGTGTTGGGCCTGAAACCCTCCCTCATAAAGAAAAATACGCCGGACTCGATTCAAAACACGACAAAAACACAAAAACAAACAAAACAAACAACCGCAACAAAGACAACAAAAGAAATGAAACCAATTGTGTTGCCTCCCGATAAGCGCTCTTTTAACGTCACTAGCTTGACGGGTCTAGTCTCATCTCAAGAGGGTTCAAAAACATACCTTCTTTCTTTGCGCGCTGCAGAACAACAGTCCAGTAAAGAAGGTAAAGAATTAATCAAAAATGCCTCACCAAAACTGCGGACATTAGCAGGACTATGTTTCGGGGTAGAGGCTTGTTGTTTCTTCCTCTCGTCTACCTTCTGCCACCATGTCTGGGCCTTTGATACCTTGCTTTTCCTTCTCTTGGCCTTCAATGCTTGTTGACCAGTGCTCGATGTTGTAGCAGCGACGTCTTCCACCTGGTCTGTGAGTTCTTCATCTGGAGGACACGCCCCTAGCAATTCAGTAAGATGATCCTTTTGCCAAATTTCCTGCACACAATCACAAATAACATCCTCAGTAGCATCAAGAAAATAACAAGAATCATCAAAGGCCATGGGGTGTCTCATAGCTTCCTTCAGCTTGAATACCACTTCCTCATATCCCACTCTCAAAGTCAGTCGACCATCCTTTACATCAATGATCGCTTGCGAAGTGGCTAAGAATGGTCGTCCAAAAATCAGAGGAACCTCAGCTAGATCATCCAAATCCAGGACAACAAAATCTACCAGAAATATGAACTTATCTACCTTCACCAAAATGTCCTCAACAATTTCGAAAGGTTGGCGGGTGGAGCGATCAGCAAGCTGGAGCGTCATTTGAGTTGGCTTGAGTTCCCCTAACCCTAGCTTCTGAAAAATCTTCAATGGCATGAGATTGATGCTTGCTCCTAAGTCAGCCAACGCTTTTTCATCCATCATTCCTCCAATTGTACACGGAATGATGAAACCTCCCAGATCTTTTTCCATTTTGGGAATTTTATTTGAGATGATGGCAAAACATTCTTCACTCAAAGTGACCATCGACACTGATTCCAATTTCCTCTTATTGGTCAATAATTCCTTAAGGAACTTGGCATATTTCGGCATCTGGGAGAGAGCTTCCACAAATGGAACATCGATGTGCAATGTCATAAACATCTCCAGAAACTTCTTGAACTGTGCCTCTTGTTGGTTCTTCTTGAGTTTTGGTGGATAGGGCAAAGTAGGCTTGTATTCTGCTACCAAGTCTTTCTCTTTGCCCTTAGCCTTCATCCCTGAGCCTGACCCTGAATCTTTCTCCTGGACTTCCACCTCTAATTCACGTCGAAACTCTTGTTGTGCTTGTGGAGGTGGAGATTCGAGTTCCCTGCCACTTCTCAAAGTGACTGCCTTAAGGGACTCCCGGGGATTGATTTCCGTGTTACTCAGTAGAGCACCTTGGGGTCGTTCAGCAAGTGTCTTGGCAATCTGTGCAACCTGATGCTCAAGGTTCTGTAAGGAGGCTTGTTGATTCCTCATCATCTCTTCATGCCCTGTGATTCGGGCATCATTGGCCTGGATGCACTGAACAAGGAGAGCTTCAGTAGAAGATCCTTTCTGTTCTGGTGGTGAAGGCCTCGAGAATTGAGGCTGGGTTTGTTGTTGCTGTTGTTGCTGAAGGGGGCGCTGCTGCCCCTGATTCTGATCTTTCCAAGAAAAGTTTGGGCGATTCCTCCACCCAGGATTATATGTGTTGCTGTAAGGGTTGTTCGCATACCGTTGATTTTGACCGATGAAATCTACTTGTTCGGTCACCTGAACCCCTTCTGACGAGTAACTAGGCCCTGCTTGACTGGCCCAACTGTCCTGACTGCCACATTGTGTCGAAGACTGAATCTGCATCGTGTCCAATCTCTTAGAAATAGCTTCGACCTGTGCCGCTAAGGTGGTGAGAACATCAACCTCATAAAGTCCGGTTGTTTTTACGGGCTTGTTCCTTTCAGAGCTCAACTGATATCCATTGGAGGCCATGTTTTCAATCAGATTCTGTGCCTCATCGGGTCTCTTACTGCACAAGGAACCTCCTGCTGCGACGTCCAACATCTGCTTGGTGGCCACATTCAATCCATTGTAGAATATTTGGATTTGCATCCATTCCACTATTCCATGTTGCGGGCACTTCCTCAACAATTCCTTGTACCGTTCCCAAGTATCATACAGGGTCTCAGATTCTGCTTGCCGCAATGAGGAAATGTCACTTCTAAGCTTGGTGATCTTGGCTGGTGGAAAATATCTGGTCAAAAATTTCTCGGCCAACTGTTCCGAACTTGTAATAGAACCCGCTGGCAAGGAACTTAGCCATTGCTTGGCCCTCCCTCGCACAGAGAACGGGAACAATCGAAGACGAACCGCATCCTCGGACACATTATTCGCCTTGAAGGTGTCACAAATTTCTAGGAAAGTTGCAAGATGAGCATATGGGTCCTCATCTTGGAAGCCATCAAATTGGCACATCTGTTGCACCATTTGAATAAAATTGGGCTTCTGCTCGAAGTTGTTGGCCGCGACTGGGGGTCGGGAAAACATTAAAAACCCTACAAACTTAGGTTTTGGGGACTTTTGGCTGGGCGAACTAAGAGAGGAAGAAAGGGAGAACTTTGGGGTACCGTCCTCATCTTCACCAAGGGAATTTTGCGCTTATGGTAGGCCGATCAGGAGGAGATTCCATGACATTGTAGAGCCTCTGACAACCACAAGGATGCAAGAAATTAGGGAGTTTTAACTTCTTGTATTTTAATTTCTTTCGCAATTTCCTTGTTGTTTAATGTCATGAGGGACTAAACTCTTAAATGAGCCCCTGGGTGGTTTGTATGACGTTGTAGCTTGAACTCATTGTCGTTACTTGCAGTATTTATGAATGTCTTGTTCTTTGCAATAGATCTTGGTTATTGGCTATCTTGTGTGTTGTTTAGTGGTTGAAAGCTTCGAAGTTTGGTTTCCTTATCTAGGCTTGTGAATCATTATTGATAGTTGCAAGCAGTAAGACTTCAACCTAGGCTTCTTCAGCACTGTAAGCTTCATTCTTATAGCATAGCTAGATTTAGAGCTGAAGACGTCTCGGATAAATACTGAGAAAAACCGAGTTAGTGAACGTCAGGAATCCAACCCCGGGGCCCCATCTCCTCCGTCGAGTCAATCCTTACATTCCCCTTAGTGCAATTCTCTCCCTCAATCTCCTTAAATTCAACCTAGAGTCACAATCCATCCTTCTTTGTTTGGTTAGATATTAAGCAAACCGTTAGTATTAGAAGCTACACCAGTCCCTGTGGATTCGACTACCCGACCCTACGGGTACACTTTACTACTTGTACGACCCGTGCACTTGAGGATACGCAAGGGGCGTACCAAGTTTTTGGCGCCGTTGCCGAGGACTGGCAACTTCTAAGAATTCGGACAGTCTTAGTACTCTAATCGTTTTCTTTTTGTTATCAGTTTCATTTATTTTGTTCTTTGTTTTTGCTCGTATGCTCTTATTTGTTTTTGTTATTATTTGTGTTTTGTTTAAACTGTTTCCAATTTTTCTTTGCTTCAAGCTTATCAGATCATATCTCATCTTCTCTTTTTGTATTGTGCAGGCATAGTTTATGAGCCGGGGGAATTCTTCCCAACCGACAGTAAATTCTAGCACCTAAGTCATTTCCTCCTTGAGACAGGAAATACCATTAATAAGATGGAAGACCTTTTGAATGCATTAAGGGGACAGGAAAATTTCTTATTCAGAACAGAAATAGGAGATCATGATGCTGGCAGACAGCTAGTAGAACTACTCTCCCGTAGGCCGAGCAAAGATTATTACAATGTCTCTCTGGAAGAAGCAGTACGTGTTTACAGTGAGAAATCCTAGGAGTGGTCGAGGAGTCAATTTATTGATGAGGTAGCATTGCCTGATAACCAGACGGAGGTGAAGCACAGTGAGGAGGTCATGTCAGTAAATTGGTGCAGTGAACCAGTGGAAGGGTGTTATGGTCTATAGTTGTGGGAAGACGAACTCACAGAGAAAAAGCATTCCCAGGATACTTTGGACAGGCTGAGTTGGGCGGATCAATTATCATGCACGGTAGGTTCAACATCCGACAAGGAAATAAGCTTCCCAACCGCAGAAATCGAAAATGCAAGGACTGAGCTAAAAAAATTACCCGATGATTTGGAATATGCTTTCTTAGGGGGAGATAAACAGTACCCAGTAATAATTTCAGCAACTCTTGATGATGAACAAAAGGGGAAATTATTACAAGTACTTGCTGCACACAAAAAGGCTATAGCTTGGTCAATTTCAGACATCAAGGGAATTAGTCCAACATGTTGTACACATAAAATCCTTATGGATGATGAAATTAAGTCGAGGGTGCAACCACAGCGGCGATTGAATCATAACATGCAGGAGGTGGTCAAGACAAAAGTAAAGAAACTATTAGATGCTGGAATTATTTACCCTATATCAGATAGCCCGTGGGTGAGTCTGGTACAAGTGGTACCGAAAAAAGGAGGTATGACAGTGGTCCAAAATGACAAGAAGGAAGTGATACCTGCTCGCACAGTTACTGGATGGCGGGTCTGCATCGATTACCGTAAGTTGAATGATGCCACTAGGAAAGATCACTTCCCTCTCCCATTTATCGATCAAATGCTGGAGAGGCTTGCAGGACACATGTATTACTGTTTTCTAGACGGGATGTCAGGTTATTTACAAATCCCCATTGCACCGGAAGATCAAGAGAAGACTACTTTCACATGCCCCTATGGCACTTTCGCGTATCGTCGCATGCCTTTTGGTTTATGCAACGCTCCTGCCACATTCCAACGCTGTATAATGTCCATTTTTGACGATTTCATTGAGGATATTATGGAAGTATTCATGGATGATTTTTCGGTTTTCGGTAATTCATTTGATAACTGTCTGGCCAATTTGAGGAAAGTTTTGGCTCGATGTGAAGAAACAAACCTGGTACTTAGTTGGGAAAAATGACATTTCTTTGTCCAGGAGGGAATAGTGTTGGGTCTCAAGATCTCAAAATCGGGAATCGAGGTAGACAAAGCGAAGTTCTTCATAAATGAAGGGTTACCGATCCCGACCACCACAAAGGATATTAGAAGTTTTCTGGGACATGTAGGGTTCTACAGGCGTTGATAAGTGCTTGCATGTATATATTTTTGGAAATGTTTTCCACGCATGAGCATCACATTTCTCAGGTTTTATCGCTAATTTCGTGTGCTTTGGTGTTCTTTCATGCAATTAGGGTTGTGAAGACATGGTACGTGAATAAAGACAAGATTAGGTCATAATGGTACCAAGTGGAGCTCTTTTGTGCAATTACGAAGTTCAAGACATAAATCGGGTTCCAAGGAGGGGGTATGTGCCAACTTCTAAAGACTTCAAGACAACTCTTGTAGAAGGACACGAAGGCAATCATGCTCGCTTGTTCCGAGTTGTTCGAAGATTTCAAAAGCTCTCCAAGGTTTTCTCATCATCAAGAAATGCCACATGACCTTTCACATGGGCGTGTGTCCGTCCGCGTGACCTCAAGAGAAGAAACGGGCGAAATCGGGGACTAATATGAAGTTTTCCACAGGGCAGAAAATCCACACGCCCGTGTGGAATTTCCACACGGCCGTGTGGGTTATCCACACGCCCGTGTGGATCCTCGAGATGGCCAATTATAAAGCCGTTCTGAAGGGTTATTTGTCGGATCTTCTTCAAAACTGGAGGGCAGGTGACGGCTAGGGTTCAGGAGGTTCTTGCTACACAAAAGGGGGTGCTTCTTTATCGTTTTCCACATCAATCCCTTCCAAGGGGAGCTATTGGGGGAGCCTTCGACGACTCGATTGGACGAGGTGTGCCTTAGGCTTGGAGGAAGGAGCTCTTTGGAGAAGAAGGAGACGCCCTCATAGTCTATCAACACAAAGCTTAAGGGGGTCATCTTTATGGATTTCTTGCACTTATCTTCATTTATTTTGATGAACTTGTATTGCTCCATGGAGGGCTAAACCCCTAGTGGGTACTTGGACTTGTAAACCCTAAGTTTCCTATGTTTCATTGACTTTAATGCTTTTATTCAAGTTGAGTTTAAATTGGAATTTTAATCTTGTGTGTTTAATTGTTTCTCCCTTAGAGTGACACTAGGGTTGAGGGCTAATCCAATCATCCTTTTGACGAGTGACCATCACCATTAGGATTAGATTAACCAAGATTGAAGAGGGTTGAGAGGGTGAGTTGAGAGGCAGCGACACGTCCCCTTTCCCCTCCGGTGTGGTTTTCCCTACCTTCTTATTCCAAGTATTACCTTCGATCTCAAAGAGAGTTAGGCGTTGAGAGAGGCCTTTCCGCCGGGACTTATTTGTGATTAGGGATCTTTCACCTGGACCAAAGGGATTGATCTATAGTTGGGAATAGGGTTTACCGCTTGGAATCCTTAGAGCGTAGCGCAGTCATACGTGGTGTGAGGTGTCGAGAGTCTTCTCTCCGCCGGGACCTCGTAGGGGACTAGTCAAGGTTGACCTTAGATTTGGGACCTTGTATCTTTGGATTCTATGACTCTTGAAATCTCTATTGAATAAGCGTACTTGAAGTCTTGCACTTGAAATAAGGATTCTAGGGGGAGCATTGTCCGAGTACCCCATCTTCTTATTGATCTACTTCTATACCCTAGCTTTTCTTTTCATCACTTTATTTCTATTTCTTTCCTATTCTATTTTCTTTCACAACAACAATTGGTTTATCTTGGGCTACTTAACAAAGTGTGATTGTTCTTACGTCTACTCCCTGTGGATTCGACTACCCACCCGTTTGGGTACTTTATTACTTCGACACCCGTGCACTTGCGGAGCACACACGCAAGGGTGTGTCAAGTTTTTGGCGCCGTTGCCGGGGAGTTAGGCATTTTAGGAATTGTTACACTTTGTTTCGCTAGTCATTTTTCGCACATTCTATCCCACACTTCTTTTACTCTCATTATTCTAATCGTTATTTTTTTGTACTTAATCATTTTATTCATTCTCCACCATTCTAAAGTATCTACTATTTATGAACTTTGCAGGAGTCATGATCGATGAAGCAGAACTGTTTGAGAAGATAACCAGAATGGTGAGAGAAGTTGAGCAGAAAATGAATTATTTCACCAAAGATTCATCTCCTCATAATTTTTTGGAAAATTTGGCTGAAATAAACTATTGTGTGGGGGATGTTACCCTGGATATAGATGGAGTTACTAAGGGACAAGGTTGTGACTTATTCAGAGCGCTCACCCAATTTGAAGAAGCAACATGGTGTTGTACATGCGGAGAATTAGAGGAAAGTTTAGAAGAGGCCCTTCATCGATTTGATTCTTCTAATAAGGGCGAAGAGCAAGAAATTTTCTCTTTGGGTGTCACCGATGAAACCTATAACAAAGGTGGGGTTGAAGACGTAGAAAATCTCGAAGCCCAACAAGGTACACACATTCAAGAAGGGGGCTTAGAGGAAATTTCCGAAGAAGAATCTGAACAGTTTGAGGAAATTGATAGACAAAAAGGGAAAAGATTACAACCATCCATTGAAGACCCACCTGATTTGGAGCTTAAAACTCTACCAGAACACTTGGAGTATGCCTTTTTAAGCGAGGGATCGAAGCTCCCAGCCATTATATCTTCGGGTCTGTCCGCATCTCAAAAGGATAAATTAGTGAACATGTTGAAGAAGCATAAGACTGCCATTGCTTGGAAAATTTCTGATATTAAAGGTATAAATCCTTCATTCTGCACTCACAAAATATTGATGGAAGATAATTATAAGTCAGTGATCCAGCCTCAACGTCGTTTGAACCCAAATATGAAAGAGGTAGTGAAGGCAGAGGTAGTTAAACTTTTGGATGCAGGTATTATCTATCCGATATCTGACAGTGCGTGGGTGAGTCCTACTCAAGTGGTCCCTAAGAAGGGAGGCATGACTGTAGTGAAGAATGAACGGAATGAATTAATCCCAACTAGAACAGTCACAGGGTGGAGAGTATGCATTGATTATAGAAGGTTAAATGACGCAACTCGAAAGGATTATTTCCCGTTACCTTTCATTGACCAGATTTTGGAGAGGTTAGCTGGGTATAATTTTTACTGCTTCCTTGACGGTATGTCGGGTTATTTTCAGATTCCCATTGCACCCGAGGATCAAGAAAAAACTACATTCACTTGTCCCTATGGGACTTTTGCGTACCGAAGGATGCCTTTTGGGTTATGTAATGCTCCAGCTACTTTTCAACGATGCATGACAGCCATATTTGATGATCTTTTGGAGGACATCATGGAGGTATTTATGGATGATTTCTCAGTGTTCGGGGACTCATTTGATAGCTGTCTGCAGAATCTGGAAAGGGTCCTCAAGAGATGTGAAGAAACAAATTTGGCGTTGAACTGGGAGAAATGCCATTTCATGGTCCAAGAAGGAATAGTTTTAGGGCATAAAATTTCCAAAGATGGGATGGAGGTGGATAAGGCAAAAATTGAGGTGATCGAGAAGCTTCCCCCGGCAACTAACGTGAAGGGGATTCGCAGCTTTCTTGGGCATGCAGGTTTCTATCGGCGATTCATTAAGGATTTTTCAAAAATCACTCAGCCATTAACAAAACTTCTTGAAAAGGATGCATCTTTTGAGTTCGGGAATGAATGTTTAGCTGCATTTAACCTGCTGAAGGAGAAGTTGAATCAAGCACCAATTTTGATCACACCAGATTGGAACGGTCCTTTTGAGCTCATGTGCGACGCCAGTGATTATGCAATTGGGGCAGTGCTAGGGCAGAGGAAGAACAAACATTTTCAACCCATTTATTATGCGAGTAAAACACTCACAAGCGCACAAGAGAATTATACTACTACAGAAAAAGAGTTGTTGGCAGTGGTTTACGCATTTGACAAATTCAGGCCATATCTGATATTATCCAGAGTCACTGTTTTCACAGATCATTCTGCCTTGCGCTATCTCATGAGCAAGACTGATGCCAAGCCGAGATTGATCCGTTGGGTTCTGCTTCTACAAGAGTTCGACATGGAAATCAAGGACAAAAGAGGTGTGGAAAATGTGGTTGCTGATCATCTCTCTAGGCTGGAAGGTTTTGAGGGGTATAAGGCATCAAAGCCGAAAATTAACGACTCATTTCCAGAAGAACACTTATACATAATTCATGGCGGATCGGCACAAGAGGAAACACCTTGGTTTGCGGATTTTGCTAACTATTTATCGGGAAAGGTTCTTAAGCAGGGTCTTACTTTTCAACAAAAGAAAAAGTTTTTCAGTGACTTAAAGAACTATTTTTGGGATGATCCCTTTCTGTTTCGGATTTGTGCAAATCATGTAATCCGACGTTGTGTCTCTCGGGAAGAAGGCTGGAATATTTTAACACACTGTCATTCAGGCCCAACCGGGGGTCACTATGCTTCTGGTAGAACAGCCGAAAAGGTGCTTGCAGCAGGATTCTATTGGCCAAGACTATTTCAGGACGCTCATCAGTATGTTCTTCATTATGACAATTGCCAACGGACAGGGAACCTCTCTCGCGGTGATGAGATGCCACAAAATCCTATTCAATTCTGTGAGGTTTTTGATGTGTGGGGAATTGATTTCATGGGACCATTTCCAGGCTCCAATGGGAACAAATATATTCTTGTAGCAGTGGATTATGTATCTAAGTGGGTGGAAGCTCAGGCATTACCTACAAACGATGCGAGGACTGTAGTTAAATTTCTCAAGAAGCTTTTCTCCTGATTTGGAACACCTAGGATCATTATTAGTGATAGAGGAACACATTTCTGCAATAGTCAGTTCGAGAAAGTGTTAAAGCGATATGGAGTACACCATCGTCTCGCCACTCCCTACCATCCGTAGACAAGTGGCCAAGTAGAGGTTACTAACAGGGAGCTGAAGAGGATCTTGACCAAGTCGGTAGAACATGGGAAAAGAGATTGGTCAGAACGGTTAGATGACACGTTGTGGGCTTACCGGACTGCATATAAAACTCCTATTGGAACTACACCCTATAATCTGGTTTATGGGAAATCTTGTCATCTTCCTGTTGAACTCGAACACCGAGCGTATTGGGCACTTAAGACAATGAACTTTGACCTTTCTCGAGCTGGGGAACAAAGGAAACACCAGATTAATGAGCTTGATGAATGGAGACTGAGGGCATATGAAAACACTCGAATCTACAAAGAAAGAATACGCAAATGGCATGATAAACATATCAAAACCCCGAAAGAGTTCAAGGTGGGGGATGAAGTTTTGTTATTCAACTCACGACTCAAACTGTTCCCTGGAAAACTAAAATCTAGATGGTTTGGGTCATATACCGTAACTCAAGTGTCACCGCAGGGGGCAATTGAGATCACCCATTCAGATAGAGGCACTTTCAAGGTAAACTGGCATCGCCTAAAGCCATACTTTGGTGGTGAGGTTAGTACTGAAGGTGCAGAGGTATTTTTGTTGCATGACCCCCCTTGAGTCTAGAGAGACAGGTACGTCAAACTAGTGACATAAAACAAGCGCTTATTGGGAGGCAACCCAATTTTTAGAATTCTTTGCACGAGTTGTAGTTAGTTTTTATTTCTGCATTTTTTGTGTTGTTTAGTTTGTAGTTTGTGTGGATTCATTGCTGGTAGTGCATTTTAATGTTTTCATCGTTTTTGGCAAGTTAGGTGATAGTCCTGTGAATTTTGCGAGATTTCAGTTGTAAACGTGTTAGTTTTCAACTTCTGCAGTCGTTCCATGTGTTTTCAATGATTTCTGCAGAGTTTAGACTATATTTGAGTTGAAGAATGGAAACACACGGCCATGTGGAATTTCCAAATGGCCGTGTGGATGACTTTGTGAAAGAATTCTCTCATCCAGAGAATCCACACGGCCGTGTGGAAATTCCACACGGCCATGTGGATTTATTCAGTACAAACTTTCGCAATACAGAGAATCCACACGGCCGTGTGGAAATTACACACGGCTGTGTGGAAAATAGGGAGTTGGATAAGGGTCTTACAGAGAATCCACACGGCCGTGTGGAATTTCCACACGGCCATGTGGGGTACTTAAACATGAAAAGCCCCTTTCTCTTCATCTTCCCCCAAGCAACCCTTCATCTTCAAACGCCTCCTCTTCAAGGGTCGCGACGGTTTCTCTTCTCCTTCCATTTTCTCGCTTATTTAAGGGATTTGCAGGCCTTACTCATTGGTCCATTGTGAGATTGGATTCATCTTCTCCGGCAAGCCTTCTTCCCCTCTTCTTGCCATGAAACCTTCAATACTTGTTGTGGATGTTGAATCTTGTGTTTTCGCATGTTATTTTCATGATTAATACTTAGATTATTGCTTAAAACACTTGTGCTCAACTGTGTGGATGATTGTATGAAATGGTGTGGATTCACCATGGCACTTTGGCCATGGTCTGGATTATCGGGGTGCCTCCTCTGGATTCCAGAGGAGACACACGGCCGTGTGGAAATTCCACATGGCCGTGTGTATTGGCTGTTTCCTTGTTCTGAGTAACCAAGAGGAGACACACGGTCGCGTGCAATTTCCACAAGACCGTGTGGAATTCTGGGAACCTATTTTAAGCTCCGAATTAACTTGTTTACCTCTCTTATGCACAGGAATGGCCCCAAGAACAAAGAGACTCGCTCATAAGCGTCCCCGTGAGGCCCGTGAGTCCCGTGATCTCTCGCCCACACCATTAGAGTTCGCCGTGCCCGAACATCAAGCGCGGTTTGATCGGCTTTCAAAGCTGAAATTTGGCCAGACGCGAATTCCTGGCTTGCAAGCTCTGGAGGCGATAGAACACGCGCGTGCGACCGAGTTGGCGGATGAAGTCCGAGAGCTAATTGCTGTGGGTGGGTGGGAACGACTATTGTGCATCAAAGACCCAGCCACTCATGATATCACTCTCGAAGTCCTCGCGACGTTTGAGTTTGATCGCTCTCACACCGACTACCGGGCAGACACAGTTCTGTTCCGCATCTTTGGGCAGTACCACAGCATGAGCCTGACTGATTTCGCTGTCGCTCTCGGCCTGTACGATCGAGACTTCATCCACATGGAGGAGTACGCGCAGCTACCATTCGACTACCCCTTCCGCGTCACTCCGAGCCGAGTTTGTCGGATGCTGTGTGGAGATATACGGTAAGAGCCCGGGTTGACCAAGGCGTCTCTGCTCCTCCGCCCCGCCCACAGGTACATTCATGCCATCCTGAGCAGGTCTATTACTGGGCGAGGAGACAGCACCGGCGTATTGGGGCGGCTGGACCTTCTCTACTTACACTCTATGGTCCAGAGCCTGCCCCTGCACCTGGGATACGTGGTAGCTGATTTTTTGAGGCACCAGGGACAGTACGCGCGGATAGGAGTTCTTTTCTCTGGTCCCTACATCACTCGACTCGTCAGAGGAATGGGACTGATTGATGCTGTTCGGGGAGCTGATAAGGTTATTGTTCCCTCTCCACTAGGCCTTGATACCTTGCGTATGATGGGCATGGTGAAGAGGGCCGCCCCCGGTAGGTACGTGCTTGTTGCTCCTTTCCCAGATGAGTCCGAGGAGTCTGAGGACGAAGATGAAGACTCGGAGGAGACCTGGGCAGGGCCGTCATCACAGCCCACACCGATGGCGGCAGAGGACACCCCAGCAGACGAAGAGGTGCCACCGGTGTCAGCACCTGCATCTCCTCCGGCACAGGAGCGCATAGACAGACTTGAGGCTGCTGTAGGGACCCTCCAGACTGATCTTGCCGCCATGCGGGTGACCCAGGCAGCGAACCACACTGAGGTTCTCGCTCGCATGGTTGAGTACCACTCGGAGATGATGGCGCGCATCACTTCACTCCACCAGTTGATGGCGAGAGGTAGCGACTCCACTTCGCCGTCCACACCCAGAGCACCCCACGCATCCCCAGCATCCCCAGCAGATGACGACGCTTGACGCGTCTTTTATTCTTCCTTTTTATTCCCTTGTACTTTCTTTTCTGTTGAGTCTTTGTGTACTCAGAAAGGTTACACCTTCTGAGAGTTATCTTACTGTTTTTTATTTTTCATGCTTTTGTTTGAGTTTGAGTTTGGTTTGTTTACTTTTGTACTCTTTTAATCTTAGTTTTGTTTTTGTTGAGATCCACTGAACCCCTTTTGAGATGTGCAGATAGGCTTGTCAACTTGGTTTTGAGAAATGGTCATAGGCACGGCCGTGTGGAATTTCCCCACGGCCGTGTGAGCTTCACAACCCCACGCAACTTCACTTCCTGTTTTCACACCTCCACTCAAATACTACACTCGGAGATCAGGGGAGTGTTGTTTTAATACCCACGCCCTCATGTTATTATTTGTGTTCTTATGTTGCATGTTTGCATGAGTACATTGAGGGCAATGTACAGCTCAAGTGTGGGGGGAAATTCACACTGCACACGTTCTTTATTCTTGATCATCACTTTCATGCTCATCTAGCCAATGACAGTTCACCTTAAGGAAAAGGAGTGTATTTTCGAATTTAGGTGAAATTTAAACTTCGGATTGTTACCATGCTCTAGTTGACTCGAAAAACTTAGAAATTTTTTTTTTTGTCTGATTGCATTTCTTGCACTTTACTTGCTCTGTTAACCCTGATAACGCTAGTTCAATTTGAAAGGACATTAGTTTCATTTTCTTTGAGCAATAAAAAAAAAATTAGAAAATGGTGCTCCTTTGTTCTTGGGGTGGAAAGAGCTACCACCAATTCTGTATGCAGCTACTCTCATAAGTCGGATATTAGCTATGCCCTAATGAGAGAAAGAGCTATCTAATAGGCTGTGTGAAAGCTAACACTCCCGGGTGGAAAGAGCTACCACCTTGAAAGGGTGAAAGCCGCCTAGGAGGCATCTTGGGAAATGGCTACCTTTGAGGTTGTGTGCAGCTACCACCGATTTCTTTTTCCCTAAGTAAGTCCTTGTTTTAATAATGTTCAAGCGTAGACTTGGGGCTGGCATGAGTACGTATACACACACACACGCTTTCAGATTTTACTTTCTTCGCAATTCGAGTTTTTGCCAGAGTTTTGGTTTTTATCTATCGATGTTTAAAATTTTCCCTTGTTGAGAATACTATCTTTGTACACTTTTGGTGAACTTAAGGCCAAGCATTTTCATCACTCAACCTTTAATTCTCATGGTATGAACTTTGCTTGAGGACAAGCAAAAGCTTAAGTGTGGGGGACTTTGATAAGTGCTTGCATGTATATATTTTTGGAAATGTTTTCCACGCATGAGCATCACATTTCTCAGGTTTTATCGCTAATTTCGTGTGCTTTGGTGTTCTTTCATGCAATTAGGGTTGTGAAGACATGGTACATGAATAAAGGCAAGATTAGGTCATAATGGTACCAAGTGGAGCTCTTTTGTGCAATTACGAAGTTCAAGACACAAATCGGGTTCCAACGAGGGGGTATGTGCCAACTTCTAAAGACTTTAAGACACCTCTTGTAGAAGGACACGAAGGCAGTCATGCTCGCTTGTTCCGAGTTGTTCGAAGATTTCAAAAGCTCTCCAAGGTTTTCTCATCATCAAGAAATGCCACATGACCTTTCACATGGGCGTGTGTCCGTCCGCGTGACCTCAAGAGAAGAAACGGGCGAAATCGGGGACTAATATGAAGTTTTCCACAGGGCAGAAAATCCACACAGCCGTGTGGAATTTCCACACGACCGTGTGGCTTATCCACACGCCCGTGTGGATCCTCGAGATGGCCAATTATAAAGCTGTTCTGAAGGGTTATTTGGGGGATCTTCTTCAAAACTGGAGGGGAGGTGACGGCTAGGGTTCAGGAGGTTCTTGCTACACAAAAGGGGGTGCTTCTTCATCGTTTTCCACATCAATCCCTTCCAAGGGGAGCTATTGGGGGACCCTTCGACGACTCGATTCGACGAGGTGTGCCTTAGGCTTGGAGGAATGTGCTCTTTGGAGAAGAAGGAGACGCTCTCATAGTCTATCAACACAAAGCTTAAGGGGGTTTTCTTTATGGATTTCTTGCACTTATCTTCATTTATTTTGATGAACTTGTATTGCTCCATGGAGGGCTAAACCCCTAGTGGGTACTTGGACTTGTAAACCCTAAGTTTCCTATGTTTCATTGACTTTAATGCTTTTATTCAAGTTGAGTTTAAATTGGAGTTTTAATCTTGTGTGTTTAATTGTTTCTCCCTTAGAGTGACACTAGGGTTGAGGGCTAATCCAATCATAATTTTGACGAGTGACCATCACCATTAGGATTAGATTAACCAAGATTGAAGAGGGTTGAGAGGGTGAGTTGAGAGGTAGCGACACGTCCCCTTTCCCCTCCGGTGTGGTTTTCCCTACCTTCTTGTTCCAAGTATTACCTTCGATCTCAAAGAGAGTTAGGCTTTGAGAGAGGCCTTTCCGCCGGGACTTATTTGTGATTAGGGATCTTTCACCTGGACCAAAGGGATTGATCTATAGTTGGGAATAGGGTTTACCGCTTGGAATCCTTAGAGCGTAGCGCAGTCATACGTGGTGTGAGGTGTCGAGAGTCTTCTCTCCGCCGGGACCTCGTAGAGGACTAGTCAAGGTTGACCTTAGATTTGGGACCTTGTATCTTTGGATTCTATGACTCTTGAAATCTCTATTGAATAAGCGTACTTAAAGTCTTGCACTTGAAACAAGGATTCTAGGGGGGAGCATTGTCCGAGTACCCCATCTTCTTATTGATCTACTTCTATACCCTAGCTTTTCTTTTCATCACTTTATTTCTATTTCTTTCCTATTCTATTTTCTTTCACAACAACAATTGGTTTATCTTGGGCTACTTAACAAAGTGTGATTGTTCTTACGTCTACTCCCTGTGGATTCGACCACCCACCCGTTTGAGTACTTTATTACTTCGACACCCGTGCACTTGCGGAGTACACACGCAAGGGTGTGTCAGGCGTTTTATTCAAGATTTTTCAAAAATTCCACACCCATTACCAAACTTTTGGAGAAAGATGCCCCTTTTAATTTTGACGCTAATTGCCAAGCCGCTTTTGAACTGCTGAAGCAGAAGCTAGTGGAAGCTCCAATCTTAAAAGCACCTCTCTGGGACCGACCCTTCGAATTGATGTGTGATGCTAGTGATTGAGCTGTAGGAGTGGTGCTCGGGCGGCGGTACGATAAGCAGTTCCACCCAATTTCCTACGCAAGCAAAATGTTGACTTCGGCCTATGAAAATTATATGACAACGGAGAAGGAGCTGCTAGCTATTGTCTACGCTTTCGCTAAGTTCCGCCAGTATCTAGTTCTCTCTAAAGTGATAGTATTCACCGATCATGCAGCACTGCGATACCTGATGACTAAAACAGATGCTAAACCAAGGTTGATACGGTGGATTTTACTTTTGCAGGAATTTGATGTGGAGATACGGGATAAGAGAGGCATTGAGAATGTAGTGGCAGATCATTTATCTCGCTTAGAGCATTCTATTAATAATTTGGAAAACTTTGAAGTCGTAAATGACTCCTTCCCAGAAGAGCATCTGTATCTTGCAGAAGCAAAAGAGCCTTCGGATGCCTCAGTTCCATGGTTCGCTGATATTGCAAACTATCTGGCAGGGGGAGTGATCCCAGAAACGTTCTCTTATCAACAAAGGAAAACTTTCTGTCAGATGTCAAGCACTATTTTTGGGATGATCCGTACTTATATAAGCTATGCGCGGACGAAATCGTGAGAAGGTGTGTATCAAGAGAGGAAGGATGGCATATTCTATCACAGTCCCATGCAGGGGTGCTTGGAGGCCATTTTGGGCAGAACAGGACAGTTGAGAAAGTGTTAACAGCCGGTTTTTTTTCCCTCGTTTTTCCGAGACGCCAAGGCTATGATAGAATCTTGTGATGCTTGTCAGTGGAGTGGTAATCTATCTAAAGGAGATGAGATGAAACAAACACCAATTCAACAGTGCGAGGTTTTTGATGTGTGGGGCATTGATTTCATAGGCCCATTTCCATCCTCAAATGGGTGTCGATACATACTGGTTGCAGTTGACTACGTATCTAAATGGGTAGAGGCTCAAGAGCTTCCTACTAATCATGCAAGGATCGTTGTGAAATTTCTAAGAAAGCTTTTTGCTCGGTTTGGTTGTCCAAGAGCCATTATCAGTGATCGCGGGTCTCACTTCTGTAATGCTCAGTTCGAGAAAACTTTATCGTGACTAGGCGTAACCCATCGTGTCGCTACAGCGTATCACCCTCAAACGAGCGGACAACTGGAAGTCACCAACCGGGAAATTAAACGAATTCTAGAAAAGACAGTTCAGCTCGGCGGGGAAGGAGTGGTCGACAAGTTAGAAGAAGCTCGTGGGCGTACAGGACCGCATATAAAACTCCTATGGGGCATACACCATACCGGTTAGTTTATGGTAAAGCATGCCATCTGCCATTCGAACTGGGACATCGAGCCTATTGGGCCATTAAAAGCTGAACTTCGATCTGAAAAAGGTAGGAGAAAAGAGAAATTTCCAATTAAATGAGTTAGACGAGTTCAGACAGGTAGCGTATGAGAATTCCGTGAATTACAAAGAACGGGTTCGGAATTTACACGACAAGCGGTTACGGATTGATAAACAATTTGAGGTTGGAGATCAAGTTTTGTTGTTCAATTCCCGTCTGAAGTTGTTCCCCGGGAAACTGAAATCGCGCTGGTCAAGTCCATACCAGGTCACGTGTGTCTACCCGTATGACGCCATTGAAATATCTCATCCTGACCACGTAACTTTCAAGGTGAATGGACACCGGTTGAAGCACTACATCAGTCCCACTGTTCTATCCAATGTTGAGGGTGCGCAGAGCATCCTACTTATTCAACCCACTTGAATTCCAGATCAGTCAAGCTAGGGACAGTAAACAAGCGCTAGTAGGAGCCAACCCATATTTTCCTTTCGGTGCAATTCTTTTGTGTGTGAAATTTCCATTGTGTCTTTTCTCTCTCTCTCTCTTAAGCACGGGGAGAACACGCCCGTGTTGCTCCCCGTGCATTTTACGGCTTTCAATGTGTATTTTTGCAGATCATCAGCACAGGGGTGCTTCGATCGAAGCACGGCCGTGCTCCTTTCTTTTTGCAAGTTTCTGGCTGATGAGCGCATTTCATATATATGTATTGCATGCTTTACCCTCATCATTATTGAATATTTTGGCTGTAATTCTCCAAGTACGGTGCTATTTGAGGTATTCATTGTTTGTCATGCAGATATCAAAGTCCTAAAGTAAGAAGAAGTGTTTTGGAACAATTTAAGAAGCTAAAGGACTTAGAAGAAACCTCATCAAGCTCAAGCACGGCTTAAGCACGCCCGTGCTTGTTCCCCGTGCAAATTGCGAGGAGAATTCAGCCACAAATCAGCACGGCTGAGTTCGCTGAGCACGGGTGTGAAAACCTCAGCACGGTCGAAGCACGCCCGTGCCTTGTTTCCCGTGCAAATTGCAGGAGAATTCAGCCACAAATCAGCACAGCTTGAGTTCGCTGAACACGGTCGTGAAAACCTCAGCACGGTCGTGAAAACCTCAGCACGG
Source organism: Dioscorea dumetorum (assembly GCA_902712375.1). Taxonomy (NCBI): domain Eukaryota; kingdom Viridiplantae; phylum Streptophyta; class Magnoliopsida; order Dioscoreales; family Dioscoreaceae; genus Dioscorea; species Dioscorea dumetorum. The sequence goes on from CACTHL010000135.1 coordinate 489,774, forward strand.
TCTAAGCACGCCCGTGCTTGTTCCCCGTGCCGATTACGGGAATGTGAGTTTTTTCGGAAATTTATTTGGCCGTAATCTGCACGGCTTGAAGCACGGCTTCAACACGCCCGTGCTCACAGCGAGAAGACATTAAAACCCTAGAAACTCAGTTTCTAAAGGGACTTTTGGTGGGCGAACTTTGGGAGAAGAAAGAGAAGAGCTTTGGGAGTTCATCCTCCACTTCATCAAGGGAATGGAAAGCTTATGGTAGGCCGATGGGGAGGATATCTTACGACATTGTAGATCCTTCGACAACCACAAGGATGCAAGAAATTAGGGAGTTTTCTACTTCTTGTCTCTCAATTTCTTTGGCATTGTATTTGTTGGTTGTTGTCATGAGGGGCTAAACTCTTAAGGAAGCCCTGGGGTTGTTTGGATGATCTTGTTGCTTGAACTCATTTCTTTACTTGCAGTATTTATGAATGTCTTGTTCTTTTCAATAAATCAAGGTTATTGGCTATCTTGTATGTTGTTTAGTGCTTGATTGCTTGGTAGTTAGGTTCTCTTATCTAGGCTTGTGAATCGTCATTGATCATTGCAAGCAGTGAGAGTTCAACTTAGGGCTCGGCAGCGCTAGAAACCGCATGCTTATAGCATAACTAGGTTTAGAACTGAAGACATCTCTGATAAATACTGAGAAAGCCGAGTTAGTGAACGTCGGAAATCCAACCCCGGGGCCCCATCTCCTCCATTGAGTCAAAACCTCAAATCTTCCCTTGGTGAACTTCCCTTTCCCTTAACCTCCTTGAAATTAATCCAAAGTCAATTCCATCATCTTCTTTCTGGTTAGATATTGAGCAGGACGTTAGTATTGGAAGCTATACCAGTCCCTGTGGATTCGACTACCCGACCTAAAGGGTACACTTTACTACTTGTGCGACCCGTGCACTTGCAGTTACGCAAGGGGCGTACCAAGTTTTTTGGCGCCGTTGCCGGGGACTGGCAACTTCTGAGAATTCGGACAGTCTTAGTACTCTAACCGTTTATTTTGCTTTTAATTTCATTTCTTTTGTTCTTATTTTACTTGTATTCTTTGTTTTTGTTCTTTTGTTTTTCTTTGTTTTTCTTAAGCTATTTATTATTTCTTTTTTTTTGCCTTAATCCTGAAAGTTCATATCTCATCTTTGTCTTTTGGTTATTGTGCAGGTGCAGTGCATGACCCGGGGGAATTCCTCCCATCTTGCGTCTCCAGATCCAGATATTGAGCGGACATTTCATCGGAGACAGCGACAGATTCACTTAAGAGAAACCGGGTCAGTGGAAGTGAGCATAGAAGTGGATCAAGAAGAAAACATGGCATGAAATCAGAGGAGCATTTCAGATTATGCCCGGCCTAATTTGGAAGGATCTGGGCCTACCATCGTGCAGCCCCCAATTGCGGCCAATAACTTCGAGCTGAAGCCCAATTTTATTCAAATGGTGCAACAGATGTGCCAATTTGATGGCTTCCAAGATGAGGACCCATATGCCCATCTTGCAACCTTCCTGAAAATTTGTGACACTTTTAAGGCAAACAATGTGTCTGAGGATGCTGTTCGTCTTAGGTTGTTCCCGTTTTCTGTGCGAGGGAGGGCCAAACAATGGCTAAGTTCCTTGCCAGCAGGTTCGATTACAAGCTGGGAATAGTTGGCCGAAAAGTTTCTGACCAGATATTTTTCACCAGCCAAGATCACCAAGCTTAGAAGTAATATCTTTTCATTCCGGCAAGCCGAATCTGAAACACTGTATGATACCTGGGAGCGGAATAAGGAATTGTTGAGGAAGTGCCCGCAGCATGGAATAGTGGAATGGTTGCAAATCCAAATATTCTACAATGGATTGAATGTGGGCACTAAGAAAATGTTGAATGCCGCAGCAGGAGGCTCCTTGTGTAGCAAAAGACCCGACGAGGCACGTAATTTGATTGAAAACATGGCCTCCAATGGCTACCAAGTGGAGTTCGAGAGGAATAAGCCGGTGAAGACAGCCGGACTTTATGAGGTTGATGTGCTCACTACTTTGGCAAGCACAAGTGGAGGCCATCTCTAAAAGGGTGGACACAATGCAAGTCCAATCTTCAAGACCGAACATGAATACCGATAGTTGGGCGAACCAAGCGGGGCCCGGTTGTTCATCTCGGGGAGTTAGTGCCACCGAACAGGTGGATTTCATTGGTCGAGAATCGGAGGTATTCAGGCAATCCCTACAAGGCAGCATCTACAACCCGGGGTGGAGGAATCACCCTAATTTCTCTTGGAAAGACCAGAATCGGGGCAGCGAGCGCCCCCCTTAGCAACAAAGAAGCGACGGCAGACTCGGCCTCAATTTTCGAGGCCTTCACCACCAGAACAGAAAGGATCTTCTATTGAAGCTCTCCTTGTCCAATACATTCAAGCTAATGATGCCCGAATCACAGGGCATGAAGAGATGATGAGGAATCAGCAAGCCTCTTTACAGAACCTTGAGCGTCAGGTTGCACAGGTCGCCAAGACGCTTGCCGAACGACCCCAGGGTGCTCTACCGAGTAACACAGAAATTAATCCCCGGGAGTCCCTCAAGGCAGTCACTTTGAGAAGTGGCAAGGAACTTGAATCCCCACCTCCACAAGCACAGCAAGAGTCTCAACTTGAAGAAGAGGTGGAAGTTCAGGAGAAAGATTCAGGGTCAAGCTCGACTGTAAGGGAAAAGTTGAAGGCGAAGGAGAAAGATTTAGTAGCAGAATACAAACCTCCTTTGCCTTACCCTACGAAACTTAAGAAAGATCAACAAGAGGCACAATTCAAAAAGTTTCTTGAGATGTTCAAGACTTTGCACATCAATGTCCCGTTCGTTGAGGCTCTGTCACAAATGCCGAAGTATGCTAAATTCCTTAAGGAGCTACTGACTAACAAGAGGAAATTAGAGGCAGTTTCGACGGTGACATTAAGTGAAGAATGTTCAGCGATTATTTCAAACAAGATTCCCAAAAAGGAGAAAGATCCGGGAAGTTTCATCATTCCATGCACGATTGGGGGAATGATGGATGAAAAAGCGCTGGCTGATTAAGGAGCAGGCATCAATCTGATGCCATTAAAGATTTTTCAGAAGCTGGGGTTAGGGGAACTCAAGCCAACTCAAATGACACTCCAGCTTGCTGATCGCTCCACCCGCCAACCTTTGGGAATTGTTGAGGACATTTTGGTGAAGGTAGACAAATTCATATTCCCGGTAGATTTTGTTGTTCTCGATTTGGATAAACGGGCTGAGGTACCTCTAATTTTTGGGCGGCCATTCCTCGCTACTTCGCAAGCCATCATTGATGTGAAGGATGGTCGCCTAACATTAAGAGTGGGGGATGAAGAAGTTGTGTTCAGACTGAAGGATGCTATGAGACACCCCATGGCATTTGATGATTCTTGCTATTTCCTAGACGCTACTAATGACATTATTTGTGATTGTGTGCAGGAAATTTGGCAAAAGGATCATCTTACTGATTTACTAGGTGAGGAACCCCCAGATGAAGAGCTCATAGACCAAGAGGAAGCCATCGCTGCTACACCATCGAGCATTGGTCAACCAGAAATGAGGGCCAAAAGAAGGAAAGGCAGGATGTCAGAGGCCCAGACATGGTGGCAGAAGGTAGAGGAAAGGAAGAAACAACAAGCCTCTACCCCAAAATTTAATCCTACTAATGACCTCAGCTTTGGTGAGGCATTCCTGATAAATTCTTTTTGTCCTTTCATGGAATGTTGGTCTGCAGGGCACAAGAGGAAAGGTATGTCTTTGAGCCATCCTAAGATGAGGCTAGACCCGTCAAGCTAGTGACGTTAAAAGAGCGCTTATCGGGAGGCAACCCGATTTATTTCATTTCTTTATTATTTCTTTGTTGTGGTTGTTGTTTTGTGTGTTTTTGTGTTTTTTGTTTTGTTTCGAATCCGGCGTGTTTTTCTTCATGATGGAAGGTTCCAGGCTCAACACGGGCATAACACCCCCGTGCTGATGGGGGTGCAATTCACAGGTTTTTCAAGATTTATCATTTCTAATCAGCACGGGGAGAAGCACGGCCGTGCCGTGGCCATGCTGAGTCCCTGAGCACGCTGCCCGTACACGCGTCACGGACGTGCCGTGTTCTTCGGTCTTGTTGAATTTACTTAAGCACGGGCACAACACGGCCGTGCTGAGGCCGTGCTCAGCGCGACGGTCCCTCTCCCTGCGATTTCTTTCTTTTTAAGCGCGTCGTTCACCCTTTCTTTCTACTCACCGGCGACTCTCTTCCCTTGTGCTTCCTTTTTCTTGCGGTTTCGTGAGTTTTCGTGGTGGTCGTGGTTCCTTCGTCAACACTTTTGGTAACTCGACGAACCCTAGATTTGTGTTTTATTTCTAAACCTTTGACTATATGCTATTATTCTTCTTGAAAACATCTAAATTCATCTTTAGAGACATCTAGGGTGCTTTTGATTGAGTTTAAACAAATTTGTTCCATCGATTTTTGAGTTAGAGTCCGTCGGAGCCGAAGCTTGACTTTGGCAGCACGGCCGTGTTCACTCAAGCACGGCCGTGCTCTTATTTGAGATCTGGAATTACACGGAAGCACGGGCGTGCCTGTTGCGCATGCCCGTGCTCGTTGGAAACTGTCACGCCCCGACCCTCGGGTCCCGGTCCATGGCACTACCGCCACGACAACCCAGGGGAGGTCAACACCTGCCTCAACCCCAGGTCGCCGTAAGGCTAACCTGTTACCTGTACGATATTAACATTACCACAATAATACTCTAAGTCTAAGGTATTCAATCACAACCCTGTACAAGATCAACAGACTCACACATATATGTACATATATCCCTGGAAATCACAACACCAATGATCATGGACACAATCATAGTTTTTCACAAACACTGGATGTAGACTCATACAACCTAAGGTCCTGACTGAACCAATCAAGATTATACAAGATCAAATGAAAATACGAAAACATAGGTCCTAGTGGATCCATCTTATGCATGACGACAATGTTTATGAATCATACACTAGTCAAAGGTAAATGCAAGAATAGATGCCAAGCACTATCACTTCTTACGCCCTGCTGCCGTGCTAACACCTGAAAAGGGGAGAAGAAGAATGGGTGAGTAACTAAGTTACTCAGTGAGGGGTTGAACATGGGGCTATAACTCATACAAGTGTAAAGAATGATATGCTGAAAACATTTGTAAATCTTTAACAACCACAACTTACAAAATGCTTTAAATACACATTTCAATATAACAAGCTTTCCAACTTTCTCAAAGAAAGGCATCAATGAAACTTTGAAAATCTTTTGTAAAGAGATTCAATACTGAAAATTCAAGTTAAGAATACTCGTCAAAAGATCAAAAGATCAAACCCATCGAAATAAGAATTTATAGTGCAACGCATGCAGAAATCCTTTATCGATAGCATCAACAATAGCCTATGAAAACCCTCCATCACTAACCATGGCCGTGGTTAGGTCAAGAGCCACCAAGATGCGCGTATCTTGGCGTTGGCCGTTAAGTATCCCGTGTGGTGACTCCGGGTACCCAACACAGCACCTTCAGGTTCACTCCGCGCCTCCTGTAAAGGGCTCATCAGCCGAGAACTCCACGCCACCCCATAGGTCGGTCCGTGGAGACTCGCTTCTGCAGAAGACGGGGATCCTCCCCAATGTCACCATCGAAACATTTGGGATATCCTATCCCGCCCGTAGGCTCATCATGAACACATCATATATCTCATCAAGAGATCACAAATAGTTTGCCCGTAGGCTCATCATAAACGTATCGTTATAAAATCATATATCTCAACAAGAGATCACAAATTCGCATAAAATACAACTCTTAATCGAAGAGTAAATCCTTTTGCGAAAGCATCGACAATAATGTCATTTTCATCAAGACAATCAACACAAGAGTATTCTTTGAAAACTCATTTCAAATACGATAACATCGTGGAGAATCTCAATTTGGTTTACATAGACCCTTATTCGGTCAAAATAACAAGAATATCGAATTCTCAAATTCACAAATCTTGAAAACATGTAGTTCAAACCATAGGATTATCCAATCCTCATCAAATATAAATAATCAAGAATTTAACAAGATCATAGACTATCATGGTTTCTAGGCCTCAAGGAAATCATCTCATGAGCCTTTTGTAATAGAATCAATAGTTAAGCAAGATCATAAACATCAAGGTTTCTAGATCTCAAGGAAATCATCTCATGAGTCCATTAAGATGAAATCAAGAATTAAAAGGATCATATAGTATCATAATTTCAGTTTTCAAGAAACATTTCAAGAATCCATTGAAATCAAGAATTTCTCATTTCAAGGCATGCATTATTAAACAAGCATGATCATAGCTCTTTAATTAAACAATTCCCACTCACAAACTTGGCGAGATCGAACACTTGGATCACTCGCCCACTTGATCTTTACCCTTGCCTTTAGATCCACCTTCTTGAAGCCATTAACCATCCAAGAAAAACAAGAATCAATCACAACCTTATCCAATCAATAAGAGAGGAAAGAATGCTCCAAAATTAGATCTCAAGGCTTCTAGGGTTTACTAAGTGCTCTAGATTCAAGAATTAACAATAATAGAATCCTTAAACCCTCAAAATCAAAATGAAATCAAGAACATCCTAATTGGGTTCGGATCTACAAGAATCAAAGGTTTAGAGATCAAGGATCTCCTTCATTCTTTACCAAAACATGAAATCAAAGCTCCTATACCATTCAAACATTAGATCCATGGCTAAATTCCAATTAAATAATAGATCCATACTAAATCCACACTAATTCTCCATGGATCTAAAAAGAAATGAATAAAAGAACAAGGAATTGAAGAAGAGAAGAAAACCCACCTCAATTCTTGCTAGAACTAGAGGAGATTCACCACCAATGGAGAAGAGGGGAAGATCAACACCTTTCTCCTTTCTTGGAGCTCAAGAATAGAGATCTAATGGAGGGGAGAATGGGGATTCAAGATGGGGAGAAAAAGAGAGGGAAATGGGGTCTTATATAGGCCCTAAGAGTTTGAAAACGTTTAAAATAAGCCCCAAAGCGCGGGAGGGCTCGCGGGCTCCCTTGCGGGCGCAAGGGAGGCCGCGAGGCCCTTTCCAGACGGCCATGCGGGCGGCCTTGCGCCCGCATGAGGGGCCGCATGGCCCCTTGCGGGCGGCCATGCGCCCGCATGCGGGGCCGCATGGCCCCTTGCGGCCTCCCATGCGGCCCGCATGGAAGGCCGCAAGGCCCCATGTTTTTTTGGGGGTTTCTCGCGGCTTCTTGAAGACTTACTCGCTCCACTTAAAAGTTCTCTCCCCCAAAGATTTTCCTCCTCTTTTACACTCTAAAAAGAGCCTTAACGAAGATCCCAAATAAAGCTCGACAAAAACTTAAACACACAACTTCTACACAAGAAACAAAGCACAAGAGAAGCGAAAAGGATCGAACTTCCACAGAAACCCTTCCTTTTTAAATTACATGGGCGTGCAGATTTGGAGCACGCCCGTGTTGCACTGTTGATCTTAACTGTTTTATATTTTTCTCTCAACAGATCATGCCGAGGAAGGCTATTACATCTGGCCCTCCTTCGAAGAGGGCCAGAGGGGAGTCGTCGACCCCAGCCGCTCCCCCTGCGCCAGCCTTCGGTGCCCCCATTCACCAGGAGCGCCATGACCGTTTGAGCGCAAAGCGGTTTGGCGAGATGCGAGTTATCGATTGGGAGGTTCTCCGTGAGGTGGGCTTGGAGGCAGACGTGCGCTGCTACCTTGCAGGGGGCGCCTGGACGAGGCTGCTTTCCATCACCGACCCCGCCTACCGGGAGCTGTCTCTGGAGGTCCTTGCGACCTTCGAGCTGTCTCGAGGCCCAGTCAGCTACCACCGCGCCGGCACAGTCCAGTTCCAGGCGCTTGGCGAGCTACATCGTATGAGTCTGACAGACTTTCTGTCAGACTGGGCTTGTATGATGAGGAGTTCACTAGGACTCCGGAGTACGACGCCCTCCTCGTAGCCCGACCACCCGGCGAGTCCCAGGAGGCTTGTTGGCAGCGACTGAGCACGGACCGGGAGTACAACCCTCGCCGGTCCAAGGCCTCATCTCTTCGTCTCCCAGCCCTCAGGTACATTCACTTTATTCTCAGTCACTCAATCACAGGGCGGGGAGACAGCACAGGAGTCGTTAGTCGCCGCGACTTTGACTTCCTGCTGAGCATGCTGGACGGATTCCAGATGCACCTCGGCTACGAGGTGGCTTTTAGCATCCAGCATCAGGGACAGGACTCCCGGGTCGGCGCCATTTTCTGCGGGTCCTACATCACACGGCTGATTCGAGGGATGGGACTCCAGGCTTGCACTCATGCGATGCGGATGGTAGGTGGCGTCCTTCCTATCTCCGTAGACACGCTCCGAGCCATGGGGATGCTGCGATCCACGTCCACCTCCCCGGGTACCAGATACCAGGCCCCCCTGCTGCCAGCGTCCCTGACTCTCCTCCTGACGCCGCCGGCCCATCATCTCCACGCACCCCACGCGCTCGCGCTTCCACCCACATTCCGGACTCTCCTCTAGCGGGTTCTCCTTCTTTCCGGCGATGGATGATCCGGAGCATGCAGCGGTTGGCCTCTCACCTCGACGTCACCCTGTCTCCACCTCCTCGCCGTGCCGCTGGACCTTCTACGTCCCGGAGTGTAGGCGTCGACACCACTGACCTTCCATCGGAGTCTGATTCCGATTCTGAGAGCGCCGGGTTTTGACGTTTTATCTTGTTGTTTTTACTTTGTTTTTCTTCGTACTTTGTTTCTAGTGTGCTGTTGTCTTTCTTGAGTCAGTTAGCAAGGGGAGTCCCCTACTAAACTGATCTCGTTTTAGTGTGATCTTTGTCTTTTTGTTTATTTTCTGTCTCTAATGCTTGCATGTGCATCTAAGGATTTATGAATATTTATCTTGCTGAGCTTATTGTCGATGATGATGGAAAGAGGTTGATTGCATTTGGGATGTTTGCTGGTAGAGCTGGATTGATCGATTTTTTGCATGGGCTAGCACAACGTGAGTCCTGATAGATGTGATGTTATTTATGTTTTTTTATAATTCTCCTTTTCCTTTTTGTGGTCATTTGGTTTTAAATTGTGACCTTTTGAATCAATTTCATTGATACTGATTGATGTTCTCAGTTTTCCACATGTCTGATAGTTTTCAAAGTTTGCTTCTCATCCTTGAGTATAGAATTTTACACTCAAGCTTATATTTTCTTTTTTTGGACTCTAGGTTACTTAAGTCTTGGGCACTCAACGCCTTTTTTATCTCTTGGTGCATCTCACATGTATTCTTCTCTTGCTGCTGCCAAGGCTGCTGTTATTGCTGTTGGTGAAGAAATAGCCACCCAGGGGCTTCCATCTAGAATATCTCCTCTTGTCTTTGTATTCACTGGTTCCGGAAATGGTATTTTTCTATCCGTTAAATACTGACATTACATCTTTTGCCTGTCTTTATTTTACTTTATGCTTGTATGACGCAACTACAGAACTGTTGAAATTGTCTTAGAAACATCAATTGAAAACTCACTAATGGACATGAGCACTGAAAAGTCCAAACAAAAGGGCCTCTTGCTAGCTCAATACTGTGCTGTTTTGGTGCATTTCTTTTTCTTCCTGTTTTTTTGTTTTTTGTTTTTTGCTTCTCTATTCAATCTTATGGTTGTCAAAATCATTTTGTTTCATGCTATTGTGATGCATATTTGAGAATATATTCTGTCAAGGATTTGTGCCCATTCTTTTTTCTTGCAATGCCTTATATTATCTTTTTAGGCTTCTCGACATTTTGGAGATATCCTATCTCAGTTTGTTGGTACGGTAGCCTCAAGTAAGAACATTGCTGATTTGCCGTCACACCTGCAAAGAGCTTGCATAGCTCATGGAGGAGCATTGACTCCATTATATGAATATATTCCCCAAATGAGAAATTCATCTTCAATGTAAGCTTCTTTTTCTCCTATCCATTAAAAGAAATAATAGGGATATCTATGCTGAAATTATTGTAGATCATAGCATATAGCATTAGTTTGATGTGTGGCGGTACCTCTTTTTTTTGGTGATTTCAGTGATCCAGAGCTTATATTCTTCTCTGATGGAGCTAGCAAAGGTGTCATGCAGATATTAAATACCATTATCGTAAATAACAAAGATGGTGTATGAGACTCAGCTACAATTACTTTGGATAAATCAGGCTTTCTTCCAAGTTATTGAAGTCGATTTAGCTCAATGATGTTCATGGATGCAAGTCATATATAAAAATCAATTTTCTCAGTGATTAATGACATTTCTAGGATTTGCTTCTCTTTTTAAATGTGTGTTGTGTGCTTGTGTTTTAAGAAATGGGATGCATGATTAAGCATGCATACATGAATGTGTATTGAAATATAATTTTAAATTTAATTTTTTTTTAATTGTTTTTGAGGTTATAGAGGTGGTTATAACCGCCTCTATAGCTAATAATTTGAAAATTAAAAATTATTAGCTATAGAGGCGGTTAACCGCCTCTACCGCTTATAAGTTATAGAGGCGGTTATAACCGCCTTTACCATTTATAAATTCTAGAGGCGGTTATAACCGTCTCTAAAACAATGATAAGAAAATGAAACATTATTAGCTATAGAGGCAGTTATAACCGCCTCTAATAACCGCCTCTAAATTTAGGATAAAAAACCGCCTACATATTTAAAGCTTACCCCGACGGTTGTTAAAAACCGGCTCTAAAGTGTAGAGCCGACTTAATACGAAGCGGGTTAGAGGCGGTTAAAACAGCCTCTGTAGGTTTTGAAAAACGCATCTAAATCCCTTTTGTGGTGTAGTGATATATATATATATATATATATATATATATATATATATATATATATATATATATATATATGAAAATTTGATAATATTATTAGATAATATAAAGATTATATTTAGCTAGTAACAATAGTAAATGAACATATTTATAATTTTATAATATGAATATCTAAAATGTATAACTATTCATGATCTTGGGATCGACATCTTCATCTTGATTGGAAATGAAGAAAAGAGGGTGTATTAGCATGTTGGAATCCCATGTTGGAATCCCCAATGGATCTCTGCACTCGTCCGCCTTCCCAGCCAAGTCTCGATCATAAATGGTCATTTGAAGTGTTTTTTAATAAAAAATTAATTAAAGAACTCTTTTTTTATATTATTTTGTTTGCTTCTTATCAACACCTTTTTTCATTAAAAAGAAAAAGCTTTTCTCCATAGTTCGTTTTAGCAAAAATTTTAAAATCTTCCTTTTTATGAAAGAAATGCGTAATATAAACAAATAAGTTGCTTAAAAGTGTTTATTTAATTTTTTGGTAGCATTTCTCCCTTAGGCCCCAAAAAATGGAAAAAAATTAAAATTATTAAAATTATTATTTAATATAAAAAAATAGAACATGTATCTATCCAGGCACAAATTAATTACAAGCCGCTTTTTTTGTTGCCACCGAACCAACCCACGGGCTTTGGCCAGCCTGCCAAACCCCAAACCCCAAACCGAACCATATATCCACCTATATAAGCCTCCAATCTCCTCCAACACTCGACGCATCCAAGCTCGCATCTTTACATCTCTTAAGAATGGGCAGTCTTCAAGCTGACCTCGTAGAGGCCAACCCCTCCGGCCAGCTTAAACCTCTTGATCCTGAAGAATTTCGCCGGCAGGGCCATTTGGTTATCGACTTTTTGGCCGACTACTACCACAATGTTGACAAATATCCCGTTCGAAGCCAGGTTGAGCCTGGCTATCTCTCCAAGATCATCCCTGACACCGCACCAAACAACCCGGAACCCATTGAAACCATACTGCATGACGTGCAGACTGACATCTTGCCGGGGATCACCCACTGGATGAGCCCCAACTACTACGCTTACTTCCCGTCCAGTGGCAGCACGGCCGGGTTTCTAGGCGAGATGCTTAGCACTGGCTTCAATATCGTGGGTTTCAACTGGATGTCCTCCCCGGCGGCCACTGAGCTCGAGACCATCGTCATGGACTGGCTCGGCAAAATTATCGACCTCCCTCCGTCCTTCCTTTACTCTGGCGGCGGTGGTGGTGTGCTACAAGGCACCACCTGCGAGGCCATTCTCTGCACTCTTACGGCCGCGCGTGACAAGATCTTGAATGAGATTGGCCGAGACCAAATCACTCGTTTGGTTGTCTATGGCTCCGACCAAACTCACTGCGCGTTACGTAAGGCCACGCAGATCGTCGGAGTCCAACCACGAAACTTCCGAGCTATCGAAACTTGTCAGTCCCACACGTTCGGGCTTTCACCAGTCTCGCTCCGCGATGCAGTCATTGCCGATCTCGCCTCCGGGCTCGTCCCCCTCTACCTCTGCGCGACGATCGGGACGACCTCGTCGACCGCGGTCGATCCAATCGCTGGCCTCTGCCAGGTCGCAAACGAGTTCGGGGTTTGGGTCCATGTGGACGCCGCATACGCTGGAAGCTCGTGCGTGTGCCCGGAGTTTCGCCATTTCATTGATGGAGTGGAGAAAGCCAACTCCTTCAGCTTCAATGCTCACAAATGGTTCTTCACTAACCTCGACTGTTGTTGTCTATGGGTTAGAGAACCTGGAGCACTCGTGAAAGCACTTTCAACAAACCCAGAATACTTGAAAAACAAGGCCACTGAATCTAAACAAGTGATTGACTACAAAGACTGGCAGATTGCACTTAGCAGGAGGTTCCGTGCAATGAAGCTGTGGCTGGTGTTGCGTAGCTATGGAGTTGCCAGCTTGAGGAATTTCATCAGGAGCCATGTGAAGATGGCGAAGCTGTTTGAAGACATGGTGCAGACGGACAAGAGGTTTGAGGTTTTCTTGCCAAGGACCTTCGCTATGGTTTGCTTCCGGCTTCTCTTGCCGACGTCAAAGACACATGGGACGGAGCCGGCGAGGGTCCTGGCGATTGAGAACGAGATCAACCAGAAGCTCCTCGAGATGGTGAGCTCATCTGGAAAAATATACATGACTCATGCTATAGTGGGAGAAGTATATATCATAAGATTTGCCCTTGGAGCTTCGTTGACAGAGGAGAAGCATGTGAAGTTTGCATGGAAGGTGATTCAAGACCATGCTGAAGCTTTACTTGCGGCGTTGGATTGATTTGTGAAGACCTCATGCCTTCTTGTTTGATTCAGTGCAAGCCTATATAATTATTGAACTTTATCAGCATCGCTCTTCTTTCGGGGGAACGAGCTTCCAGTTTGAGATTTGTTTCTATAATAAATAAATTGTTGGAATTATGTTCACGCCAGTCCACATGATAGAAATAAATTGTTGGAATTATGACAAAATTTGGTAGCCCCCCTTACCAAAATGAGGAAAACAGTCCACGAGGTCTACCCAAGGAATTGCATCCATTTATATTTTGTCCACTGGAGCTTTACATTTTTATACATGAATTAATTGGTGTCGGCCAGCATGCCTTATAAGCGCTCGAGTCTAGACAAATTCATCGATAAGGACAAAATTCACTATTTGGACGCATTCATCAGCATGGACGAAGTGCATGTTTTCGAAAATTTATAAAATAAAATTATCAAAATACGGTTTTGATATTACTTTTAAATTATTATTTTTGAAACTTTTATGAGGGGAAATATACAAATGAATTTCTATATCCATTCTATTATGCGTTTATGATATGTTTTCCGAAGTCGGTTTTTTTAGGGTGTTCATTTCTGTCACGCCCCGAACCTGCCTCACCGGACTCGATGCGTCGACAAACGGCAGTATACCCACGAGGCTGAGACCAAATGGGCACACAATGCTTCAATACCTGTTGTTTATATAGGATTAAATAAAATCCGTAATTTAAATTTCAAAATTTTGAATAAATAATAAAATATAAATTAATTTCATTATCCTATTTTTTGGGATCCGGGTTGTGGATTTTTCCGAGAGAAGAAAACGAAAAAAATCCAGGAGAAAGAGAGGAGAACAAAAAAAAATCACAAAAAGATCACCCCAGAGAGAGAAGAAAAAGAAAGAAGAAAAATTAAGGAGAGGAAAAAAATCCGAGAAGGAAAGACAAAAAAGAGTGATCGCGATCGTCGAGATCGAAGAGCAAAAGAAAACAAGGAGACGACAACGACGGAGACGAGTCAGACGGGAAGTGAGAAAGAAGATCAAGAAAGAGAAGAAAGAAAGAAGAAAACCGAGACAAAAAACTAGGTAAATTATTACCTTATTTTCAAAAAGAATTATCTGCATAATAAATTTTTCATGTTCATATAATAATCCATTAAGGTCATGTTCTATGCCATGCTTTTTTCATTAGTTTTTGTTTTGTTTTTATGATGATTATTATTATATTATCATTGTTATTTAAAAAACAAATTCATGGTTTACATGATGTTCCTTAAATTATTTATTAAAAAAAAACTCACCGATCATTCATGTTCAGCCTGAATTTTTTTAAATAATTTATTTTATTATTATTGGATATTTGCAATCGGTGGAGTTTTTTTTTTATTTTTTATTATTATTATTATTTTTAAAACTCACGGCTTATGTACAATATAACGTTTTTTTAATTATTATTATAAAAAATCATGATATGTGCTTTGGTGATATTTTTTTATATGATAATTCTAAACCACTAGTTGATTTATTCTTTTATATTATTATTATCTTAATATATTTTTAAATATATGTATATATCATCATCATATATCCAGTGATTTTTTTTTATTTTATTTTATATATTTTTAAAATCCATATATATATACACGTGACCTACATATTTTGTTTAATCTTATTATATATGTATATATTATTTATTATTTTTATATGTGCATATATCATCTTACCATTTGTGATTTTTTTTATTATTATTATTATTTATTATTTTTTAAAATATACAAAGTTCATGTATGCTATAAAATGTTTTTATTTTATGTTATTTTCATTAGTATGACTAGTATAAGTGTTTTTTTGTTATATGAACATGCACATCTTCGCTGCAATATCATAGAAAATTAGAGTTTCATTATAAATTACATAAAAAAAATAATATGTGAAAATCAAAAAATATAGGGATGTAATTGCATAAATAAAAAAAAGATAAATAAACATAAGTCAGGGTCTGATATGCAAATATGATCAAAGAGGGACTAACATGCAAAAACATGAAAAATAAAAATTTTAATAGAAATTAGGGTTGTTTTTGCAAAATTGCCGATCCAATTTTTGAATACCACAAACTCTTGTGGAGTCCAGTGTAGACTGTTCTCTTTGTGAGAACCTCTAGACTAACTCATGGGCTTCCTTTTTGAGTGAGTGGAAATATTTTTGAAAATCACAAACTCTTGTGGAGTCCAGTGTAGACTGTAGTGATAGACTGTTCTCCTTGTGAGAACCTCTCCAATATCTCATGGACTTCTTTTTTGAGTGAGTGGAAATATTTTGAAGACCACAACATCTCTTGTGAAGTTTCAATGTAGATTGTGGTGGTAGACTGTTCTCCTTGTGAGAACCTCTCCCCTAACTCTTGGACTCTTTTGAGTGAGTGGAAATATTTTTGAAGACCACAGCATCTCTTGTGGAGTTCCAATGTAGATTGTGGTGGTAGACTGTTCTCCCTGTGAGAACCTCTGAAATACCTCATGGACTTCCTTTTTGAGTGAGTGAAAATATTTTGAAGACCACAACATCTCTTGTGAAGTTTCAATGTAGATTGTGGTGGTAGACTGTTCTCCTTGTGAGAACCTCTCGCCTACCTCTTGGACTCTTTTGAGTGAGTGGAAATATTTTTGAAGACCACAACATCTCTTATGGAGTTCCAATGTAGATTGTGGTGGTAGACTGTTCTCCTTGTGAGAACCTCTCCACTACCTCATGGACTTCCTTTTTGAGTGAGTGGAAATATTTTGAATACCACAACATCTCTTGTGAAGTTCCAATGTAGATTGTGGTGGTAGACTGTTCTCCTTGTGAGAACCTCTCCACTACCTCTTGGACTCTCTTGAGTGAGTGGAAATATTTTGAAGACCACAACATCTCTTGTGCAGTTCCAATGTAGATTGTGGTGGTAGACTGTTTTCCTTGTGAGAACCTCTCCACTACCTCTTGGACTCTCTTGAATGAGTGGAAATATTTTTGAAGACCACAACATCTCTTGTAAAGTTCCAATGTAGATTGTGGTGGTAGACTATTCTCCGAACCTCTCCACTACCTCTTGGACTCTCTTGAGTGAGTGGAAATATTTTTGAAGACCACAATATCTTTTGTGGAGTTAAAATGTAGATTGTGGTGGTAGACTTTTCTCCTAGTGAGAACCTCTCCACTACCTCTTGGACTCTCTTGAGTGAGTAGAGGTATTCTTGAAGACCACAACATCTCTTGTGGAGTTCCAATGTAGATTGTGGTGGTAGACTGTTCTCCTTGTGAGAACCTCTTCACTACCTCTTGGACTCTCTTGAGTGTGGAAAATATTTTGAAGACCACAAAAACGCTTTTTGAATGAATGAAAAAAAAGTTTCTATCAAGACCACTAGCTCTTGTTGAGTTCAATATGGTAGAAGATAGCTCTCTTTGTGAGAACCTCTCCACTACGTCATGAAACTCTCTTGAGTGAGTGGAAAAAGTTTTATCAAAACCTCAAATGCTTCACAAGCACAAAATGCTGAAGTCGTCAGACACCCATATCAAAGGGAATCAAGTTCGTGATTACAGCTTGAGATCCACTTCAATACCAAGCAAGTCAAAGTAATCACGCAGAAAAAAGAGTATAACCTGATAATGTGCAAACCGATGCTCAGAGCACAGAAGGGTAAGATAGAAACTAAAATGAATGACAAATGAACTCAACAGTCTCAAGACATTAGAAGTTAAAGACTGAAAGAGTTTCACGAGTCAAGACTTGAAGGAAGTTTCACAAGCACGAAAGCCGAAGCTTTTCGAAAGGTCAAAATTATATAGAATCAAGTTTGTGATTCAATTCAAATCAAATCCAAAGATGTAGAGTCAAATCCAATACGCAAACTCCAAAGTTAAAGCCATTTCAAAAAATCAAAGTCAAAGCAGCCAAGTCAAAATTCGAGATATGAAAGAGTCAAGACTTGGAAATCTATACAAATCGGCAAATGAACTCAAGAGTCTCAAGACATCAGAAGTCAAAGACTCGAAGAGTTTCACAAGTCAAGACTTGAAGAAAGTTTCATAAGCACGAAAGCCGAAGCTTTTGAAAAGTCAAAATCATGTAAAATCAAGTTTGTGATTCATCAACATAGAGAATCAATAATTTGAAATGCAAAATCAAATCGAAGATGTAAAGTCCAAAGTTAAAGCCATTCGAAAAAAAAAAATCAAAGTCAAAGCAGCCAAGTCAAGATTCGAGATATGAAAGAGTCAAGACTTGAAAAATTTATACAAACCGACAAATCAACTCAATAGTCTCAAGACATCAGAAGTCAAAGACTCAAAGAGTTTCACAAGTCAAGATTTGAAGAAGGTTTCATAAGCAAGAAAGCCGAAGCTTTTGAAGAGTCAAATTATGTAAAATCAAATTGTGTGGTTCGTCGACCTAGAGAATCCATAACTTGAAATCCAAAACAAATCCAAGATGCAAACTCAAGTTTCCAAGATACATGTTTCCAAATGAATGAATGAGCTCAATAGCGCCAAGACATCAAAAGTCAACTGATTGAGGAGTCTCACAAGTCAAAGAAGAAAAAAGAAACTAAAGACTTCACAAGCGTAACATGCCGAAGTTTTCAAGGATCAAAATTGAAAAAGATCAAGCTCATCGTTCTCAAAAGTTGTAACTTGACGTTTGGGTGATGCTCATGGTGTAAGTTAAAGAAATTTGAAGAAGACCAAAGTCAGCAAAGTCGAAAGAAATATTCAGGCATAATTTTCGGCAAAAAAGTCTGGCAAGTCAAAGTCAAAGTGTAAACTTAGATTATGCTATGTTGGATAAAGATTAGGAAAGTAAAAAAAAAATAGTTCTCCTATCCTTTGTTCTGAGTCAAAATCATGTGTTCATGTCATGTTCTTGATGTAATAAAAGAAATTGATTTTACTTGTTTGCTATGTTATTTCTTGTTCACATTTGTTTCTTAATCAGAGGTTCCTGTGACATTGTCCAGGGTAATTAACATTAGGGGCTTGCCCCTAGTGGAAGTCGGAAACCCACAATCCCTTGAAGTAAAAAAATAATCAAAATTCAATTTGTGAGCCTTTATTTTGGCCGGTTAACCATATTAAAGACCGGTTGAGAAAAAGGGCCCCACAAAGTCTGGCACGCCCGGTGGAACTTGACTTCTCCTCCCATCTTTGAAATAGTGCGAATGAGAAATAACAAAAAAAAAAGTTAAAAAAAAATCAAACTCTTATTGTTGCTAATGTGATGTTTTGTTTCAGGTATTTGAAATGGCATCCATGAGCAACAACAACAAAAGTACTCCATGCACAATTTTCTTGGGGGAAGACACTCAAGTGAAGCTGCCTTATGCTTCTGTCTGCACCGGTCCTGCTGGAGCTGAGATCAAGTTTGGAACAGTATCAGACTACGTCAACTTCGTGCCAAGCCCACCACCATCACCACCAAAAATCCATGCCCCTCGCTTGCTTTCAAGGGGGCTGCGCCCAAATGTTATACCACCCGCTGAGATAAAAAAGGATGCTTTTACTAAAAGAACATCTGTTTTTGATCGACTTATATTTCCTAAGAGGGTCGTGAATATCAAACAACAAGAAGATGAAGAGGAGCCTTCATTCACTATCACCGCTAAAGGTGGAGCGAGTGGTGCCTTCAAGAAACTCAAAGCTACCCCATCAAGCTCCTTTGTAATCGGACGCCCTCGAGTGACTAAGAGAAAAATGCCTCCATCCCAAGAGAAGGCAAATTTCATTTCGTTTCAAGCCAACTCATCTGGTTCGTTTACAAATTCTTTCGAACCATTGAGAATGGTGAAGGAGATCTCCATGATTGGTGAGCTTCACTCCCAATCAAATAACAAGACAAAAGGGGGCAGGCCGCCAAGGTCTCACTATCAGAAAGAGAGCCTTGGCAAGAACATCCATGACAACTACACCTCCTACAAAAAGTTGCAGACAGACAAAACGACACCAAAGGAGTTCTATTTGCAAAAGAAGAAGTTGTTCTCAGAGTCGCGAGCTTCTGTGTTTGATAGGCTTGCACAACCAAAAAAGACTATATATAAGAAACTTAATAGGAGGCAAGTGACCAAACCCTCACCTTGTTACTCAAAATTTCAATGGAATCGAAAAATTGATGAAGAGATGGAAGACCTCGAAGTGCATACTGTATGAGTGATTACTGAAGGGTCTGAGCATCCACCTGAGCCAGAACGCTCCTTCACGAGGCTAAGGAAGAAGACGACAGGTGGCACAAGTACTCTGCTAGAAGATGAGCTTAATCAAGCCATGCAAGAAAGGGCAAAAGCCATGGCTCAAGTTGGATTCCAGACTCCACCCAGGAGGAATGATGACTCAAGCGATGAAGATGACAATCTCATTTTCACATCCAATAAAGATCCAATGCTCGCGAAAATAAAGAAGCAATTAGATCAGCGAGAGAAGGATCACATATCTATGATGCAAACAGTCACATCTCTGACTGGTGTGATCGCTTGTTTAAGCGATCATGTACAAAATTTATTTCAAGAAAATTCAAGGATTAACCGGCAAGCACCACCCATACAAGTCATTCAAGAGGAAGATGATGAAGAGGAAGTTCTCAGGTTGCATGAGCAAGCTGGAACTTCGGCAGCGCCTGAGCCGATGATATCTCGAGAAGAAATCCAAAAGATAGTTGCTGCACAATTAAAGGAAACTAAAGGCAATACAGTCAAAAGTGATGGTGATAAACCATACGCAAGCTTTCATGATCAAATTGCTTATCTAAAAGGATCTACACAAGGAAAAGCACTTGCCATTCGTTGGTTATTAGGGGCATCCCGAAAACGTCCGAGTCGAAATATGGCTTTCAAATTAAGTTACGAATTAGTAGATGCTGCCAAAGGGAGTGGCGATGCCATACGTAAAAGTGTCCCCAAATTTAAGCAATTTAATGGCTTAGGGAATCCTGACCAGCACCTAGCTCACTTTGTGACAGCATGCGGGGATACAAGTAGCAACCCTTCTCTTCTGTTACGACAATTTGCAGCTAGTTTAACTGGTGTAGCCATTGAATGGTATGCCAATTTACAATCTGAATCCATTCAAACATGGCAGCAGATGAAAGATGCCTTTAGGGTACGATTTGGTGGTGTGACCGATAAGATCACCATTGCAGATTTGGCTAATACAAGACAAAATAAAGATGAGAAGGTGATTGATTATGTGATAAGGTGGCGTAACTTGAGCATCAAGTATGAGCAACCACTTGATCAAGTGTAAGAAGTGGGACTATTGGTGGGGAACATCGATAATTGGATGGCTCCTTTCCTCACTTCATCTGAAATCCATACCTTTCAAGACTTGATCTCTCAAGTTAAAAAGCTAGAAAGAACAAGCTCTAAGGTGGTGGCTACAATGCAACCCAACAAGGTGGACAAGGAAAAACAATGGAAGCCAGAAGGCGTTAAGCATGTGGCTTTTACAACCTATAAGGTGAAAGAAACCACAACAGTGCCAAACTATAATAGGCCAAAGCCACCAGCACTTGGAAGTGGAAATGAAGCAACGAAGCCTTTAAGCTCTCTTCAAGAAAGGATGAGTAAGAAGTATTCTTTTAGAAGAGACAAATTGATGAAAATATTTAAAGATGCACTAAAGGTGGGTTTGCAACTACCAGAGAGTAAACACCCAGAAGAAGCAGACAAAAAAGATCACCCAAACTTTTGCCCATACCACAGAATATTGGGTCACTCAATTGAGAACTGTTACGTTTTCAAAGACTGGATTGAGCGCCAATATCAAGAAGGTAAAATTACCTTATCTAAAGGTGTGTTACTCGACCAACCAGCCGAGCATGCAAATTATGTATCGGTTGTACCAGAAGAAGAAGCACTTCATGAGCAAGATGCAAATAACACATCAAAAGATATACAAACTGGTGCAAGTTCACAAACTCCGAGAGCGCCTGCTCCTCTTGGGGTTCCAGAAGGCTTATGGGAAATCTTTATATCAAAAAAGTCAAGAAAAATGTTGAAAATGTTAGGAGAGCTTCCTGGTATCAAGTGGCGAAGAGCTCAAGAGCCTGATGAAAAGCCCAAGAAGAAAAACAAGACAAATAAGAAGACAAAAAGTAAGAAGAAGAAACAGAAACAAGTGAAGCCTGCTGAGTTCCATCACAAGAAGTCAATCATAGAAGAATACATTGACTCTTTGGATGATTACCGACAGAATGAGAGAACTCTGATTACATTAAGGGATTATTTCCCTAATGAAGCTAAAGAGTTACTCGTAGAATTTGATGAGTCTCACGATGAAGAGTTCTTGATTGAGACTTGCAGGGTCATTACTATCCATGGAGACGAGGTACGAGATGAAGATGAAGATGATGATGATGAAGACGAACTTGAACTCTACTATCCAGATGAAGATGATTCTTTGCCTGAGCAGTTATATGATCGACATGGGAGGCCTTATACAAGTAAGAAGCAAAAAAAGAAGCAAGCTTTTAAAGACAGGGTTACGATGGAAAATGCAAGGCTGCAAGAGCCTCTAACATTGGTTCCTGAAACAAACCAATGCTACCTGAAGCAGAAGCCAAGAAGAACGCCTAAGTACAGGATTCTCAAAAAGGTTATGCCACAGGAAGAGATTCCATCTTTTATCCAAAAGGTGACATATGATCTTACTCATAGGAAGCCTCATATCCCTGAAAATGACACCCCTTGGAATGAGTTAGGAGTTGTGGAAGAAACATATGTTTCCCCTAGAAGGAATGTGCCACAATTCCATAACAATAAAACTGAAGAAGAAATTATGAATCAAAGTGGCAGACCTCAATCTTCAAGAAGTGTGAAGAGTGGAAGCTTCATCGTGAGGGGTGATAAAATTCATGAGTTATTTTACAAAATGATTGAAGAAGGAGTACTATCTCCAAAGATTGAAGATGGTATAAAGTCACATGTGAAGAATCATCCTAAGTATTATCCTTTTCACTGTTTGATGGGACATGCACTAGAAGACTGTCGGGGTTTTAGAAGCTGGTTACATAAGGCAACCAAGTCTGGTGTTATAAGCTTGCCTGAGGAATACTTGGAGTCATTTGGTACATTCTATGCCTTAACCGCTAAAGACAAACATGGTGACAGCCACAACCACCAAGATGAGGAAGAGGAGCCTCGAATAATTAATAATGTGCGAAGACTCCTCGAGCAAGCCAGAGGGACCAAAGACAAAGGAAAGGAGAAGGTGATTGACATTAATGAAGATCTTGTGCAGGTCAGGAAAAGCTCTACTTCTAAGACACAAGATTATAACATTGCTGCTCACTTGAAGAAGATTCCAGCTCAATTAAGTGTCTTTGATGCATTAATGATGTCTCAAGAACTTAGAGATGCCCTAATCCATGTCTTACAAAATCCAGAAGAATATCAAGCATATTTTGTAGAAGCTCATATGACGGAAGCTCTTTATGCTTTTGGTGCTCCGTCAATCAAGTTTTCTGAAAAAGACTTGCTACTGGGGATAAGAGAGCATAATAGACCCTTATATGTTACCGGATCTTGTGATGGGACTAAAGTCAACAGAATCCTCATTGATCCCGGCTCCTCAGTAAATCTGATGACATTAAAAACTCTGCACTCCTTAGCTTTGGAGATATATCATTTATCAGCAGAGACGATTGTTGTCCAAGGCTTCAATTAACACAGTCAGAAGGCTCTTGGATCAATTACTCTACCTTTTAAGATTGGAAAGATGATATCGTAAGTGAAATTCCATGTCATCAACACTGACGCCTCTTATAGAGCATTATTGAGAAGGCCATGGTTGCATGAGAACTACGTGGTGCCTTTCACTTTACATCAGTGTTTGAAGTTTGTAAAGGATGATGAAGTATATCGCATAGATGGAGAGATTCAACCATTTGGTGTGCACGAAATCCATTATGATGATGCACGTTATTTTGCAGATACACCTAAAAGGGGCAAGCTGAGTGCAGCCAAAGATGATGACCTCATGAAAGCCACGAAGACTACAAAGTTTACTCAGAAGAAGGTTTCCTTCCTACCTTTGAAGCCGCACTTTGGAAGTGACGCTGAGTCCTCAGAAGAAGAAAGGGATGATGAAGGTATACAGGTCACTTACCCATCCTCTCGTCTTTCCAAGAAGAACCAACATTTTGGTAGTGATGACTCTGATGGAGAAGAAGCTTCACTCCCGCTAATCAAAATGGAAGAAAAAGATGATGAAACTCCAATTGAAACCTCTCTTCATGTTACAAAGATACCAGAAGGGCTCTATAAAGCTCTTGATGATTTGAGTGCTAATCTGGTAGAACGGCTAGTTACTTTCTATGTCCCTTCCCATTATCAAGGAGAGAGAGGGATTCTCTTCTATAAGTCAAAACCCAATGAGCTCAATGAGGAAGACTTCTTGATGATCAAGACAATGGAGGATGAGAAGCCTTGGCCCTCGAAAATTCCAGACTATTATCCTCCTACGCTCAGAAGATTAGTGCAATGAGCTGGAGTCGGTTCAAAACACTCAAAGGGTAGACATATTCTCTTTGAAAAACTCTGGCATCCTTTTAAGAAAGCCATGCAAGGCCAAGGTCTGAGTAAAAGTGGACTTGGGTTTCAAAATAAACAAGTATATGAATGTCGTATGGTATCAACTATTTATGTATCTGATGGAAGCGATGAAGATTCAGTCGAACATACAACAGATGAACATCTCACAAAAGATGTAAAATTGAAAGATGCACCTCCTGAGCTTGAAGATGGAGGACAAGCTACAATTGATGAGTTGGTGGAAATCAACTTAGGAAGTGAGGATGATCCTAAACCCACTTTCGTAAGTGCACAATTAAATCAAAAAAAAAAAGGAAGCCATGCGAAGCATTCTTGTGGATTATATTGATTGGTTTGCTTGGAGTTATAATGAGATGCCGGGTTTAGATATAGAGGTAGCTGTTCATAAACTCGCCATCAACCCAAGTTTTCTACCAATAAAACAAGCACCAAGAAAGATGAAGTTTGACTTGGAGGAGAAAGTCATTGAAGAAATTAAAAATTTAATTGAGGCTGGTTTCATAAGGGAGGAGAAGTACCCTGACTGGATTGCCAGCATAGTGCCTGTTAAGAAAAAGAATGGCCAAATCAGAATATGTGTGGACTTTAGAGACTTAAACAAAGCATGTCCTAAAGATGATTTTCCACTTCCTGTTATAGAGATCATGATTGATAATACATCCTCCTACGAGATGTTTTCTTTCATGAATGGTTTCTCTGGGTACAACAAAATCAAGATGGATCCAGAGGATGAAAAGCACACTGCGTTTCGTACACCGATAGGCATTTATTGTTACAAAGTTATGCCGTTAATGTATGCAACCAATGATTGGGTTAACTATCATTACTCGCAGGTGCCGTGCTCTTATTAGTCTAGCACTTGGATTGAGTTAGACACTCCAAATTTTTATGATGATCAGTGGAAGAAGCAGTATTGTGAGGGTTCAATTATCCTTACCCAGGAAGATTTCAATACTTAGTCATTCCTTAACCAGTACATGCAAACAGAAAAAGTGAAACTCATAGAGCATTCTCCAATGGAATTGGGCACAGAGCATGTAGTGACAGACAGTTTAGAAGAATGGGATTATAGGCTGGAGAAAAACCCAATTCATGTCGAAACAGAGGCGCAAACAATGGAAGAAAGTTCTCATATTGACAGTGTATCAGAGGCGGAAGAGGTGAGAACTGAAAAATGCGATATAGGCCGTTTTGGGAGATTGAAGTCATCACTGGGGGAACCGCCAGAACTAGAATTTAAACCATTACCGGCGCACTTGGAATACGCATTTTTGGGGGAAGGTTCCAAGCTTCCCATCGTTATCGCATTGAATTTGACAAAGGAACAAAATAGCAAACTCTTGGATGTGCTTAAGAGATATAAAAAGGCAATTGCTTGGAAAATAGCTGATATCAAGGGGATCAGTCCATCATTCTGCACTCATAAAATTCTTATGGAAGACAACCACAAACCTATGGCAATACCCCAACGAAGGTTGAATCCTAACATGAAGGAAGTAATGAAGATTGAGGTCATCAAGATTATCAATACCGGCATTATATACCCCATATCTGACAGTGCCTTGGTGAGTCCCGTGCAGGTAGTACTGATAAACGTCGAAATATACGTATTCTATATGTAATTGTGTGAATTATTTTATTATCTTTTTAATGAGCTGATGCCCTTTATTGGTCTAAATCTATTTATTTTTTGTTGCAGGCCCTGAATAAGCCAAAATGAGCTCAAGAACGTATGTATGAAGAAAGCGACACCAAAGACGTCATTTTTGGGCCTTCTTTACTATAGCAGGATTACTGTAGCAAAATACTGTATCAGCACTATAGCGGGGGGGTACTGTAGCACCCCCGAGATAAAATTTTCTGGGAAAGTTTCTGGGTGCCTTACGGGCAACCTTACACCCGTAAGGACACACGAAATTTCCCTTTTTAAGGTTCATTAGGGCATCTTGAAAGGGGACTTTTGGCCACCATTCTCCACTATCTTCACCTAGGGCTTCAAGGCAAGTGCAGAAGGTAGATCTGAGGAGGAAATCAAGGGGAGAAGAGGTTGTGCTATCAAGGGGAAGATCTAGGAGCTTGCCGGCGCGGATCCGACAAGTTCTCATCACCACCTTCTAGTCTTCATCTTAGGGGAGTTTTCTTTGAGTTTTGTCTTGTATTTATTTAATTTCTTGCTTTCCCCTTTGTTGATGATGAACTAGACTCCCAAGGTCTCCGGGCATCCGGTGAACCTTGGGATGAACTTGCTTTGTATGGATGCTTTAGATTTACATTTATGGTAATTGGTGTGTTTTGTGGTTCATGCTTGGTGTACTTTGATGTATTGGTATGCATGAGAACTCTGTGTATCGATTTCTAGGTTATAGTAGGTTGCGTGACCATCACCCTAGTTTTAGACTCCCAAGCTTGGAAAGGATACATGTACAAATACGCCGTGACCATCGGGTATTTTGTACCCCTCCGGTATTAGGGTTGTGCCTAGTTTGTTCTTCAACCCTAATTTGATAATCTCGTGCCTTTAATGCAATCGTAGGAGGATTTGGGCGGAATGAATTCCGTATCAATACTCGTACTGGATTAGGGGCCAACTGCCGTGACCATCGGGTTGGCCTACCTTAGGATTCTCCTGGCCAAGAACCACTAGTACCTGTGTAATTCTAGCTTCCTACTAGCTTTAGTAATCCCGAGGGGATCCTAGCTCGGGACCTCGTACTTTCATTGCTAATTACCTTCTTGATATGCTTACTTAGTGTGCCTCAGTCCAACATGTTTATAGTTATCTTTGTTAGTTTTCTTATCTTGTTTTAATTCTCTATCTTAGTTAGACTAGACAGTGCCGTCTAGGGGGAAGTAATAGCAGCTCTTAGGACCCCAGGGAATACGACCCTCTCACGCGTGCGTGAGAGGTATTACTTGACGACCCGTGCGCTTGCGGACAATCATCAAGTTTTTGGCGCCATTGCCGGGGAATCCAAGAATGCTAGGAAAACCTCTAGCTCACTGCTCTAGTCATTTATCTTTCTTTTTGTGAATATTTGTTTTTGTTTGTGTCTTTTACCATTTTGTTCATATTTGTTTATTTTCCTTCTTTCTTGTTTCCTTTGTTAGCTTATTATTTTTTCAGTCTTATTGTTTGTACAGGGCCATGGATTTTCAAGAAAATTTGTTGGCCGCCAAAATCTATGCACTTGAGGAACAAAATAACCGACTTTCCACAAATGTCTATGATCTTGAGAAGAAGATGGAATATCTCTTTGCCATGAAATCAAGCCAAGGCATTACACAACAACCAAGACCTCAACAACCCCAAGTTCCCCAATTTCAGCCGCAACATTGGCAGGAGAGGAAATACACTACAGAAGATGTTCTAGCAAGGTTTATGATCACTACAGAGGCAAGGTTTGCAATAATGGACAGACGACTTGATGAATTTGGTACAATTCTAAGGAATGTCCGAGCTTCAATCAAAGCACTTGAGATCCAAGTTGAGAAACTTGTTAGGGCAAATTCTGAGCCTTCTTTGGGTAGCCCAATGAGCAATATTGAAAATAACCCAAGTGAAAATCGGGCGTATATCAATCTTATGAGTGGGCAACAATTGGAAGATGGGGTAAAGCAAGACAATGAGGAGGTCATCATGGCTATAGAAATATGTGAGGAAGTAGAGGAGGCCCCATCTACCACGTTTCAAGAAACTACTTTCCTCGATATCGACCATTCAATGAACCAATCGATAATCTTCAGTGCAGTGAAAAAAATTTGGGAATTGTATTTGAAGATTTGGTGAGGAAACCAATGTCATCCTTGAACCCACCAATGCCGGGCTTGGACAATTCCCAACCAAAACTTTTTCCATGGCGGCCCAAGCAAATTTTATGGGCCACTTTTGATCATTCAAGAAAGGTTGAGAAAAGAAATGTGCATAGGGTGTTAAAGCGTCCAATTAATCCACTTATGCGAAGCTTGACAAGTTCTCAACCAAACTTGTTCCCTTGGAAACCCAAACAACACTTATGGGTAGTTCTAGGCGATTTGACAATGGCCGAGGAGCAAGATGTGGGTAGGAGGTTGATGCCGTTCGAGGACCCACCAATGCCAAGATTGAATAATGCTCGGCCAAGGCTTTTCCCATGGAGGCTAAAAGGTAACTCAAGCATGACTGATAAACGCCTAAGTATACGTATTTTATACGTATTAATTTGTATTATTTTATTATCTTTTTATGAGCCGATGCCCTTCTTATGGTCTAAATATCTTTATTTTGTGTTGCAGACCCTAAATAAGCCAAAATGAGCTCAAGAACGTATTTGGGAAGAAATCCGTATCAAATACAACGTTTTCGAGTTTCTATCACTGTAGCAGTGCTGTAGAAGGATTACTGTAGCAGGGCACTGTAGCATCGAAACGGGATTTTCTGGGAAAAGGCTGGGAGCCTTGCGGGCAAGCATGCACCCGCAAGGCAGCCCGTATGGATGCCCGAAAAAGAGGTTTTTAAAGGAAAGTTAGGGCATTCTTTTAGGGGGACATCATCTACTCTTCTAGGGCCGGCTCCCCACCTTCTTTGCCGGCCATTTCCGGCGATCTACGGCGCAATCTTCACCAAGGTGTATTTTGAAGGTCTTCATCCATTCAAGGGTTTCCAAAGCTAGAGGGAGTGTTTCTTCCTTCTTTTCTTGTTTATTTGCTCCTTGAACTTGTATGAGTGTTCCTCTTTCATGAGGAACTAACTTATTTGTGGTTTGGACATGATGAACTCTAGGGGTGTTTGTTTGTAATTTGGATGATCATCCTTGTGATGTATTGTTGGATGTTGTATTTCTTTTATGGAATCTTATAGTTTGTGGTTCGTGTTTGGTGTATTTTAATGCCTTGGTATGCATGAGAACTCGGTGTGCCAATTCTAGGAAATGCTAGGTAGCATGACCATTGCCCTAGTATTAGACTCACCAAGCTTGAAAGGGATTCATGTATGAATACACCGTGACCATCGGGTATTTCGTACGCCTCCAACCATTAGGGATGAAAATAGATATTGTGTTTGACCCTAATTAGAGATATCAATAAGTTTAATGCAATCATAGGAGGATTTGGGCGGATGTGATTCCGATCCAATACTTCTACCGGATTAGGGGTTGATCGCCGTGACCATCGGGGTTGACCTACTTTAGGAGTCTCTTGGCCCAGCTACCATCTCAATATTTCATCCTAAATTCAGGACCTAATGACAACCCTAGGAGAATTCATTGTCCAAATCACCTCTTCGTGTGTTTGATTCTCCCTTGTTCGCTAAATGTGTGTAGTAGTAGCCCGGATTTCATTTTAATAGTTTTTTATCTTTTTGCAATCACTGTTTATCTTTTGAAGTGTTAGGCTAGGAAATAGACGAAAGGGGAGTAATAGTAGCTCCTTTGGCCCTTGGGAATACGACTCACTCGTGCGTGCGCGAGTGGTTTATTACTTGACGACCCCGTGCGCTTGCGGGATCACCACCAATGACCTCCAAACTTGCATCATCACGAAAGGTAAAGTTCGTACTTTTTTGGTAGCTCTTATACCACCTCTAGCCGGGAGGAACACACCATTTTCAAGCCTCTCTAGGTAAGAAAGAGGTACGTTGAGCTAATGACGTTGAACAAGCGCTTCTTGGGAGGCAACCCAAGCTTCCTTTCATTTCTCATTTTCATTTTCTTGTTTGTGTTGTCTTTTTTTTTTTAACTTGTGTCTTTAGTTGTGGTTCGTTTGTAGTTGTATTTTTCATCGTTTTTTTTTAATTCTTTTGAATTTGTGTTCTCTTGTTTGTCACGTGGTCTTTGAAGAATTTTTGTTCTTGATGCATGCATGTTGATGTTTTGAGTGTTTAATTGATGTTTCCGGCTTTGTTTTTCAAGGTTTCATCCATGGTTAGTGTGTACAAAGTGTGGAGAACAAAATGATGCAACCAGAAAAATCCCGAGGACTATCCTTGCGGCCGCAAGGATGCCCCTCGGGATTTATCCCGAGAATCTTGAGGACCATCCTTGCGGCCGCAAGGATGGTCGGCAAGACCACCCGAGAGGAACCCTTAAAAGTGATGTTTTGGGGCTAGCACTATTCATTCTTCTTTCCCATTCTTCTAACCGGTTCTCCCTCATTTCTCCACCATTTTTCATCATTCTTTCTGCTCTAGTTTGCTCTCCTCCTCCTCTTTTCCATCTTGGTGACAAAAATTTGGAGTTTGAGCAAGCTTTTGGCCGGATCTAGCCCTTGGATTCACTCATCTTACTCTAGGGCAAGAGTATGAAATCTCACTCAAAACCTTGAGTTTTTCTTGTTTTTGTGAATGAAATTTCTGGGAGTTTTGTTGTTTGTTGTTTTTGTGGGTTTTTTTGGAATTACTATAGCAATTATTGAATTCTTTCACATTCCCATCATGTTGAACCATTGCTTCTCTTGTATGTGACTTAATCTTGAATCATATTTGTAAACCCTTAGCCATGCTTGCATTAGAGAGCTTTAGACACCATGATATTGATTGAACAAAGGACTTGCTTGGATTTTGTTTTGCTTGATTGTTGTGTTGTGCTAGTTGTTTGTTTTGTTTGCTTTTGTTTGTGTTTATCTTTTTTCTTTTTGTGTGTGTTAGATGCCTTGAGATGATGCTCCTTTCTATCTTGTAGGATGGAAGCAGGGCATCAAGCACGCCTTCTCTCTCGATCATCTACTCGCATCATTGGTGGCTACCCCGATCTCTTGGACTTCAAGACTCATGTTTTGAGACTCGGGGAAGTTCATGAAACCCTCTTATTATGCTTTTATGGCGTATATTTTTTATGCACTGCTGATTTATACACATTGAGGACAATGTGCATTTTTGAGTGGGGGGTAGATTTTCATGAACTTTGGAATTGTTTTAAATTGCATGCTTAACTCACCTATGATAGCTATGATTTTATTGTTAAGGATTTCCTAGCTTGGTAGAATGATAGTAGTGAGTTGTACTTTACATGTGCTTGAATGTAGTTCTGTTTCATCTTTAGTGCACATTGATACCTGCTCACTATAACTTCCACTTTGGACACTCTAACCCATCTTATTGATTTAGTGTTAGGATGTTAAATTCTTCTTTCAATAGTCCTTTAAAAACTTTTGAGTCTCCTATTTTTGCTTTAACCCTAAGTGAGGTTTTTAAGTGAGGTTTTTAGCAGGTGATTGATCAGGCGACTTGTGGTAGCATGTATTTTTTTTCTAAAAAAAAAAAAAAAAAAAAAATTTAAAAATGAGTCTATGTCAGTATTCCTCTACTTGTAAAAGCATGAATGCGTAAATGTAGATCTATAATCAAGTAAGTTGGGTGGCTCTTGTGCAGTCTACGTTAGGCGTACTAAAAAAAAAAAAAAAAAATTTGTGATCTTTTGGGCGCCTGAAACCTGTTTTACCTTCACTTGATGTTAAAGTTTCGTTTTGAGACCAAAAGATTTTTAACTGACTATTGAGAGGTCTTTAGCAATTCTAATACTAATTTCAATTTGTGTGAGGTGAATACAAATCCTGGTGTAATCCAGGGTGTGGAGGTCAAAGTGGGAGTTGACACACACACACAGAACACTTTGGATGAAACAGAGCTAATATTACTTTTCTATATATTAAGCAATTCACTTCTTGATTTTTGTCCATTTGTGCTTGTGGAGTCCTGTACATTTGAGCTTGAGGTCGTATATTTAGCCGTTTATCTTCTTGCCCCTGTTCTTCATGTTTGTTTGCTTGGGGACAAGCAAACGCTTAGGTGTGGGGATGTTTGATAAACGTCTAAATATACGTATTCTATATGTAATTGTGTGAATTATTTTATTATATTTTTAATGAGCTGATGCCCTTTATTGGTCTAAATCTATTTATTTTTTGTTGCAGGCCCTGAATAAGCCAAAATGAGCTCAAGAACGTATGTATGAAGAAAGCGACACCAAATACGTCATTTTTGGGCCTTCTTACTGTAGCAGGATTACTGTAGCAAAATACTGTATCAGCACTATAGCAGGGGGTACTGTAGCACCCCGAGAGAAAATTTTCTGGGAAAGTTTCTGGGTGCCTTACGGGCAACCTTACGCCCGCAAGGACACACAAAATTTCCCTTTTTAAGGTTCATTAGGGCATCTTGAAAGGGGACTTTTGGCCACCATTCTCCACCATCTTCACCTAGGGCTTCAAGGCAAGTGGAGAAGGTAGATCTGAGGAGGAAATCAAGGGGAGAAGAGGTTGTGCTATCAAGAGGAAGATCTAGGAGCTTGCCGGTGCGGATCCGACAAGTTCTCATCACCACCTTCTAGTCTTCATCTTAGGGGTGTTTTCTTTGAGTTTTGTCCAGAGCCAGTGCAGCCTAAGGCCCAGGAAAAAGAGAAGGAAGCTGCAGCAACACTTCCTTCCTACGTACCTCGAGTACCATACCCTTCACGGCTGAAGAAGGACCAAACGGAGGAGTAGAACAAGAAATTTCTGGAGTTGTTCAAACAGCTGCACATCAACATCCCTTTTGTCGAGGCATTATTACAAATGCCCAGGTATGCAAAGTTTTTTAAAGATCTTTTGACTAACAAAAGAAAAATTGAGGAAAGTGCAGCTGTGATCTTGGATGGGAGTTGTTCAGCAATACTCCAAAAGAACCTCCCAAGCAAGAAGAAAGATTCTGGGAGTTTCATCATCCCATGTGTCATCGGGGGTTTAGGTTAAGAGAAAGCTTTAGCTGATTCAGGAGCAAGCATCAACGTGATGCCGTACAAATTGTTCCAGAAATTGGGGCTAGGAGAGTACTGTACACGCCCGTGTGGAATTTCCACACAGGCGTGTGGCTACAGTACACGGGCGTGTGGATGCCGGTGTGGATGCCCGCGTAAAGCCCCGAATTCAAATTATAAAAGTCGCCTTGTGATAATTTTTAGGCATCTTTTCGGCCAGTTTCGAGAGACAATGCGGCTAGGGCTTGGAAGGAGTTCTTTGCTGCTTTGGGAAGCTTTCCTCACCAACTTGGATCGATTCCTCCTCCGTCATAGCATCAAGGAAGCCATCGGCGACCTAGCTTCGGAGTGGATTCAATCCAGACGTGGAAACTACCCATCAAGACCAACATCACGGATTTAGGGGGGTTATTCTTTATGTCTTTGGAACTTATTTCTCAATTCATTATTTGTTTTGTGACTCGCTCCATGGAGAGCTAAACCCCTAGAGGGTATTCGGACATGTAAACCCTGGGATTCTTATTTTCATTAGATTTACATTGTGTTTCTATTCGAATTTATCAGTTTGAGTTTTACTCTTGAGTTCTTAATGCTTGCTTGCGCTTTTGATTTCATTATTAATTGCCTTGCATGTTTTATTCAATCTAGTGAAGAGAGAGATCACCGCTAGGTTTTGAATTACCAAGAGTAAAGAGGGTTGAGAGGGTGAGCCGTGAGATAGCGGAGTGTCCCCTTTCCCTTCCGATAGATATTTTCTATCTCCATATTCCCTAAGTGTCAAGCAACCACATGTGGTGTGAGGCGTCGAGAGAATTCTCCGCCGGGACCTCGTAGGGTTTAAGGATCTTTCACTTGGAGGCAGGGTTAGATCTACTTTTAGGAATTAGTTATATCTTTGGGATCCCTAGAGTTTTAAGCAATCATATGTGGTGTGAGGCGTCGAGAGAATTCTCCACCGGGACCTCGTAGGGGACTAGTTATCGGCGACCTGGAGGTAGGGGCCGTTATACCTTAGGATACCCACGACTCATTGTTTTCGTTTAGAAAGACTTGTAATCTACATCCAACACCCGAATCCTAGGGGGAGCATTGTCCGGATACCTCACTTTTATTGATTGAGAACTCTTTTCCTTTTCATTCCCTGCGCACTTGTAGTGACACTCTTAGTTTTGGCCATTAGATCATCACACACTACACTCATCAGGCTAGATAACAAGAGAGGGGCTATTACTAGTACTTCTGTTCCCTGTAGTTCGACAGCCCGACCCTTTGGGTCCACTTTTATTACTTGACGACCCGTGCACTCGCGGTAACGCAAGGGGTTGACACACATCACCCTGTTGTGTTGTTGCGGAGAATCATCACAAAGTAAGAGTGAGTTTATCCTTAAGTTCAAAGAATGCACACTAACAGACTCATTGTCTCCCTAATTTAGTAATTCCTATCCGAAAATTCATAGATCATCCTAAGTCATGTACTATCATCATGAAGGTATGTAAGTAAAACCCTCTGCCACACTTGAACTAAACGTTGTCCTCAATGTAAAAATGATTAACGTGTACAACAATTGAAATTGCAAGTAAAGATTGAGGGAAGAGTTTGGAAGGACTGCCCTGACCACGAAGAGAGGTGCGCCACTCTCAACGTGTGCACTTGTTACTAAGGTTGTGGCAAAATTATTCTTGCATGACTGACATGAGGATGGTCCCCATGCTGTTGAGGATTCTTATCTCCCAGGTGAGGCCATATATAATAAACAAACAATAGTGCTCATCCAGATATCCTGATTGGAGAATGCAAGCATTAGTGGAGCGCTAAGCAATTAAAAGAAAACAAATAATGCTGAAAAGAATAAAAACACCAACAAAAGAGTTCAGTTTTGTAGGGGACTCCCTTGCTAACTGAACAATACAAAAGTGCAAAGAAAACAGAAATACAGAAATGAAATACAAGAAAGGAGAAGTAAAATAAAAATAGTAGGATCAGAAACGATCACTCTCGGTGCTGGAGTCGGAGTCGGAGACGAGGTCAGCAGTGTCGACCCCGATGCTCCTGGATATCGTGGTGGTCACAAAGGCTGGTGGTGGAGAAAGAGAAATGCCCATGTGCTTGACCAGGCGCTGCAGGCTCCTCATTATCCAGCGCCAGAAAGAGGTAGAATCGGCTGGTTGTGTAAGTCGACTAAAAGATGCTCGAGCATATGGAGTCTGGGGAGATGAAGGGCCGGCATCTTCAGGTGGAGAATCTCGGGCGGTGGCTAATGTGGGAGCTGCGTCTCGGGCCTGGTAATCCACTCCATGAGCGATGTGTGTGGCGCGGAGCATGCTCATGGATCTTAGGGTCCGTTTGGTTCGGAAGTGAATTACCGAAGTGGTGGAAGTCTGGAAGTGGCATTTTGGTGGAAGTGAACAATTCAGCTGGAACTATCCACTTCAGTATGTCGGTTTTAAGCTGAAAATTGGACTTCGGAGACCACTTCCTGTGTTTAGATGGTTGAAGTAGTTATCTGAAAAATCCCACTTCATCACTTTTCGGTGAGGGAGTAAAGTTACCCCTTCATGCTTTTTACACTTGTTTAAATAGATCATATGATTTAATTACTTTATTACGATGGTAATAAATAATTTATTTATTAAATTAAAAACTTTGCATACCACATAATTAATTTAATACCATGCTATTAAATTAAATTAAATCGGTTAATATACTATGCTTAATTATTAATTAGTGAGAGTAGTGATTTAATTATTTCATTATCATGGTAATAATTATTTTATTTATCATTGAAAAATAATTCAAAATGGGCTGAAGTGGGAGGCTGAAGTCGTGACTTCAGGATTTTTCCAGATGAAGTCTGACACCGAAGTGGCCGAACTCAGAAGTTGTCACATCATAACTTCTGGGTCCAAATCAGTGAAACAAACACACCGAAGTGGGCTGGAAGTGGCCACTTCGGCCACTTCAGTGCCCACTTCGGTCAAACAAATGCCCCTTAGCGTATCTATGGAGATGGGAGTGACACCCCCCACTATTCGCATACCTCGGGTCCCTGACGGAAGACCCATCCCCCGAATGAGTTGGGTGATGTAGGGACCCACAAAAAGGACGCCGATCCGAGGATCGGTACCCTGGTGCTGGATGCTGACGACATTAGCTCGGTGGTAACTAACAGGCCCCAACAGCATCTCGAATGTGGTGAGTACCTCCAGGGACAGCTCGCCGAATGATGTGTCCGTGATGGAGAAGAGTCGCTCCCATGCTCTCATCCCCAGGTATCTCAGGACGTCGGTGGCGAGGCCCACCTCTCTCAACACCACCCAATTCAACGCTCGTGACTCCCCTAACGTCTTAGCGCACAGGCGAGTATAGCGCTCCGGATGGATGGGGCCACCGAATGCTGGCTCAGTCTGGGTGGAAGGAGTAGACGTCACCCCTCTCGGCCTCTTCGATGATGGCCCGGACATTGTAGCTTTCCCCAGCATGATCTGCAATCAAGACAGTGGAAGGGTCACGCAAAACATAAACAACATAAACATAGCTGTGCTTGGGAAGTACGCCTGTGTGGGCATGATTAGGGTTTTCGCAAGAACACAGCCGAGCCCTAGGTCTAAGACCTAAGGCTGCAGCTACTACCCTTCTTTTTGCTACTATATAAGTCTCGAGCAATAAAAACTGTAAGCAGTGGACATGGAGTCTAATTGAGATGAGGTTTTCCACACACACACGCTTTCGGATTTCTTTTTCTTTCTTGGCATTGGATTGTTTTTTGGAGCATTGACTGAACCATTTTGTGTTAAATAGATTTCTCCTTAGTCTTAGAATCATATCCTTGTACTCACTAGTGAACCTGAGGCCAAGCATTTTTCCTCTCTTTCCTTGTAATGAATGTTTAGTTTGCTTGAGGACAAGCAAAAGCTTTAGTGTGGGGGAGTTTTGATAAGTGCCCATTTGTATATATTTTATAATATCAGTTTACATGCATTGAGCATCACTTTTATCAGGTTTTATCATTGGTAAGGTGTGTTTTGTGTTCTTTTGTGCAAACAGGGCTTTGAAGACATGAAGTACAAGAAGAAGCAAAGATAGGGTGTGATGACACATTTCAAGGCCACAACTAGAAGCTGTGTTCATATGCGTGGGGGTGTTGCCAACTTTCGGCAGAGTCCAAGTCATTATACAAACCGAAAGGGCACAAAGGCAGTAGTACATCCATGTCCCGGCTTCTATACCCAAGTAGAAGAAGGTTCTTGAAGATTTCAAAGGATAGAAAACCACGCACCCTACCACACATCTACAAGTGAGCATCCCACATCTACAAGTACAATTCAAGAATGAGCTACAGAGGTCTCCATATGTAGCCCAATACATGAAAGCACGATAGATTAAACCACAAACCACAAGTTTCTACAAGAGAAATCATATATCCAACAATTCATACATAAAGATGATCATCCAAAGTTACAAAGAAATACTCATCAAGTCCAAAACACTAAATAAGTTAGTTCCTCATGAATGAGGAACACTTATACAATACCAAGTAAAGCAAATACAACAAAAGAAGTATGAATACTCCCCTCTACGTGGAGATCTCCTTGGATCGGTGAAAATCCTGAGGTTTGACGATGACGCCATCGAGATCTCTCCACAACGGCTACTTTGATGCTTAGATCTCCCCTAAACTTCTTCTCCTTTGCTTGCCTCCCTCTTGGTGAAGATTGTGCCATAGATTGCCCGAAAATGGGTCGAAGAGTGGTGGTAGCTAAAAGGCCTAGAATCCCCCTTCACTGTAGCCCTAAAAATGTCCTTTTATAGCCCGAAATCTATGCAGCCCACAAGGAGCCGGCAAGGAGCTTTAATTGGCTCGTTTTGGTGACAAACCCGACCCTTGTGGGTGCCTTGCGGCGGGTAAGGGGGTCAATTTATCATTGGTCTTTAGAATTTTAAGATTTTTCTTGCAATTTTCTTGCGATCGTGAAAGTTTCTTAAAGGGTACTACAATTCTCTAAAAAACACATGCCAAGTGTGTACAAAATATATAAGAAAATAACTATATTTAGGCACTTATCATCTGCCATAGCTTCTTCAGGTTTGAATGAGCCACCAAAGCTGTGTTCCCGGGCAAGCATTGCTCCTGCAACTCCTTCTTCAACTCTGCCCACATGTTCAAAGTGGTCTGACCCATGCGAGGATCATCTTATTATTTAGTGGGCAACCATAGTTTTGCATCTCTGGTCAGATACCTGCCCACTAACGGAACTTGTTCATGGCCCAACACCTTCGCAGCTTTGAAATACTGATCAATGTCTCAAAGAAAATTCTCTAGTGTCTTAGTGATCCATGCACCATCAAACGGGGAAGATTGTGGGACCTTCACTCGCATGGGAGTCTCTCACGCAGCAACTGGTATAACGCTAGCTAGTTTTATCTCCATCCACCCACAAGGTCTTCCACCATCTTTGCCAACTTCTCGAGCTGATCGTCAACAATCCCGATGACATTCTTCATTCGCTCGATAATCTCCTCAGGGCGATCCAGCCGATTCTTCTTGCTAGCCGCCATCTTTACAGACCCCATTTGTACTTCTTCTCGAAATGCTTTTTATGTTACCCTTGGGCTCGGATACCAGTTATCATAGCCTCAACCGATCACCTTCAATTGTGCGGCACCTAACACGCACCAAGTGACACGTCAGCCTTCTTTATTAGAACAAAAGTGAATCAACATCTGTTTGCAACACAAGCACAACACATAAAAGCAGGGAGCAAAACCGGAAAATATTTACGGTACGAGAAGACGATACAAGAAACTAGTTTCAAAGAGAGAAAAACATAAACATTCTTAGTTTGAGAAAAGTTTACAATCATGGCCAAAGATCCTCACCAAGAGGTCTTATCCCCTCCCAAAAACATAAAAGACCTATTACAAGAGCTACCCAAATCCCCAAGGTTAATTGGGCCCTTTGAACAATATAGGTCTGGCGAGAAGTCCAGGACTTCCACTTAGCTTGTAGTGTGCTCTGACGATATTATAGCTTTAGCTAGCCACCCTTAGTTATAGCGCGCAGCAGTACGGGTCATGCAAGGTGATACTGTGTGCCATCCTCGCCCCTGGCTCCACCACGCTCCCGCTCGCGTGCTTACTTGCATACGCCTATGTAATCTCCAGGCAGATCCGGAATCAACATTTGGGTCTCTCAGTATAATCAAGTGTCCCGTCCCGCCTAGACTTGCTAGAGATCCACTCTTTAAAATAATCTAAGTCCACAACACTTGGTATGGGCGCGCCTGCCCCATACGTTCATTGGTCATGCGTAAGCCCACAGTCTAGTGCTCGAGCACCTCACAGTCTTAGCACATTATCGTACGGGATATTTCACCTGCTCTTGGTCACAACACAACATATGTCTCACGCTCCCCCATGCACTACCCAATCCACGTGGCGGTGAGCCCTCATGTCTTGGCCTATGTTAAGTTGTTCTCCTAATGACCAAGTGTAAGGGAACCGACCTTTACAGAAGTCCTAATATATTTTTTATTTTATTCATTTATATTATTTATCCATTGTTGTGAATAAAATTGAATAAAACAAATTAAAGCTTATATTTATAAAAATATTTCATTTGAGGATATTCATTTGAAATAAGTTACTGATGTTTTTACATAATGATCCTTATTTATTAAATAAAATAAATTAAAACTTATATCTGCAAAATTATTTAATTTGACAATAATAATTTGAAATAAGCTATGGATATTGTTGCATATCGCTTGTCATTTATATATTGAAAATTATTTAAGTTTTCTTTCAAAATATGTAAATAGTTGATGTATATTGTAGCAATAGACATTATTGTAGCAAATTGACATTGTAGCAACATGGTACTGTAG
Source organism: Dioscorea dumetorum (assembly GCA_902712375.1). Taxonomy (NCBI): domain Eukaryota; kingdom Viridiplantae; phylum Streptophyta; class Magnoliopsida; order Dioscoreales; family Dioscoreaceae; genus Dioscorea; species Dioscorea dumetorum. The sequence goes on from CACTHL010000135.1 coordinate 529,117, forward strand.
CAACAACAACAACATGTTGCACTGCATCAGCTGTCAGAATTATAGCCGCCGCCAAACTTTTACTATTCCATGTACTACAGCATATTGAACCATCGAATCAAATTAATCTCGACTGTCCATCCATTTCTTGAAATACTATAAATACCCCCTTCTTGTATTTTGGAAATATAGAGGAGAAGAAAAAAATAAGAAAAGAAAAAGCCGAAGTGTGAGTATTCTGATATTCTCTCTCTCTTTTATCCTATATCATGGAAATATACATATATTTTTATATTACAATAAGTTTTAATTTATATTTTGTGATGTTGCATGTTGACCCTAATCCTTTATGGAAGACGTTTACTACTCGATGTGAATATTTCATACATATAATCATGCATTCATATTAATTATAATTGCCATAGTTAGTTGTTTATTTGCAATAAATAATTTCATGCATATTGTTACATGTCACATGATTGTATATGATTGTTGACCTCCAATAGTCATAGCATCGGTGATCATGCATATTATACAGTAAGACTTTAGAAGATAACATTAATCTTTAATGACATACTTTAAGTACTTATTATTAATAAAAATATCTTATCCGCATCAAGTTTCGTTTATGTTGTTGACATTTCCTTATGTATAAGGTTATTTGTAATGTCAATGTATAATTTTCATTGATATTTTAGTTCCCACATGATAAGGTGTTGAGGTGCGATGACACCTCTTCCGCTAGAAGTGTAAGAGTTGTCAAGTAATAAAATCTATCGTTTGTGACCACAAGAAAGTCATATTCGCTTGGGCCCCAAAAAGTACTATTACTTTCTTTTTGTAATCATATTTAATCTACAAAACAAGATAGTGATTGTTTTAATTGCAAATAAAATAAATAAAGCAAAGAATGCAACCAATCAAACAAGAATAAGATGATAACACAATAACCAATGGATGAAATAGGCCTCGGGCATGGATCCCCTAGGGAGAGATAACATTGCAATGATGAATAAGAAAGGATGTAGCCGTTGGCTAAGCTTTAGACCATGAGATTCTAAAATTGGCTACCCTGAAAACTTTTGGTAATAACCCTAATCCCATACGAGTTTTGATCCCAGGATACCTCTACGGTTACTTTAGGTGGAAGAAATCTTAATCTAGGGCTAAACCCTAATGTGGGAAGCTATCAACACCTGGAACTTTCGGGGTGAAGATACAGTGAATCCCTATCTAATTTATGCATGACTTAATGTATGCAAAGATCATGTTCTACATATATTATTCAACATTAATCTATGAAATCCATCGATTGTAGACTAAACAGTAAGCACCATAGATTAAATCCAGAGAAATATAAGCCAACATGCATTAAAATATAACAATTATTTAAATAAAGTCATCTGCCAAGGTTCACAGAAACCCAACTGTATTCGGAGTTTAGTTTGACATTAATACAAAAAGAACTGTAAGATTCATATGGAAATAATGAAATCTCAGAGTAAACCTCCATTGGTTGACTATGGAATGGTGAAAGTTCGTTAGATTCGCTCAATCGAGCTTCTTGATGCTCCTTTCGAGTTCCTCTTTTTTCTCTATTCAATCCTTATTAAAAAAAAGCCCTCCTCTCACTAATATTTGTAAGTGGAGGTGTGTGGAGTTGAATAACAAACATAAATCTTCCAAAACACTCACTTCGTCCCTTTTTTATCCTAAGGCATGCAGGCACATCGAGCCTGCATGGAGGTGTTAAAAAACACTAAAAATGGGCCCTCCACATCTCTGCAAGGGTTTTATGGCCACATGGAGCTTTCAAGGAGGCAACTTTGGCTTTTATCTCACTCAGATTCGCTCCGATTTCAACGTTTAGAGGTCCATTGGGGGTCAAATGGTCTTCAAAAATGATGGAATTAACCTCTAAAACATTTTTAAAATGCTTCTTCAAGCTCTGAATATTCTTGAGATGTTTTGAAGTACAATTAACACAAAAGACGCATAAAATGTGCATTGAGACATGAAAAATGCATGAAAAATGTATAAATATAACTATAAAATTAGCGCATTTAGACATTAATCACCACAACATTTACAATTATAAATAATTATATATAAAAGGTTCTTATAGGATCAAATCTGGATTGAATGATATAGAATTCTATTAATTATGCTTAATATTTAGTCTGTTTTTAATTAAATTTATTTGATACTTTGTGTTCTTGCATCTTAGTTTCATATAAGGTTTCATATGATGCACTCGTATAGTTTTGATTGACTCTGGGGCAACAATAATATCTATAATTATGAAAAACTAATACATTAATATTTCTTACAACATCACATTTAGATGAATGATATGTGGATATGTTTTTTGTCGTGTTATAATTGAGATATATACAATGCACAATTATTGAATTGTGTTTATGTATAAAGATAGCTATCATGTGACTGCGGCACTAAAAACTTTTGGGCTCTATGCAAGACCAAATTGATCGCATATTGATATTATCATAAATTAAGTTTTATAGCTAGAAAACGCATAAATTTCTAAGATTATAATTATGTGAATAGGACTAAATAAAAAATTTAAATATAATAAAAACAAATGTATTGTGGGGTCCTAAAGAGAATTATGGGATCCTTGGAAGACATAATAATATTATCATAAATTAAGTTTTATCGAAGACACTTCAATTTTTTAATATTATAATTATGTGGATCGGATAACCCTAAATAAAACTTTTAAACATAATTTTAAAAAATGATTTGTGGGGCCTTAGAAATTATAGAATTCTTTTAAGTTATATTGATATTATCATAACATAAGTTGTACGATCTAAATAACACTTAAAATTTTTAAGATTTAACATTATTTGGATAAAATATTAAAAAATAAAATATAACTTTTAAAAATAAAAATTATTGGGCCCCACAAAATTTTGGTGTCCTAGGCATGGCTTTCGTAGCCCTATGCCTGGGTCTAGGCTTGATGTGAACACATTAGAATTAAGTAAAAAAAATTATGATTAACCATAATTTATATAATGATTTACCTTATAAGAACTTCACTATATTGATCATAATTATCTTATTTCTTAAGTCTTTCATAGATAGTAACAAATTTAATTATTTATTAATTTTATTAAATAGTAATTAATTAGGATTAATATAATAAGTTTTGCACCGCAAGGATTTTTATTTTATTTTTTATGATTAATTTAAATAAAACATTGCATAATTTCATAACTTAAGTCGTCATAATTATTACAAAAGTTTAATCATTTTCTAGTTTTATTAAGTGGCAAATTATGATTAGTTATAATTGATACCATAATTTTCTCCTACATTGATTTTGTTACATTTTCATAATTAATCATGATAAAATAATACATAATTTTTACTTCTTAAGTTGCTCACAAAGGTAAAAAACTCTTAATTATCTCTTCGTTTTATTGATATATATCAATCTTTTGTGTCTTGATAGCTTGGCTTACAAACAAATTGTAAATGGCATGGATTTAATCCATAGATTAGACAAGCAAGCTTGTTTGTTTGCTTGCATCAACTTTTGTTTCATAGACATGATTATTTTGATTGTGATGGTTTTAAACCCAAAGTTTTCATACAAAGATTGAATGTTTCCTATCTAAATAATGATAACAAGCATGTTGCTATGAACACTAATATTTGAGTGATTATCTTATATAAATATTATGAATGATCCGATCATTTGAAGATAATATTTATTAAAAATTATCTAGTAGAATAAATAGTTCAATTATTGAGTGTGAACATATTAAGGATTTGCTGAAGAGTATTGATATGCACCTTTGGATAAAGCTTTACCATGTATACTTATAGTAGAATTATTACAAATGAAACCCACTATCAGTAGACATGTTAAAAAGTACATCATTTAGAAGGATAATGTTGCATTTGCTAGTTTATATAGCTGACTTATACATTTTTGTACTATGAGCTCTCTCCTTGTTCCTTTAAGATCTCTTATAATGCATGTAATAAGAAATGATCAATCATTGTTTTCTGAGCATGTCTGCTTATAAGGAAATGAGATTGGTGATGAAAGATGGTGAAAGTGCACAATAAAAAAGAAAGGAAAACTTTCATTCAAGTTAAGAAAAATAAAGAATTTAAAATGTTTCTCGTTGTAAACTGAAAAATATAAAAGGGAATTGTTCTAAATATAGGGTATGTTTACTTAATCTCATGTATATATTATAAATAAAAATTCTTCTATATACTGGCATTGAAGATTAGGATAATCTTCACAAAGAAAAATCAAACATTATAAAGTAGTTGATACTATTGTTTTATAAATTTTGAATTTTATTATGGGTTACATAAGAAAGGAGGTATACCTATAAAATGAAGACAAATGCGAAGAGAAATTAAGTTTGCAAACTAACATTGTAACGTATGTGCAATTGCTTTTTTTAAATCTCTGATAACATATGCGAAAATTAAGCCCAATGATTGATCAAAGGGTATTAATTTCTTGGAGATTATGTAAGAGTCTGAGGGCTAAAGAATTTGTTATTCAACTTATCACTAGATTTATTGAGTCAATAAATATAAATTATTATGAGCAACTTGATAAGTGGGAGTGATTAACCTATCAACTTTTGAAGGATGGTTGTCATAAATAACACTTTTAAGCTAGGATGAATATTTAATTAATAGCATTCACCATGCATTTTTGTATTATTTCTAGTCTATGTGGTAGCTTAATCATTGTTTTATCATTTTAGGAACTAGGAACCCCATTTGGAGCAAAAGGAATGGATGAAGGGCCTTTTGGAGTAATTTTAAATTGAAAATATGCTTTATTGCAAGACCCACACCCTACCTATACTCATGGAATTTGGCGTGGACCGATCAAGCATTCATGAAGATTTTTCTACAAAAGTTGGAGTTTTTTTGAGAGACCCACAGCCAAGGTTGTCAGACCCGGCCCGGGCATTGACCCGGCCAAGCCCAGGGGTCAAGGGTCGATGGGTTCGACCGGGTCAAGCCGGGGTTGAACCGGGGTCAATAATAAAATATTAAAAAATATATTATAATAATAAATAATGAAAAAAATGTAATATTAAAAACCATAATCATAATATAAAAATACACAACTACTCATATTTTATATCTAAGTTCATTCCATACTCATATCAATTATCAAGCACTTATCAACCTAACAAATAATCTAAAATACATACTCAAGGCAACTATCATAAAAAAATAACAAGCACACATCAACCTAAGAAAATAACCAAAAAAGCACACTCAAAAGCAACCATCATAAAAAATATAACAAGCATATATCAACCTAACAAAATAATAAAAAATACACACTCAAAGCAACCATCATCAAAATATAATATGCACACATCAACCTAACAAAATAATCAAAAATAGCAAAACACATGCTCAAAGCAACCATCATAAAAAATAACAAGTACATAAGTTAAACCTTAATTTCATACGCAAACAAACACATACCAATCAAAATTCAAAGATAACAACCAAAGATAATAAAATAGTCACAAATACATAATCCAAATATTAGGAAAAACTCAAAAAAGAACCCACATAAGCCCTAACATCATGACCCAGTTGACCCGGCCGAGTCAACCAGTTTACGATTGAACCGGCCGGGTCACCGGGTCACCGGGTTCAAAAGGGGTTGCCCGGACCGGCCACATGGCCGGTTCCCAGTTTTTCCGGTTGAACTGGCCGGGCCGGTCTGGATCTGACAAGCTTGCCCACAGCCTATCCACGTCCATGGGGGCCTATGGATTGACATTAACTCCTATAGTAAATTACTGTAGCACGAGTACTGTAGTAACACCAAACAAACCTAAGAAATGATCCATGCTTAAGGATAGACAGTGGATCCACATGAGTTTTTGGGTATAAAGGCCCAATGGCAAGTTATTTTTGGTGAACTCTTGGCTATCCCTTTGGGGGCTCCTTCACTACCTCTTTTGTAGGCTTGGATAGTGCATCTAGAGCATATGGAGCGGCTTAAGGAGAGATTCCAATAGATATATTGTGGTGGAGGCTGGGAGAGTCAGTGTGGATTTGGAAATGTAGAAGTTTCCTCGGAGAGGGATTCATCACTCAAGACGATTGCACAGTTTCAAATTGTTGTTATTATATTTTATTGTTTATAGTCATTCTTGGGTTTTCATATGAAGTTATCTATGATGAGGAACTAATTTCCTAGGTATTTAGACTTAGGTGAACCCTAAGACAATTTCTAGTTGGATATCTTTTAAGTTAATTTATATTGATTTGGTTGTATTTTTATCATACTATTGGATTTATTATACGACAGCTTGAATCTAATTATTTTGTCGCATGCTCGGAGAGGTAAGAGACCCCGACAAGCATGACATAGCTCCGAGAGGTGAGAGACCCCGATGATGGTTCGATTGTCCGCAAGCGCACGGGTCGTCAAGTAATACCTCTCACGCACGCGTGAGAGGGTCGTATTCCCTGGGGTCCCAAGAGCTGCTATTACTTCCCGCTAGACGGCACTGTCTAGTCTACCAAAGAAGGATAATTAAGACAAGATAAGAAAACTAACAAAGATAACTATAAACACATGGACTCTGGCACACCACATGAGCATATTCAAGGAAGCAAATAATAATGAAAGCGCGAGGTCCCGGGCTAGGATCCCCTCGGGATCACTAAAGCTAGTAGGATGCTAGAATTACACAGGCACTGGTGGCTCTTGGCCGGGAGAATCCTCAGGTAGGCCAACCCGATGGTCACGGCAGTTGGCCCCTAATCCAGTACGAGTATTGATACGGAATTCCTTCCGCCCAAATCCTCTTACGATTGCATTAAAGGCACGAAATCCTCAAATTAGGGTTGAAGCACAAACTAGGCACAACCCTAATACCGGAGGGGTACAAAATACCCGATGGTCACGGCGTATTTGTACATGTATCCCTTCCAAGCTTGGGGGTCCAAAAGTAGGGCGATGGTCACGCAACCTACTAAAACCTAGAAATCGATACACAGAGTTCTCATGCATACCAATACATCAAAGTACACCAAGCATGAACCACAAAACAAACCAAATACCATGAATGTAAATCTAAGCATTCATACAAAGCAAGTTCATCCCAAGGTTCACCGGATGCCCGGCAACCTTGGGAGTCTAGTTCATCATCAACAAAGGAGAAAGCAAGAAATACAAAGAATACAAAATAAAACTCAAAGCAAACTCCCCTAAGATGAAGACTAGAAGGTGGTGATGAGAACTTGTCGGATCCGCGCCGGCAAGCTCCTAGATCTTCTCCTTGATAGCAAACCCTCTTCTCCCCTTGATTTCCACCTCCGATCTGCCCTCTCCACTTGCCTTGAAACCCTAGAAGATGATGGTGGAGAATGGTGGCCAAAAGTCCCTCTTCATGATGCCCTAATGCCCTTTAAAAAGGAGAATTTTCGTGTTTTCTTACGGGCGTAAGGTTGCCCGTAAGCCACCTAGAAACTTTCCCGAAATTTTATCTCGGGGTGCTACAGTACCTGCTACAGTGCTGCTACAGTACCTCTGCTACAGTAAGGCCCCAAAAACGACGTATTTGGTGTCCGTTTCTTCATCAATATGTTCTTGGGCTCATTTTGGCTTATTCAGGGCCTGCAACACAAAATAAAGAGATTTAGACCGAAAAAGGGCATCAGCTCATTAAAAAGATAATAAAATAATATACACAATTACGTAAAAAATACGTATATTTAGACGTTTATCACCCGACAAGCATGACATAGCATAAGTGAAAAGAGTTGTGACAAATGTAGAGATAGGGCATGGTAATTCTTTTGTTGAGGAGTAGAGAGAGAATCTATTGGAAGAAGTTAGTCAAATATCTTCCTAATCTGCATAGATATTTACTTCCTCCTTTGTATATTGCTTTCTTAGTTTAGCAGCCCTATGTTTAGAAGATTATAACTGCATATGATTATGTTTAGGCTATTTTAATGTTAGATCTTCCTATATATATTCATGTATTCTCCCATATATGATGTCAGTCTCTGTACATGTTGATCATGGATAATAATTATGTTTTTCTTCTCCCAATCTTTATTTTCTACTTGGCATCAAAGCAATGATCCCATCTTTCTTTTGGTGAATTTTTATCATGGATGACAAAGGAATGATTCATCTAATTCATTAAATGAGGTGATTGTTGTATCTTCCTCAAGCATAACCACAGAAAGTGATGTTAACATGGCTCAAAAAGTAACTTCAATTCTGTTGAATGAGTTCAACTATCTACCCTAGTTAAGAGCGGTAACAATTGACCTTGTGGGAGATCAAGATTGGGATTTATCAATACCAAAGAAGAAGCTCCATCTATTGAGTCACAGGGACATGAGTCTTGGTTGGCAAAAGACCAGATGGTTATGTCATGGATCCTTAACTCAATGGAACATAATATTGTGGCAATATTCAGCTCTTCTGAATCTTCTTGGGATTTTTGGGAAGCTGTTCGCGACATGTATGGTAATCAAAACATTTTTGTCCATATTATTCAAATACAGCAAGATATTGCTAATCTTCGTCAAGATGGAAAATCTTTTCTTAATTTACTAAGGAAGTTAAAAGGTTTGTAGAATGAGTTGGAAGTTTATCACCCTCATTCCACTAACCCAACTGTTTTGCGGAAATGGAGTGAAGAAGAGTGTGTTTTTCAATTATTAGCCAGCCTTGGTCCTAAGTTTGAGGATTTTAGGCGCCATGTTTTGATGAATTCTGATTTGCCATCCTTAAAGTGTGTTTGTGCCTCAATTCAACGCGAAGAAGTTCAGCGAAATATTATGTTAGGCGGCACCACAACAAATGATCCAGAAGTACATGCTTATCTTAGTGACATACTGGCTAACCAAAAAACTACAAAGGCAAGCGTCCGGATCTGAAGTGAGATTACTATAAGTCCATTGGACATACAATGGATCAATGCTGGAGTCTTCATCGAGAATTGAAGCCTAAATTTACAAAGGACAAGAAGGAAGGAAATCAAAAACTAGTTCCTAACCACAAGGCTCATGTGGCTACTCACACTGCTTAATCTTTCTGTTCTAATCCCATTACTTTTTTAATGATTTTGCCAGCTACTTACAAGAAAAAAATGGTCAGGGGTTAATCCAAGATAGAACCACCAATCAAGGACATGATGAGTGATGAGTGCATTTCATATATATTTATTTTATGTCTTACTCCCATGATTCTTCAATTTATCGGCATTAATTCTCCAAATTCAGTGCTATTTGAGGTATTCTTAGTTTTCCATGCAGATATCAAAGTCCTAAGGCAAGAAGAAGCAATTTGGAGTACTTTTAGGAGCTAAAGGACTTAGGAGAAATCTCACCAAGCTCAACACGGTCTCAACACCCGTGCTTCAAGCCGTGCAAATTGCTGGAGAATTGAGCCGAGAGCAACACACGTTATGGGCGCTAAGCACGGCCGTGCAACCTACAGCACGGCCACAACACGGGCGTGTTAGACCCGTACAGATTACAGGAATTTGAGTTTTAGGAGTTTTATTCGGTCATAATCTGCACGGCTTGGAGCACGGCTTTAACACTGCCGTGCTCACATAGGGAAAAGTTTAAAACCCTAGGACCTTAGGTATTTGGGGGACTTTTTTGGGCTTCGAACGAAAGAAGAAGAAGGAGGGAGCTTTGGGGAGTTATAAGTGCTTGCATGTACATATTATTTGAAATGTTTTTTCATGCATGAGCATCACATTTTTCAGGTTATATTTCTCATTTCGTGTGTTTTTGTGTTCTTTCATGCAATTAGGGTTGTGAAGAAGATTTATGCGAAGAAAAGCAAAAATAGGTCATGATGGTACCAAGTGGAGTTCTTTTGTACAAATACAAAGTTCAAGATGCAAATCGGGTCAAACAAGAGAGTATGTGCCAACTTCTAAAGGTTCCGAGACAATTTTTGTAGAAGGACACGAAGGTAGTCATGCTCGCTCGTTCTGATTTTATCGAAGATTTCAAAAGCTCTCCAAGGGTTTTTCGACATCAAGAAATGCCTCATGACCTACCACGCGATCGTGTGTCCGTTCGTGTGGTCTCAGAAGAAAAAACGGGCGAAATCGGGGCCCTATAGATGCAGTTTTATAGATGCTGAATTTCCACATGGGCATGTGGAATTTCCACACGGCCGTGTGGAATTTCCACAGGGCCGTGTGGATTTTCCACATGGCCATCTGGATCCTCGATCTTTGCCATTTTAAAGGCCGTTCTGAAGCATTTTAAAGGGGACTTTTTCCTAACTTGGGGAGGAGGTTCGGCTAGGGTTTGAGAGGGTTTTTGCTTCGTTTTGGGGGCGTTTCTTCACCGATTTCAACAACGATTCCTTCCAAGGAGAGCTATTGGGGCAGCCTTTGATCGACACGGAAAGTGTGAACACCCGCAAGCGCACGGGGTCGTCAAGTAATAAACCACTCGTGCACGCACGAGTGGGTCGTATTCCCAATGGGCCCGAGGAGCTACCTTACTCACTTCTCACTTGTTGTTTAGCTCACCGATTCCATTTCAAGAGAATAAATAAGAAAGAAAACAAATAACAACAAGAGAAATTTTCTAAATAAATACGACTGAATTAAAACACGGGGGATGCTTAGGGATGGAAAACGGTTATGGATGAGGATCCCCAAGGGGGCTACTCAAGTGAGTAAGATATTTGAGAAATTAAGTATGTGGCTAATTGGACCGAGAAAACCTAAACTTAGGTCAACCCGATGGTCACGGCAATTGACCTCTAACCCGGTACAAGAGTTGAATAAAGAATTTCTTCCACTCAACCTCTCACACGGTTGCAAGGCGAATGATGGTTTCCTCAAGTTAGGGTGGAAACACTAGTTAGTTTTGAACCCTATAAATGGAGGGGTACAAATACCAGATGGTCACGGCGTATTTATACAATAATCCCTTCCAAGTTTGGTAGAGTCTAGCACGAATGCAATGGTCATGCTACAAAGTGCTACCAAGAATTTGATACATCAATTAAGCACATGTACCAAAACAATTAAGAATACCAAACAAGGATCACAACAAGCCAATCATACAATGAATAACTCAAATAATCCAAAACATCACAAGTTTTGCCCCCAAGGTTCACCTACATCCGGTGACCTTGGGGTTTAGTTGTTCATGTTCAACAAATCCGCCAAACAAACCATGCAAATAACTAAAATAAACATGAGGAACACTCCCTCAAATGGTGAAGGCCGAATGCCGATTGAATCCCCGGAGAAAACCTTCCGAAGATGCCACTCGAAGGGGTGGCTTCCCGTTGTCTTCGACCTCCAAACAATGAAATCCTTGAAGTGGATCCTCCAAGATCTTGCTCTCCCCACCTAGCAAAGCCCGGATTTCCTCTCCTTTTGCCCTCCTAAATGGTGTGGAAATGATGTCTAAACCCTAGCCTTCTTTCTCCCCCAAAACTCTCCTCAAGAAGATGCAAAAAGTCCCCAAATAAATGCCCTAGATCGCCCTTAAAACCCCAAATCCCGATGGGTAAACGGGTCAGCATACAGCCGGTATGCTGACCCCTCGGGATTTCTACTTTTCTGCCGAGAAGTCCGCGATGAGCTACAGTAACTGCTACAGTGAATGCTACAGTGCCGTGCTACATTATCCTGTCTCGAAAACGCTGTTTTGGTGTCGAATTCACTCCCCATCTCGTCGTCCAGTCCCCAGAGCTTCTGGCTGGCCTGAAATACAAAGATAAAGCAATTTAGACCTAAAAGGGCATAGATCTAACAATAAAATGTAAAAATAAATTACAACATATACATGTAAAATACGTACTTTTAGACGTTTATCAAACATCCCCACACTTAAGCGTTTGCTTGTCCCCAAGCAAAGAGACATGAAGAACAAGGGAAAGAAGATAAACGGCTAAAAATACGACCTCAGGCTCAAAATTAAAGAACTCCACAAACACAAATTGACAGGAATCAAGAAGTGAGCAGTTTAATGAATAATCAGGTGATAATAGATCTGCTTCATCCACAGTGCCCTATGTGTGTGTGTGCTGACTCTCACCTTGACCTCCACACCCCGGATTACCCCAGGATGACCTTTCACCCCACACATAATGAAGATGGCATTAGAGTGCTAAAGACCTCCTCAATGCTCAATTAAAGTCCTTTGGTTCCTAAATACAACTCCAACTCTTAAGTGACCATAAAACAGGTTCTAGGGATCACAAGGGAAACTTTATTTCTTCCACACACAAATATACACAAATTCTTTCTTTTCTGAGTCCGCCTAACATAGACTGCACAAAAATCTTTCAGATGGATGCACATGCTGGCCAGCCACAAGAGCCACCCTCTTAATCGATTACAGTCTACATATACGCATTCATGCTTATAAAGCAGAGGAATACTGACATAGACCCCTTTTTTTTTTTTTTTTAGGATCCCTGATAAACTACCTGCTAAAAACTTCACTTAGGTTGGAGAAAACAATAAAGGAACTTAAAAGCTTTTAAAAGTGCATTGAAGAAAGAAAGAATTTAACAAATTAATGCCAAAGCCATTAAGATGGGTTTGTTAGAGTGTACAAGATGAAAGTGATCGTGAGCGTGTATACAGGTGCACTAAAGATGAAACAGAACTACATTAAAGTACAGGTACTGTACAGCTCACAACTATCATCCTACCGAGCTAGGAAGTTCTTTAACAATACAATCATAGCCATCATAGGTGACAAGCATGCACAAATACAAAATACTCCAAGTAAATAAGCATCCCCACACCTAAAGTTGTACATTGTCCTCAATGTACCTAAGTCAGCAGAATAATGTGAGGGATGAAAATGATAAGCAAAGAATGGGGGTGAAAAAACTTCGCTGATTCCTTGGTGTGATTCTCAGTTGTTCCACTTGGATCAGGAGTATATCACCTAAGGAGGGTGACACAAGTAAAGCTCCCAAAATTAAAAACCCTGAAAAGAACAAGGAGCTTATCATCATTCAAAGTTTTTCAAGAGGAAAAAGAAATAAAGTAAGGAAAAGAGAGCTCCAACATAAATAACAAAAGAGTTTAGTAGGGATGAACCCTAGCTAACTCAAAAGTACAAGTCTGAACAACAAACAACAACGAACAAAAGAGAGAAAATAAGCAAGGTCGTGTCATGGGTCTAAAGTGATGATGCGGCGCAAGTAGTGGCAGCAGAGGTCGATGAGGATGAGCTGCGAACAATGGTTAGGAGCTCGGATAGGTCGCGCTAAATCCGCTGCTGTGCAGTGATGATCTCCCTCTGTCCTCGCTCAAGGCTCTGAATCTGCTGCTGGACCTCAGCGCGAAATGACTCAAACCTGGCTGTCAACGATGGCGAACTCCCCCCAGCATCCTGGTCAGGCTCTGACTCAGTCTCAGTATCATGTGAAGTGGCTCGGTCCTGTGAGTGTGATCCTTGCCACTGGGTAAGGCGATAAATGCTTCCCCGCTTCTCAAAGATCCCAATGGAGACGAGTGTTTGTATCCCTAAGGGAGCAATAGATCCTATCACTGTCATGCCTCTGGTGTGCTCAATAAGTCCCATGCCCCGGATAAGTCGAGTGATGTAGGGTCCAGCGAAGATAGCGCCCAAACGAACAAACTTACAATGATGGGAAAGGGTATCTGCTATCAAGTGTCCCATATGGATAGGTTGACGCTCAATGATGCTGTAAAGCATAGTCAGATCGTGGCGCGTCACTACCCCAGTAGAGTCAACTCTGCCCCCAATACTCCTAGTCAGAAGAGCATGAATAATACGATGAGCAGGGTTTGTGAGTTGGGATGCCTTCCGTGTTCTAGAGCTAGCAGAGATGGAATGCCAATAAGATGTGTTCGCTTTCAACTGTGGGACTTCATCAATGGATTGCTTAAATGCGGATGATCGTAGTTGAGCTTCTGTATATAGCCCCAAATACACACCAATATCATCCTCCGAAACTCGGTGTTTCTTTCCAAAAGCCCGAAAAGTGACATGGTTTGATTGGTGGGTGAACGGATATGCGTTGACCATCTCTATGGAGCTAAGGACTTCCAAGGTAAGTTCCTTGAATGTGGCTTCTTCAATCGAAAACAATCTATCCCAACTACCATGGGAAACAAGCTCCAACACCGTGCCATCTAATCCCAAAGTGCTCAAAGCTTCCCAATCAATCTTCCTCACCGTACCGAACCCTTTTCGCGATAAGAGTGCAAAACGAGTCTTATGTTCTTCCTTGGAAAATTACGGTTCATGGACGGGAGGCGAAGGTTCCCTCCTAGGTCTCTTGGAAGCTAGTTTCTTGATTGGCATCCTATAGAAACAAAGTAGAGATCATCCAACTAATTTACAAGCAAAATAAGCACCAAAAAAATGAAGAAATCCAAGAAAAAGTGCATTGCTACAGTAATTTCGGAAAAAAATTTTAAGAACTTTGCTTGTAGAAGTAGCCAAAAAATTTTACAAACTAAGAAAAATACTTTGATCAACATTAAGCATTCACCAACCAACAAAATTTTAAGAAATTTTAGCCATAAAAACAAGAAAAAATCAAAGTTTTGAGTGAGGTGCCATACTCTTGCCCTAGAGTAAAGTGAGTGAATCCAAATGGTAAATCCGGCCAAAAGCTTGCTCAAACTCCAAATTTTTGTCACCAAGATGGAAAAGAGGAGGAGGAGAGCAAACTAGAGCAAAAAAAATGAGTAAAAACGATGGAGAAATGAGGGAGAAACGGTTGGAAGAATGGGGAAGAAGAGTGAATAGTATAAAGCCCCAAACTTGCCCTTTTTATGCTCTATCGGGTGGTCTTGCCGACCATCCTTACTGCCGCATGGATGGTCGGCAAGAAGCTCGGGATGAGTCCTGCCGACCAAGATTACAGCCGCAAGGATGGTCGGCAAGAATCTCTGTTTGCACCGCTTCTTTCTCCACTCTTTCGACACATCAACCATCGATGAAACCTTGAAAAATATGGCCGGAAACATCATTTAAACTCTCAAAACATCAAGATGCATGCATCTAGAACAAGAATTCTTCAAAAACCACATGACAAACAAGTTAACAAAAAGGCGAAAGAATCAAGACAAACGACGAAAAGTACAACTACACATGAACCACTACTAAAAACATAAGTAAAATAAGAAAACACAAACAAGAAAATGAATACGGTAAATGAAAGGGACTTGGGTTGCCTCCCAAGGAGCGCTTTTTTAACGTCATTAGCTTGACGTGCATTACCTAAAAAGCTCATGGTGGAACAAATGGAGGGAAGTTACCTCCAACCTTTGGAACCGGGTTGCCGCTCGGAAAATATTGTTTCAAACGATATCCATTGACTTTAAAAGTACCTTTTGTTGGATGGTAAATCTTGACGGCCCCGTGAGGAAACACTTGTGAGACTGAAAATGGTCCATACCATCTTGATTTCAATTTTCCCGGAAAAAGTTTCAATCGAGAGTTAAAAAGTAACACTTGGTCCCCGACTTGAAAGTGTTTAGCTTGTTTAATGTGTCGGTCATGGTATTCCTTTGTCTTCTCTTTATACCGTACTGAACTCTCATACGCCACCGATCTCCATTCATCTAGTTCATTTAACTGGAATTTTCTCTTGTGGCCTATTAGATGGGGGTCAAAATTCAATTGCTTTATGGCCCAATAAGCTTTATGCTCCAATTCGACGGGCAAGTGACAAGCCTTCCCATAGACCAACCTATACGGAGTTGATCCAATAGGTGTCTTAAATGCTGTTCTGTATGCCCAGAGTGCATCATCAAGTTGATCCGCCCAGTCCTTCCTATAATGACTCACCGTTTTTTCCAAGATTCTTTTTAATTCCCTATTGGACACCTCGACTTGACCACTCGTTTGGGGATGGTATGCAGTTGAGATTCTATGTGATACCCCATATCGTTTCAAAACTTTTTCAAGTTGGAAGTTACAAAAGTGTGTGCCCCGGTCACTAATGATTGCCCTTGAGGTACCGAATCGTGAGAACAATTTCTTGAGGAATTTTACCACGACCCTTGCATCGCAAGATGGAAGTGCTTGTGCCTCCACCCATTTGGAGACATAATCCACTACCACAAGGATAAATTTGTTACCTTGAGAACTAGGAAATGGTCCCATGAAATCTATCCCCCAAACATCAAATATCTCGCAAACCTGATTCCACGTTTGTGACATTTCATCTCTTTTTGAGATGTTACTGGCTCTTTGGCACTTATCACAGTGTTGTACAAATGTTTGAGCATCTTGAAAAATTGTGGGCCAGTGAAATCCAGCATCGAGAACCTTTTTAGCCGTTCTGTTCCCACTCTAGTCCCCCCTGTCGGGCCCAAATGACAATGATGCAAGATGTCATGCTCTTCTTCGAATGAAACACATCTCCTCACGATTTGATCAGAGCAAACTCTAAACAAATAAGGATCCTCCCAGATATAGTGCTTCAAATCGGCAAAAAATTTTTTTCTTTGTTGATAAGTGAACCAATTAGGCATGATTTTTACTGCTAGATAGTTAGCAATGTCAGCGAACCACGGAGTCTCATCATCTGTCACTGTTTGAATACTACATAATTGTTCCACTGGGAATGTGTCGTTTATCCCTTCTCTCTTCAACTCCTCATCATTAGGCCCTTCAAGGCGTGATAAATGATCAGCTGCCAAATTTTCTGCCCCCTTTTTATCCCTTATCTCTAGATCAAACTCTTGTAGTAGAAGCACCCAACGGATCAGTGGAGGCTTGCCATCTGATTTATTCAACAGGTATTTGAGTGCAGAATGATCAGTATAAACAATTACCTTGGATAGCAGCAAATATGATCGAAATTTATCAAAAGCAAAGACCACCGCTAGCAATTCTTTCTCCGTGGTAGTGTAGTTCTCCTGTGTGTCATTCAAAGTCTTGCTTGCGTAATAAATAGGATGAAAGTGTTTATCCCGTCTTTGTCCTAATACTGCACCCACTGCATAGTCGCTTGCATCACACATCACCTCGAAAGGTAAATTCCAGTCCGGAGAAACCACTATTGGTGCTTCAACAAGTTTCCTTTTCAAGCAGAGGAAAGCATTCATGCAATCTTCATTAAACTCAAAACGAGCATCTTTTTCCAAGAGCTTTGTCAGTGGTCGGGCGATTGCCGAAAAGTCTTTGACGAACCTTCTATAAAACCCTGCATGTCCCAGAAAACTTCTGATTGCCTTCACTGAACTTGGAGGGGGTAGTTTTTCGATGGTGGAGACTTTCGCTCTGTCTACTTCAATTCCCCTCCTTGAAATCTTATGCCCGAGTACTATGCCCTCCTGGACCATAAAGTGGCATTTCTCCCAACTGAGGACTAAATTAGTCTCCTCACACCTTTTGAAGACCCGTTCGAGGTTTTTAAGGCATAACTCAAATGAATCCCCGAAGACCGAAAAATCATCCATAAACACCTCCATGATATCTTCCACCATATCTTCGAAGATTGTTAACATACATCTTTGGAATGTAGCCGGTGCATTACAAAGTCCAAAGGGCATTCGACGATACGCAAATGTCCCGTAGGGGCATGTGAAAGTAGTCTTCTCCTGATCTTCTGGGGCAATAGGAATCTGAAAGTATCCAGAAAGGCCGTCCAAGAAACAGTAGTAAGAATGTCCCGCGTGTCTGTCAAGCATCTGGTCAATGAAAGGTAAAGGGAAATGATCCTTCCTTGTAGCATCATTAAGTTTCCTATAATCGATACAGACTCTCCAACCTGTGACTGTTCTTGTGGGAACAAGCTCATTTTTTTCATTAGTGATGACTGTCATTCCTAATTTCTTTGCCACCACTTGCACTGGCCTCACCCAAGCACTATCGGAGATTGGGTAGATAATGCCCGCATCAAGCAACTTTATGACTTCATTCTTCACAACCTCCTTCATGTTGGGATTGAGTCTTCGTTGGGGAATTGCTGAGGGTTTGTGATTATCCTCCATAAGTATTTTGTGTGTACAAAAAGATGGGATGATTCCTCGAATGTCAGAAATCTTCCACGCAATTGCCTTTTTGTGCCTCCTCAGCATGTTCAAGAGTTGGTCCTTCTGTTCCGTTGTTAAATCCGAGGCAATGACAACAGGGAGTGTAGATTCTTCCCCCAGGAAAGCGTATTCTAGATGATCAGGGAGGGGCTTCAATTCTAGCTCTGGAGGTTCTTCAATTGATGACTTTACCCTTCCATAATTTCTAAGGTCACGCTCCTCGATCTCTTCCATTTCTTCTGAGTCACCATCACTGTTCAAGCTGCATTCCTTGGCTCGAAATTCTACCTCAAATGTATTCAAATCATCCCTCTGGATGTAATTCACCTCTTCTACTCTTTCAACTGTTGACTGAATTACCCCCTCCTTATCTGAACGGGTTAATTCGGGAGGACTCTTCAGACTAGTGTCTAGTTCCTCATGAATATAGTTGGACTGACTACTGGATGAGAGAATTTCAGTTGCCAACTTTCCCCAGTCTGATTCCAAATATTTATTGAAAATTGACTGAGCCCCTTGATTCTGTACAGATTGCATAAATGTATCCTGGCACAAATCTTCCTTCCGAAGATTATCGCTGAAAGCCATCTTTGTCACTCCGACACGGAGTCACAATGTTAGCTAACAACAAGAAATACAAAAGAGCAACAAAAAAAATACAAAGCTGGAATAATTACAAAATCTCAACAACCAAAAACAAGAAAACACAAAAACAAAACAAAACACACAACAAAAAGAAAGAAAAACAGAAGAAAAAGAAAAGGCTAAATCAACAAGCTTAAAGCTTTCCAAATATCCCTCGGTGATTCCCCGGCAACGGCGCCAAAAACTTGATCGATACGGAAAGTGTGAACACCCGCAAGCGCACGGGGTCGTCAAGTAATAAACCACTCGTGCACGCACGAGTGGGTCGTATTGCCAAGGGGCCCGAGGAGCTACCTTACTCACTTCTCACTTGTTGTTTAGCTCACCGATTCCATTTCAAGAGAATAAATAAGAAAGAAAACAAATAACAACAAGAGAAATTTTTTAAATAAATGCGACTGAATTAAAACACGGGGGATGCTCAGGGATGGAAAACAGTCATGGATGAGGATCCCCAAGGGGGCTACTCAAGTGAGTAAGATATTGGAGAAATTAAGTATGTGGCTAATTGGACCGCGAAAACCTAAACTTAGGTCAACCCGATGGTCACGGCAATTGACCTCTAACCCGGTACAAGAGTTGAATAAAGAATTTCTTCCACTCAACCTCTCACACGGTTGCAAGGCGAATGATGGATTACTCAAGTTAGGGTGGAAACACTAGTTAGTTTTCAACCATAGAAATGGAAGGGTACAAATACCCGATGGTCACGGCGTATTTATACAATAATCCGTTCCAAGTTTGGTAGAGTCTAGCACTAATGCAGTGGTCATGCTACAAAGTGCTACCAAGAATTTGATACATCAATTAAGCACATGTACCAAAACAATCAAGAATACCAAACAAGGATCACAACAAGCCAATCATACAATGAATAACTCAAATAATCCAAAACATCACAAGTTTTGCCCCCAAGGTTCACCTACATCCGGTGACCTTGGGGTTTAGTTGTTCATGTTCAACAAATCCACCAAACAAACCATGCAAATAACTAAAATAAACATGAGGAACACTCCCTCAAATGGTGAAGGTCGAATGCCGATTGAATCCCCGGAGAAAACCTTCCGAAGACGCCACTCGAAGGGGTGGCTTCCTTGAAGTGATGTCTTCAACCTCCAAACAATGAAATCCTTGAAGTGGATCCTCCAAGATCTTGCTCTCCCCACCTAAGAAAGCCCGGATTTCATCTCCTTTTGCCCTCCTAAATGGTGTGGAAATGATGTCTAAACCCTAGCCTTCTTTCTCCCCCAAAACTCTCCTCAAGAAGATGTAAAAAGTCCCCAAATAAATGCCCTAGATCGCCCTTAAAACCCCCAATCCCGATGGGTAAACGGCTCAGCAAACAGCCGGTATGCTGACCCCTCGGGATTTCTACTTTTCTGCCGAGAAGTCCGCGATGAGCTACAGTAACTGCTACAGCGAATGCTGCAGTACCGTGCTACAGTATTCTGTCTCAAAAACGCTGTTTTGGTGTCGAATTCGCTCCCCATCTTGTCGTCGAGTCCCCAGAGATTCTGGCTGGCCTGAAATACAAAGATAAAGCAATTTAGACCTAAAAGGGCATAGATCTAACAATAAAATGAAAAAATAAAATACAACATATACATGTAAAATACGTACTTTTAGACGTTTATCAGCCTTCGATGACTTCGATTCGGCAAGGTGTGCCCTAGGCTTGGAGGAAGGATCCGTGGAGAAGAAGAAACAGCCCTCATATTCCATCAACACGAAGCTTAAGGGGGTTTTCTTTATGGATTTCTTGCACTTATCTTCAATTATTTTGTTGAACTTGTATTGCTCCATGGAGGGCTAAACCCCTAGTGGGTACTTGGACTTGTAAACCCTAGGTTTTCTATGTTTCATTGACTTTAATGTTTTTTTTCAATTTGAGTTTAAATTTGAGTTTCAATCTTGTGTGCATAATTGTTTCTCCCTTAGAGTGACACTAGGGTTGAGGGCTAATCCAATCATCCTTTTGACGAGTGACCATCACCATTAGGATTAGATTAACCAAGATTTAAGAGGGTCGAGAGAGTGAGTTGAGAGGTAGCGACACGTCCCCTTTCCCCTCCGGTGTGGTTTTCCCTACCTTCTTATTCCAAGTATTACCTTCGATCTCAAAGAGAGTTAGGCGTTGAGAGAGGCCTTTCCGCCGGGACTTATTTGTGATTAGGGATCTTTCGCCTGGACCAAAGGGATTGATCTATAGTTGGGAATAGGGTTTACCGCTTGGAATCCCTAGAGCGTGTCGCAGTCATACGTGGTGTGAGGTGTCGAGAGTCTTCTCTCCGCCGGGACCTCGTAGGGGACTAGTCAAGGTTGACCTTAAATTTGGGACCTTGTATCTTTGGATTCCACGACTCTTAAAATCTCTATTGAGTAAGAGTATTTGAAATCTTGCACTTGAAACAAGGAACCTAGGGGGAGCAGTGTCCGAGTACCCCATATTTATCTCGATCTTTTCCTACACTCTAGCTTTAACTTTCCGTTCTTAATTTCTGTTTTTAATCACTTTTTAATCACAACAACAATCGGTTTTCTTTGGCTACCTATCGAAGTGTTTTTGTTTCTATCGTCTACTCCCTGTGGATTCGACTACCCACCCGTTGGGTACTTTATTACTTCGACACCCGTGCACTTGCGGAACACACACGCAAGGGTGTGTCAAGTTTTTGGCGCCGTTGCCAGGGAGTTAGGCGTTTTAGGAACTCGTATACTTTGTTTCGTTAGTCATTCGCTTTATATTCTGTTCCACACTTTTTGTTCTTCCATTGTTCTGATTTTGTTTTCTTTTCTTGATTTCAGCTCCAGGTTATGACCCGTGGACACCCCTCGACATTAGTTAAAGGTGATCCAGAGATTGAGAGAAGACTATATAGACGGGGAAGACAACCTGAACAAGAACAGAATTATCAAGCTGAAATAGAAATTGAAGAGTCCGCAAATATGGCTGGACAAAACGAGCAACAGCGGACACTTTCAGATTTTGCTAGGCCGACTATCCGTGGCACACAATCAAGCATAGTCAGGCCACCAATTGTAACTAACAACTTTGAGCTTAAACCGGGGTTCATTCAGATGGTACAACAATCCGCACAGTTCAACGGGTTGGCAGATGAAGACCCGAACAATCACATAGAGAATTTTTTGGAAGTGTGCGACATGCTGAAGATAAATGGAGTCACAGATGATGCCATCAGATTGAGAGCCTTCCCATTTTCCTTGAAGGGGAAAGCAAAACAGTGGTTGCAGTCTCTACCTAGAGCGTCGATCACTACGTGGGAAGAGATGGTTGAGGCCTTCCTTGCTCGATATTTCCCTCACGGGAAATCGGCAAAATTTGGAAATGAGATTTCCTCGTTCATGCAGTCGGAACTGGAGTCTCTTTTCGAGACATGGGAAAGGTTCAAGGATCTTCTGGGCAAGTGTCCTCAACACGGGTTCCCTGAGTCGATGGTCATCCACACCTTCTACAATGGGCTGAACCCAAGCACAAGACAGTTACTTGATGCCGCAGCAGGAGGTATCTTAGTAAGAAAGACCCCCGAAGCTGCCCGCCAACTGATAGAAGAAATGGCTATGAATAGCTACCAGTGGAATGCTCGAGACAAGAGGAAAGTGGCGGGTATTCATGAAGTTGATGCAGTAACATTTCTAGCAGCTCAGGTTGAAGCATTAAGCAAGAAGTTAGACACTTTGGCAGGCCCGTCTAGAATGGCTACAGTGATGAGTTGTGATTTTTGTGGAGGAGGGCATGTTTCATCTGATTGCCCCATCTCAGTGGTTGGTGCTGCACCTGTTGAGCAAGTGGATTTTGTGGGGAATGCCAAACGAGGTCAAGGGAATCCCTATAGCAACACCTACAATCCGGAGTGGCGAAATCACCCGAACTTTGCATGGAGCAACCAAGGGCAACAAAGGCCCTCTACACCCCCCGGATTTCAGCAACCCCAACAACCAAACATAGAGGGCCGAGTTTCAGGGCTTGAGAGCCGAATGACGGACTTGGAGAAAGCATTAACCAAGTTCATTCAGTCCTCAGACACGCGCTTCCAAGGCGTGGAGAGTACACTTCACAACCACACAGCCTCGTTACATAACTTGGAAAATCAGGTGGGACAGATTGCGAAGTCTTTATCTGAGCGACCTCAAGGAAATCTCCCGGGGAATACAGAGACAAACCCAAGAGAGCAGCTGAAGGCAATCACTCTGAGGAGTGGTCGTGAGGTTGAGGGTAGACTCCCTGCTGAAGAGGTTTTTCATGTTCCTGCTAAGGAGAAAGACAAGGAGAAGGGTAAGGAAAAGGAGGTAGCACCTGCACCATACAAGCCAAGAATTCCTTATCCTTCAAGGCTGAAGAGTGATCAAAATGATGAGCAATACAAGAAGTTTCTGGGCCTTTTCAAGCAGCTGCACATTAATATCCCTTTTGTGGAGGCTTTGTCTCAAATGCCTCGGTATGCAAGGTTTTTGAAGGACCTCTTAACCAATAAGAGGAAATTGGAAGAGGGCGCAGCGGTGATTTTGGACGCATCTTGTTCAGCTGTTTTGCAGAAGAATTTACCTAACAAGATAAAAGACCCCGGAAGCTTCATCATCCCATGTAACATTGGGAATTTGGGTGAAGAGAAGGCATTGGCAGACTCAGGAGCCAGTATCAATGTCATGCCTTACTCCTTCTTCAAGAAACTGGGACTGGGAGAGCCAAGGCCCACTCGGATGACCTTACAACTAGCTGACCGTTCCGTTCGTCATCCGAGAGGCATCATTGAGGACGTCCTAGTGAAAGTGGACAAATAAATTTTCCTGCTGACTTTGTAGTTCTTGATGTGGATGAGAATGTCGACGTACCTCTGATACTTGGAAGACCTTTTCTGCGTACTTCCAGGGCCCTTATAGACATGGACGGTGGAGAGATGACATTAAGGATTGGAGATGAAAACCTGACCTACCGCCTTGCTGAAGCCATGAGACATTCCTTCGACTTTGATGACACTTTGTATTTTCTTGACACTACTGACGAGTTAATTGATGATTTTGTGCAGGAAAATTTTTGTCCGGACCCACTGGCGGGATGGCTAGATTAAGAGGTAGGTGAAGAACCCCCCGCAGGTATGGTAACTAAATTTATCAAAAAGATAAAGAGAGTAAGACATCGTCGCAAGAAGCAACCCAGCAATTCTGCGGATGGACCTTCAGAGATTAAGAGTGATACCTCCTCCGTTGGTAACAATTCCTATTCTTCACACTCTACTTTGAAAAAGTTTGGCTCATCATGTTTGAAGATTTCAGGCAATGGAGGAGTCCCGCTCCATGACCCCCCTTGATTTGAGAAATAGGTACGTCAAGCTAGTGACGTAAAACAAGCGCTCATTGGGAGGCAACCCAATTTTTAATTTCTTGGCTTTTTTTTTAGTTAGTTTTTAATTTCTGCAGTTGAGTTTTGGTTTGTTTTTATTTTTCTGTGATTTCATCTCCAGTGTAGTACAAGTTTTATTTGAGATGTGAAAAATCGTGTTTTTCATCGTTTCTAGTAAGTTTGAGAGTTTCTCCTTTGAATTTGATGAGATTTGAGCCACATTCTTGTTTGATTTCAATTTCTGCAGTTTTCCATGTGTTTTCAATGAATTTGGCAGAGTTTGGAACAATTTTGGGGAAAAAAATGGAAACACATGGCCATGTGGAATTTCCACATGGCCATGTGGCTGGATTTTTGTGGGTTTTCTATCATCCAGAGAATCCACATGGCCATATGGAATTTCCACATGGCCATGTGAAAAATTTGGAGCTCATTTGGTAAAGATTGAATTTTCACATGCCCATGTGGAAACTCCACATGGGCATGTGAGTACTATTCATGAGCTGCAGATTTTCAATCCAGGGAACTCCACATGGCCGTGTGGATTACTTAAACAAGAGAAGCTTGCTTCTCTTCATCTTCTCCTTCGCGCCCTTTCATCTTCAAACGTCTCCACTCCAAAGATCGCGACCAAACCTCTTCTCCTTCCATTTCCTCACCTATTTATAGGATTTGTGGGCTTTCTTGAGCATTATCTTGTGTGATTCATCATCATCTTCTCCGGTAAGCTCCTTTCTCTCTCTTCTTGCCATGAATCTTTAATATTTCGATTTGGGTGATAGATCTTGTGTTTTAGCATGTTGTTTTCATGAAAAATACCTAGTTTCATGTTGTAAACACTTTTGCTCAAAGTTCCATGTCTTTGTAAGGCTCGATTTGGATCAACCATGGCCTTTTGGCCATGGTCGAAGATCCACACGGCCGTGTGGATTTGCGGGTTGGTTTGTCTTGTGTCCCGAGAGTCGACACGGCCGTGTGGAAATTCCACACGGCCATTTGAACTTCTGGGAAGTTGTTTTAAGGCCCGAAATGATTCGCTTGCCTCTCTTATGCGCAGGAATGGCTCCAAGGACCAAGAAAGTCGCACACAAACGTCCTCGTGAGCTTCGTGACTTCTCGCCCGAGGTTTTGGAGTTCGTCGTGCCCGAACATCAAGTCCGACTTGAGCCCCTCTCAAAGCTCAAGTTTGGCCAAACGCGAACCCCTGATTTACACACACTAGCGGCGAGAGAGCATGCCCAAGCGGAAGAGTTGACGAATGAAGTTTGAGAGTTGATCACCGTGGGGGGTTGGAACAAGTTGTTGTACATTAAAGACCCGGCCACTCGGGACATCACTCTTGAGGTCCTTGCGTCCTTCGAGTTCGATCGCTCACACACGGACTACCACCGGGCCGACACCAAAGCATGAGCATGAGCATGACGGACTTCTCCGTCGCCCTCGGCCTGTACGACAAAGACTTCACCCATACAGAGGAGTACACACAACTGCCTGTTGATTTTCCATTTCGTGTGACTCCTAGCCGGGTTTGCAAGATGCTATGCGGCGACATTTTTTTATGAGCCCGGTTCGACAAAGGCCTCCTTGCTCCTTCACCCGGCCCACAGGTATATGCACGCTATTCTTAGCAGGTCAATCAATGGGCGAGGCGATAGCACCGGCGTACTTGGGCGGCTGGACCTGCTATATCTGTACTCCATGGTCCAAAGCCTGCCCCTGCACCTGGGATATGTGGTAGCGGATTATTTGAGGCACCCGGGACAGTACGCACGGGTCGGAGTTCTGTTTTCCGGCCCTTACATTACTCGTCTCATCAGAGGGATGGGCCTGATTGAAGCTGTCCGTGGAGCAGACAAGGTGATCATCCCCTCTCCACTAGGCCTTGAGACTTTGCGCATGATGGGCATGGTGAAGAGGGCCGCTCCGGGCAGGTATGTACTTGTTGTCCCTATCCCAGACGAGTCCGAGGAGGAGAGCGAAGAGGAAGAAGACACCGAGGCTGGACCTTCATCGCAGGGCGCACCTATGGAGGCAGAGCACACCCAAGCAGCAGAGGAGGTGCCACCGATGTCAGCACGCGCATCTCCTCCATCTTACGATCGCATCGACAGATTGGAGAGTGCTGTGGGGGTCCTCCAGACTGATCTTGCAGCTATGAGGATGACTCAGGCAGCGAACCATACGGAGGTGCTTTCTCGCATGGCCGAGTATCACGCTGAGGTGATGGCGCGCTTCACCGCACTTCAGCAGATGATGGCGAGAGACTCCGACTCCACCGCGTCGCCCGCACCCCGAGCACCCCATGCATCCCCCGCATCACCAGCAGCACCAGGAGATGATGACGCTTGAGGCGTCTTTCTTTTAGTAGTTTCTTTTTCTTGTACTAGTTTATTTTCTTGTCGCTTTTTCTCTGTTACTCAGAAAGGGTTTACCTTCTAAGCTCTATCTTACTGCTTTCAGTTGTAGTTTGTTTGTTTCGAGTTTAAGCGTGAACGTCATGCTTATAAACTCTCGTTCTTTATCTTTTTTGTTGAGCTTTACTGAACCCCTTTTGTGATGTGCAGATGGTCATGTCAGTCCTGTGTTGAGGAATAGTCATAGGCACGGCCATGAGGATTTTCCACATGGCCATATGAGCTTCACAACCCGTCACAGCTTCACTTCCCCCGTTTGCAGCTCCACTCAAATTCTACATTCGGAGCCAAGGGGAGTGTCGTTTTTAATCCCCACGCCCTCATGTTTTATTTATATTCTGTTTTTGTATGCTTGCATGAGTACAATGAGGGCATTGTACATCTTAAGTGTGGGGGGGAGTTCACGTTGCACACGTTCTCTATGTATGTATGCTCATCACTCATATGCTCATCTAGCCAATGATAGTTCAGCTTAAAAGGCAAGGATTGCAGTCTGGAATTTAGGAGAATTTTAAACATCGTTTGTACTCATGCTCTAGTTTACTCGAAAAACATAGAAATTTTTTGTCTGATTGCATTGCTTACACCTTTCTTGCTCTATTAATCCTGATAACTCTAGTTCAGTGCCGAAAGGACCTTAGTTTTCTTTATTTTGAAAACAAAAAAAGGGAAGAATGCCTTTATTTGTTTACTTGTTTTCGGAGTGGAAAGAGCTACCACCTATGTTGTATGCAGCTACTCTCATAAGTCGGATACTAGCTATGCCCTAATGAGAGAAAGAGTTATCTAATAGGCTGTGTGAAAGTAACACTCCCAGGTGGAAAGAGCTACCAACTCAAAGCGTGAAAGCCGCCCAAGAGGCATCTTGGGAAATGGCTACCTTCGAGGTTGTGTGCAGCTACTGCCTATTCTTTGTCCTCAAATAAATCCTTTTCAATTAGAACTTTTAAGAGTAAACTCGGGGTTGGCATGAGTAAGTATACACACACACACGCAGTCAGATTCTATTTTCTTTGTGCTTTGAGTTTTTGCTAGAGCATTGGTTTTTACCTTTCTATGTTGCAAATTGTTCCTTTGTTTAAGAATGCTCTCCTTACATACTTTTTGGTGAACTTAAGGCTAAGCACTTCAACCACTCTACTTGTGGATTTTATTGTATAAATTTTGCTTGGGGACAAGCAAAATCTTAAGTGTGGGGGAGTTTGATAAGTGCTTGCATGTACATATTATTTGAGATATTTTTCCATGCATGAGCATCACATTTTTCAGGTTATATTTCTCATTTCGTGTGTTTTTGTGTTCTTTCATGCAATTAGGGTTCTGAAGCAGATTTATGCGAAGAAAAGCAAAAGTAGGTCATGATGGTACCGAGTGGAGTTCTTTTGTGCAAATACAAAGTTCAAGATGCAAATCGGGTCAAACAAGAGAGTATGTGCCAACTTCTAAAGGTTTCGAGACAATTTTTGTAGAAGGACACGAAGGCAGTCATGCTCGCTCGTTCTGATTTTATCGAAGATTTCAAAAGCTCTCCAAGGGTTTTTCGACATCAAGAAATGCCTCATGACCTACCACGCGATCGTGTGTCCGTTCGTGTGGCCTCAGAAGAAAAAACGGGCGAAATCGGGGACCTATAGATGCAGTTTTATAGAGGCTGAATTTCCACATGGCCGTGTGGAATTTCCACATGGCCGTGTGGACCCTCGATCTTTGCCAGTTTAAAGGCCGTTCTGAAGCATTTTAAAGGGGACTTTTTCCTAACTTTGGGAGGAGGTTCGGCTAGGGTTTGAGAGGGTTTTTGCTGCGTTTTGGGGGCGTTTCTTCACCGATTTCAACAACGATTCCTTCCAAGGAGTGCTATTGGGGGAGCCTTCGATGACTTCGATTCGGCAAGGTGTGCCCTAGGCTTGGAGGAAGGATCCGTGGGGAAGAAGAAATAGCCCTCATAAGCCATCAACACGAAGCTTAAGGGGGTTTTCTTTATGGATTTCTTGCACTTATCTTCATTTATTTTGTTGAACTTGTATTGCTCCATGGAGCGCTAAACCCCTAGTGGGTACTTGGACTTGTAAACCCTAGGTTTTCTATGTTTCATTGACTTTAATGCTTTTATTCAATTTGAGTTTAAATTTGAGTTTCAATCTTGTGTGCTTAACTGTTTCTCCCTTAGAGTGACACTAGGGTTGAGGGCTAATCCAATCATCCTTTTGACGAGTGACCATCACCATTAGGATTAGATTAACCAAGATTGAAGAGGGTCGAGAGGGTGAGTTGAGAGGTAGCGACACGTCCCCTTTCCCCTCCGGTGTGGTTTTCCCTACCTTCTTATTCCAAGTATTACCTTCGATCTCAAAGAGAGTTAGGCGTTGAGAGAGGCCTTTCCGCCGGGACTTATTTGTGATTAGGGATCTTTCGCCCGGACCAAAGGGATTGATCTATAGTTGGGAATAGGGTTTACCGCTTGGAATCCCTAGAGCGTAGCGCGATCATACGTGGTGTGAAGTGTCGAGAGTCTTCTCTCCGCCGGGACCTCGTAGGGGACTAGTCAAGGTTGACCTTAGATTTGGGACCTTGTATCTTTGGATTCCACGACTCTTGAAATCTCTATTGAGTAAGAGTATTTGAAGTCTTGCACTTGAAACAAGGAACCTAGGGGGAGCAGTGTCCGAGTACCCCATTCTTATCTCGATCTTTTCCTACACTCTAGCTTTAACTTTCAGTTCTTAATTTCTGTTTTTAATCACTTTTTAATCTCAACAACAGTCGGTTTTCTTTGGCTACCTAGCGAAGTGTTTTTGTTTCTATTGTCTACTCCCTGTGGATTGGACTACCCACCCGTTGGGTACTTTATTACTTCGACACCCGTGCACTTGCGGAACACACACGCAAGGGTGTGTCAGGGAGCCGCTCTCACCATCACAAGGGGAATGTTGCGCGAATGGTAGATCAATCGGGAGGAGAATCCATTACATCGTAAAGCCTCAGATAGTCGTAAGGATGCAAGAAATTAGAGAGTTTTCAACTTCTTGTGTATTAATTTCTTTGGCATTTATTCTTTTGTCTAACCTCATGAGGGGCTAAACTCTCTTAGGGAGCCCTGAGGGGAATATTCTGATGTTGTAGCTTGAACTTGATTACTCTACTTGCAGTATTTATGAATGTCTTGTTCCTTGCATTAAATCTTGGTTGTTGGCTATCTTGAATGTTTGTTGAGTCGTTAAATGCTTGAATGTTTGCTTATCTTAACTTAGCTTGTGAATCTTATTGATAGTTGCAAGAAGTGAGATTTCAACTTAAGGTTCAACAACACTGTGAGCATCATTCTCCTAGCACGACTAGATTTTAGAACTGAAGATATCTGTGATAAGTACTGAGAGAGTCCAAGTTTGTGAAAATCAGGAATACAACCCCGGGGCCCCATCTCCTCCATCGAGCCAATCCTTACCTTTCCCTTAGTGCATTACCTCCTCTTAAATCTCTCTCAGTCCAACTTAGAGTCAGTTAAACCCTTCTTCAATTGATTAGATACTAAGCAGAATGACAGTATTAGAAGATACACCAGTCCCAGTGGATACGACTACCCGACCTTAGGGTACACTTTATTACTAGTACGACCCGTGCACTTGCGGATACGCAAAGGGCGTATCAATGAATCAACTTCACTAGCCGCTCTTCTTAGCAAATTTGCTAATTTCTTGACTGATCTAAATAATGAAAATAGCCAAGGTATTTTCACTGCTTTTATTAAAGCATTAGAAATTAGTAATTTGCATGATTTATGGGTTGTCGATTCTGGAGCAACTGATCATATGTCAAATAAAGTAACTCATATTCATGATACCAAGGCCTACCAGGTATACGACTTGGCTACAAGGAAGGCCCATGTATCAAGAGATATTGTTTTCGAAGAAGAGAAGCAATGGGACTGAAGTTCAGTAGATGGCATGCAGTCCACCAGGAAAGGTGATGTGCTCATTGTTGAGTATTTTACTCACCTTGATGCAGGCACCAATGAAGATACTGATAGGCAGCTGTAGCCAACCACACTATCAGGGGCTACTGGATAAATGCCCTAAGAGTCAGCAACTTCTATCGGATCTGCCACGGCAATCGTGACAACTACGCCGGGCTCCACATCTTCGACAACTGATGGGCCTCGCCGGTATAGGTCGCTACAAGAGATGTACCATGTGACCACACGGGATTAACCTTGATGATGAGGTCGGGCTATGCTTACTCGATGCCGAGGAGCCTACAACTCTTGTAGAAGCAAAAGAACAAGCATGTTGGACGCATGCAATGGAAGATGAACTAGCTGCCATTGAAGAAAACAACACTTGGAAGATGATGGATCTTCCTGAAGGCAGTATACTGATTGGTTTCAAGTGGGTTTATAAGACAAGTGGGTTTATAAGATTAAGAAAGACTCAAAAGGGGTTGTAGTAAAGCACAAGGTAAGGCTAGTAGAAAAGGGCTATGTGCAGCGCAAAGGAGTGGGTTTTAATGAGGTATTTGCACCCGTAGCAAGACTTGAGATAGTGAGATTACTCTTAGCTTTAGCTGCAAAAAAGCTTGGATGGTGCACCATGTGGATGTAAAGTCAGCTTTTCTTAAAAGAGAGCTAGAAGAAGTGGTGTACGTCTGTCAACAACTCATTTATGAGAAGAAGAATAATGAAGAGAAGGTGCTCAAACTTAGAAAAGCATTGTATGGTCTTCGTTAAACCTCCCGAGTGTGGTATTCAAAGCTGGATAGAAGTCTTGCATGACTTGGTTTTGAAAGGAGCCCACTTGAACATGCAGTCTATAAGAGATGAACCAGTAAGTCAAGGTTGCTTATTGGAATTTATGTCGATGATTTAATCATCACTCGGTCCAATCCTAAGGAGATCAAAAGGTTCAAGAGGCAGATGATAGAAAAGTTTAACATAAGTGACTTAAGGTTACTCACTTACTACTTAGGAATCAAGGTATGCCAAACCTCACATGGAATTTCACTATGCCAGTCAGGTTATCCCTTAAAGATACTAGAGAGGACTAGAATGGTTAATTGTAACTCATGTCAAACCCCCATGGAGCCAAGACTCAAGTTGAGCAAGAACAGTGAGGATTCACTAGTTGATGTAACTTTCTACTGTAGTATTATTAGGAGTCTGAGATACTTCTTGAACATAAGGCCGAACATTGCATACGCCATCTGCATCGTGAGTCGGTTCATGGAGAAACTGACCTCTCAACACTTGACTTCGGAAGGAACCTGGTTACATGTGTTTCACAAAAGCAAAAGGTGATGGCATTGCCATTTTATGAGGCTGAGTACATAGCAGCCACAACTGTAGCTTGTTGAGGTTTCTGGCTCAATCGTTTGCTAGCGGATATTAGAGGACAAGCAGAAGAAGAAGTGGTTCTCAAAGTGGATAACAAATCAGCAATATCAATTTGCAAGAACCCAGCTCATCATGATCGAGGCAAACACATTGACATCCATTATCATTTTATTGGAGAGTGCGTGGAGAGTGGAAAGATAGCAGTGGACTATGTCACAACTGAAGAGCAACTTGCCAATATCCTTATGAAGTCACTCGGTCGCGTGAAATTCCTAGTGACGTGTGACAAAATTGGACTACAAGCTATGAAGTGAAGAAGACAAGATTAAGGAGGGACTGTTGAGTTTAATCTTATTTATTTCCTTATTTTTCCATGATGTTTGAATGTGTCACTTGTTTCATTGTGACCTAGATGTATCACTCATTTAATTGGACGTAATGCATGTGTTTGCATGTAGGTAGTAGTGCTTCTAGGAGTCATGTGCCTGTGATTTAATAAGGTTGTGGTCCCCATGTATTTATTTAGTAGATAAGGATGTGGTCCCCATGTATTTAGGAGATGAGGTTGTTGAGATTCTATAGATTGATAATATAAAAAAAAGGAAAAAACTGAGAAGGGTTGTAGAGTTTTTGCGCCACATACTCGTCGCTTATTTTCTTTTCTCGAGTCTCAGTGAATTGAACTACCACATTTGTGAGCGTGGAGTGTATTCTGGGTGATAAGTATTGATAAGTGTCTAAATGTAGTTGCTTTTCATATATATATATCGTATTCACTTTGCATGTATTTTGTGAGGTTTGATGTCCGTTTTGCACTTAATCGTCTGTTATTTGCTTTGTAGGGCATAAGGAAGCCATGGAGAACAAGAATATATCATTTAGGCAAAAAGAGAAGAAAACAGGAATTTCATACTACCCCTATACTACCCAGTATGGGGGCCGTATGCACTGTAGCAGTGTAATGATTTGGAGTTCTGCCTAGATTTCCATACTACCCAGTATACGGGGCCGTATGCACCCCGTATGAATCGCGAATCGATGGGTATAAATACTAACTTTTACGGCAGAATAGGGGACTTTTTGGCTAAACTTTTCGGAGGACTTTTGTTGGACTGTTTTTGGGACGATTTTGAGAGATCTCTTGGGAGGTTTTGGGCGACCTTGGGAAGGAGAAGAAGGGCAAGAAAGCTAGAAGATCATTCAAGCCCAAGGTCCAAGACCCTCAAGGCAAGAAGGCAACGTCATTGAAGGGGAGATCTACCACGATTTGAAGGAAGGAGACCCGCCGCTAGAGGAAGCGTCATTCGGCATTCCTTTGGCGGTGGAAGCATCATTCGGCATATTTTCTACCTCCTCCTCCACCATTTCATCTAGGGAGTGTCAATTATGCTTTTCTTGTGTGTTTTACTTGATTGTATTGCTTGTTGTAGGATGATGACACACTAGACCCCAAGGCCACCGGGTGTTGGTGAACCTTGGGGGGTTTTATCATGTATTTTGGATGATTGCTTGTTAATTCCATGCTTGGGAAATTTTGAGATCTAATCCATTGTTTTCATGCTAAGTGCTACATTAAGGAGAAATCCGTAGCTCTTTTATGAGTGATGCATGTAGATGTGACTTGCTCGCATGTATTAGATCATGAATGGATTAGAAGGGGACACTTGTATCATCACACTGAGAAATCGGGTGTTTGGTAGCCCTCCATGTAGGTTTAATCCGAAGAAGAGTAGGTTTACTCCTAAGTGAGATTTCCTCGTACTTATTGCAATCGTAGGAATGTGGATTTGGAAGAAATTCCTATCTTTGTTCCTATGGGATTAGGGTTCAATCGCCGAGAAATTGGGGTTGTTCTAATCTTGGAATCTCATGGTCCATTTTACCCTTGCATCTTTTATTCATCATCCATGTTTCATGATAACCCCTCAAGGGGATCCACATCCATAGGCCTTTGCATTTCATTGAGTTTCTTGCTTGCTTATTACTTGTTCTCTCTAATTTGTTCTTAATCTTGTTTTAAATTTTAATTGCACCTAGTAGAGTAAATTCCATCACTTGAGATCTTAGGCTAGATAATAGGTCAAGAAGGAGTAATAGGAGATCCTTAGCCCCGTGGAATACGATCCTTGTGTTTTCGCACAAGGTATTACTTGGCGATCCCGTACACTTGCGGGGAAGCAATCAAGTATACAATTGTGCGTATTTTATATATTGAATTACATACTTATTGAGTTAGTATTCGAGTAATTTAGTGGAATACTAGTCTAAATCAAGTATGAATTATCTTCGCAGACACCAAGTGTAGATTAAAGCCAAAGGAGAGCCAAAGTAAGCAAATAGAAATAGAAACATCAAAGATGGCACACTCCTGATTCAACACTTAGAGAGCTGCAATGCTTACGGGTACCTTACGGCCAAGCTTATGGTCGTAAGCTAATCCAGAAGGCCTTGCGGGCATCCTTATGCCCGTAGGAGGAGAAGCCCCGCAATACAGAGGAGCTTACCGCCTGGACTTATGGCCGTAAGCGAGACCGTAAGTAGAAGACAGAGGCGTTTATGGGAGCAGCTTATGGCCGTAATCGGGGGCGTAAGGCACGAGGAAAGTTGAAACCCTGATGCTTACGGCCTAGCTTATATAAGCTTTTACTGAAGATGGATTAGGGGAGTTCAGTTTTAGGTTTTCCTTTAGTTTTGGAGAAAGAGTGGCTGGAGAAGGGAAGGGCTTAACTGCGAGATCAAGAGGCGATTTTTCTATCAAAAGGGCCAAGAATCCACATATCCCTCCATCAACACCACCTTCATCATCCGCTAGGGCATCATTGCAGTCAAGGGTTGTATTCCCCCAATGTCGAGCGGAATTTCAGGTCAATCCTTGTCTTCTTGGTTTCGAGGGAGTTTCTCATTTTATTTTCTCATTATGACAATAAACAATTGTAATTTCTTGATTTCATTGCTTTGCATTATGAGCTAATCCCTTTTTTGGGGAGCTTGGACTTGAATCCTAGGGGAATTGTTGAACTCTACTCTTATTCCTTGAATGCCAATTATTTGTGATGCTAAACCTTGGGAATGCATGTATGAATTAATGTATGTCATTTACATGTTGCGTGATTGTTGACGAGTGAAAACCCGCTGTTCGATTGGTTTAGCGTGCGGTGAAAACCCATCAGTTCTTAAGAACGGGCGTGCGGTGATAACCCATTAAAACCTTCGAATTAGCGTGTGGTGAAAACCCGTCTTACTATCACATTCCTGTTAAGATTACTTTCAATTGAGCAAGGATTGCCTATTTGAGTTAGCACTTCATCGTCTAAACCCCGAGGAAGTATTGTCCAATATATTCTTCTCACCAACTGATCTCCATAGCCTTAATTTTTTTCGATTTCTTAGTTTAATTTAGACTCATTAGAAATCATCATTTTTAGGCTAGATTTCATAAGCTGAAGGTAGTACTAGAGCTTTTGCTTCCTGAGGTTCAACAACCAGATCCCTCTCTGGGATCCACTTTATTACTTGGTAACCCATACATTTGCTGTGACGCAAGAGGTGTGTCAAGGTTTTGGCGCCGTTGCCGGGGAGCAACGTTAGGAACACTTTGGTTTTGTCAATCTAGCCATTTATTTTTCAGTTTCCAATTTTATTTTTGTTTTACTCACATTTGTTAATCAAAAATTTGGAGTGACACTGTCAATCGTTCTATTGGTTTCAGGTACGGTGTATGACTCGGGGGAATCCATCAACTTTAGTTGAAGGGGAGATCGAGATTGAGAGAAAACTTCGAAGAAGACACCGAGCACAAGGTATTGGAACCGAGGTTGAGCAGGATTAGCCTGCAAACGTAGTTTAGATTGAAGTTGAATGTTTAGCAGAAATGGCTAAGCAAAATAAACAGCAGCGTACTCTGTTAGATTTCCCACGGCCAGTCACACGGGGAACTCAATCAAGCATAGTTCGTCCCCAAGTAGCTGCAAATAATTTTGAGCTCGAGACGGCCTTTATTCAAATGATTCAACAGACGGCTCAGTTTAATGGCCTAGCTGATGAAGATCTGAACGGCCATATTGAAAACTGTCTAGAAGTATGTGATATGTCAAAGATCAATGGGGTGACAGATGACGCTATCCGACTTCGTACCTTCCCATTCTCCTTGAAAGGGAAGGCCAAGCAATGGCTGCAGTCATTACCTAGAGCGTCAATTACCACATGGGACGAGATGGTTGAAGCATTCCTCACAAGATATTTTCCTCCAGAGAAATTGGTAAAGTTGAGGAATGAGATCTCTTCATTTGCACAGTCTGAGTTAGAATCTTTGTTTGAAGCATGGGAGAGATTTAAGGAATTGTTAAGAAAATGCCCCCAGCATGGATTCCCGGACTGGATGATCATCCACACCTTCTACAATGGCATGAAGCAGAATTCACGCCAAATTAAAGATGCGGCTACGGGAGG
This sequence comes from Dioscorea dumetorum, assembly GCA_902712375.1. Lineage (NCBI taxonomy): Eukaryota > Viridiplantae > Streptophyta > Magnoliopsida > Dioscoreales > Dioscoreaceae > Dioscorea > Dioscorea dumetorum. Next base: position 565,315 of record CACTHL010000135.1, read on the forward strand.
CACTTTGGACAACAAACACCTGTTGATGCTCGCCAATTAATCGAAGACATGGCGATAAATAGCTGTCAATGGAGTAGTAGAGACGTAAACAACTAGCAGGAATTTATGAAGTTGATGCCCTTACTTCTTTAGCTGCTTTAATTGAGGGGCTCAGTAAGAAAGTGGATGCCCTTACAGTTTCAAGAAACTTGACCGTGATGGCTTGTGATGGGCGTGGGGGAGCTCATACGCAGAATGTTTGTTCCATATCAACTGGGGCGTTGACATCGTCACAGCCGATGGAGCAAGTAGATTTTGTGGGTAATGCAGCAAGGCAGAAAAATCCCTACAGTAATTCTCATAATCCTGGATGGAGAAATCATCCGAATGTTTTATGGGTGGGCCAAGGATAACAGAGGCCATCACTTCCTCTGGGATTTCAACACCTACAGCAGCAACCGGACAGGATTTCAAAGTTAGAGAAGGTTTTAGTGAAGTACATGCAGACGTCTTGATGCAAGGCAAACCAATATGGAGACTGTTTTAAGAAACTAGCAAGCTTCCATTCAGAACTTGGAGACCCAAGTGGGGCAAATTGCCAAGAGTCTAGCTGAGAGGCCAATGGGTAGCTTGCCAAGCAACACCGAAGCTAATCCAAGGGAGCATGCTAAAGCAATCACTTTGAGGAGTGGTAGAGCACTTCAAGAGAGAGCTCCCAAGGAAAAAGGTGAACCTTCATCAATTGAAAAGGGAAAGGATAGGCTCCCAAATATGGGAAAAGAAGCTGATGAAATACGGATCTCCCATGAGCCGAGAATTCCATATCCCTCTCGCTTGAAGAAGGATCAATCTAATGAACCGTATAAGAAATTTCTTAGTCTGTTTAAGCAGCTACACATCAATCTGCCTTTCATTGAAGCATTAACTCGGATGCCACGTTATGCTCAATTCCTCAAAGACTTGCTATCGAACAAAAGGAAGTTGGAGGAAGGTGCATCGGTGGTGTTGGAAGCAAATTGTTCAACTGTCTTGTAAAACAAACTTCCCAGCAAGATTAAGGATCCGAGCAGTTTTGTAATACCTTGTTGTATTGGAGGGTTGGAGACAGAAAAAGCGCTAACCGACTCGGAGCTAGTATAAATGTAATGCCCTTTTCCTTGTTCAAGAAGCTTGGGTTGGGTGAGCCACGTCCCACTTCCATGACTCTTTAATTGACGGACATATCCATTAGACACCCTCGAGGCATTATTGAGGATGTTTTGGTTAAAGTCGACAAGTACATCTTTCCTGTCGACTTTGTCATTTTAGATGTGGATGAAGACGCAGACATCCCATTGATCCTTGGGAGGCCATTCCTTCATACTTCCAAAGCTCTGATTGACATGGAAGGGGGCAAGATGACATTGAGAATTGGGGATGGATCAGTTACCTATCAGCTGGCCATGGCAATGAAGAAGCCGGTAAATTTTGACGATGAATGCTATTTCTGCGATGTTACTGATGTATATGTTGAGGAATGTGTACAGGAATTAGTTCAACAACATCATTTTGGAGGCTGGTTGGATTCATCAGTTGAAGGAGGCCGAAGTTCAGTTTTCAGGATTGAAGAAGGGTCAGCACCCATGAAGAAGACTTTTCGTTGATGGATGCGCTTGCGCCCATGAAAGTAACTTCAACATGGGGAGAAACACACCCCAGAATTACTACCATCTTTTGGGCAAACAGGTAAGGAGGTTTCCCAATTGACGAGACCTCCGTGAGGTAATAAACTCTTCAAGTCAAGCTAGAGACTATAAACAAGCGCTTCTTGGCAGGCAACCCAAGTTCTTCTTTTTCACTTTTTCTTTCTTTGTTTTGCGTTTCAGCATGCTTGTTGTGGTTTTGCTTTGTTGTTTTGATTTTCACTTGATTTCGGAGGCCAATGTTTGATATGAGTGCTCATTTCTGTTTTAGTTTTGCATGTTTAAACTTCCTTCTAAAGATCTTTGTAGCAAAACTTACTCTTTTGAATTAAGGAAGCTTCTGCAATTCTTTCAAGGTTGCTTATGGGATACTTACGCCCGTAAGTCAGGCAGTAATATGGTCACAGAGACACTTATGGCCTAGCTTACGAGCCATAATATTTATGCAAAGTTTTTCCCGAGGCCCTTACGGTTCAACTTACGGCCGTAAGCCATAACCATAACAGAAAATCCAGAGAAGCTTACGGCTTAGGATTAACTTGCCTTACCAGCAGTAACCTCTGTTCTTGAGCAGGTAAACCGCCTTACGGGAGTAAGCTTTATGGCCATAAGCCACCCGGTACGAGAAAATCCAGAGAGACTTAAGGCCTGACTTACATGCGTAAGTCAGCCGTAAGCTGTTAGGTTTAAGGCGCCGCTGGTGACCATTCCAATTCATTTTCCTTGCGTTCACCACCTTAGATCCTCGTCGCCGGCCGTTCTTCGCACGCGCCTACTCTTACCATCCTCCCTGGGCACTTAGACACTCTCCTAGACATCATACGAAGTGAGTTCCGATCGGTTCCTTGTTCTTCTTTTTCCGTCGTTGTGGTTTTCATTGTTTTTAGTTTTTGATCCATAGGTTTTGTCGTTTCTTCAACAACTTGTGCTTAATTGATGATAATAACATACTTTGCGTGCCTAAATGTAGTTATTTTCTTAAAGGTGATAGGGTGGCGCCCCAAACTCTATCCCCCTCAAGATAATTATGCAAAGGTTTCCTATGTTGGTGATAAGTATCTAAATACACTATTTTGTAACGGTGAATTACTTGTACTTTCATGCATTATTTGAATGAAACCGGTGCCCTTTGATGTGTTTTCATGTTTTTCTATTTCAGGGCATCTATGAGCCGTCTACAGTAGGAGGAGCGTTTGTAGCATGAAAATCGAGGCCAAGGAGTGAAGACACGAATGTTAAACGAGGTCCAGACGTCATTCGGGCACTCCTACATGAAACGGGCCTATTCAGGCCCATTTTCAGGCCCGTGGGTGGGCTGTGTGTGGCCCACACACCCTTGGCAGAAGGTGCGCGGCCCCATGTGCGGCCGCACACCAGCCCGCACACAAGTGTGTGGCCAGGTGTGCGGGCGCACATCAACCCGCACACCGCTCGGTATTTAAGCTCGTTTAGGGATTTTTCGCAAGGTATCTTGCCACAGGCGCCTCCAAGCACCCCCACTCTCAATTCTTCGTCGGAGGAGGTCATCTTGGAGTGCAATCAAGTGGGAGAAGAGGGAAGAATGTGTAGATCTTCATCCTAGGGCTTGCCGACTCGGATTTGGCAAGTTACTCCATCATCCCTAGTCAACATCTTCAAGAGGGCATTCTTGCTTTCTTTGTGACGAATATTGTATCTTGTAGCTTCCCTTTGCTTCTAATGTTGAACTAAACCTCCCAAGGCCACCAGGCAACCGATGAACCTTGGGAGGAACACTTGTTTTGGATGACATTTCTTTAGTTTAATGAATGCATGGATTGTTGTGTTTGGTTTCTTTCATTCTAATGTATGTTCATTTTACAATGGATGGATTCCGTAGAATTGATTATGAATGATACTTGTTTGGCGGGATGCTAGCATGTATTAGGTCAAAGAATGTTAGGAGAGGGATCCATTGTACCAGCGCACCGGAAGTTCAGGGCGCCTGTAGCCTCCCGTAGGTTTTAGAGTGTATTCTAGCACAATTGCTTTTGAATAACTCTAGCCAAGATTCCCTATGCCCAATGACATCATGTGAGTATCCTTAGGATCAAGGAACTTGTACTGGATTATGGCTACACTACGGAGGTTCCGGGATAGTCAACTTCTGAGTCTAAACGGACCAACTTGTTACAAACCATACATGCATTATTTATTTATTTTATCATCCATACTGGTGCTCTTCCCGGGGGAATTCATGCCCAGGGCCTTATCTTTTATACATGTTTTCCTTCTACGTGCTTATTTCTTGTTGGTCGCTTGATCACGTTTATTGCTTTGTTTTCATACTTAGTCTTACTATAACAAAACCACTGTTTTGACTTGACTAAACAGCTAATCTAAGATGAAGTAATAGTAGATCTTGGGACCCTAGCGAATACGACCCGTGCACTTGTGGCCGGGGAGCCCTGTGCCCAGTTTTTAGCGACGCGCGCAGCCGCCATCAAGTTTTTGGCGCTGTTGCCGGGGACTCCGAGAATACTAGGAAAACTCCTAGATGATGGCTTAGTCGTTTATTTTTTTTTATTTCTGTGCATATATACATTTTTATTTTCTTTTGTTTTCTTTGATGCCTTATTGTTTTTATTATTTTGTTTGTACACTGAGGCCATGGATTTTCAAGAAGCTATGGTGGCTGCAAAAATTTATGCACTTGAAGAAAAGTTGAACAAATTTATGGCCATGCAAGCAAACGAAGGAGATAGGCATAATAATATTCACAACCCATTTTGGAGGGGACACCAAACTTCTCCTAGATATTCTCAAGGACAACAATGGGACTACCCTCAACAAACAATGGTAGAACATCCCCCATATCAAGAATGGTGGCACCATCATCCTCCAGTTATTCCATGTGAGCAACCCTGTCAAAGGAAAGACATAATTGTGGAGGCGCTAGCAAAGTTTATGATGGCCACCGAGAATAATTTTAGGAATATTCAAGCATCTATTTAGAAGATTGAGAAACAAATGGCAGAACTTCAAAAGGCAAACACAGAGGCTAAAATGATGGAAGAGCAAACAATCGAAGTTCTACGAAAAGATGCTATTGAAGAAGAAAATAGGGAAGCTAAAAGCATAGCTGTAGAAAAATCAGAGGAGGTAGAAGAAAATGAGTCAATGGAAATGGAGAAAGCTTCCTATCTCAATATTGGTCCATTCATCAAGTGCACCAAAAAAATCTTGGGAATTAAATTTGAAGAAGTGGGTAAGAAGTTGAAGGCACCTAATGACCCACCTATGCTTGGACTAGATAATTCCAACCAAAGTTATTTCCTTGGAGGCCTAAACAATGTTTAGGGGCACTTAAAGGAAATAAGACCGGGAGATAAGAAGATGCGGGGACAATGATCAAACCGACAACAAACCCTCAAATTTTAAACTTCATAACTCCCGGCCCAAACTATTCCCATAGAGACCTAAAGGTAAATTGTTCAAGGTCTCCGCAAGCTCCAAAACCCGACAGGTAATCTCTTTTCTTGGTAGTAGTTATGCTAGATGTAGCCGGGAGGAGTACACCATTTTCAAGCCTCCATGAGATAAGAAAGAGGTACATCAAGCTCTTGACGTTAAACAAGCGCTTTTTGGGAGGCAACCCAAGCTTTTAAATTAGTTTTCTTACTTTCCTAGTTGTGTGTTTTTAGTTTTTATAGCTTTTGTGCTTGTTTTTGTTTATGTTTTGTGTGAGTATTGCAATTGCACATTTTTGTCGTTTGATGTGTTGGCATGAGTATTTATTGTTGAGGTCGATGATTCTTGATGTGTTATCTATAGTTCTATGATCATGCTTTGCATTGTGATGAGGATTATGCATGTAACGACGAGTTTCAAGGTTTTCTGGGGTTATGCGGGCTGTCTACCACCCGCACAAGCAAGGCAGAGGGGTGTGCGGGCTGTATGCGGGCACACAGCCGGCACACAACCCTCATTCAGCACAAAATTTCAGCATTTTCAGCACACAAGAAATTCTGTTTCTCTTTCTCTCTTTAGCTGATTCTAGTGTAGTTTTTTGTGAATTTTTGTGTAGGAAACCCTCTCTATTTTGCCAACTTAACCTTTATCTTGAAATCCCTTATCATTTTGAGTTTTAATTTTGTCGATCTATCACTTTTCATTAAGATTTCAATGACACCGTCGAATTTTGCCATCAAGCTTTGGGTGTGACTTTCTCTCTTATCTTTCCAGATTTTATTGCTTAAATCTTTATTAAACCCCAAGCTAAATAAGGTGAGAATGCTTTAAACTTGAAAATCCATGTTTATATATCTTTTCTTTGCAAGTTCTCACCAAGAGACGACGGTTGAGACAATTATGCTTGAGTACTCACATATTGTGCTTCCTTAATCTTTTTGCCTTTTGTAGTTCAGTTGGAAAGAGCTTAACTCTTCCAAACTCATGCTTTTATTTTTCGTTGTTTTACTTTAACTCTTTAATAATTTTTGTGCGATGATGATGGATACTTTGATCTAATGTCCCATTCTACCTCGCAGGGGTAGACGTGGGCATTGTTTTCTCTTCTCTTTACTATCATTGGGAGCACGATGATCACTGAGCTTATCCTGTAACGTGCTATCTCCATAATTCAGGAATGTTTACTTACCCCTCATCTATGCTTTATACTTCTTATCATTTGCTTTGCGCTGCTAATCATGTATATTGGTGACAATGTACGACTTTAAGTAGGGGATGGCATGCATGCACATATGTTCTTTAGCATCGAAATTTGTTTTTTGTATTACTTGTGCATGACTGGTTTGGTGAACATTGATGACATTTATGCATGATTGTAACTTATGATGGTGATGATACTTAAGTGTACATTAGAGTATGACAATGATAGATGCTAAGCTATTGCACACAACCTTGTACTTAATGAATTTTAATCATTCACGGCATTCTATCACATACCTTTTAGCTTGGACCATGGACACCTAGGTTAGGTTAAATGATAACTTTCGTGACCCTCTTAGTAGCTAACCCATTTTATGATGCCGTACCTTGATGTGTTAGGCTTCTTCCTAATGAGTTGTCTGAGGGCTTCTGTCTCTCTCTTTAAATTGGCAAAAAAGGGAAATAAAGTGTGGCAATAAAAAGAGTTTTATATAGCAATAAAAATGACAATGCTCCTCTACTTGAATAGCAAATTAACTTAGGTTTCGGGCACCTAAAAAGAGTGTTTCGTAAGCCAAAACCTAGAAAAGCACGAGCATGTTCATGTGAACTTGTAATGTTCTAAATAAGTTGGGTTCTTGGTCCTTGATCGGCATATTTACCCTTCCAAAATGAAGATTAGAGTTCATGTTAGTCAAAAAAAATAAAAAATAAAAAGAGAGAGAGAAAAAAGAGAAATAAGCCAATTGTGTATAGACGAGAGACATAAGTGCCTTGTGAATTCATTAGGGGGTTCCCTAATATTTCAAGGTCCGTTACCGCTGTAAGTGGTGTGATGTGCTTTAAGAAGTGGTCCTCGGGGTGTCATTTTCTCCTATCTAGGCTACATGAACCCAGGTGAATAAGGTCGTACACACACAACATCATCTTGCCGAATGAATGGTTCGAAATTTCGTTATTGGTTGTAACTTAGCATCTAGAGTTCTACATTTGCTAATGTATGCTTACACTTGAGCCGGAGGTTGTGTATTTAGCCACTTATCAATTCCTCTTGTTTTCCGTGTTTGTTTACTTGGGGATAAGCAAACCGTTAATTGGGGGGTGATTTGATAAGTGTCTAAATACACCGCTTTGTAACAGTGAACTACTTATACTTTCATGCATTAATTGAGTAAAACCGGTGTCGAGGGGACCCCCTACTGCAGCGAGTGCCCGACCCAATCCACGCAGTTGTGCGCTCTCGTGGCTTGGCCTATGTTGAAATGTACGCCTGCTAACGAAGTGTATCAATCCCATGATCAACAAAACCACAAGAAGTATATCAACAATATAGTTCAAGTAAATCATTTCACAGAGTTCTTGTTTAAGACAAATATCCACATATCGATAATAATCATCGCTATCATATCAATCAAGGCAAAGAGTATAACTGGTAAATGAAGTTTCACATATCAATATAATCCATTAGATCAACATATTATAGCAAGAAAGAAACAAAACAAGCTTGAAACTGCAAAGATTTAATTAAAAATAACTCACCGATAGGTTTGGTGGGGAAAGGCTTAGGAAAGAGAGACGACGAGCACTAAATCCACTCCGAGGACCGGGAAATGTATTGGCGAAATATAGGAAATGAACGGGAAGTGGTAACGGAGCAAGGAGGAGAAAAGTATACGCAAGTGGAGTGAAGAGCACGAAGAAAATGGGAAATAAAAGTAATAGTCGCATTTAACTTCGACAAGTACACGGGCCAGTACATGGCCGTGTACTTTGTGCCATGCTGGTATATTTCACGAAAGAGCTAACTGTTAAACTCCCTCTTTCTCAGGGTTACATGACCGTGTAGATGCCCGTGTATTAATTCACCAGGCCGTGTAACTCATTATCCTTGGCAAAATAATTTCACTCTACGACTTGGAAGTTACACGACCAAGAACACGGGAGGAATAGCAGTTGTGCATCTCTTTCCAAAACCTGTAAGTTACACGGGAGTGTAGTTACCCGTGTATTGCTCACAAGACAAAGTTGTCTTAGCACATCCCAATTAGACAAAAGTTTACAAAAAATGTCCTAGCAAACACATTATAGAGAACTTTGGGCTATAACATGCTAAGGACACTGACCTAATTGCATGCCAATTTCAAATAGATTCAATCTAAACCTGTCCCGCCCTGACCCTACTTGGACATGTGGCAATCGCCGTGACAACTAGGGGAGGGTTACACACCACCCCACACCTAAGTTGCCACAAACCTCAACAAAACATGATAACAACTCACAACAATGCCAGGCAACTCTAAAATCAGGAATATAAACTTAGCCACACAGAAAATTGTGTTCCCATACACCTGGACATAACAGTACAAGGAGTACAAAAATATCACTACAAATACAAGAACGCAATCTAGTGGATCCATGAGTTCTACATGCCAATGAAAATAAGGACACCAGGACACACAAATACAGAGACTAGGAGAAAGGCTTAATTGAGAGACCACCCAACACAGCCAACGCAAGCGTCGTAACCTAAGAGGGAAGAGAGAAAAAAATAGTGAGTAACATACACATAGGTTACCTAGTGAGTGGCAACAGCATAGACAAAACACGAGTAGTGAAGTAATAAACCAACATAATGCTACTGAAAAAAAATTATAATAATACTATTATCAATGCTGTTCCTAAACAATAATATAGATAATTTTCAATAATCGGTTTTTACAACATAATTTCTCAAAACAATCCATTGATAGAAACTTTAAAGACAAGTTCATATAAAATCAACATATACCAGCCTCAAATCATTCCTGACTTAATCTTGGCCGCGACTAGGTACAGGACAGTAAAAGTGGTTTCCAAAATCCTAAAAATACCAATACTGAATTCCTTGGCGTTGCCCACTGAGATCCCCTGTGGTGACTCCGGGTTTCTCAACATGACCATAGGGAAAATCCCTCCAAAACCTTGTCAATGGTCCTGTGCTCCTCTTGACCAGGGTAAACCTAGGGTCCGTTACGCCGCCTTTTATATGACGAACTCTGAGGACCCCACTGTACTGTCAGACCGAAGTCCGGGGTCGAGCTATGGCTTGCTGTCACCATCAAAATCAAACTCATATACAAGTATCTCAATAAAACCATCACTCCACACTCTTGGAGTATAAAGCACATAAACACACTTGTATATACTCACCGTAGAACATATATAACCATACACATACTATGTTTAAATAAAATACATATATGGTTTTAACATTTTTCCGAAATGTTCAATACTTTCTAGCAAATTCAATCTCGGTGATAAAACACGATTTGGTATGAAATTAAGTTGTATAGCATATAAGAAATATCATATTAAGCATATCAAGACTATACCAAAAATATTTCAACCACTCACAAACTTAGGAGAATAACTCCTCAACTACGCCACTCCTCCGTTAGCTTCTTGCCTCAGGCCAAGCTTTTACCACCTAACACCAATACAAACCACAAGGGCTCAAAAACATGAGAAAGCACAATATGAAAGACAAGCATGAGCTTCTTCAAGCTACATGCCAAGAAATCCTAACAAGACTTAGGTATAGCGTGAACTTGTTCCTAAGGGTTTCAAAGAACCTCTATGAAGATAAACTCTCAATCACAAACAATAATCTAGAGGTTTGGCAAATGAATCCTTGGTGCTACAGTAGCTTCTAATTCAAGAACAAGGGAAACAACGCTCATCAACGTAAATATGGTGGGAAACTTCACATCCACTTCATGATCCAAGAAAAGGATGAAAGAAATCAAACAAGCATTCAAGAATTCATTAGCATCAGACTAATATCCAAGATCTAAAAACTTAGGGCTAACATACACATTTGAAACTAAGAGAAACAAGGAGAAAGAAAGAGAAGAGAAGCTTACTTTCAAAGATTTTCAAGCAAAGGAAGAGAAAGGGGTCCAGCATTGGCTACGATCACTCATCCAGAGCAAAGGAAATGAAGGGAAGGAGAGTGAGAAGAAGAAATATAGGGCAAATTAGGGCTCAGAATTTAGGTCTTATATACCCTTGGGTGAACATGGGCTGAATACGGGCGTGCAGAGCCTGGTTGGACCGTGCTTTGCCCTAAAAAGACTCATCCCAACACAAGCAGAGGCAGAAGCACAGGGGTGCTTTTTCCCTGTGCATTTTATAGGAAAACAGAGCTGGATTTCTCTCCTGAAGCACGGGCAGGAGGCACGTGTGTGCTTATGCCCATGTACTTTACAGGAAAAACAGGGCGAGAAGAGTGCAGCTTCTCTGCCCTTAGTATAGCCATGCACTCACAAGCATGACCTGAAGCCTAGAGTGCACTTTACAGTTAGCTAGAAATAAAAATGCAAAGCATTCCGTGATGTACACAATCAAGTGCCCTATCGCAGGCATGGCGTGCTTGCTCTGCAAACTGTGTTTTTAGTCCAAAATGACTAAAAATGTGCCCATACTTGATACGCCCCTTGCGTCACCGAAAGTGCACGGGTTGTATAAATAGTAAAATGTACCCTTAGGGTCGGGTATTCGTATCCACTGGGACTGATAAAGCTTCTAATACTAATGTTCTGCTTAATATCTAACCAAACAAAGAAGGATGGATTGTGACTCTAGGTTGAATTTATGGAGATTGAGGGAGAGAATTGCACCAAGGGGAATGTAAGGATTGACTCGACGGAGGAGATGAGGCCCCGGGGTTGGATTCCTGACGTTCACTAACTCGGTCTTTCTCAGTATTTATCAGAGATGTCTTCAGTTCTAAATCTAGTTATGCTATAAGAATGAAGCTTACAGTGCTGATGAAACCTAGGTTAAAATCTTACTGCTTGCAACTATCAATAATGATTCACAAGCCTAGATAAGAAAACCAAACTTCCAAGCATTCAAACAATAAACAACACACAAGATAGCCAATAACAAAGATTTATTGCAAAGAACAAGGCATTCACAAATACTGCAAGTAAAGACAATGAGTTCAAGCTACAACGTCATACAAACCACCCTGGGGCTCCTTTAAGAGTTTAGCCCCTCATGACATTAAACAACAAGGAAATTTCCAAAGAAATTAAAATACAAGAAGTTGAAAACTCCTTAATTTCTTGCATCCTTGTGGTTGTCAGAGGCTCTACAATGTCGTGGAATCTCCTCCCGATCGGCGTACCATAAGGGCGGCATTCCCTTGGTGAAGATGAGGACGTGCCCCAAAGTTCTCCCCTTCTTCCTCCCTTAGTTCTCCCCCCAAAAGTCCCCCCAAAACCTAAGTTTCTAGGGCTTTTAATGTTTTCCCGATGTAAGCACGGCCGTGTTGAAGCCGTGCTTCAAGCCGTACAGATTACGGCCAAATAAAACTCTTGAAACTCACATTCCTGTAATTTGCACGGGGTACAACACGGGCGTGCTTAGGCCGTGCTGATTAGTTACATGACCGTGCTCAGCGAACTCAGGCTGTGCTGACTTTGGTTGAATTCTCCTGCAATCTGCACAGGGTACAACACCGGCGTGCTTAGGCCGTGTTGAGCTTGATGAGGTTTCCTCTAATTCCTTTAGCTTCTAAAATCATTCCAAAACACTTCTTATTGCTTCAGGACTTTGATATCTGCATGAAAAATGAGGAATACCTCAAATAGCACCGCACTTGGAGTATTAAAGCCAATAAATTCAATAATTATGAGTTTAGACAATGACACACGCTCGAAAAAACCGAAACAACACAAAATATACCTTATTAAAAAATAGACAAACTAAACTAGAATACAAAAAATGCATGGCAGTAACTTGGGTTACTCATAAGTAGCACTTGTTTTATGTCACAAGCTTGGCGTACCTATCTTGCCTCATGGAGATTTGAAGGCGCCGTGTTACTCTTGGCTAGAAGTGGCATAAGAGCTACCAAAAAATACGAAACATACCTACCGAAACGAAGTTGGGATGGAGGTCATTCATAAATTACCCTTTGGCCTCCATGAGAGTAGCTTGTGTAGAGAATTGTTCAAGCTCGGCACGGGTGGGTCCTTGGATGGCTTCAGCCTCCTATACACATCTTCCTCGACTCTTTGCAAATTTCCTTGAACTACTGACAGGAGTTGTTTGGATTTCCAAGGGAACAAATTTGGTTGAGACTTTGTCAAGCTTGGTATGGGTGTCATTGTGTGGCTTCAACATCCTATCCACATTTTGTTTCTTAACCTTGGTTTGATGAACATCAGTTGCCCACAAATTATGCTTGGGCGTCTAAGGAAAATTTTTTTTTTGGGAATTGTCCAAGCCTGGCATAGGTGGGTTCATGAACGGCTTAAGCCATCTACCCACATCTTCAAATACTATTTCCGGAATTTTTCTTATATACTTGATGGATTGAGTGACATTGAGGTAGGAAACCTTTTGAATTGTCATTGGGTTAGTTTTTTCTACCTTCTCACACTCTTCCATAGCCATGTCTTCACTTTCCCCTTTTCTTACTTCCATGGTATTTTCAGGTTGAACTTCTATTGCTTTCTCATTACTCTTTTCGCCCTTAGTATTTGCCTTGAGAAGTTCTTCCACTTGATTTCCACTTCTTTGAATAGATGCATGGATACCTTCAAATGTGGCTCTCGTGGCCTTAAATTTCGCATCTATGTACACCATCCATTTCGCCAATATCTTCTCAGTCTTGAATTCACTTTGACGAGGTTGCTCACATTGAATAATCTGAGAATGATTGTGCGACTGTTCGTAATATGGGGGGGGTTTGTAGCAGTCTTTGCTAAGGTGGTTCCCATTGTTGTCCATGATGACGTGCTGAAACACCTATTGTTTGGATTGTTTTGACTTGCTTCCATTGCAAGAACTTTTTCCATCTTTCTTTCATGTGCATAAATTTTAGCGACCAACATATCTCTTTGAAAATCCATGGCCCCTATGTTGATAAAAAAATAAAAGCACAAAGGTGTCAAAGAAAACAAAAATAAAGGAAAAAGAAATATATTCATACAAAAGAAATATGAAAACAAAAATAGAAAAATAGTAAAAACATAAAAGAAATAGCTAGACTAGCAATCAAGAGTCTTCCTAATAGCTAAGTCCCAGTCAACTACGGCAAAAACTTGACCGACAAGATTGCTACGCAACAAGAAGCAACTCGAATGCAAGCGTACTCTCGATTGTAGTAATACTCGCACAAAGCGTTGTCGAATCCATAGGGACTTAGTATATACGTACTCACTCTTTTTCTACCATCTAGCTAACAATGACACTTGATTTCTATTAAGAAGCAAAAGAAAAAAAAAAAAAAGAGGATTAATGATGTTAATAGGAAAAGGTGAGAATCAATAAGAATGAGCAACGGGATTAACTTCGTTGGGAAATTATAATTAAAATATGATTGTGATTTGATAGATCCTCAAGCACACGGGTCGTTAAGTAATAAACCTCTCGCGTAAACATGAGAGAGTCGAATTCCCTGGGGTCCCAAGATCTTCTATTACTTCCTCCTAGACGACACTATCTAGTCTACCAAAGACTAGTTTTAAGCTTTAAAACAAGAAAAACGATGATACACCCCTTGCGTATCCGCAAGTACACGGGTTGTATAAGTAGTACAATGTACCCGAAGGTCGGATAGTCGAATCCCCAGGGATTGGTATAGCTTTTGATACTTGTCGGATTTCTAATATCTAACCGCCTCAATAATTTGGTTTAAAAGCTATTTACAAATAAAAGTAAAGAAAGTGCGGATAACGGGAGAAAGAAAGGGGTTAGGTAACAAGAGATCAATGCTAGGGAGTAACGTCCCGGATCAATCCCTTGATATCAATCGTACTCAAATTCTTTCAGGGTTTATTAGGATATGTCTCAATCAACCTATGTTCTAGAGTATTGTTGTACTAATGTGGAAGATACATGTAGTGGGATTGACAACATGAGCCTATTTCCAACTTCTCGTATCAATCATCAAGATATACAAGCTAAGTGAAAATCAAGCAACTCAAGCATTTAAACCACTCAACAACCAACATTCAAGTTAACAACCAATGATCTAATAAGGAGATAATAAAGACTTCCATAAATGCTGCAATAAATGAATCCAAGTACATTCAACAACCAAGTACTTAATCCGTGGCACCGGAGAACGGTTAGCCCCTCATGGTTCTATAAAAAACATAAGGTAAATCAGAAGAGAATAAGATGAAAATCATAAACTCCCATCTTGCTTCACATTTTCATCGGAGGGCATCCAATGAAGATTGTCTTGCCAACGTTCCTCCACTCCCACAATGATCCCTCAGTCCAGATCCGGCCCCCAAAGGTGAGCCACTTTCCCCTCGTGTCGCTTCCCCCAAAGGGGAAGAATGTTCAGAGAAAAAATCCCTTGAAATCCTACCTTTTGGGCTTAAAAAGTCACTTCCTGATGGAAGTACGGCCGTGCTTAATTCTACACGCCCGTGCTTCATCCCTTGCAGATTTTGGGTTTCTGAGTTTTCGGTGCTACAATACTTTTGCCACAGTACTTTTCTGAAAACTCGCCAGGCCGAAAGTGCATGGTTCTAAGCACGTCTGTGCTTAGGTCGTGCTTCCATTGGCACAACCGTGCTTTGAGAGCTCAAACCGTGCTTCAGATTTCTTGGATCTTCTGTAATTTGCACGTCAGGGAAGCACGGCCATGCTCTGGCCATGCTTGCCTTGATGAACTCCATTTTAGGTCCTTTTACTATAAATCTTCTTCGAAATAACTGCACAATGAAGCAAATATACCTCAAATAGCACTGAACTGGGAAAATAGTAACTTAAGAACAAGGAAAATAGTGGGTATAAAACAGGGAAAATATATATATATAATGCACTCATCAAGAGATAACTATAAACAAATGGACTTAGGTACACTACATAAGCATTGATACGCCCCTTGCGTAACCGCAAGTGCACGGGTCGTAGAAGTAGTATAATGTACCCGAGGGTCGGGTAATCGATTCCATTGGGACTGGTATATCTCCTAATACTATCTTCCTACCTAGTATCTAATCAACCGGAATTAGAGTGAATTGACTCTGAGTTGAGAAAGCGAGAATGCAAATGAGGAGGAATCGTACTAGAGGGATAAATTGGGATTTCGCAATGGAGGAGATGGGGCCCTGGGTTAATCACTTGGTGCTACCTAGCCTGAATTATCACAGCATTTATCTGAAATGTCTCTCACAAAACCTAATTCTAGAACCTTGTTGTGCTATATGGAGGATACATGTGGCGTAATTGAAACCCTAAGTTGAGCTCTAACTTCTTACATCAATCGAGGGGATATGCAAGCCTAGTCACAATCAAGATCTCAAGGTAATCAACATACTCAACAACCATCAATGAAGTCAAAACCAAAGATTTAACGAGGGAAAATAAAGACATTCATAAATGCTGAAATAGAAGAATCCAAATTCAAGGCATCCACACAAGTTTCCAACCCGTGGCTCCCAAGAAGGGTTTAGCCCCTCATAGATTCAAACAACAAAAAAATAACTAAAGAAGCAAATATAACAGAAATCAAAGCCTCCCTATTTGCTTCCATCCTTTAGCCGTCTGAGGTTCTGATGTCAATAGGTCTTCTCCTTCCAATTGCCCTACAATTCACGCTTGGTTCCCTCTCCAATCGTTCCGGAAGCTATCCTCGCTTCCCCCTTTCTTTGCGTGTCTTTCTCTCCCCCAAAAGTCCCATAAACCCCAAGTTTAGGGGTGTTTTAATGCTCTCCCGATGTCAACACGGGCGTGCTTAGGCCGTGCTCTAAGCTATGCAAATTACTGCCAAATGAAAACTCTAAAACTCTAGTTGCCTGCAATCTGCACGGGGTTCAACACGGGCGTGTTGCGACTGTGTTGCGAGTTGCACGACCGTGCTTAGAGACCCGAAGCCATGCTGACTTTGGCTGAATTCTCCTGTGAACTGCAGACCATGGGACACGGCCATGTTGAGTCCGTGCTTAGCTTGGTGAGGTTTCTTCTAAGTCCCTTAGCTACCAAAATCACTCGAAATTGTTTCTTCTTGTTTCGGAGCTTCGATATCTGCATACAAAACTAGAAATACCTCAAAAAGCACTGAAATGGGAGAATTACTACTAAAAATACTTATGAAACACGGGTATACAATGGAAAATATATCTATATAAAATGTACTCATCAAGCATATTAAGGAAGGAATTGGCAATTAAAGTGTGAGGGCCCCTGGCTAGGATCCCCTCGGAACAAAACAAGTAAGACTGAAATGGGAAATTTAAGTACAGTGTTGGCTAGAGTTAATCCGCGCAGACTCGGGAGTCGACTACCTCGGAACTTCCATGATGTAGGCTTAATCCAGTATGAGTTCCTTCATCCAGAGGATATCCTTACGACGTCTTTGGGAACAGGGAGTCTTGGCTAAGGGAGATCCAATGGTCTACTGGCTAGAATTATCCCTAATGCCTTCCGAGGGCTACCAACACCTAATTCCCTTGGTGTACCAGTACACTGAATCCCCCATCAAACAATATGGATATAATACAAGGGCGCATCCCACGTATCCAAGTACAATCGAGAAGATGAATAGCAGAGTTCTCATGCAATCCACTACAATTAAGTACATATAGCATGAAACCATACAACAAACCAACATTCATTAATAAACAAATAATATCATCCAAACAAGTTCTTCTTCCAAGGTTCACTGAATACCCAGCGTCCTTGGGAGGCTAGTTCCACATCATAGAGAGAGAAAGCCAATAATACAAGTAAATCATGAAAAGAAGTTCAAGATCAAACTCCCTTAAATGTTCACTAGAGGTGGTGACAAGAATCGGCCCTGACGAGCTACTAGATGTTCTCCCTTGAGTGTAACCTTTTTCTACATTTGGTTTGCCCCTCAACTTTGCCCTCTCCAGCTACCTTGAAGCCCTAGAAGATGATGGTAGAGGATGGAGGCTAAGAGCCAATTTTATTGATACCTTAGATCCCTTTTACTGATGATCCGCAGGAGCCTTATGGGTGGCTATGCGAGTGCAAGGTTGAGCGTAAGGCTCTCTGCCTTTTTTAGTTACAGTACCTGCTACAGTAATCCTACACCATTAATTCTTCTACAGTAACTGCTACGGTAGCTGAAGCTCTAAAGCGCCGTTTGTGATGCAAATTTCTTTTTGAATGCGTTCTTGAGCTCACTTTGACTTCTTCAGGACTGTAACACAATTAAAACCAATTTAAACACAAAAAGTGTGGAAGTTCGACCTTTTTCGCTTCTTTTGTGTTTTGGTTTTTTGTGTAGAAGTTGTGGGTTTATATTTTCGTCGGGTGTTTAGGATCTTAGTTAAGGTTCTTTTTAGAGAGGAAAAGAGGAGAAAAAACCTTTGGGGAAAGAGCTTTTAAGTGGAGGGTGTAAGGCATCAAGATGCCGTAAGAAACCACTAAAAACAGGGGGCCTTGCGGCCTCCGATGCGGGGGCACGACGGCCCGCAAGGGGCCATGCGGCCCCCCATGGCCACCCGCATGGTCCTCTGGAAAGAGGTCTCGCAGCCTCCCATGCGCCAGCAAGGGAGCCCGCGAGTACTCCCGCGCTTTGGGTCTATAAATACCCGATTTGAAACTCAAAGGGCCTACATAAGACCCCATTTCCCTCTCTTTATCTGCCCATCTTGAATCCTCATTCTCTCCTCTATTAGATCTTCTTTGTTGAGCTCCAAGAGAGAAAAAGGGTGGTGATCTCCTCCTCTCCTCCATTGATGATTCTCCTCTAGATCTGACGAGGTTTAAATTGAGTTTTCTTCTCTTCCTCAATTTCTTGTTCTTTTATTCAATTCTCTATAGATCCATAAAGGAAAAGTGTGGATCTAGTATAGATCCAATGTTTGAATGGAATTAGAGTATATATCTAATGTTTGGTTGGTTTAAGATCCTTGATCTCATGTTTTGTTGAAGAATGAAGGAGATCCTTCATCTCTAAACCCTTGATTCTTGTAGATCCAAACCTAATTAGGATCTTCTTGATTTTATTGCGATCTTGATGGTTTGAGGCTGCCATTATTGTTAATTCTTGAATCTAGAATATCTAGTGAACCCTAGAAGCCATGAGATCTAATTTTGGATCATTCTTTCCTCTCTTGTTTATTGTTTAGTTATGTGATTGATTCTTGTTTTTCTTGGATGGTTAATTACATCAAGGAGATCGATGTAAAGGCAAGGGTAAAGAGCAAGTAGGCGAGTGATCCAAGAAGTTCGATCTCGCCAAGTTTGTGAGTGGGAAAGTGTTTAATTTTTGGGCTATGACCATACTTGTTTGAATACCTAATTATATACATTCTTGAATGGTGAATTTCATGTTTCAAAGGTTTCTTGAGATGTTTCATGAAACTTTGAATATTGATGATTTATGTTTCAATTTATTTCTTGATTGAAGACATTGATCATTTATACTTCTTGATTTATGATCCGATGTACTTTCGATTAAGGTTATTGATCATTTATAATTCATGGTTTATGATTTGATATACTTTTCGATTATGATCAATGATCTTTTATTATTCTTAAGGAATGGAATCCCTATATCTTGAAATGCATATTTTCAAAGCATTGTCAAAGGGTTAATGTTCTTGACATAAGGACCCAAGGAATGGCCTAAGTGAATCAAAATGGATTTCTTGGTGATGAAGCTCTATTTGAAATGTTATTATTTGCAATGATGTCGTATTTGAAATGTGTTTTCAAAGAATACTTTTATGATGATATTCTTGATGAAAATAATATCATTGCCGATGTCTACTCAAGAATTCACTTTCGAATTGAGAGTTGTACCTATGAGAATTTGTGATCTCTTGACGAGATTTATGATATTATATTAATGTGTTCATATTATTATCGTGATGTGTTCATGATGAACCTACGGGCGGGATGGATATCCCAAATGTTTCGATGGTGACATTCGGGGGGATCCCCGTCTTCTGCAGAAGCGAGTCTCCACGGACTAACCAAGTTGGGGTGGCGTGGAGTTCTCGGCTGACTAGCCTTTACAGGAGGTGCGTAGAGAACTTGAATGTGTTGTGTTGGGTTCCCGGAGTCACCACATGGGATTACCAACGGCCAACAGCAAGATTGATACGCCCCTTGCGTAACCGCAAGTGTACGGGTCGTATAAGTAGTAAAGTGTACCCTAAAGGTCGGGTAGTCGTATCCACTGGGACTGGTGTAGCTTCTACTACTCTCGCTTTGCTTAGTATCTAATCAGTTGAGGAATGGTTTGATTGACTCTAGGTTGGACTGGAAGAGAATTAAGGGAAGGTAATGCACTAGGCAAAATAAGGATTGGTTTGATGGAGGAGACGGGGCCCCGGGGTAAATTCCTGATGCTCACTAACTTGCACTATCTCAGTACTTATCATAAATGTCTTCAGTTATAAAAATCTAGTTGTGCTAGGTAAATGATGTTCACAGTGTTGTTGAACCCTATGTTGAAATCTAACTTCTTGCAACTACCAATAAAGATTCACAAGCTAAGGAAAGATAACCAAACATTCAAGCATTCAACCACTCAACAACATTCAAGATAGCCAACAACCAAGATTTAATGCTAAGAACAAGATATTCATAAATACTACTAGTAGAGTAACAAGTTCAAGCTACAACATCAGAATATTTTCCCCCGGGGCTCCGTAAGAAAGTTTAGCCCCTCATGAGGATAGACAACACAATAAATGCCAAAGAAATTAAAATGCAAGAAGTTGAAAACTCCCTAATTTCTTGCATCCTTGTATCTATCTGAGGCTTTACGATGTGATGTATTATCCTCCCAATCGGCCTATCATTCGCGCATCATTTCCCTTGTGATGGTGAGGATGGCCCCCCAAAGCTTCCTCCTTCTTCCCTTCTAGTTCGCAGCCAAAACTTTTTCCAAAAACCTAAGTTTCTAGGGTTTTAAACTTTTCCCTATGTGAGCACAGCCGTGTTGAAGCCGTGCTCCAAGCCGTCCAGATTACGGCTGAATAAAACTCTTGAAACTCCAATTCATGTAATATGCATGGGGTCCCACACGCCCGTGTTGCGGCCGTGCTGAGAGTTGCACGGCCGTGCTTAGCTAACAGAATGCGTGTTGCTCTTGGCTGGAATCTCCTGTAAATTTCACGGCTTGAAGCACGGGCGTGCTGCGCCCGTGTTGAGCTTGATGAGGTTTCTCCTAAGTCCTTTAGCTCCTAAAAACGCTTCAAATCACTTCCTCTTGCCTTAGGACTTTGATATCTGCATGGAAAACTAAGAATACCTCAAATATCACTAAATTTGGAGAATTTATGCAGATAACTTGAAGAATTATGGGAGTAAGACATGAAATAAATATATATGAAATGCACTCATCAAAGATATGCGCATCTTGGTGGCTCCTGACCTAGCCACGGCCATGGTTAGTGATGGAGGGTTTCATAAGCTATTTATGATGCTATCGATAGAGGATGTCCCCATGTGTTGCACTATAAATCCTTGATTCGATGGGTTTGATCTTTTAACAAGTATTCTTAACATGAATTTTCAGTCTTGAATCTCTTTATAAATGATTTTCAGAGTTTTATTAATGCCTTTCTTTGAGAAAGTTGGAAAGCTTCTTATATTGAAATGTGTATTTAAAGCATTTTGTAAGTTATTGGTTATTAGAGATATACATATATTTTTGGCATGTTATTTTGTTACACTTGCATGAGTTATAGCTCCATGTTCGACCCCTCACTGAGTAACTTAGTTACTCACCCATTCTTCTTCTCTTCTTTACAGGTGTTAGCACGGTAGAGGGCGTGAGATGTGATAGTGCTCGGCAGCGCTATTCTTATATTTTCCTTTGAGCAGTGTATGATTCATAAACATTGTTGTCATGCATAAGATGGATCCACTAGAATCTATGTTTTCATATTTCCATTTTGGTCTTGAATAATCGTGATTGGTTTAGTCAGAACCTTAGGTTGTATGAGCTTTACACCCAGGTGTTTGGGAGAGACTATGTTGTGTTCATGATCATTCTCGTTGTGATTTCCGGGGTCATATACATGGTGTGAGTATGTTGATTTTACAAAGGATTGTGGTTGAATAGCTTTAGATTTAGAGCATTATCGTTGTGATGTTAATATTGTACGAGGTAACGGGTTAGCCTTACGGCAATCTAGGGTTGAGGCAGGGCGTCGACCTCCCCGGGTTGCCTTGGCGGTAGTGTCATAAGCCAGGACCCGAGGGTCGGGGCGTGACACTACTTTAGTGGTATCAGAGCCCAGGTTTCATGATTGGGTCAGTATAAGGTTTAATGATTGGGTCAATATAAGGTTTCATGATTGGGTTAGTGTAAGGGTTCAGGATTGGGCCAGTAACCAGTTTAGAGTTTAGAAATAGATTTTGTAAATATAATCTTGATTTAAACTTAGTCTTCTGATTGGATCAAGAAATTAATCTTCTGTTACTTACTACTGTCTTCTGATTGGGTGAGAAAGTAAATTTTTATTTCCTGGAATTGTCCCCTGATTATGTTAAAAAGTTGATCTTGTGATAATTGTATCTAATGGATCTAACTAGAGTATGACTTATTGCATTTGAAGCATGTAGAATCATTCCTATGAGTTTTCTTGTGATCCTCTTTAGTTAAAATGCCAGAGCAACGAACACGTGCCCACCGTGGGAAATACACTTCCCATGCTGATGCTACACCAAAAGTTTTGAGAGGTGGAAGGCGAGGAGAACCAACTCCTCCCCCATCTACATCGCCATCTAAGCAGGAAGCCAGTTCAAGGCATAATCCTGTAGTGGCAGTTTCCGTGCATGCCCTTGAGGTTCAGGGTCCTGCCTTATTGCATGTTTCTGCTTTAACTCCTGAGGCATTAGAAGCCTTTAGGACTCATTTGGCTACCAAGGGGAGGTAGCCTACCTAGTGGTAGCCTGCCTACCAGTTTTACTTTCTATCTTTCAGCATGACGCTTATGTTTTGATTGATTCTGGGTCAGAACGTTCTTTTGTTAGCACTGTTTTTGCATACCATGCCGATAGTCCCCTGATAAGTGCTTGCATGTACATATTATTTGAGATGTTTTTCCTTGCATGAGCATCACATTTTTCAGGTTATAATTCTCATTTCGTGTGTTTTTGTGTTCTTTCATGCAATTAGGGTTGTGAAGAAGATTTATGCGAAGAAAAACAAAAATAGGTCATGATGGTACCGAGTGGAGTTCTTTTGTGCAAATACAAAGTCCAAGATGCAAATCGGGTCAAACAAGAGAGTATGTGCCAACTTCTAAAGGTTTCGAGACAATTTTTGTAGAAGGACACGAAGGTAGTCATGCTCGCTTGTTCTGGTTTGATCGAACATTTCAAAAGCTTTCCAAGGGTTTTTCGACATCAAGAAATGCCTCATGACCTACCACGTGATCGTGTGTCCGCTCGTGTGGCCTCAGAAGAAAAAACGGGCGAAATCGGAGACCTATAGATGCAGTTTTATAGAGGTTGAATTTCCACATGGCATGTGGAATTTCCACACGGCCGTGTGGAATTGGATCCTCGATCTTTGCCATTTTAAAGGCCGTTATGAAGCGTTTTAAAGGGAACTTTTTCCTAACTTTGGGAGGAGGTTCGGCTAGGGTTTGAGAGGGTTTTTGCTGCGTTTTGGGGACGTTTCTTCACCGATTTCAACACCGATTCCTTCCAAGGAGAGCTATTGGGGGAGCCTTCGACGACTTCGATTCGGCAAGGTGTGCCCTAGGTTTGGAGGAAGGATCCGTGGAGAAGAAGAAACAGCCCTCATAGGCCATCAACACGAAGCTTAAGGGGGTTTTCTTTATGGATTTCTTGCACTTATCTTCATTTATTTTGATGAACTTGTATTGCTCCATGGAGGGCTAAACCCCTAGTGGGTACTTGGACTTGTAAACCCTAGGTTTTCTATGTTTCATTGACTTTAATGCTTTCATTTAATTTGAGTTTAAATTTGAGTTTCAATCTTGTGTGCTTAATTGTTTCTCCCTTAGAGTGACACTAGGGTTGAGGGCTAATCCAATCATCCTTTTGACTAGTGACCATCACCATTAGGATTAGATTAACCAAGTTTGAAGAGGGTCGAGAGGGTGAGTTGAGAGGCAGCGACACGTCCCCTTTCCCCTCCGGTGTGGTTTTCCCTACCTTCTTATTCCAAGTATTACTTTCGATCTCAAAGAGAGTTAGGAGTTGAGAGAGGCCTTTCCGCCGGGACTTATTTGTGATTGGGGATCTTTCGCCTGGACCAAAGGGATTGATCTATAGTTGGGAATAGGGTTTACCGTTTGGAACCCCTAGAGCGTAACGCAGTCATACGTGGTGTGAGGTGTCGAGAGTCTTCTCTCCGCCGGGACCTCGTAGGGGACTAGTCAAGGTTGACCTTAGATTTGGGACCTTGTATCTTTGGATTCCACGACTCTTGAAATCTCTATTGAGTAAAAGTATTTGAAGTCTTGCACTTGAAACAAGAAACCTAGGGGGAGCAGTGTCCGAGTACCCCATTCTTATCTCGGTCTTTTCCTACACTCTAGCTTTAACTTTCAGTTCTTAATTTCTGTTTTAAATCACTTTTTAATCTCAACAAAAATCGGTTTTCTTTGGCTACCTAGCGAAGTGTTTTTGTTTCTATCGTCTACTCCCTATGGATTCGACTACCCACCCGTTGGGTACTTTATTACTTCGACACCCGTGCACTTGCGGAACACACACGCAAGGGTGTGTCATCCCCCTTCCTGCTTAGGGTCTGAGTTGGTGATTCAAGCCCTTCTTGGTAAGGAGGTAGTTCAGAGTTTGGTGTTTAGAGAATGTCCTCAGGACCTGATTCCATTCTTGGTATGGATTGGTTTGCGGAGTGGTGTCAGAGGCAGATTTAATTCCTTTAGAAATAAAGGATCTTGATGCCATTCTTGGTATGGATTGGTTGGATAGGCATCATGCTTCCATTGATTTTTTTAAGAAAGAAGTAACTTTTCCTAGGTCCTCAGGACCTGCAGTAGTGTTGAAGGGGAAGAGGACTTTACCTTCATGTTTGATTTCGTCCTTGGAAGCTAGAGGATTGGTGAGTAAGGGTTGTTCTTTGTTTTTGGCTCATGTGGTGGACACAAGAGTTAAGGAGCAAAATTGGAGGAGATGGCTATGGTGAGGGAGTTTCGGGATGTTTTCCCTGAAAAACTACCAGGTTTACCCCCAGACAGAGACATTGAGTTTGTTATAGATTTGTTGCCTGGTACGGCTCCCATTTCTTTACCACCTTACAGGATCGTGCCTGCGGAGTCAAAGGAGGTGAAAACTCAATTGCAAGATCTGGTAGACAAAGGTTTTATACGACCAAGTATATCACCGTGGGTGTGCCTGTTCTTTTTCTGTAGAAGAAGGATGGATCTTTGAGGTTGTGTATTGATTATCGACAACTGAATAAGGTGACAATTAAGAACAAGTACCCATTGCCGAGGATTGATGATTTGTTTGATCAATTAAAAGGGGCAAAGGTGTTCTCCAAAATTGATTTGAGGTCTGGGTATCATCAGTTGAAGATTAGGTTAAAAGATGCACCGAAGATGGCATTTCGGACACGATATGGACATTATGAGTTTTGGTGATGCCGTTTGGTTTGACTAATGCTCCCGTAGCTTTTATGGATTTGACGAACAAGGTGTTTAGGCCTTATCTGGACAAGTTTGTCATTGTGTTTATTGATGATATTTTGGTTTACACACCTTCTCATGAGGAGCATGCCCAACATTTGAGGATTGTATTACAAACTCTTCGGGAGAGGCGGCTGTTTGCTAAGTTCTCTAAGTGTGAGTTTTGGCTTTATGAAGTGGGATTCCTTGGACATGTGGTGTCAGAAGAAGGGATCTGTATGGATCCAAAGAAGGTGGAAGCCATTGTTAATTGGGAAAGGCGCAGAATGTTACTGAAGTTCGAAGTTTTCTTGGACTCGCGGGAAATTATAGGAGGGTTGTGGAAGGGTTTTCCGCAATTGCATTACCTTTGTCGAAGTTAACTCTTAAGGAAGTGAAGTTCTCTTGGAATGATGAGTGTGAGAAGATTTTTCAGACTTTGAAGGATTGATTGACATCAGGTCTTGTGCTTATGATAAGTGCTTAAATGTGTATATTTATTTATAGTATTTTTGTATTAAATTACATGCTTTTGATAAGCCGACGCCCGCTTTTGTGTTTAAATTAGTTTTATTTGTGTTATAGGCCCTGAAGAAGCCAAAACGAGCTCAAGAACGTATTTTTGAACAAATCGACACCAAATACGGCGTTTTTGGAGCTCTACTACTGTAGCGTACTGCAGCAAGGTTACTGTAGCACCACAGAAACGATTTTTCTGGACAATTCCTGGGAGCCTTGCGGGCAAGCATGCGCCCGCAAGGCTGCCCGCATAACCCCCCGATTTTCATGTTTTAAAGGGCGTTAGAGCTAAAGAGAAGGAGCTTTTTGGTGAGGCTTTGGAGAGAGGTTTCTTGAAGCTTGAACGAGGCTTGAATCCGGGAAGAAGGGACCTTTTCTCATCAATTGGAGAGTGGAGATCAAGAGGAGAGTAGAAATTTGGCAAGATTCATCTTTTACTTCACCTTTCAAGGCTTGAAGAAGAAGAAGGAAGCCGCCCTCATTGCGGCGTAGGTGGAGGCTCGTGGCGACGATCCGACTCAGCTTTTCATCACCAACAATTGAGGGAGTGTTTGTTATGCTAGATTAGTTGTTTTCATGATGTGTTTTATGTTATTTGCTTGTATGAACAACTAAGTCCCAAGGTCACCGGACGCCGGTGAACCTTGGGACGAACGAGCTTGCATGGATGCTTTGATTTATATTTAATGCAATTTGTTAGTTTGTGGTTCATGCTATGTGTGCTTGATTGCCTTGAATTACATGAGAACTCTGTAGTTCGATTTCTAGGTTGTACTTGGAGCGTGGGATACGCCCTTGTATTAGACTCACATAGTTTGAAAAGGATACATGTACCTATACGCCGAGGGATTCGGGTATGTGGTACCCTTCCAATCATTAGGTTCGAACCTAAATACTAAGTTTGACCCTAATCAGAGATTTCCCTAGTCGTAGTGCAATCATAGGGAGAATTGGTCAGAAGAGAATCTGCCTAATACCTGTATGGGATTAGGGTTAACCTATTTTAGGAGTCTCTTGGCCCAAACCTCAATTGCAATTTTAACCCTAGCATCTGTCTAGCTTCAGTAGTCCGTGACCGTGACCGTTTTCTCCCCTTTGTGATTCTCCACCTATTTCGGCTGTAGTTCGTCATTCAGTTAAATTTTCTAAAAGTCAGTCTGTAGAACTTTGCACCAAACTTCGAGACATTTGGTTGGACAATAAGTGAAGAGGAAGTAAGGGTAGATCCTTGGCCGCGAGGAATACGACCCCTGTGGCACACACAGGGTATTACTTGACGACCCCGTACACTTGCGGGACGCTAATCAAGTATTTGGCGCCGTTGCCGGGGACCCACAAGGAATATTCGGAAAACTTTGAGCTTATTGATTTAACCGCTTTATTTTTTTATCTTCTTTTTTTTTTCGATTTTTGCGGTAAATACTTTCTCCACTCTCTTTTACTCTATTTCATTTATTTTGTGATCATCTTGTGTTTATTTTGAGTTTAACCCTCTACTGGCTGGATTTTTCAAGGTACCTGTTGTATGACAAGAGCAAGGCATTCAAATTTATTGGATCAAGATAACGAGATTGAGAGGACCTTGCATCAGAGGCTTAGAGAAGGGATAGGGTGCTCAGAACAACAAGAGGTTCAGATTGAAGAAAGTGAACCCTCAGTCATGGCTGAACCAAGAAGGACATTGTCAGATTATGAGAGGCCACAGTTTACTGGAGATGAATTCAGTGTGCAAGCCCCAACAGTGCCCGCAAACAATTTTGAAATCAAGGCTAGTACTATTGGGATGATCCAAAATTCGGTCCAGTTCGACGGATTAGCTGATGAAGACCCCCATGCTCATTTGTCGCGCTTTCTCCAAATATGCTCCACCTTCAAAATTAATTATGTTTCGGATGACGCGATTAGATTACGACTGTTTCCGTTCAGCTTGAGGGGAGCGGCTTACAGATGGCTCACGTCACTAGCCCCCGGGTCCATCAAGACTTGGAAGGAAATGGTGGAGAAGTTCTTGGCAAGGTACTTCCCGCCTAGCAAGGCAGCCAGGCTCAGGCAAGAAATTTCAGCCTCAGACAGGGGGATTTAGAAACATTGTTTGAAGCACATGAAAGGTTTAAGGATCTGCTCAGAAGATGTCCCCATCATGGTTTTTCAGCTTGGATGAGATCCAAACACTGTATAATGGACTGAACTACCAGACACGTCAGCTGATTGATGCCACGGTAGGCGGATCTTTGAGTAATAAATTACCTGAGGACGCCGAGGAATTGTTTGAGAACATGGCTAGCAATGAATCCCATTGGAGTGCACCGGGGAAGCCCCAGAAGACTGCAGGAATTTATGAGGTCAACGACACCACGACTTTGGCCGCAAAAGTGGACGCACTGACTAGGAGATTTGATCAGTTCTTGATGGGATCGATCTAGCTCAAATTCTGGGGCCGTACTCTTCTGTGACACATGTGGAGCAGGGCATGAAACTACACAGTGTCCAATTTCGTTGGCAGCTGATGCTTTGAGTAGGAAATATACTTCGGGGGCTGCTTCGAGGGTGTCCTATTTGCAAATTTTGTCAGCAATTAAGAGCTTAAGGTTGGAACTTGAGGCTGAAGATAGTGGAGCATTAGTGGCCAGTTTTCTAGTGAGACATTCACTGTTGGATCGCATTAAGGAACTTCAGAGTGTTAATGAAGAATTGGTGAAAGAAGTTCAGAAGTTGCAGGCGGGGGAGACTAGTGAGTTCAGATTGAGACATGATGGAATCCTAGAGTTTCGAGGACGTGTTTGTGTTCCATTAGATTCTGAGCTGAGGGAAGCCAATTTGGAGGAAGCTCATTCTTCAGCTTATGCGGTTCATCCTGGGAGTACCAAAATGTATACAACTATTAAGGAGAGTTATTGCTGGCCAGGAATGAAGAGGGAGATAGCCGAGTTTGTGGCTAAGTGTTTGGTGTGTCAGCAAGTCAAGGCAGAACACCAAAGGCCATCTGGGTTCTTACAACCTCTTCCCATCCCAGAATGGAAGTAGGATCATGTGACGATGGATTTTGTGGTTGGTTTACGATGGATTTTGATGGCGGAGGTAATCCGCCACAACAAAGCCTAAATGCATGGGGGTGTTCTGGACCATGGTGTATAGGTAAAGCAAGTCGAGGCGGCTCAAAACTCCAGTGTTGTTGCCTCGTCCCGTCACGGTCCTGCTAAAGATAGAGTGTATATACCTGTAAGCCGGACGGCTGAGCATGGTGGCCTTGGAGGATCCCGGCTCGTACTGGAAACCTCCGCATATGGTCGCGTACGCACGGCTCAGGGTGAGTCCAATAGGGTAATCGACGATAAGTTGCTCGTACTCCCCCGTGTGAACATAGTCTCTGTCATATAAACCGAGAAAAACAGAGAACTGTGTGAGGCTCATGGAGTGGTACTAACCGAATAGCCTGAAGCGGATCGTGTCCTCTTTCTCAAAATCAAGGCGAGCGCGATCGAAGTCGAATGAGGACAGAACCTCCAGTGTGATCTCGCGATAAGTTGGATCACGAATAGTCAGGAGCCGATCCCAGCCTCCCACAGTGGTAAGCTCGCGCACCTCATCAGCCAAGTCAATCTCCTCGAGTGCCTTCCAATCAATTACGCGTGCCTGCCCGAATTTGAGACGCTGTAAGCGCTCATATCACTGTTGATGCTCAGGGACGGCGAACTCCAATTCCTCGGAAGGAGAAGGCTCCCGAGCGGCGCGAGAACGCTTGTGGGCGACCTTCTTAGTCCTAGGGGCTATATCTGTGAAAATCAGGGCAAGTTAGTGTAAGAATTCACCATATCGGAATCCACATGGGCGTGTGGATGATCCACACGCCCTTGTGGATCATCTTCACCATCCACACGGGCGTGTAGATGGGCCACACGCCCGTGTGGATCCCTGACCATAGCCAAAAGGCCATGGTTGGGTGGTTTCCACATCTAAAAATACCCCTAATTCGACAAGCATGCATATTATGATAGTTCTCATGGAAGATTTATGCATAAAACATCAACAAATCACCAGATCTGAAATTTAAAATTCATGGCAAGAACTAGGAAAACTTGGAGCTTACCGGGGATTTTGATGAAGAAGAAGATGGGGATCGCCGGAAAAGCACCCAAGAATACTTAAATAAGCTAAGGAGAGGCGTTAGGAACCCAAGAGGTGCGTCTCTTTGCGTGGAGGCGTCGGAAGGAGAAAAGGTGCGAAGGTTTGAATGAAGGTTTCAAGGCCTTCTCATCTCCTTTATAAGCCACATGCGCGTGTGAGGGTCTCACACGCCCTTGTGGATGGCCACACGGGCGTGTGGGTGAGCCACACGCCCTTGTGCCTTCAAAAATTGACGCCAGAACGCCACAAGGGCACTCACACGGGCGTGTGAGTGCCCTTGTGGACCTGGAAAATCCACAGGGGCAGCCACACGGGCATGTGGCTGCCCTTGTGCCTCTCTGGAAACCTGAAAATTGGATTTTCAGGTCTCACACGCCCATGTGGATGAGCCACATGGGCGTGTGGCTCCTCAGGAAGGCCACAGGGACACCCACACGCCCGTGAGGGTGCCCTTGTGCCCTTCTGTTTCATGTTTTCTGCAATTTTCAGCAAGGCACAGGGGCACTCACACCCCCTTGTGCCTGCCCTTGTGGATTTTCAGCACAACATGAAACAAATGAGTACATGGTCAATTCCTTAACTTTAAACCTCTAGAACATTCTAGATCAAGCCACACATGTATAATTATCATGAAACACCAAAGATATACAATAAAAACGCAGCAACGACAGAATTAACGCAAAATCGCCTACTCAAGCTAGTTATTACTGCAGAATTTAAAGCTAACTACGAAAGCAATAAAATGACTTGGGTTACCTCCCAAGAAGTGCTTGTTTTACGTCACTATCTCACGGCTCACCCTCTTAACCCTCTTTACTCTTGGTAATTCTAAACCTAGCGGTGATCTCTCTCTTCACTAGATTGAATAAAACATGCAAGGCAATTAATAATGAAATCAAAAGCACAAACAAGCATTAAGAACTCAAGAGTAAAACTCAAACTGATAAATTCGAATAGAAACACAATGTAAATCTAATGAAAATAAGAATCCTAGGGTTTACATGTCCGAATACCCTCTAGGGGTTTAGCTCTCCATGGATCGAGTCACAAAACAAGTAATGAATTCAGAAATAAGTTCCAAAGACATAAAGAATAACCCCCCTAAATCCATGATGATGGTCTTGATGGGTAGTTTCCACGTCTGGATTGAATCCACTCCGAAACTAGGTTGCCGATGGCTTCCTTGATGCTATGACGGAGGAGGAATCGATCCAAGTTGGTGAGGAAAGCTTCCCAAAGCCGCAAAGAACTCCTCCCAAGCCCTAGCCGCCTTGTCTCTCCAAATTGGCCGAAAAGATCCCTAAAAATTATCACAAGGCGGCTTTTACAATTTGAATTCGGGGCTTTACGCGGGCATCCACATGCCCGTGTACTGTATCCACACGCCCGTGTGGAAATTCCACACGGGCGTGTAGAGTACTTTTGCTACAGTGATGCTACAGTGCTGCTACAGTGATTGCTCAGTGATTCCCCCCCGAAGTCTTCCTTGGAGTCCACACGGTCGGGCACACGCTCGTGTGGTAGGGTGTGTGGCTTTCTATGCTTTGAAATCCTCAAGAACCTTCTTCTGCTTTGTACGGAAGCTGGGACATGGACGTACTACTGCCTTTGTGCCCTTCCGGTTTGTGTAATGACTTGTACTCGTCCGAAAGTTGGCAACACCCCCATGCATATGAACACAGCTTCTGCTTGTGGCCTTGAAACGTGTCATCACACTCTATCTTTGCTTCTACCTGTACGTCATGTCTCCAAAGCCCTGTTTGCACAAAACACACCTTGTTAATGCTAAAACCTGATAAAAGTGATGCTCAATGCATGTAAACTGATATTATAAAATATATATAATCAAGCACTTATCACTAATCTATCATCCACATATGGAGCATTCACTGCATCTTTGGACATTGTCTCCATACCCAAGTGTTGATAGGTAGCAAAGGAGGACCCAAAGTGGAAGGCGGCCATGCAGGAAGAACTAAGGGCTCGTGACAAAAATCGCACATGGGAGTTAGTGTCACTACCATCTGGAAAAAAGACAGTTGGATGCAAGTGGGTCTTCACTGTGAAGCAGAACCTAGACGGGCAGGTTGAGCGCTACAAAGCGCGCTTGGTGGCAAAAGGGTACAGCCAGACCTATGGCATCGACTATGATGAAACCTTTGCACCTGTAGCGAAAATAAGCACCGTCTGGACGTTGGTCTCGCTAGCAGTGAATGGTGGGTGGAAGCTAAACCAGCTAGATGTGAAGAATGCATTCCTTCATGGGAATTTAGAAGAGGAGGTGTATATGGATATACCACCGAGATTTGGCACAGACTAAAAGTGGGCAAGGTCTGTAGGTTAAAGAAATCTCTTTATGGGCTAAAGCAATCCCCTCGAGCTTGGTTCGATAGGTTCAGGAGATCTATGAGATGTATGGGATATCAGCAGATCAACGCTGACCACACTGTGTTCTTTCGACGAAATGGGGGTTGCATTACTATACTTGCTGTATATGTGGATGACATGATCATCACAGGGGATGATGAGAAGGAGATTGCCCAACTCAAAGCGAGACTAGGCAAAGAATTTGAGGTGAAGGATCTTCGTTTGCTTCAATATTTCCTTGGGATTGAGATAGCTCGAGGAGCGGAGGGAATGGTTCTTTCTCAAAGGAAGTATGCAATTGATCTTCTCACGGAGACAGGTATGTTGGGGTGTAAACCTGCAGTTACACCGATCGACCAAGGATTCAAGATGAGCGCAGAGGCCGGAGAACCAGTTGATTGCGAGAGATACCAGAGATTGGTTGGCAAGTTGATCTATTTGACTCACACGCGTCCTGATATCTCTTTTACAGTGAGCGTGGTGAGTCGCTACATGCATGACCCGAGGAAGGGTCATATGGATGCAGTGTACCAGATCCTGAGGTATTTGAAAAATGCTCCTGGAAAGGGACTGATATTCAGGAAGAATGGTCATGTGAGCATTGAGGGGTACAGTGACTCTGATTGGGCTAGTTGTTTTGATGATAGGAGATCTACCTCGGGTTACTGCATCTTTGTAGGAGGCAACTTGGTCTCTTGGAAGAGTAAGAAGCAGTCTTTGGTAGCGAGATCGACAGCAGAAGCAGAGTACAGAGCTATGGCTTTGGGAGTTGCAGAGTTGTTATGGCTAAAAGGTATGTTGGTGGAGTTGAAGCTGGATCAAGGAGTCAAAATGAAGTTTTGGTGTGACAACAAGTCAGCCATAAGCATTGCGAACAACCCAGTGCAACATGATAGGACCAAGCATATCGAGATCGATAGGTTCTTCATCGAAGAGAAGTTGAATAGTCGACTACTGGAGATAGCCCATGTTTCAACCAAAGACCACGCAACAGATTATCTAACGAAAGGGCTCAATTCGTCAGACTTAGCTAGAGGATGCGACAAGATGGGCTTAGTGGATATCTTTCTCCCATCTTGAGGGGGAGTGTTGAGATTTATTGTATGTTTATATATATATTCAGGTTTTTCAGGGGCCTATGGGCAAATAGGTAATTATGAAATAGTCTAGGGTTGTTTTTATAAGAGTGAGGTGTAAGGCTCTATATAAGAAAAAACAAAAGTTAAAAGCTGTTTTTTAATGCTAAAAAAGAAGTAATAAATAGTACTCACATGCCCATGTGGAATTTCCACATGGGCATGTGGAAATTCAATCTTCGCCAAATGAGGTCCAAATTTTTCACATGGCCATGTGTTTCCATTTTTTGGCCCAAAATTGTTCCAAACTCTGCCAAATTCATCGAAAACACATGGAAAGCTGCCGAAATTGAAATCAAGCAAGAACACGGCTCAAATCTCACCAAATTCACAGGAAAAGTGATAAGTGCTTGCATGTATATAATTCTGGAAATGTTTTCCACGCATGAGCATCACATTTTTCAGGCTTTATCGCTAATTTCGTGTGTTTTGGTGTTCTTTCACGCAATTAGCGTTGTGGAGACATGGTACGTGAATAAAGGCAAGATTAGGTCAGAATGGTGCCAAGTGGAGATCTTTTGTGCAATTACGAAGTTAAAGACACAAATCGGGTTCCAACGAGGGGGTATGTGCCAACTTCTAAAGACTTCAAGACAACTCTTGTAGAAGGACACGAAGGCAGTCATGCTCGCTCGTTCCGATTGGTTCAAAGATTTCAAAAGCTCTCCAAGGTTTTCCCATCATCAAGAAACGCCACTTGACCTTTCACATGGCCGTGTGTCCGTCCATGTGACCTCAGGAGAAGAAACGGGCGAAATCGGGGACTAGTATGAAGATTCCACAAGATAGAAAATCCACGTGGGCGTGTGGAATTTCCACACGGCCGTGTGGCTTATCCACACGCCCGTGTGGATCCTCGAGATGGAGAATTATAAAGCCGTTCTGAAGCGTTATTAGGGGGAGTTTTCTTCCAACTTTGAGGGGAAGTGACGGCTAGGGTTCAGGAGGTTCTTGCTACACTTTGGGGGCGCTTCTTCACCGGTTTCATCATCATTCCCTTCCAAGGAGAGCGATTGGGGGAGCCTTCGATGACTCGATTCGACGAGGTGTGCCTTAGGCTTGGAGGAAGGGATTCTTTGAAGAAGAAGGAGAAGTTTCCATAGTCTATCAACACGAAGCTTAAGGGGGTTTTCTTTATGGATTTCTTGCACTTATCTTCATTTATTTTGATGAACTTGTATTGCTCCATGGAGAGCTAAGCCCTTAGTGGTACTTGGACTTGTAAACCCTAGATTTCCTATGTTTCATAGACTTTAATGCTTTTATTTCAATTTGAGTTTAAATTTGAGTTTCAATCTTGTATGCTTAATGGTTTCTCCCTTAGAGTGACACTAGGGTTGAGGGCTAATCCAATCATCCTTTTGACGAGTGACCATCACCATTAGGATTAGATTACCAAGATTGAAGAGGGTTGAGAGGGTGAGTTGAGAGGTAGCGACGCGTCCCCTTTCCCCTCCGGTGTGGTTTTCCCTACCTTCATATTCCAAGTATTACCTCCGATCTCAAAGAGAGTTAGGCGTTGAGAGAGGCCTTTCCGCCGGGACTTATTTGTGATTAGGGATCTTTCGCCTGGACCAAAGGGATTGATCTATAGTTGGGAATAGGGTTTACCACTTGGAATCCCTAGAGCATAGCGCAGTCATA